>JAEIFI010000006.1:2400000-3000000 GCA_018901815.1 Zaprionus lachaisei | reverse complement strand
GGGTGAGCATGAGTGCGGTCGGGGTGAAGTCTTGCTTACAGCTCTGCGTTGGCTGTTCATTTGAATATTTTAGCTGCTTGTGTGGCTGCATTTACTTTTGAGTTCTTGGTCGGCATGGGGAAGGGATGATAGCAGAAGAAGCAGTGCTGGAAGGGAGGGGGTCGGGGGAAGAGGGGGCTCGGGCGAAGGCACTCTAAGCAAGCTTCTTGTCAGTGTTTATGTCACCGGAAGTTTTGTTTTCACATGTGGTTAACGTCGAGCAGCTAGCCAGACTGCCAAGCAGTCGGACTGGCAGACAGACAGCTTGCTCAGCAACGTCTTTTCTTCCGCCCTATCTTTCCGTGACTCCCCCTGCCCCAACCGCACTGACCTATTTGTCATGCTGCTGGCAGTCGACTGTCGACTGTCGGCCTGTCTATTCTCTTTGCTGGGCTTTCAGCTTAGCTTGGGACGTTTGCCTTTGCATTTATGCATATGAGTTGGAGTTGAAGGCGATCCCACACACACACACACACACTCACATACACACCCACACACGCATATACCAGGCATATATTTTGCATGAATATGGCATGTACTTAGTGCAACAATGCCAGATTAGAGTGAAATTCATTAGCTCGTCCCATGCGGCTTGTGTGGCTGCATCTGAATCCATGTCCAATAACTTAAACTGAAACAGGCAAACTACTTGCCACATTGCAGATATCTGCCATTCTACCATCTGCACACTCCATCTCGATCCAAAGCAAGGCAACTCCCATCGACTTGACTCTACTCATCAGCCTTCATTCCACTTTCGTGTGACACCTGCACCCTGTTTGTGTTGTAAGCGAAGAAAGAAAACAGCTGAAGAAGTCTGAATAATTAAGACTCCCCAACTAATTGATGGCGAAACAACATGTTCAACAACAAAGAGTGACAGCAGCAATTGGTGCGCAAGTGCTGAGTGGAAACATGTGTTCAGGAAGTAAGCCCTCCACCCGGCGGCTAATGCCAGATGAATACCTTCGAAAAGCTGACATACTGTGCTTAGCAGTAAGCTGCCCTTAATTGCTTAATGCACCCTCACTGAAGTTGGAGCCTATAAATTGATTATATCTTTGGCGGCACATATGTACTTCAAAGATGCGGAAGTGTGCCCTGCCCAGCAGTAAGCAACAGCCTCATTGTCTGCACTTCTCTCATCTTTTGGTTTATTTCGAATGCATTTAGTCCGCCCTGTATCGCCTGCATTATAGATAAGCTTATGTCGGCAGAGGCTTTCGCTTCCATCTGCCTTTTTCAAGGCATCCACTTTACCTGGGGCAAAGTTTGTTGCTCAACTCGGCGCTCAGCTTGCTGCATGTTTTATGAATCCATGTGGCCCTTGCAACTATCTGAAAGATTACATTTCTAGGAGTTTCGGCAATCTGCAAGAACTTCTTTTGCTTTTGCTCTGTCTTCAGCCTTAGTCGATGAGCGTGGAATAATGTTTCTTCTTTCTTTTTTACCAGCCTTAATTTGGTTGGGGCAAGTTGATCTTCTAGAGGCTGTGCTTATATGGAGACTCATTGCAAGTACTAAATGTGTAAACACACTCATTATAAATATCATCAGCTAGATTCGCATTACTTTTAATACATTTCACTTGAATTGCTTAATTAATGGGTATGAAATTACAGATCTTTTTGAGTCTGAGAGTCAAATGAATAGAATAATATATCTCAAGCCGAAACAGTTGCACAGATTTATATTTCACACAATTAAAGCTAAAACGACTTATTAGATCATTTTTGACATTCATCTTTCCACCTATAGTAAATAACTTTATGTAAACCAATAAGTTAATCCGTTAGCTATGATCGAATATCTAATCGTGCTAATCGTTTACTTTTTTCTTCCCCCCTTTCATTTTTAGTCTCTCTTATTTGATAAGTAACTAAATGGTATCTAGTACGCTGCAAACAGCTCACAGCAACTTTCCCTTTATTGTCAGCAAGTGTCAGTAAGCAGCAAAAGTTCTCCGTCTTTCATTGTGATTGTTGAAAAATTGTATTTCGCTTTTATTTCCTTGATATTTCCCGACGCTTTGATTTGCATGCGATTTATTATGCGACAATCGCAAGTTTTATCTCTGACATTTTCTTTGTTATCATGTTTCATTCCTCACTTGGTATTAACGGGAGGGTGAGCAGACGTGGAAGGCATTTGCTATTTTAATAAATCATTTCCGGTGCTTACGTTGAAAATATCGCTTTGTTTCCGTTTTTCTTTTCGCCCTTTCCATATTTTCCTGGCTTGTTTATCCCCTCCAAGTTTCAAATAACAAGAGGTGATTCCTTAGTTTACTTATTTTTTAAGCCCGGTATCCAAACTACATAGTAATATTTAAGCTTTAAAATACTTCTCTATTTTTAGTATCGTATTTCAACAAGTCAACGGCTAACACAAGATATACCTTGGCAAATTAATAATATATAAATTGTATATTTATTTCTTTACTTAGTCGATTTTGATGTAGATCATAATTCGATATGTTAAATCATTTCTTTAACTTAGTCATTGTGGTTATAAAACTACTTAAGAGAGTCTATTGAGTACTCATTTGTGTGCATGTGGGAAATGAAGCTGGATAAAATAAAGAGTTGAAAGAACCTGGAGAGTCAAGAGGCTCCTTGTGGAAAACTTCTTTGGGAACCCTTGCCCCTTGTTTAAAGCTTGGTAATGAAGTAATTTAATATTAATTACATTGAAATTTTCTCGATTTTACATTGGTCCAGTCGAAGGCTACAGTCAAGCTTTGACTATATAAGGTTATGAATTTGCACGATATATATCTATAGAATTAGAATAAGAAAGGCTACCATCAGCATGCCGTAGGTTTAATACCCTTACAGACTTTTATCTTTGTGGTCCTTTAATAAGTTATATAGAATAAAGTTGTCCAACAAGTATACATCGATTACTGTCTAACTTCGATGGGCACTGATCAATTATTTCACATGACAGGTCGGGGGCCTTGTGCAACGCACACCCTGCACACGCCAGCTACGGGCGTGACAAAAACACATTAGAGAGCCAGACTGTTACTAAGTTTATAAGTATGTTTATGCATTTTAATCAGTCGCAAGTTGTTCGATCGCATTGCACATAGATAAAGTTATGCGGAATAATAATTATTAATATATTGTTATTAAGCCATCAATTATTATTTTATTATTATAATATAATATTATAATATTCATGTTGAAAATCAATTCCTAGTAAACAATCGAAAATAGACATTGGCCACTTTGGGGTTTTACTTTCGAGGGGTTCCCCGGACACTTGTGATGAAATTGCTGGTGGATAGAAGCCAAATGACAAATTTCTCGACTAGACGGCATAGTGAATAGACTTAATTGGAAAGAAGTTGCCACAACGTTGGCGAGAGCCGACTGACAGCCATTAGCCGATTAGAAACTATAACAGGGAGCAGAGAAAGAAGCAGTAGCAGAAATGACGAGCGTCGTCCGCCGCCTCGTCTCGACCTCAGAAGCCAAACACAGAGTCAATGTCCACTTGACTTGGTGGCTAAACAGTCAAGCCAGGGGCCCGACGGGGATGGCATGCAGCATGTGGTCACCCGCTGTGACAATTTTGGCAGACACAGCGTCAACGCGGCGCACAGCGGGCGACCTTTGTGCTGGCTACCCTAATGTCGCCACAATGTGACCGCAATATGAGCTCAACTCAATGAACCGCATGGATTTATGATACCCTCTAGTAACTCCGGTGCGGGCCTAACGAAAGATGACTGACGGTTGGCCATGCCATATGAGATGTATTAATTGTTATCTCTGATTTATTTCAAGTTTGTTTTGTCTTTCATGTAAGTTGCTTCGCCTGGTCGGAAAGTCACACTCGCTTGGCCACAACTTCGTACACTCGAGATCTGTTTCTTACAGTATATATCCTCCGTCTTTTAGAATATCTGCTCGTCGAATGCATTCGCACTTGATTTTAACAACAGATGTTACTTCGAGTAGCTCAGTCGTTGGCGATTTACTTCTGCGACTCTGCACTTCGATTCGATTCGATTCGTTTTTCGAGTGCATTTCAAATTTGCCTGGCGGAAGCTCGATGCAATCGACAGACTTGTGCAGCAAACTTCTATCGCTACTACTGCTGCTGCTTCTTATAGCCAATTCCGTGGCACAATGTAAGAGTTAAATGCATTAAACTTGCACAATTTGGCCAGGAACTGCACCGAGGATGCGCCAGTTGTGTGCAATGAAAACGGAAACAGCTAAATAACCTTTCTTCTCCTCGCTCGCAAGCAGATACAGAGAGCTAAGGAGAGGCAAAAGCTTACGTGGAAGATTGTTAGGCAGAGCGATTGCGTTACCCTTGGCTGTTGGCAGGTGCAAAAGTGCAAACAATGATTAAACCAGCTTCACTCCCAGTGCAAGTGCCCTGGGCAACAGCCCAGCTAGCAACCCAGTAGCCACACCACCTTGTGTCTCCACACACCACACCATTAGTGTGCACATGCAGTCGATTGTTTAAATATTTGATACGATTTGATAGCAGAGTTCTACTTCTGGCATCGACTCCATTCCCGTTTGTGTTATTCATGTCGATCTACAAAATTGAAAAGCGTATGCTGTATGTATTTGTATGTGCACAAGGTACGCGCAGAGTGTGTTTGCGAGTCTGTGTTTTTACTAGAGTCTGTGGTAATCTTGTTCTTGGGGTTCTCCCATTTTAATTAATATTGAAATTTGATAACCCTGTGTCATTGTTTTTGAGTAAAGGTTATATAGAATAAAGCAGTGGGGAATTTGTTTTATTGTATGTATGTTAGACGACAATGTTTCACGACAGATGCTCGAATGGGGCCAGAATGAGAGGTTTTAAAAGCACTTGAGTGGAAGTCTTGAACATAAAACTGCTTCATATAAAATGCATTTAAAAATAACGTAGCCATCATAAAAACGACCACCATCACAACAGCAACAATAATAACAACAACGGTAAAAGCAACCACAGCAATAGCAGCTTCTATCGTAGTGGGGACGTGCAGGGAATGAGTGGAGAGAATCAAAGCATCAGTTGATCATAAAACAAAGTTTGTTGGACTGGGAAAGGAGTTTTGTCAGTGACAGGACATCGAGGGGACGGGCTGGCGGGGTACACGGGTATCCGCTTTGCTCTGGAGAAAAACAAATGAAATATTAATTTATTTTTATTTTGCACTGCTCGTAAAAGGAATTTCAGTAGCATTTTGTGTGGTTGCAAACTCCATAAATTTTAATTTCGTCTGAAAAACGGCAATTTCTTGTTTTATTGCTAACCGGTGGGGTGCGGGGACACACAAAACATCTAACAATTGAGGTGCAACCATTGACCCAGTTATAAAAGCCAAACGGATGAATCCCAATTGGATAAACCAAATATTCAGTTTGACTTCCGACCACCTTTACTCCAACGTTAATAATCCTATCAAGAATTATATCACGAAATTGCTAATAATGAAAATGTGTGTGGTTTTAATTAATTCAAATGAATGAAGCTTGGCTCTTCCAAAAATAATGATAACAATATTCTTAGAATTAAACATATATATATATTAATGTATACATATGACAAGAGCTCAGAAATAGACTGAAAAATGTAATTAAACGTTATATATAAATTATAAATATTTGACGTCATATTTTTATGTTCAAAGTCCTTTTATAGAGTGGGCGGGTATTTAATTCTTTATTCAAAACAGGTAGAATGATGCATCCCTGACCCCACATCAAATATTTATTCTATAACAGAAGCAACATTCCAAACTAAATAGATACTTCATCTCGTCTGACTTTAATCACCGAAGCTATCAATGCGCGGGCTACCAATTTTGGTGACAATATTTATTTTTTTTTGCATTCAGAATGAGTCAGCTTTTTCCGTGGTGGTTGTAAATTATTTTGTTGCTTCATTAAGCAGGAAAAATTAAGCAAAGGGTATCTTACAGTCATGTTTACTTGTTTCGCATTGCCAAATCTCTCAATACGTTCCTTACTGAGTGTGTGGGATTCATATAACTTAGTCTGTATAACTTAATCTGTGTAACGTAATCTGTATAACTTAATCTGTATATTCTGTGAACCAGGATCAAGTTTATTTCAAATGTTGGATGCCATGCCTACCGCCTCTTTAAATCAATAATTAAATTTTTGAAATTAATTGTAAGCGCTGTATAAAAGTTACAACGTTCTGACTTCAACATATACTAAGCTGCATGAAATATCTACGTATTCTCAAAATTGTAATCCGTTCAGGCTAAACACAGAAGTTATTTAAGATAGTATGAGAATAGCATGAGAATAACACCAGGTGTTGTGTCAGCTAACAATTTGGCGAGAGCCATCTGTCGAAAATTAGAATTCGAGGTTGAACTTCTTTTCATCGGAGCAAACCACCGTCTTCCACTCCTTGTTCCTTGTTCTCGGGCAAATCGAATTCGTACTTCCTTACAAGCATCATTGAGAGGTGTCTTTTTTTAATTTTTAATCTCTTCAAGTATTTGGCACTTTGAATAATTCGTTTTACCGAGGCCACAATAGCATTTACTCCACATTTTTCCTTAATATTTCCAGCAGAAAGGTGAGAATTTGAGGCAGTTCGTAGAATAAGTCGCCTCTCTGATGGTGTTGTTGCATATTTTTTTCTTCCTTTCATTTTTTTCCATAGTCGACTTCATTACAGAGAAAATTACTCCCAACCTTTTGACTTCGACCAATTTTCTTGGCTATTACACAGTGTTTAAAGCCAGATTCAATATAGCCTTTTATTTGACCTTTTTCAAAATCGGTTAAAGGTTTTCCGCGGCCCATTTTAGAGAAAAATTATAAAATATGATTTTAATTTTAGAATACAAAAGAATTCAACTCTTTTCAATCACGCGGTCAAACAAAAAGTGAAGTCAAAAGTGTAAAACCTATTCAGATGAGCCAAAAACAGTGCACACATTGAGCGAATTTCGCGACGAAAGCAAAATTCCGAATAACCGTTGCATTTGTCCCGTTACTTTTTTCTTGCACATAATAAGTAAGCAATTGAAGGTTCAAAACAAAAAAAATGATAGAAAAAACGCAATTGGACCAAAGAAAGAGAACAAAATGTGAGAAAGATTTTTCAAACCTATTCAGTTGAGCGGCACTGTACATGCAGATGTATAGTATACACCGGAACGTGGAACACTGTCGCGTGCTCAACTGTTGCCCTCGTTTTTAATGTTGTTGAATTAGGTCAACGGAAAATTCAATGGCCAACAGACAGAGGACACTATATTGTTAAGTTTGAAATTAATTTAAAAAAATAAACAAAAAGTAGCCAATAATTTTACCAAAAGTTGTTAAAACATTTTATGGTCTTCCAGTTTGTTTAAACAGTACAAAAAACAACATAACATAAAAAGTATGAAGAAAGAATAAGTCGCGATCGTCATTGATTAAAATTAAATTAAAAAAAGAACTACTAAATAGTTAAACAAAACACATTATCAAGAGCAATCAATATATAACCCTTTCAAATTAATTGCATTAAAATCTTCAATCACGTTTCGATAAAATCAGTGCTTGAATTGTTTTTCGAAAAAGTGAGTTCGAATGCATACGAATGTCGCATTCGACATCATAGGTAATTCCCATATGCATAACCACATTTAATTCTCTTCTTTCATTGTGCTTAATTGTTAGTTTTCTTAGTTCGCAGTGTATTTCCTGAAAAAACTCATGTACAATTTTTATTATACCCTTCGACCATTGAAAATGCTCAAAAAAGGGTATACTAACTTTGTCCAAATAAAGTACATATATTCTTGCTGAGGATCACTAGCGGAGTCGAATAGTTTATTTCAAATGTTAGGTGCCACGCCCACCGCCCCCGCAAATCAATAATTTAATTTTTGAACTTAATTTGTAAGCGCTGTATAAAAGATACAACTTTCTGACTTTAACAATTACTAAGCTCATTAAATCTACGTATTCCCGAAAGTGCAATGCGATCGGACAATAAACACAGAAGTTATTTAAGAAATTATGTGCATAAAACCAAGTGCATGTATCAGCTAACAAGGGAGGCGGGCGAGCGCAAAGCGGGAGCCCATCTGTCGGCAATAATTTAAAAGCATGCGCATTTGGATATGTGTATGAATTTAACAAATTAAACTACACCGGAACATACATAGGTCAAAGGGTATCCCACTGTCGCGTGCAGCGCGACTGTGGTTTTTAGGCCATGGATTTTAAAAAAATTCATGGACTATTGTGTTTGTCGGAACGGAATTGTGCGTAACAGGCAGAAGGAGGCATCTCCGACCCCATAAACTATATATATTCTGAATCAGTATCAGTAGCCGAGTCGATTGAGCCATGTCTGTCTGTCCGTCTGTCCGTCTGACCGTCTGTCCGTCTGTCCGTCAGTCTGTCTGTATGAACACCTGGATCTCAGAAAGTATAAGAGCTAGAGTCATCAAATTTTGCGACAACATACGTATATATTGCAGTATCTCAAAGTTTTTTTAAAATTTGGACACGCCCCTTCCCGCCTCCGTAAATCAGTAATAACTATTTAAAAACTACAATATTAGCTCAACAACCAAAGTTGTATATCTTACATGACAAATACTTTGCCACGGGCGTTATGTGAAAATTTCATTTAAATCGGACTATTAATAAGTGAGATATGATACGAATTAAACTCACTTTGAACATACATTTATACTTAAGCAGACCTAATTTACGCAAGCATACCGAAGTTCAAATCTAGCGTCAGACACACAGCATTTTAAACTTTTTATTTGCATTGTATGGTAACAGAATTGGTTGACAATGCAGTTTTGCCGATAGGCCAAGGAGTGAGGCAATGGCCGAGTGGTTAGAGTGGCGGACGGCTGTGAGAGAGTGCGTGTGTTCAACTCCCGGTTGAGGCGGGTGCAAATTTTCATTTATTAAGTACTTATTATTTTATTTTATTTTTTTTATTTATTTTATTCTAATAATATTCGGGCGGCGATTCCATACCGTTAAAATTTTTATTACGGTATAATATGATAATCCATGGCCTTATACAGTCAGCACCTGACTGTAGCGTTAGTATTTTTTTTCTATTTTTTTTAACTCATTTGGAGCTCACAACGACTAATTAAACGATTAACTCAAGTACCGTTTCAATGGCCGCAACTTAATTCGCCGCAAACAAACTACAACATCAACAACGGGAGAGCAGGAGAGTACGAAGAAGTACAGTAAAAGCTCAGCAGAAGTTACTGTATCAGTATCCGCATCCGTATCCATTGCTGCTGTCCGAAAGTTGTTGAAAAGTTTTCCGAGTGAAATATCAGCGGAGTAGGGCACTGAGTGGGAGCGAAACAGAAAGAGAAGGAGAGCGAAAGCAGGCGCCTTGCAACGTGTTCACTTTGCACTTCTGGGCTCGGACGGATCCGAACTTGGCTCGCACTTTCGCTGGCGAGCAAAAGGCAACTAAGAATCCCGGTCACGTTATGCACATTTCGCTGCACGGCAAAAGAGAAGGAGACGCGAGCAAGAAAAACAATAAGCGAACAGGGAACTGCATCTGGGAGGGAAGTGGCGGGAGGGCGGAATGGTCAACGTGTGCAAAAGAGGACACCGTTCACGTTCAAAGGCCAAAAAACGCATTTCATACACAGCCAAAAAAGACGAAAAGAAAAAACTGCAGCAAGTGAACCGAACTGACGACGACGAGCTTGACTGGGACCAAAATCAACGGGCCAACGCGGCCAGAAATATTGGTGGCAACAGTTTCAGCCAACGTAAATTACCTGGAAAATACGTGACTTTAACGCGCGACGTGAGCTGCGGCGGCGGCGGCATCGCCCACGGCGCTGTGCACTACGTGAGTGAAAGGCCGGCGAAAGGACATGCCGTTGCACAAGTAGGACTCCTCAAACAGCAAAAACAACAACGACTGCAGGACACGTTTGTGTTGCTTGCACTCAACTCACAAAATGCCTAGATACCCACACGCAGCTGAACCCACGCCAGAGACCATCAACGCCTCGACAAACACTGCTGTTTGACTACACGGCTCAAAAGGAAAGACATTTGTGAGTAATGCTAGATTGAAGACTCTATTTATGCTACTAACGAGTTTCAAAAGATAATATTAAGGTACATTAAGATATATATATATATGATACATCTGATATCAATTGAATATTAGGATTGTATCAGCTTAGCACCACAACATATTAAACCATATCTATAAGTACCATCAACATACTCTGTATATATTTATAAGCAGCCATACTCTGTAAGCAATAACATTAACATACTCTGTAAACATTAACAGTAGATACTCTCTAAAATAGGAATAACAAGGAGAACAAGAAAGATCAGTCTGTTTCGAGAACAAGCGACCCAAATGATATACTTTTTGTGGGCAAACAAACTTAATTATTTTATAAAATACTTTGTCTTTGTACAGATATACTAAGTTTTGTTTACTGCAAACCGCACGCAGTCTCTGCTATACAATTGTGACCCAGAGTCCCTCATTGTCTGTTGTTAAATAGTCTGAATAGTTTTATCTCTTCTTGAATGTAGCTGTATACTTTATTTAACTTATTGTAATTCAATGAATTTCTTTGTATGTTTCTTTGTATAATCATTAAATCGTTTTTAATGGTACTTTACTATTTACTTACAGTTCTATCAAATGATTTTAAGCAACACTTATTGCATTTACATATATTCAATCTATTTTCTTTGAGTGTATCCATTGTGGACTGTGCGTGATTTTTGTGCAGCCAATGCACTTATGCAAGTGGCTCAATACACATTATATTCATATGCATATGAGTGTATGCACGAATATAAATAAATCACATATGTACATATCTAAATATCTCAATTCGAGTGCATATTATGCAGACACGTGCCTCTGGCACTACCTACATTATTCCTAAGATGATGAAGCGCTCTCCCTTCAGCATTGCATCATTTTCAATTGTTCTTGTTTTTGTTGTGCTGCAAAGGGAACGCAATTTAAGCACTTTATGCCTACATCATAAACGTCAAAATTAATCCACTTCCAGCTGCCGCTGGTGCCCCAAGTTTCATGCAACCCGGCTGCCACTTTCATTTGCAGCTCCAAATGCCTCTTCTAGTTCCACTTCTGCTGCTCCCGCTCAGTTCTTCTAATCTAGCAAAGTCCACTGCATGCTTCGCACATACGTTGCCTCTTCAGCGAGAGGGATCCGAGGCACCTGGAGCAGCTGTAGCGACTCTTGAACTTGACATTTTCCTCTTTGGACAGGCCCTCAGCCCGCGCGGGAGCCTTCGCCTGCGCCTCTGCTCGTCTGTCACTTATGTTTTTAATCTCATGCAGCAGCAGCAGACGACACACTGAATAATTCTTGAACAAAAAATGGGAAAAATGATTAAAAATAGCAGCAGGGAAGGGAAAAAACATTTTGCGTGCAACAACAAGAGATAAAAAGAAAGAAAATACGTTTCTATTGCCCTATCGAAGTTTGAATACCCTTTCAAATTGTGTGTTTCTACTAACACTATAAAATAGAGCAATTGAATTTTATGAAATAAGGACTTTTATCGACATCTGACATGTTTAATTATAACATTATAACCCCGTAAGTGGTTCCGCGTGTTGAAAAAAGAAATAAAAATGATATAAAAACAAAACTGAGATAATTTATTTCGTTTAAATCGGATTGCTTATAGCTGAGATATAACGTTTCAAACCTAAACAAATAGTCAAACCTATTCAGTTGAGCGGCACTGTATAATAGAAAGTGATTGCAAAGGCCAATACAACCATACATTCTGAAACAACTGACCATGGAATATTCAAGGGATTCAGCAAAATATATATCAAAATCTAGCACTACTTTTATTTTGATCGTTAAGATCTCTAATATAATTTGTCTGGCCTGCTGACGCTGATCGAGAATACAGAGTATATGTACTGTATGTACTGTTCCAAACTTCAGGGCAGAAGTTATGTAGCCACTGAAAGAGTATAAAGATGATGCTGTTGTTTCTGCTGCTGCTGCTGCTGCAGCCGTTGTTGTTCTTGTTGCTGCTGGTGGTGCTGCCGCTGTCGTTCCTTTTTAGTGCGATTAACGCGAATGCGCAATTGAAATTAATTGTCAGTCAAAGTGGCAGCCACAACGCCAACGCCAACGCAACGCCAGCAGCATGCAGCATGCAGCATGCAGCAGGCAGTACAGAGCGCGAGAGGGTGAACGAGGGAGAGAAGGAGAGAGATTGAAGAAGAGCGGGGGATCCTCCACAGCCAGCAAGCCGCGCACGTGTTTAAAGCGCGTTTTTATTTTTAATTTCTCAGTTGCATCTTCCACGGAATCCAACGGAGCTTGTGCCGCAGTTCCTGCTGCAGCAGTTGTTGTTGCTGCTGGCGTTGCACACACATGCGGCACATCATGGACTTGTGACATTATCTGCCTGAGTTGGGTTATCAGCGCATGCGACTGCGTCTCCCTTTACGCGCGATTGCTCGGCTTTCCGTATACACAGGGTATAGTGGGGGATTTTAGTTTTGCTGTGGTGTTTGCTACGCATTCTAACTTCAAAATATAAAAACATCTATTTATTTAAGTATTATATATACTGTTTGTACTTCCACATAGCATAACATTGTCAGTGCTCCCGTGATATTGTTTCAGTATTGTTTATTTTGATGCGAGGCGAGGCCTAATGTTAATGGGGCTGGCCGTACAATTTGATTTAATAAATTTACATGGAAACAACAATTTTCACGAGCTGTCTGACTCCTGTTTGTGTTTATGACACTCCTAAATAGTATCTGTATCCGTATGTCTAGCTGTTTCTGTATCTGTGCCTTGCTGTGCTCGTCCCGCGTTCGTCGGAAACATCAATTAGGCACACCGTAATTTATGAATTTATGAAACGGCTATTGAAACGCGTAAATCGCGCGTTGCTCTGTTTATGCCCCTGCAAAGTCTACAGATCCTAATTACTGTAAATTATGCGATTGCTGCGTGCCACGCCTCTGCCACGCGACAGGATGTTTATGACTTTCAACAAGCTGCAACAGTTGAGTGCCAAAGGCGGCAGGGGGAGGGGTTACAGAAGTAGAAGTAACAAATGGAACTAGCTGCAGATTGCGCTGAATATTGACATCGTTATCGAAGAGAATTATAATTATATTAAGCACTTTACAAATCACTTGTAATTTGTCGAGACTGTCTTTCAGTTTCAGGAAGGTGCAAGAACTCCTCGGCCGAAAGGCCTTTGAAATATGATAGATAATAACAAAGCGAAGCGGGGTTCAGGGGGTTCAGACAAGGTGGAAGGAGAAACCTTTGGCTGAAAAATAATCATGAGTTTATGAAGGTTGAGGCACAGCAAAGGAGGAACCGATTAATACATGTTTGGATTGATAAGCGACTTATCATTGGTACACTAATCATAATATCCCAATTAAACCTGTAGCTAAATATGATTGAGTTCAGACTGAGGGAGTGGTATACAAATTAATAGATAATACAAGACAACTGGCAAATTATTTAATTAATAGTTTTAATTCTTTTCGAATTGTCTCTTCTTCTCTCGTTTACTGTAAATCGAGTGTACTCCAGAATAATTTGCATTGATTGTTGATCTTTACTTAGGCAACTACATGCCTTAGAGCTCTTATAACCAACTTAGTTGAACTAATAAATACAGTTCACGCCAAGTTTCGGCTAACTCTGCGCTGAACCTAAACTGTCGGGGATTACCATACTTTGCTCCGATCGGGAGTAAGTTTGGCACAACAAGCAGTAAGCCGGTCTGATGCGCCGACTGCAGTGTAATGAGGCGGCCCCTGTGGCAACTGCTGCACCGAGAGAGTACGACAGAGAGAGAGAGAGTGAGCGAGAGAGGGGGAGAAAGGGAGGTAGACAGCCACATGACACGCCAACAATTCGAAATCTCGAAATGCTGTGGGCAATTTGCATGTGCCGTTGAGTTAAATTCAACTGCAATGATGTTGCACATCGCCTTCGTTTCCCGGATTCAGGAGTAATTTGTGCAGCAGCTCAAGAATGCGCGCCGTGGCATGCAGCAAGTCGAGCTCGACTTCCGGTCGGGTACTGGCAATGCAGATCCCAAGGGATGTAGACACATGTGCTGCAGGTTCATATCGTCTGCTGCAGGCCGCAGCCACTTGACTTGGCGACGGGCGTGGCTCATTTCGACGCCTCTAATGGAAACAGCAGAAGCAGCAACAACAAATTCAGCAACTGACAGTGAAATCATTTCAGATGTCAGAGGCAAACAAACAAACTGCGGCGTAAATACTTAGGAATAGGAAAACTATGGAAAACTATGGAGAAAAACTGTGAGAGAAAACAAAAAGCAGGCAGAGACACATTCAAAATAATAACAACAACAACAACAACAACAACTGCACGAAGTACGGAAGCCTGAAAGCGAAAGGAAAATGTCTAAACAAAGCGACCGAGTTGAAGTAGTGCAAGCTGAATTTGTGTACACTCGAGATACAAATCGACGCCTTTGTTTGTTCCTGGCTCTTTCTCTACTCTATCTCTCTCTCACTCTCTCTCCCCCTCTCTGACTTCTTTACTCTCTGTGAAACTTGGCTTGGCATTTGCATTTCTCACGTTGCATAGGTGAATGTGGCAAAACTTCAGAGAGCTGCTGAACAAGTCAAAGTCAACGTCAGAGTTGAACGTGTCAGATGCGCACCAAAAGATACAGCAACAGCAACAGCTACAGATACAGATACAGATACAGATACAGATACTTTTACAGACTCCACTCGAGTTTCGGATAGATTTCAGTATGTACCGTGCTGCGCTAAGCCAACTGTTAATTGGAATTTCAATTCAACTCTACCCCCTGCCCCTTCAGCCCGCCATATATCACGATACTTCTATTTAGGGGGAGAGCTAGAAGAAGTGAAAGATAAATACACAAAATTAACACGTACTCAGGTGAAAATGAGCAGGTAGTAGAGCTCATGTATGGATGTGCGCGTGAGGACTCCACGCACATCAGACACAACCCAAATAACCCTAATAAATAAGTCAAGTTCGGGTCGGGGAAGCACAAGGGAAGGGGGAGTGGCTGCACTAAAGAGCTGCCATGCCAAAGATGTTCATGGAAAAAAGTTAATTAAGGTGTTTGCCCACAACAACAGCAACAACAATATCAGACTAAACGAGATATTTGTCTGCCAGTGGACGGAGGTAGCAAGGAACAGGGAGAGATGGGGTGCAGGGGTCGTTGCGTCATGACTATGACTTCACTTACAGGTTCCAGTTCGGTTTCCAGTTGGCTCATTGTATGCATGTGTGTGTGTTGAAAGTGTTTGCTTTTGAAATGTTTGTCATTATCGTCGTTAACTTTTTGATGAGCCGAACGTGGGTGATAAAAGTGTCACAAGGATTGAGGATCGAAGCGAGAAAGGAAAACCGAGAAAGGAAAACTAATAACGACCCAAAAACAGCCAGACAAGTAATTGCGTGTGTTCCCGACTGGCATGTATCTTTCAGATACAAATTGCCATTAGTTTATTGAGCGGCTGGAATTTATGGTTCTCCGTGCCGCATGAGGCATGCCGCATGCTGCGTGCTGCGTGGCCAACCACGCAACAAAACGGCACAAATGCTCACAAATCTCAGCCTCAGCGTCGGCCTCTACGGCAACGGTGTGAACACACACACACACACACACATTCACACACACACACACACACACATGTGGGTCCTGTGTCTCCTTTCATTTCTGCACCGTATTCGCCCCCATCTCCGCCACAGGAATTTTTGGCATTTGTGGCACGTACAAAATTCATTTGTTGCACTATTTATACACACACACACACACACATGTACATAACTGTATGTGTGTATGTGTGTTTGATGGAAATTAAATCAAATTAATTTCTCGGCACAAATTCAAAGTGACGCATTTTCCTTTCTTCCAGCTTTGTGGAGCTGCCCCTGTTGCATCGTCTTCGGTGAAATCGTGTGCGAAATCTCAAGGAATTTCAGTACCACATGCCTGTCCGCCCCTGGGGCGTGGCAGTTGTTTATGGATATTGGAAAATGGTATTTGGAAAATTCAAAGTCGCCAATTGCTGTCATTCCTCAGACGATTACTGGTACCCAAAGAAAATGTGTCTGTATCTGTCTTTAATACAAAATGTATCTGTACTAAAAGCTGTTAAGTTATAGTTTGTATTCTCAATATGTGGTATAATCTACAGAACTGGAATGAAACCCTTTCAAATCCACACTAAAAATATTATCATATTATTTGTTATTAAAATAAACTCCGGTTCTATGACGGGTGTAAAGAAGTTCAACTACTCAAGGGGTAGCTCAGTCAAGAAGCAAGAACTCAGTGCAAGAACTTTCTTTGGTTTCTTTAAATTTTGGTCTCTTCTTCTTGCTTAGAACTCTCCCCTAACCTCACATCTGCTGCTTATTCATTTCCCAAATGTGCCGTAATTACAATACAAATTAATTAATACAAATGCAAATCCGAAAGGTATTTAAAGCGAATGCACATTCATCTTAACTGTTAATTAAAATGACGATGAGTGTAAATTGCATTGCAGGAACTCTTCTACAATAATAATAACTGTAATCAGCTTGGTCTTTGGGCTGTTAACTACATACTATGTGTATATGTATGTATGTGCATGTGTATGTGTGTATCAGTCGGAGGTTTCGGTGATAAAAGAAGAACAACTAGACGCCGAAAGCATCAGCAACAACAACAACCGGCGTTTTTCCCAAAACATTGTTATAAACAAACTCGCATACACACTAGCATGCATGTTGTCTGCATTCCGTTGAACTCTTATACTGTTCGCTTGAACCAGTATTTGTGGACTCCACTCTCTGCTCTGGTCGTAGGTAGGCTAAAGCGAAGAGAGCAGTTTAGTAAGAGAATGCCACGGCTCTGCAAGATGATATTGGCACCTTACACAGGGAAATCGTTAAATGCATAAGGTAGAACTATCCGAAAGATTTCCGCATGTTATGAGTATTGGTTATGATTATTTACTTTACAAATAAGTCCACTCCAACCAGTATATTTTATTAGTAAAGTTCATTTTTGCATAAGGATTTTAATTCGCCTTCAAAATGTTTATGTGAGAATTAAAATTTGAATCTAGAGTTCGCAGTACACAAAGCCTCTAATGGACAAGCTGTTCTAATTCAACCTTGTCTACGCCTTTCCTTTCTTGAAAATCCCAGTAACTCACCTAATACAATATATAATAATTCCTGCATAATTCCAGTTTAGGCATCCTATGAAATTATTTATTTATATGTATATTACGAATTTCTGGTTCAAAATATACCAAATATACTTAATAGGGTCCCTTCTAAGGTGCTTTACAAACTTTGTGCTAGTATTATACTCTCTGAATTGATATAAAAATGTCATTTGATTATGATGGCTTGAAACATACATAGATATCTCCGATTGATATACGACCTGCAACTGTAAGTGTTACAGTCCCCAAACCTCACTCCCAACAACTGACAACGACTCTCTTTGCCGCCTGCACAAATGTAAACAAGAGCGAGAGCGTCTCTTAACTAATAGCTGCCACTCTCTTAGGATGCCTCCATGCGCACGTCAATACTCGTATACGCACTCATACACACACACAATTATACTTAGGAAGCCCTCTCTCGCGAGCCGAGACGGCGAGAGCGGCATAGGCAGCTCAAACAGTTGTGGTGCCTCAGTTATCTCAGAGACGCCGTCGTGTTCGCACGCAGAGTGCAGGCAGCAAACAGTCAGTGCTGGTGGAATCACTTATCATCAGTTGGTTGAACGATTGCTTCGTGTGTGTTGTTGGCCAATCATCATTTTTGGCAAGTGATGCGTTGAGGCGCAGCGCGAACAAATTATTGCATATAACGCAAATGCAATGCAAATGTGTGAAAGTGTGTAAGAAACTGCAACAGCAGAAAGAGAAGGGAGAATAAAGAAAACAGTGCAAACAGTGTTGGAAGACGGATTCATAAATAAGAAACAAGGCAAATCAGCAGCAAGTGAAGCGCCAACTGTTTCGTTGTTTGCTTAACAATTGTTGACGCCAGTGAGACAAGACTTGTACGCAGCTCAAGAAACAACAACAGCAACAACACCAGTAAAACAACAACGAAACCAGTCAAATACAGCAACAACAAGTGTTGCCCGTTTGCGGTTCAGATAATTAACATAACGAGGAGCTTTTAAAACGGTATGCATTTACACTTATCACACACACACACATGCAGAGAGTACATCTGTTCTCTACTCTCTACATATGGCAATACACTTTTGACCCGTCTAAGCTTGACTTGACGCACTCTCTTATGCGAAAGTCGATCCCTCTCTCGATCTCTCCTTGGTTTACGCTCTCTGTCACTCTGTCACTCTCGCGCTCTCTGTCCCGCCTTGACCAGTGCACGAGATCGCAATATCGAGTTGTTTCGTTTTTCTAGTTGTCACTTTGGGCGTCATTAAGCGGTTAATTTGCGCATTACATTTCGCTCTCATTGTAGTCTGTCTCTCTCTCCCTTGTTCGCTGTGAGCTGGAATAATAACTGTTACAGCAACTGTAAATAGAATTGTTACAGTTGAGTCGGGGTGACGGTGCGAGCAGGAAGGGAAACGAGTGTTCGTTTTCTTTAATTGCATAGCTCGGGAATTCGCGGGAAATTAACAGTTATGCGTACATTTGGCCTTGAAGTATGACGTTGGCGTTTGTTTGCATCGCCTCATCCCACTCCCCCATGGCAGAGTCCAACTGTAAGCCTCCAAGGTGCCACATGCTTTGGTAAGCTCAGTCAAAAGCTTAACATATCATCACTCTCTTTGTATGTGTGTATGTCTGTGTGCTGGTTGTTTTTATTATTTCTGAAAAACCAGTTTGAAAAACAACAACACAAACCCCACAATAACAACCACAAAGTGTGTAACATACACACAAATATGTATGTATGTATGTATGTATGTAAGTTGGTGCCCTAAGTTGCGCTTCACTCAACAGGTTTCTACCTGGCTCGACGCTTATTTTCAGTGCTCTTATTTTTACTTAGTTTCTAGAAAAAGTGGGAATTTCTATGACAGGTAATCATGGGATTAAGGTATAATGCACGTGCTAAATACTAAAATTGGAGAATTCAAGAAACTTACTATAACTCGGTCATTAATGGGGAGTTTTTGTGTTCTTCAATGCATAGATTAAAATGCAAAGTACTTTCAGATAGGAACTTCCTCTTGGTTCTGCTATAGTTGTATTAATATTCGATATGTATGTATGTGTTTCCTACAGTTTACGATTTAAGTGACCTTAAGCCCATAGAGAACAGCGAATAAGAGTTCTACGATTCTTATCAAAGCTCAGAGGAATGACCCTCAAACAGATAATTCCTAACAGACGTTACACTCAAAGAAAAATAAGTTCAGCTATTTGAGAAACATTTTATTGCCTTGTTAATGCAGATTTCATATATTTTCTGGGACCGTTAAACATACGTTGCAGTCTCTAATGGGAAGTGATTAAAGCAATGAGATAAGGAAGTTCAGAGTTTATCAATTGGTTGTAAACATACAAACGGCGCATTTGAAACATCGTTCCAGTAGTGATATCAATTTAAGTAATATATATTTTATTTTTTTATGTATCATATTATGTGATGTTTGTTTAATCGGTTTGGTGTTACTATACATAGTGATGTTAAGATTTTAGTGAAAATAACAAATTGGCAAAAGTACTCTACAACTCTGAAATGATATGAAATATGCATTTAATAATCATTGATTTTTTTACGTATCTCCAGTCAAAGTAAACTATTTTTGATATCATGTCTTTAACTTAACAAATGTTGAGTAAAGGTCAGGTCATTGACCTTCTCGCAGCACAGCTTTTCACTCAGTTCGGCAAATTGTTATTGTACCTCTTTAGTTAGCTGCCTAGACTACAATCGTGAATCGATTTTCAAAATTCTAATTAATCTGAGCTCCCAAATAGTTATCTGCTAAAAAGAAATCCTTCCAATTCCATTCCCTCTAACAAAGAGATAATTTCAACAGTAAAATAACAGCAAATGCCTGCGCTTTTATACCTTTTGCAGTATCTTTTCTGCTTTGATCGTTCCTATACTAAATATATATAATGGTGCAGAATTGAATAATAACTCCAATCGGGCTACTGTTTTAAACAAAACTCGTTACTTTTAATTGATTGTCCCTATGATATAGTTAAAAGATATAGTTATAGTTATAGTTGTAAGATTTTAATGAAATTATAAATATATTTTTTAATTACTTCTACTAATAATTATTTTATTTATTATTTTAAATCTGAGAGACCAGTTAGAATTGCAACAGATAGACGAATAGACGGACGGACATACAGACATAGATCGACGTAGATCGACTTCCCTGGTGATGCTGATTCCGAATATATATGGGGTCTTTATGGGGTCGAAGATGTCTTCTATGGTGGGTTGCAAGCTTCTGGCCAAATGTAATACACCCTTTGCAATGTTACAAGCATTTAATAAAGATAAGATACCATTCGAGTCTGTTTTGATGCACTACCGGCCTGGCTTTAGCTATGTAGCTCGCTTCTCTTCTACTTTGTGCCAACATTAATGGTAACAACAACAATGGCACATACGCATACACATCAACTCAAACGACCCGGAGGGACCTGAGTTTAAAGATGAGCCAAGTACGGACGTCATTAAACCGTCTGTTAAGCACGACGAGAAAACGGCAACTTGAAATGGCTGAGACGCTTCGCTTGCTTTTCGATCTAGTTGGGGCCATGTTCGAAAGTGGCCCATAACTGAAACTGTTTCGGTTTCTGTTTCTGTTACGGCCAAACGTCCAACAGGCTAACTGCAGGCAGTAAAAGTTGGTCAAAACATTTAAAAACCATTTGCAATTCGACATGGCAGTTTTCATTTGTGTGTTTGGCTTTTTTGGCTTGTTTGTTTTATTTTTTTGTTGTTTATTTTCGCAGCAATGACACTCTGACTATTTCATTTGTTGTCTTTGGCATGTCCAGACGATGTTTATTTGCTTTTTTCTGTTGTTGACGGTACCGTGGTTTGCTGTGCTCAGTATATGAATTGTGTTTTGCGCTTAGGTAAAACTTTCGAATTCAATTTAATAAAACAACAAGAAGGGAAAAGACAATGCCCCACAGCAGTTTCATTTTCTCCCTTGTTTCTCCCTTGTTGCCCGCAATTTTGCAATATTTTGCACCTGTATTCAGAAATTAGCAGCTTGACGGTGGTGATTGTATCTACACTGTAAACAAACCTAATGAAACTGAATATAAAGAATGAAAGAAGTCACTGTCTTCAGAGGTAACTGATTGAGCCTTAGCAGCCAAAACCCTTGCTCAACCTGTTGCAGCAACCAATTGAGGGATGATAAAATGGGTCTATATAATTTGTTTACATTTCAACACATCCTCAATACAAGCCAATGTATGTAAGATTTAAGATGTATTTTAAATCATATAAGTTTTATTTCAATAGTTTTAATAATAAGATAATTATATTTAGGTATTGGTGTTTTAGTGTTTTGATTAGGTAATTTAACAACATAATATTTGTGCTGCTGTGTGCGGGATGTCCACTCGCACGGTACCGACAGGGTTGCCAGATTACATGTATTTATTATTATACTCCAAACATGCATTATATTCATACTATATTATCCTTTATAGATATGTTTAATACAATTTTCCACTGTTTATCTTCCATTGTTTGCCTCGCGCTTATCGATGACTCATGGCTAAGCGAAGCCAAGATCTCAGTCGAGTTGAGAAGGCGCTCTTAACGCACAATACACAATCAGAGACACTCTCAGCCGATTCTCTTTTACTCAGAAAGCTGTACTTATCTGTCGGGGTTTTCGCAAAGCCAAAGTCAAAGCTCAAATCTTTAAAAAGCTTTGGCTTCACTATCTCTCACTCTCTCTCTCTCTCTCTCTCTCTTCGGTCTGTTAATTTAATTCAATATTTATTTTAATTATCAGGTTTGGTAAAACCCGGCGTTATTCCCGCTGTGACATTCTTATTCTTTATAACGTCACAAAGGTCGACAGACCAATCTCACGTTGTGATTGCTACCTAATCCCGTCATCAGCTGCCCGAATGGAATTATTGTTTTTACCCACTTGACTTCGGCTGCATTGTTTTCCCTTCCCTTTCTGATCCTTTTACCTACCTTATTTCTCAATCTTCCCTGAAGCATTCTCTTTGGCTTTTCACTGTTTCTGCTTCTTTGTTTTCCCTTGGAAAATTACCTTTTGAATTTTCCCCTGCATTTATGAAACTTATGCAGCGAAGCGCACACAATGAGACACCTGACCGGGACAGACTCGCCCCAGGTCACGAGTACCGAGTCCCGAGTCCCGAGTCCCGAGTGGTCGGTGCTGTGTGTCCGTATCTGTTGGCTTTATTAGCGAGCTCCGTTTTAATCGATTTCGTAATTAAACGCTCGCCCAGCAGCTGCTGTCAAGTGAACTTTGCGTAAATAAGACATAAAATACAGAGATGTGTGTATATGCGTACTATATGTTATGCTGGGGGGCCGGAATGTATAAATAATAAACCCGGACTGGGCCTGCCAATTAGTTGCCTACCCCCACGACATTTATAGCATATTTTCCAATTTAAATGAAGTAACAGAACCACAAGAAACATTAGACGCGCCTAAACGTCGAAATTAGCGACCACAGCGCACCGAAATGAGACAGAAAAAGAGAAATTTAATTAAAGCAACATGAGCACAACAACAACAGCAACAAATGGATAAATTTATGCACCCTGTCCCGACTGGACACCCACCTGGCATGTAATATTATAACCTCAAAGCAAAAACAAAAAAAACGTGTAATTTTCACGGTCCCAAGCTGCCAGTTTGAGCGCCGCTTTTCACTAGCTTGACTGGCAGGCCCAGCATAATGATTAGGGTCAGCATGAGGTGGTCGTAATGGAGAGATAAACGCTACCAAGCCGAAGCCTGCATACTCTACCCTAAGGAGCATTATCTCTGAGAAGGGTTGTCAAGCTTAACGTCACGAAAGTGATTAAATTGAAGTATTAAATTGAATGTACCACCCCCTCAGGCTATACTAATTAACAGGAGCCCAGTGCACTGTACAGCAAAACTAGTGTACTCCATGTGTTTAGTGTATAATTATAATTACTCGCGGCATCTGCAGCACGTTGCTAACAATTTTGGTTTTTTTTTCAATTTAATTTTTTCTCCATTTTAATTTTAATTTTTGTTGTTTCTGTTTCGCTTTCTGTTTAGTGTTTGCGAAGATAAAAGCATTTGTCATTAGCATAAAATCCAAAAGGTTTTCCCCCTCCATTAGTATGTGTGCAAGTCCCGGTGAGTCCCCCTGCCTAATTCCCTAAATATTTGAACTTCATTAGAAGGACAGCAGCAGTGCCACAGACGTCGCTGACAACGCGACCTTTTGCCTGCCCCTCACGATCATTGCGTTCATAATTTGAATTTCAAGTAATTTCAGTGCACACAAACAGTTATCCGCGACTTGAAAGTGAATCGGCTAAATACATATTTACATATATGTACACGAAAGGCAGCAAGGCAAAAGGAATGTCAGGGGAAGGCACTTAAGAATCGGTAATAAATCAGATAAGGAATTCGTTAAGTGGACTAAATAATATGGAAGCATCGATGGTATCCCCGGAAAAGAGCATTTGCATGTGAATCCGAGAACCGATGAATTGTTTTTGATTACACTCGAACGGGCACATGGTTGATTGTGAGTACATGTGTAGGCGCTGGGACAGAAATGTTGAGCGTCGTCATGCTCGGCTGCTCGAAGGGTCGAAGGTGAGCAAGATGCCAACCGCTGATTAGCACGGAGAAATGCTGGTCAAAGGCGATGCCCAAGCGCTGATAGCAGTCGCCTGCTGTCCCAGGAGCCATCTTTCATCTCTTTACGCCCGAGTGACCAGTGCGTGGTCCCCTTTCGATGTAGTCCACGTTGCGCTTTAATAATTGATAACCGTCTCTCAAGGTGACGTTGACGGCACCGGGAAACCTTGTGGGAACCTTTTGACGGAAATACAATTCAACTGCCAACACTTAGCTTAGGTCTCTTTTCCCCACACAAACACAACTCACAACTCAGTCACCGTTAATTGCACGCACTGCGCCCTTAGTCCCTAAGGCTGACGGCCAAAAACGCTTCGGAAGCCACGCCCATTAAAGTGTCATTGAGGAAATAAAGCAAATTAGTTCAAATATTTCGAACGGAACACGCCGCATTTGCATTGGTAATGAGTGCGGGAGGCGAACGAGGAGGGGCGAGTGCAGCAATCGGTCTGCAATTGGTGGGGACAGCTCAAATTATATGGCAATCAGTTCTGAGCGATGTCTGCAATTTTAGTGCCATAACTGATTCATGGGCGAATGGCAACGGCCCACAGCCGAATTATATATGCACACATTCGTGCACACACACACACACACACATGCATATGTAAATAGGGACTCGGGTCAAATGAATCAGCTTGACACCATTAAAAATGACAGTAGGTTGCTTTATGACCTAAGCCCCCTAACGAAGTTCCTCACCGACCATCAATATACAATACTACCCTGGCGACGATAATCTAAGCTCAGACCGTTGCTCCAGGGACAGACAGGGGACAGACAGGGGGTAGACGGGTAGGCAGGCGGCAACCTACGCACAGCGAACCTCCGCATAGATTGGTATTTAAAATGTGGTGCCCGCAGCGAGGCCCCAAAGAGAAGAGTGGAGAAGCAGAATAAAGAACGATAGAAAAAAGTGTCATAAACATAAAATTGATTTTAATTTTGTTCATTGTTGTTGTTGTTTATAGACACGGGATTTACCCAACTCTCTTTCTCTGCCGATGAGGAGGTATACTTAGTTTAATGACAGTTTTTTGAATAATTTTTGACTAGCAATGGGTGCGTGGTCAGGGCCCGCAGCTGCTTTCTCCTATTGATTTTTAGTGCTCTGTCCTGTCTATGTACATGTGTATATGCCATATCGTATATGGCATTAGACATTGAATTCCATGGTGCATTAATTACGGTTATTATTAGGACAATGCGCATAAATTATTGAGCAAACACAACGTGTAGATTGAATCACGTGTGACAGGGTACACGATGACGAGAAACGCATTTCATTTCATGATTCTTAATGTCTTTAACGAGCGAGCACTACCGACAAATTCCAGTCCCAGAAACTTGAAGAGTTGAATGAACCGGTGGCTTAAAATTTTCTTGAGAACGTCGACAACTACGAAGTTGAGACTGAGAATTTGGTAAGAGTTGCCTTTGAATGCACGATGCACTCCGAAATGACTTTGTGGCTTAGTCACAGCTAATGGGAACGCTTCTTGGTGTTCCTCTGAAGTTGAGTCTAGACAAAATACAAAGCAATTTCTTTTAAGCTGGAGTTAAGTGAACAGCTTTCGTCGGGAAGGGGAAGCCATTGAAATAATTCAATTAACCGAGAGGGCACAATCTTCAAGATTCTAGAGATTCTAGGAGACCAAACTCTAGGCGTAATGCGATTTCGTGCCTGAGCAAAGTATATTTCCCTCCATATTTATTTTCTATTCGATTATGTTAATCGTCGACAGTCAGCGTGGGAACGGCAACAATCGATAACATTCTCTGGTAAGCGGCTTAGCTGGGAAAACTGGCTTAAAGTCGCCGGGATGGTAGAGGGGCGGGGATTGTGTGTGGGTTGCCTCTGTTGACAAATACTTTTTGGGCATTGGTCGTCTCATTATATTTTACTTCGTAATTATTTGGACAGGAGAACTGGGCGTAATGAAAAAGAAAACTCAGTTTGCTTTGCCAAGTTGTCAAGACAAGCTAAATAGAATAATAAGCAGCAGGGCAGGCAGAAGCCATCAGCAAAGATAAACAGAGAACCGTTCTTTGTGTAGAGGCTAGAACAACAGGGGAAAACTTTCATCGTGCTCCAAGCCCAAGAAAGTTAATTAAAAGATAGTAATGATTATGCTATTTGTTTGTCTTTTTTTTAAAAGCAAAATGAAATGCAAAGTTATTTCCACAAAACAAGAATATACTGGAAAATTATGTCATAAAGCAAACAACTTAAAGCATTTATGCTCAGAACTTTAACTTAACTTTATGAGACGCTCGAATACGAAATGAGTTCAAGACGAAGAAAAGTTGGGAAAGTTTGTGAAGATTGGGAACTTCAAAATAGGAATATTAATGAAGCAAGGCCAAGGATGTTCCAAAAATAAACCTAAATTCAATTGTTAAATTCTACGTTTATTTAATTAAAGAAAGAACCACAGGTTTATTTTTAAAAAGAAAAAGAAAAGGAAAAGAGAAAAGCAAATAAAAAAATGTCTTTAATCTGAAAACGATGCCTGATGACTTGTTTGCATGTCCGTCATTTCGCCTGTCGACACTAAACGTCTGCCACCATGCTAAATATGGATCAATTATACTGGCAGGCAAGCAGAGGGCCACGTACTGCGACCTGTAGTCGCCTCGTCCTTTGGGCCAAGCAATTAGTGTAGAAACCACGCCTTTGCATATTCACATCAATCAAGCTGTTTGCTAACCCTCCTCTCCTTTCAATTCTTTTCAGGTAAGCTGAACTGGGATGAGTCCTGTAAACCTCACCCCCCACCTCCTTGGGGCCTGTCCTCCCCTGTCTGAGTGAGTAGTATAATACCCGTACGAGCTTTTGTACTTCATCTGAGAGACGCTTCCTGCTTGAAATTTAATGCGATTTCAAATGTTCAAGAGTTTTTGCCATACAAATCACAAGGTTCCTTTTATGTGCGAGACTCATGTGCACTGCGGGATCAGCAACGAATACAGAATTTTCCCACAAATTCTTAAAAGAAAGAAGAGCGAATGTATGTATGTTTGTATAGGTGAATATGTGTGTACATTGAGGTTACTCCAAAGATGGATGCATTCCCCAATTATCGCACAGATTGGCAAAATTCATAGTCTAATGGCGAAGTTTAAAGTTCGGAATACGAATAGAAATTCAGTTCGCATCGAATCCATATCGATTTTGGGGGCAAAAGTATCAATTATCGTTTCAGAAGATTTCGCATTGGTAGTCCACCAATTGATGGCAATTGCGAAAGGGAAGATAGAGGAAAACGAGGCACAAGAGGAACGTGAATGGCATAAAATGTTCGGCTAAATAGCCAAAAACTGCTGACGCTCCTCTGGTTGGGCCGGTTTGGGCTGCGTTTTTCGCAAATCCCAAATACATTTTGAGTCGATTGTGGCGGCTCGAAAATGAAATAAAACAAAATTAATGAGCAGCAATTCGTGCCGAGCGCAGCAAGAGAAACAACAACAAAAACTACAACAATCGACAAATAAAGAAAAATAAATTAAATTAAGCGCTTGTTTCTCAAGATTTGCTCTGCAGAGCCCCCAAAAAGAAAGAAAAGGCGAAGAGGATGAAAATGTACTGCAGCATTTTAAAAAGCTTTTAGCCCAATTCGAGTGAAATACAATTGATTGTAAATAAGCACACATACACACACAGGCGCACACACACATGCAGGCAATGTCTTAAGAGCAAAATAAATCGAGAATCGTGACAGGAATGCCTGACAGCGCGGCCCAATCCCAGATCCGTCGGATTCCCTGCCTGCCTGCCTGCCTGCCTGGGGCTCATTTATCCCCAAGATCTCCTTAATTGCAGCTCACAATGCTCCACATTTGATTCAATCAAACGCAGAGCCATTCATTGATTTCGAATCGCCTTTCTTCCCTCTCCTGCTTCGTGCTACATCGCATGATAGATTATTTTCCTGCCTGTGACTTCTTATAATTGAAATTTTCTTGGCGCGTTTCCGTTTGCATTTGAAAAATGTATTTAAGGCGAAAGCATTTTCAATTAATTTGCCAACGGCTTCGCAGCCACAAAAGAAAAACCGGCACAGAATTTTATTTATTTATATTGAGCAAGGCAAGCAGGTCCCTCCCTCGCCCCTCCTCACTGCCCCCCCTCCCCCAGTGAAGTCAAAGTGTCAAACGAAGAGGCGGGAAAAAGGGATGTTGGCGCTGGCAGGAGGGTGGAGCACGAGGACGGGAGGATGAGAAACGCGGACGAAAATGCTGGGCACCGTTTGCCGCAGAGCAAGCAAATCAAGCGACAGAGAAGTGAGCAGGGGCAGCGAGGCAGCGGGGCGGAGACTCCACACTTTATGTAGATTTTATTTGCAACAGCCGCGAGTCAAGAAATTTACACAAACAAATTGAATTCTGTATACATTTTTTATGCCCGTTTTCCAAACAAAACATAAAGGGACTTGTTTGCATAGCGCCCCGCAAATGCTGCTACAGTATTTTTCAACGCATGCGAAGACGGTAGACAGAAAGACAGATAGACAGACAGATGAAAGGGCAGAGGGGAAACGTCAAAAGATCTGGCATGTGCAGAGAAGGAACTTATCACTCGCGTCATGTCGCATGGTCTTTCATTTCTTAACCCCATAGACGACATTTCTGTTCCCCAATCTCTCCATTGAGTTGACCTGAGTTTTTGTTTCGGCAGGGTGAGAGAGCTGGAGGCGCTTGCCCTTTACGAGTCAAGGGAGAAAACATATTGAATTTCGCCCGTCACTTGTCGTCTTTGTTGCCAACATGGTATTTTATTTATTTTTCATAGCCAGTTTGAATATTTTCTGCGTTGTTTTCCTTTTATTTCCATCGTAATAAAAATGAAAATATTTGTGAACATTTTTATGCAAATCAATGGGCAAGCGCAGCAAAGCCACCGCAAAATCACAAGAACAAAGTCGTGGAAGGACTCGGAGGCAGCCAAGAAATTTATAATATATAATTTTGACATGGCAATAGGACAACTTGACAGCTGTAAACAGTGAAACATCAAAAAGTTATCACAAACGTGCCTTGTTCCACTCCGCTTGGCTTGCCTTGCCGTATCCTTTGCCGACGCACGCGGCATTGAAGCCAAAGGCGCTACAAGAGAAACAAAAGCGCGAGCAATAAAAAAAAAAAAAACAGAAGAAGACGAGAAGTGCTGCCAGGAAAAAACAAAGTGTATATAGAAATAACAAAAGAGAGGCGCGCCAGAAGGCAGGACACATGTTCCACGGCGCCGTCATACAAGCGAGATTTAAAAATTTAAAAATCAAGAAAATGTTGGGGATACTTCCTAACGACTCTAACCACCCCTTCCGCTGCTCTTCTCTCATCTCTTTCTTCCCCCAGCTCTGCTCTGCTGTTCGTCTTCTTGTTATTCTTCCTTTTCATCAGCAAAGAAATGCATAAAGTTTGGCACAAAAGTTACTTGTTGGATTTGTTTGTCGCAAAGGGTCGATGACGTACACGAACGAAAGAGGGGGAAGCAGAGGTGGTACATAACGAGAGGTGTTCCTATGCGAGCAGGAGGGAGCGGTTCGAAGGTCGAAGTTGCAAACTGACTGTGAAAGTTGCTCGCCTCTTTGTTAGCCGGGATTTTCCTCGGGTATTAGTGTTGTTAGCAACACATTTTTTCGCCCTGTTATGCTTCATTTTGCCACGGCTCGAGCGAGCGAGATGGCAGCATAACTTTGACAGCGAAACGAAGTCAAAAGGTTCCCGTTCCACTCCCCGGATACGATGGATTTTTTTTGCGGTTAGAGGCGAGACCAATTTGTAGATAGGAAAAGTTTTTACTACCCCAGAACTGAGTGTTAACAAGAATACGCTTTGAATATTTTGTGGCAATGGAGCAAAACTTGACAAGTAACTGGTAATAAGTGCAGTGCACAGCCGCACATCTCTTGAAGGCATCTCCTGCTATTCCAAGATGAGAATCCGCTTGTCAAACATACTTTACGCACCTCGGAGACAACCGGGTGACATTTTCGCTTTCAATAAAAATCATAATTCCTGTCTGACAATACACGGGGACGGCAGATGCCGAGGCACACAACGGCAACTCATTGGATGCCCAGGGTTACCCTCACACAAACACACACACACACACTATTACACAGATATACGTGTGTGTGTGCACAAAAGGATGGCTCATACAAAAGTCGCATCAGCTGAATGCAGTGAAGTCTTGGGAGCAGATTTAAGATTCCGCAAAACGATAAATTGCGGTAAAAGGTGTCTCTCATTCACCCAGATATGTATCTAAGGGCAAGTCGGTGTGTTTGCGTGTGTGAGTGTGTGCGAGCTTGCTGTGGATTTGTTTGCCCGATAACCCGAAACGCGCGCTGAGAAACCTGATTTTTAACTTGCAAACTGAATGGGGGCTCACATGACTACAAAAGAGTCGGCATGTCTGGGCTGCATATGCTGGAAATGAAATGAGATTTTCCTGTAGATACCACCACAAGAACAAACACAGACACACACATACACACACACACACAATTGCGCATGTGGCACCAACACGGACTCATGAGAAATTCTCAATTTGAATGCAAACATGTTGGATTATTATGATTTCCTTCTACCGTTGGCAGTTTTTCCCCTTAGTTTGTTTGTCTGTGCAAGTGTGTGTGTGCATGTGTGTGTGTGCATATGTGTGTGTGCGAACGTGAAACCGTGTGTGTGTGTTGCAGCTTTTTGATCGTTGTTGTTGCTGTTGTTGCTGTGACAAGTATTAAGTGCAATCAAAAGAAGATTTACAAGCGTCATGAATGAAATATTTCCATCATATGCTGCACACAAATCGTTTTGCAGCACACACATACACACTGCCACACACACACGTGTACATGCCACAGCTGAGTCCTTTGCCTGCTGCGGCGCATAAAAACTCATTTGATGGTATTTATGGCACTCTTTCATCCGGGCTAATACAGCATTGCATACAGCATTGGGTAGCCTGCTCCACACATATGAATATGCACAGAGAACCCACTTCGCCTGCTATCTTGATGTGCCCAGGTAATGTATAATTATTGATTATAGCGCCGTGTGCGATGACAAACATCCGATAAGCTGTGCCAAGTGAAGGGAGCCGGGAAAAACGGGTGTAGTGCGCCCCGTACCTAGGCCTAAGCGAATGCGAACGCGAACGTCAAACCGAATCTGGACTGAACTAAAATGAACTCATTTGTGTGTCTAATAAATTTGCGAGGGCGCTGTGAAAGCGTGGGTTTCCTTTTTATATTTTCTCATTTTTGTTTTTTTCGCTACAATTTTGCTAAATTTTCCCATGACTTTTTGGTGTAACCTTTCCCACAATTGTTGCCGCTGCTGCTCTTTGACTCTGCGGATGAGCGCCAAATTGCATAGACAATTGGCCAAGACAGACAGCGAGCGAGTTAACAAGATGCCAAACTCTGGTCTCGGTGTGCATATTGGTGCCACATTTGATTGGCTCTCGCACTCGCACTCACACTCGTATTCACGTTCGCAGTCGCATTCGCATATTCATGATGACACACCACGCGCTGGGTATGAGAGTATGCGCATACATAACTAAGTAGAATTGCCTGAACGGAGCAGACAGGCACGGCAGAGGGTCGGACGGACCGGGGGACTGGCTTGGAAATCGAGCCGAGGCAGAGATTACACTCTCTGATGATTAAGATGCCCCTCATTCCCCCCTCTGCGGACTGCAGCCAGTTGTCAAATGCAGCAGCGTTGATTACGCCAAATTGACTTCGACTTGCTGTGTGTGTTTGTGTGTGTGTGTGTGTGTGTGAGTAATTGATGGGTTTGATGAATTGACAAGAGTCTGAAGTTGAGACCGTGCTTGTTGGCAAAACACAATGCGAGCGTGTCTTTTGAAAGCCGCCTGAAATTAATGATGTTTGCCATGGCATGAAAACATGGAGACAGCTCTCAGAAATATTAGCTACCTATACATGGTATGCTCAATATATAAAATATATGGCTGCATGGATAGTATTTTGAAAAATATGGACTGATCAACTTAGGAACTTATGGAAAATATTAGCAGAAGACAGTTTAAAATTCTTTCAGTTAGTATCATTGGGAATGCAGTTTAATGCAAACATAAGTGAGTCAGCAGGCGCTGTTTAGCTCGATAATTTATACAAAAAGTGCAAATTAATTGACTAAATAATGTATGTTAAATGTAAAAAGAAAAATAATCTCATAAAATTTATGATTTATGTGTAATATTAAATGAAACAAGCTCAATATTGAATTATATTGACAAGGGATGCATCATAAATGGATGGAATGATAGACACACTGTAGATAGGTAAATAGGGATAGATAATTAAATATAAATATGATGCGGAACTAGATTGCTTGAAATATGTAGAGACGCATTGCTTGAGATCGTGATAGATTTAATTTAATTAGTTAGTTTATAGTCGGACTAAGGTCAGTCGACTGTTTAAAAGTAAAGAAAAAATACAATTAATAGTTATAATTAATAATTTTAAGTTAAAAGTAAAATCTTAACTGTGAGAAAAGAAAGAAAAAGAAATTAATTGAATTGAGTTTACATTGGGATAAAAAAATGAAAGAGCCGATCCAACATTTGTTGCAGAGGATTGGGGAAAACCCAGAAAAACCCAATCAGATCAGGAGAGTTAGTGTTAGTAAGCAAAACCTAATCAACATAGCGATTAGAATGTTCAAACATGCAGTTAGTTAAAAAGTACTACTGTTACTAGAAAGAAGATAAGTATATATTAAACTAGTTACTAGAAAGGTGGGTAAGGATTTGTACTTTTAAGCAAGATACAGAATTATTGTTGTTGTTAGCGATAATGTAATATAGTTTATTATAGTCCGAACATAATACCCTGAAAGGCTCATGCAGGGCATAATTCGAGCTACAATTGGAAAGTTTTAGAGGAAGATAATTACGGGATAATTCAGCTAGTGATATATAAAAATAGATGAATCTGTTGCAGATAGGGAGATATTGATATGAAGTTAACTTGAAACATCACATGCATGCTTAAACCAGATTAGTAGAGACTGCTAAAGAACCCGTTTTAGTCAAGTTCCTTGGCTGCTTCATTTCATTTGTGTGGATCAATGACATGAGTCACTTTCAGACTCAAATCCAATTTCATTGAATCGTTAACTGCAATTCAAAGAGTCAATGCGAATGTTGTGTGCGAGTGTGATTCGAATTATTCACTTGCAATCGACTGCTTTGAAGTTCTTAAATGCTGACTGTATGGCTGTTTGACTGTCGGGATATATCTCTCTGCCTTTCTGCCTACCAAATGATGCCGAATCGATGATGATGGCTCCAGCGCCTGTCAGTGTATGGTGCAGCATGGGAATCGATTCGGGCTGCCTTGTCTCGGCTGCACTTATCAAAGGTTAATGGTGCAATTGATAATTCTGTAACAGCTCGCAAGTCAAATGATGTGTAAATGGCTGCAGCTGTGTGGGTGTGGGTGTGTGTATGTGTGTATTAAGTTTATGTGTGCGGCGGCTATCAGCGAGGCACTTTATGGCCGCGCCATGTGAGCGGATCGTTAAAACGGCGCTTGCTAAATTGGCAAAAGGCCGTCTATAAAATCGATGCAGGGCCCAAAACACACATACAAAAAGGTATACATGTGTGCGTGTGTGTGTGTGTGTGTATATATTTATGACCAATTTGCCAAAGTGCTTAAAACTGTAAACAGCGCATTGGCAAGGATCGCGAACGAAAGTATGCAAAGTTAAACCAAATGCAAAGGGAAACAAAACACAGCACAACACACGCTCTGCACTCACACAGGCACACACATATATTGCGCATACGTCGGCTCCAAATTTGCATTGTTATCAGACGGGAGCGACGTCGCTGCGCTGCGGTCGCTGACGCGTCTTGGGGCATGCCCCAAACAATGAAAAAAGCCAGCGAGGCAAACAGAGCCAGCTCGCTCGACTTGGCAACTGTTTTGGGTCCCACTTGGCGTATGCGTAACTTCATACGCCACCCGCCCGGGTAGGTGCGAGTGTGCGTATGTGTGCTTCGCTTTCATGCCGTCTGTGTATGCGTTATTAAATTTATTTGACTTGACGTGCGCACACTGAAGGCGATAGCAACAATAAGCAGAGACAGGGAGAGCGCAGAGCGGGAACAGCGACTGTGATAGAGAGAACGGGATGGAGGGAGGGGCAAGAGAAGGTGCTGCCACGAGAGAAACATGTGATTGTGAGATGGGTTTTATGTAGACGGCCGCCAAGGATTTTCGACATGAGAAGTTTAACCTATACAAATGTACAACTGTATAATGTATGCACTTGTCATGTTTGTGTGTGTGTGTATGCATGTGTATGTGTGTGTGTGTGAGTGAGTGCCTTCTCATTTAATATTTAAATTGCTTGTGGTTTAAATATCTCATGTATGCTTGTGGCAATTTATATTTTAAATTATTAAAACAGACTTATTACATTACGTACGATACAAAGTTGCCTCTTTCTGTGTGTGCCATTTCAAGCTTGACTTCACACATACATACGCACAAACACACACATACAGCGAGGGAGGCGTACCATATTAAGGCCGAGATAACATATGTATGTTTAGGAGGATTTATTTTGGGTCTGTAATTAAATTTCAAATTCCTCTTTGAAATTGTGATTTGCAATTTAAACAGAATATTCAATGAAATTCAATTCACAGAACTTAACATTTCTTGACTTTTCGTTGAAAGAAGAAGATAGTCTATTGAATCATGTTTGGCAGCTTAAACTGGGAAGCTTAACTATTCAGCAAATTGAGCCAAGTCAAACAAATCGCACAATCAGTTTGACTTTTTCCATGCATTTCCATTATGTATTGATTGTGTTTTTAAAATAATATCCCCTTTTGATTTTCGTTAAGCAAATATTTGTATGTGTGTATATATAAGATATATATGTATGTATGTGTACAATTTTGAATTATGGGTCTGGGATAAGGTAATTATTTTTAATTTCAGCATTCACTCGATTATTGTTGGGTCGCAGCCTTTCAGTTGTGCACAGGACAATCTACCCAGTCCCCATTGGGCGATTGCTTTCTTTGCACAGCAGGTGATTTCCATTTGGTTTTATGACTTTTTCGTCGACACTTTGATTTGTCGAGTAGCTCTATTTTCGGCCATAGCTGCAACATGAACAGAAACATATTAAATATATGTGTGGCAAACGGAATATGAAACTTTTGCAACAGATTTGCACTTTATCGTGGGAATATTTTAGCAACTTTTGTGAATAATTGAAATATAGTGCATTGCATTTGCTGGTAAAGTTGCCATTTCATACTGGTTTTAAATTTACTTAGTTTTTCTTTTTTTGAGGGAAATACTTTGCAAAGCGGCTTTAGCGCTGATTGCAAAATGGACGCTATAAGCGGCTTAGAGATAACTCTGGGCACCTCCTTCTGCTCCTCTGATCCTCTGCTCCCTGTGCTAGTTGCCATGCCATGCGTATAGTGAACAATCTCTAATTTAATAATAAACCTCATCAAATGCTTATCTGCTATCAGCATACAAAACAAATTGCCAACAGCTACGGAGGGAGAGGAAGATGGAGAGCGAGGACGAGAGCGAGAGAGAGAGAGGGCAGATACCAGTATCCCTCTCAACAAAAAAAGAACGATAAACACGCATGTGTGTGTGTGAGATTGCGAGTGTGTGTGATACAGCCTGCTGCTCTGGGTGCCTTGACAAATGATGTGAATGCCGCTCAGGCTCAGCCATGGTTGGCATATCCGCCCAAAACAAGGACTTGCTGGGAGTCTACTTTTCATTAGGCGCGAAAATATTAAACAGACGACAGGCTGAAATTATTACATTGGCCTCGGCTTAGCGGGAAAACGCCAAGAGCAGGCGATAACAAATTATATATCACACATACGCCGCATGGGCTGCACGTGTCATTGAGCAGCTCATCATCAACATTACCGACACTTTCCATCCAGCTGGCCCTCCCTCATCTTCACTCAGCAACATCCTCTCAACATGTCGCATCCTTAGAGCCGTGTTCACTCTGTGTCTGTTTTGATTGTCAGCCAAAGCTGGCGGGATGAGGGGGAAGCTCTGCCATGAAGCGTGTGTGTAAGCAAACATTTGATATGGCATTGTTTACGGCGCCCGCAGTCCGCGCCCTCGAGCGGTTTATGCTATATGTATCGGTTATAATATATTTTATATGTTATATGTACACAATATTATGACATTTGCTTACAACGCGAGTACATAGAGGTATACATGGCATGTATACTGTGTGTGTGTGTGTGTGTGCTTGTTTGCTGTACACACTCACACACCCTCACATGCCTGTGTATTAAAATAGAAATCAGTGCAGCTATAAAAACGAACTTATGAGCCGACTTCAATATGCGATATTTGTGTGTGGCCCATATCTCTATCCCCCCCCACCTCACACTCCCGCTCTCACTCGGAAGTAGGAGTAATTGTGTTTTTATGCTGGGCATTTGTAGGCCTTCATGTGTTCATTTCCGCACACAAATAAACACACACGCAGCCGAAGCCGGGCAACAAAACCTAACAGCAAATACAGAGGACATATGTATACATACATTATTTGTAGACCATATACCATACTATATACCATATACTCTGCCTGTATCGTATCGTAATGTATAAGTAAAGTACAATAGCCAAATTGAACTAGGAGGAAAGCACTTCATCAGATAAGTGAGAACAGAGAAGGGACAATGGTGTTGGCAACAGCTTTAAAGGCACCTCAAAGTTTCGTGGCACTTGGGGAGGGAAGAAAAGCTTTCGATTGAATACTTTAGGCTCTTAGCATTCTTATGCGTTCCGGTCTCGAAAGAAGTGCTGACAAATCCTTGGACACGCCTCGACCTGACCTGTGGCACTCTATCGAAAGCAATTCGACCTTGTTGTTGCTGTTCTTGTGGGGCTAGTGAGCCTGGCTGGCCGCTTATGACAAGCACAATCATTAAGCCATATTATTGTTATTATTATTACACTTATATGCCCCCCCCCTGTCCACTGCGATAGTCAGACATGCACAGACACGCACACGCGCACACACACAAACTTGGTAGCCGCACATAAATTGTACAATTTATGGAAACGGGCTGCGATTGCGAACACTTCGCCAATGATTTACGGTCATTGATCCGCCCCGTGGGCTGTGGCTGCCCGGCGCTTTCCTATCGATAAACAACTTGGAAATGCAATGCAAAAGCAAGGCGAGCCAACTGCAAAGCGTATTGGCAAAAGGAAGCTCGCCCAGTGGCAGCCAGAGGGAGAGAGGGCGGTCCCATCGTACTTGACAGACATTTATCCTACCGCCCAGCAGCGTCAAGTGTCATTGCGGAGCGCAGCTCGGGCTGCATTGCACGGTTATCTGTTTGTCGATTTTGAAATCTGATTTTATGGATTTTCATTTCGTTTGACTTTGCGCTGATTTTCAATTGGTTTGCCCCTTCAATTTCCCGGCTATCTTTTCCTCTTCAGTTTTTTAATAATAAATGCACAGACAAGCGAGCTAGCTTGGACATGTCGCACAGTGCACGATGGGCAATTGGAGAATATTAACGACATAAATTTAATAACTCATGAAGTAAACAAGAATATCTGATGGGATATATTTTTATATACGTATAACCCCTTTGAAGTAATTTGGATAAGTAGGCGTACCACACGTGGTTGCGATATCTCGATGAATATTGCAAATAAGGCCAAAAGATTATATGACAGCTTAACGATATATTGGTCAGAACTGGCTCGTTTCGAATTATTTTCAGCTCGCAGCAATGTGAGGTATTTATGATAAGTTGCATCAAATTATCTGAAAGTCTACAAACTCCATGATTGAATTAAAACAAACAGAAGTCAAGAACTCTTCAGCGGAATTTCAAGTTTCCAATTTATAATTATTATTATTATTTTATTAGGTACAAAAAAACATTATTTAGCTAATCTAATCGACACCTGAATTTATATTTGATTTCAACTTTAAAGTTATTGATTATGCAGTTGCAGGTTCTTATTTCTTACGATCGTTCCTATACAAGTTAGATATAATGGTACATTGTTTATATGGTCATGCCAAGCTAAAATAACTCCAAATATAAAACTTTATTGCAATCAACTTTTGGTTCCTATGGAAGACATCAAATATAGTTGTCCGACCTTAATGAAATGGAAAATGGAAAAAGTAGTTTTCTTTTATAAAAAAAAAAACTAAAATACTAGACCGACTTTTGTACTACCCACACCACTGTGCGTGCCTGAGACATCCCCCCGTTCCCAAATAGCGGTTGTTCTTGCAGTACGGAGCTGCCAGTTTGCTGTTTGTCTTTCATTCAGTCTGCAGTCAGGAAACTTCACTTATTCCTTCTGTTTCTGTCACTTGCTATCTCTAGCTCTTTCTCTCTCCGTATTCCCCTTTCTCTTTCCCCCTTTCACATTTATGCCGGACTTTGGTCAACACTGAAATTGATTTTTGTCTTTGTCCCAATTGCTATTAGCTGTGCACCTGACATCACCACTACCACGCCCACCGCCCCCAACCCCGTGTGCCTGCTAGTCCCCAGAAGTAACGCCCATTTCTGGCTTTCAACACTGCCGCCTCCTGCCCTGAGTTGACATGCCCAAACAATTATCGAACCCACCGCGCCCACCCGTCCCTCGTGTCTGCCATCTACCTGTACCCGCCCATTGATGATTTGCTGCAGATTTCATTGTGTTCAATGCACTATTTCAGACTAATTAATTGCCTGATAAATGCCCGCCTGCTGCAAGTCCTGCGAGTCCGGCGTGTGAATACTTTGCATCAGCTTCAACAGAAATTAAACACTTTGTCCTCCAAATTACGACGGACAGACGTAGAGACAGACAGACAGACGAACAAACAGACAGACAGACAGACAGACAGGTGAACGGACAGTCAGACAGACAAGCAGACAGACTGACTGCCTGGACAAGCGTATTATTATTAACATCAACACGGGCGAGAAACATCCTCATTATTTCATCGCATTGCGTTGCACGTGTTCCACAAAAGATAAAGGGCGAACGACAGACAGACGTGCTTAAACACGCTTTTATTCATACTTTTTGTATGTTTTCTTTTATTACTGTGTTTTTTTGTTTATTATTTTTGTAAATTATTTTCATTGGACCGCGTGGAAATCGCATTCTTTAAATTAATTGCTGAAAGCTCCTTTTGGTTATGGGAAGCCAATTAATTTTCATTCTGTTTAATGGTGTATGCAATTTTAATAGTTTTAATTAACTGCATAATGTGGCTTAAAGATAATACATCATTCTTTGTATATAGTATATATATATATATATATACATATATACGTGAACATGTTTGGTATACGCGGTTGTGTTTGCTTATTAACATAAAAACCCCAAAGACGATCGGAATCACATTAAAAGCAGATTACATTTAAATTATATAAAGTATTTTCTTTAAAGAGTGGGAACGAGTAAGTGTTAATCTTGCGAGGGAGAGATTCATTTATAGTCTTTCCCAACCTCACAACATTATAGAAACTCGTGATATTAATACCCTTGCAGAGGATGTTTCAAGCTGTGCAACGCGCCATAGGAGACATCTCCGACCCCACAAAGTAAGGATGAACCGAGAGGTCGAACTAGCACTGTCCGTCAATTCAATCCGCGTGTCCGTATATCTGTATGTCCGTCTGTCTGTATATCTATTTTGATTAAAATTAGCATGAATCGATCAAAATAAAGATTACTGTGTGAAGATCAGTATTCGTTATAGATATATCTTATTAGTGTCAATCAAAGATAGACAGTAATCGACGTATATAGTACATTTCGATTTCATTAAAGTCGGACAACTTTTTCCTATACCCTATTATAGATATGCCGAAGGTAGCCTGCCTTTTTTGTTTTATTTACATAATCATCATTACATATAGGTATATAGATTCTTCAATATATCGTGATATTATTTATTTCAAATGACGGAGAGTTCTTATTGCTAGCACATTACAAAAAATTGTGATTATTTTTCAATCATTTTATTATTATTTTTTTTTATTCAATTAAATAAACTTTAAAACGAATTCTACAAAATAAAATTAAAATCAACCTTAAGTATTTGAAATTGAATTATCATAATTATTATTTATTTTCAGGTGCCTGGACTTGCAGTGATACTGGACATTAAGATCTCCATAATTTGCACAAAAGTATTTTGATTTCAGGTACGTACTTTAAGCCATACTTTTATTCATTACATACATGTTTATTTTCAAACTAAGCATGAATATGAAGAATCTGATATTATGTAGAAGCAGTTAATTCCTAAAGCTTTTCAACTGCAATTTAACATTTGCAGCAACTAAAGACACATACACACAGTTGCCTGCCTTGACTGGTTTATTACAAAAATAATTTTTCAAAGACATAAGCATACACTAAGCAACGGAAATAAGGGGGGAAGCAAGAGGGAGAACGAGGGGTAAGCAGAGTGAGTTCACGACAGTGCCAGGACACGCACATGACAGTCATCAGTCAGTTGGTTAACTCTGCTCTGTTACGCTGCTTCTGCTCCTGTTCCTGCTCCTACGGCATCGACTGCCTGCTGTCTGCTTAAGTGTTTGCTTGAGCTTTAGTGCGCGCAGTGTGACCATAATCTGCCACAGGCACTTGCACAACAACACTCAAATAGTATCAACAACGCGAGTGTGAGTGTGGAGAACATAGACAGACAGTCAGACAGAGAGTGAGCGGGACAGTGTGACAGGCTGATAAATAAACATGCGACAAGGACTGCACGGGGGAAATGTGTCCTTGCATAGCCTGATAAATGATGTTGCGACAATAATTAATTATACGTATGCCTGCAGGACTCACTCCCCCGTCAAGTGGATGAAGTGGAGTCAGGAGGGGAGTGGGCAGAAGTCCACAGCTGGGGCAGCAGGGCTACGCCGGAGGCGTGTGTAGTTTACACCACAGCTATTTCATTTAATTTACACAGCATTTTACAGGCCTCATTCCCTCCTCCCTCTTCCCACCCCTCGCTCTTTGCAATGTGCTGGGATGAGATGTCCGCAAAAACCGCATAATGGTGCCTCAAAGATTTCATCTTATGGTGAATGTATAAGCAGTGTGAGTGTCTTTGTATGTGTGATGAGTGCATTTTGTGTCAAAGCGCATTAGACTCAAATCTCAACTATCCACTTAGTCTATCTGACTGCCCCTTCTTTTCTCTCAGTCACCCTATCTTTCTCCCACACTCTCGCCTTGGGGCTTTCTCTCTACATCTCTTTCCCTCTTCTTAACCTTCTCCATCTCTCTCTCTCTCTCTGCTTCCATTTCTACCTAGCTACCTCTCCTTGTTGCTCTCCATTCACACTCTCTCAGGCTCTCTTTCTCTTTCAACCTATACACGTATATATAATATTTAAAGCGCCTGGAGGTCAGCAATTAAATTTCCATTTAAGTGAAGCCCCAGTGTGTATGTGTGTGTGTGTGTGTGAGTGGCACATATGCTTACGTATGCGTGTGTGTAGTTGTGCGCATGATTTAGACATTTCAATTTGCATGTGTTAACATGCAATGCAAAAAGCATTCGATTCTTATCCCTCACCCACTCGCTAAGCCATTTCTCGCTCGACTCCCGACTCCGCGTTTGAAAGGCTAAGGAGTTGCCAACTATGAACTACCAACTGGCAGTTGCTGAACTGGCGAACCCGATACAAAGTGCTCTCGCAGTGCTTTAGCGCACTTCTCTCACTCTCTCTCTCTCTCTCTCTTCTTTCTTATTCCTTTGCTTTGCCTTGCCGTGCAGTGGATTTCATTCTTGCCGGGGCATTTCGCATTTAAGTTGAGGTTTATTATGGCGCAACTTTCCACACTTGCACTCCACATGCAACCCCAGCACACACACACACATGTCTCCACCTCACCCGGCACACACACACACACACACAGACACCTTCTTTATGTGGAAATTTGAATATCCTGCGGTAATTTCCACTATTTTTAGTACTTTGTTGCCCTTTTGAACTGTCAGTGTGTGCTGCGGAGCTTACTTTATGCATGCACATATATCTCTTTGTCTATCTCTCCCCCCTCTCCCCCTCTGTCCCATTCTGTCTATGTGTGTGTGTGTGTGTGTGTAAGTGGGGGTAGTTAAGTGCCTGACACTTGCAGCCCTAAACCGCGCTGCGCATCTTTTGTGGCATTTGCGGAATACCGTTGTAGTCTGTGCTACTCCCTTCCCCACTCCACTCCCATTGCCACACACACAGACACAAACACATACTCACACACATGTCACAATATGTGAGGCAGCCCTATCTGTGTGTGGCAACCCTTTATTTGCATGTGAGGCAAGTTACCTTTATGGATTTTTTTCAGTAAACGCGACAATGTAATAAATAAGCGTAGCGAATTCCCTTTAAGTCACTCGCTATTCAGGATATTACTAACTACAGGGTGTGCTATAAGGCCTGCCTTCCTTTGTGGGACGATTGCTAATACCAAATTACAGGGTATACAGCCCATACTTTGCCACTTCTGCACGCACGCACTTTCATAACTTTCTTTGATGAGCGACCTTTTGCAACACTGACGAAAGGCAATCAGAGCAGTCACACACGCACACCAAGGCACACACGAGCAGACAAACTTACACACACACACACCCACAGGCACACTTGGAGTAATACACATCAGCGAAATTTGATCGTTTTTGGTGGTCGCAACATTCGTTTGCTGATTGAGAAATTAGCCAAGTTGCAGGCACTCAAACTTGCCCAGGCTCGGCGCAGAGAGAGGTCAAGAGAGAGAGAGAGAGAGAGAGAGGAGAGCGGAGTAGTATAAAAACGTTGCGAAAGCAAACCTTCATTCTAATGTCCTACCAGCTGTGTGTATGTGTGTGTGTGTCAATGGTCCGATTGCGTGTGCGTCCATTTGCTCATTTCAAGCGCATTTTCAGTTCTTGTGGAGCTGTTCTTTTGGTGGGTAAGGGAGGTTCGCCAGCTGAAGCTGCTGTAAGCCAGCAGCTGTTGGCTTTACCCTCTGCGTGTGTGTGCGTGACAATTGTTAGTACACAGGCAAAGTTGGCAAAGTTTTGTCGGTTGCCAGCAAACTTGACGCCGTCCCCGTTCTGCACTTCATAGTTATCCTCTGCCCCACTTCCTGTGTAGCTGTAGCTGTAGCTGTTGCTGCCCTCACGTGCAGTTAGCCATTTTAATGCTTAGGCCCTAATCGTCGCTCTGACTAACACAAATTTAGCTACTTTTGGCCACATTGATGAAGTTGGTCCGTTTGGCTTATGCGGCAAGTGCGTGCCAGGAATGCAAAGCAACAAAAACAAGAGTTGCAAAGAAATGCGGGTAAGCCGAGAAGGAGACTACCAAAATGAAGGGGTGCCCGAGGGGGAAGGAGAAGTTAGCGCAGAGGATGAGCTGGAGCCGGAGTCGGAGTCCGAGTCAGCTTCCACTTGGCTAGTTCCCCGGGTCGCAAACATTAACCTCCAATCGCGCTAGGGCTGACGTTGGAAGCGGGAACATCGACTGCATGTGTAAACAACGCACAGCAAGCCGCGCCCAATTATGCCGGCGATGAGCAGCAGCGGGTCATTTGGGGCAACTATAAGTAGAAAGGGGAAGGGGGAAGGAGTAGGAGGGGGAATGGACAACTGGGTGAGTGAATTGCGGCAGCGTACTAAAAATAAATGAAGACATTAGCGACGCCCAGAATGACATGTTATCGACTTTGAGGCCAGCAGGGAACCGTTAGGTGAGCTGTGCACCCGCATGTTTCCCCCGCCCACACGGGGGGAAGCAACAACAATAATGCGCAACCTTTAGCTGGTGCTTTTAGCTTTTTTAAAGCGCTCGTTTTAGCGCGCTTTAGATGCTTCGCAATGATACAGAAACATGCAAACTTCCGTCCGTGGCGGAAGTAAAATGAAGCGACACACACATACACACACCTACACACATACACACCCACACACATCCACATTGAAGCACACACATGAAAAAGCCATTAGGTTGCTGCGATTGAAGGCACGGCCTGGTTTCGGGCCCTGTTTACAATGTGTTTGCGATAAATTTTCATTTTGCCCGACTGCGCTTTTTCGTAGCCACCTGCACCATCTGCCCCCCTTGAGTCCGTGCCTCCCCCGTCCTCGCACAATCAGATGAAGCCACCGACATGCACGTAAATATTTTAAAAGCCAGACGAGGGCGGTGGCAACAACAACAATATCATCAGCAACAACAACAACAGCACAGCTGAAACTCGCGACTGCAGCGAAATGCAAATTGGCCGCGGCAACTCTTGAGTACTCAGCGCAACGCCCCGCCCCTCTTTGCCGTCCTGCACGTCTTGCGGGCACTCAATCAATACACGGGCCCATCAATTAAAGGTCATTTACATGTCAATGCAGAAGCAGAAGCAGCGGCCAAGAGAAAGCCACAAACAACCCAACCGCAACAATATTCTCACTCCCCCTCTCCTCTTCGCTTCTCTCGCTCTCTCTCTCTCTCTCTCCACTCCACGCCGCGTAAGCTCCGTCAGGTCAGGCAACGGACTTAGATTTCCATAGGTCTCTCTAGCTTGATTGCAGTTGTTGTTGCTGCTGCAGTTGCATGTATTCCAGCACTTTTGAGTCCTCTTCGGGCCATGTTGCAAAATACTTTTGTTACCAAAATAGTTTGCAGTTTGTAATTTTTACAGCATTGTAATTTGTAAAGTGCCAGTGCCCCGTACCCCGTACCCCGAATCGGCTTCCCCTTGCCGACTCACCAGTTTGTTCTTATTCTGCGCTCTCTCTCTCTTTAAAATTCTTCTGTGTTCTTTTGTTATTTTCATTGTGGGTTCTCAGTTTGTTTTCTGTTTTACTTTTTTCATCAAATTAAGTCATTAGAGGCACGAAAAAGTTGAAGTTCTTGCGCTTAAAATGCAATGTGGAAAGTTTAAGTTAAATGTAAATACTGCATATAGTCACTATATAGTCTATATATAGTCATGACCATTGTTAACGATTAACTGCAGCCAAGTTACTTGCACAGTCGTTGTGAAGCGAATTTCTTGGCTGCTTGCTAAGAGTTGAAGTAGTCAGTAAAGTATATAAATTATTAGGTTTCTCATTATTAAAGGTTAGTTAAATCAGTTTTGAGTTGCATATTAATGAAGTAGATTAACATATCTCATTAAGTTTATCCGATAATAAGTTACAGAGCTTTGAAATTATAGAGCACAAATACAAGATAATTCTATTACCTGAAGTTAGATGAATTCTTTCTCATTTGTACAACATTAGGTACTCCTTAAAGTTTCCATATGTTAACTTTTATAATAATTAAATTTAGATAAATAAATACAAGCCGACTTGTTTATATGAATCAATCCCATAGAAGTTTTTAGTAATTCTATGATACTATTAACGATGTTTCTCCTTAATCAGTCTCCATGTGAAGCGGCTTGGAATGTTTTGAATGTGAATCTCTCGCACTGCAAATGGCGCATTTGCACCACACACACACATACACACACACACGCAAGCACACCCTCGCATTGGCATTCTCAGCCAAGAAGGACAATGTGAAATAAATGAGCAATTAATGAGTATCGCGAGGCAACTGCAAATTGGAGTTGTGTATTCAACTGATTTGCATATTTGTCATTGTTGTTGCTCGTTGGACGTCTGGCATTGTTATTATCCTCCTAATCCACCCCCCCCCCGCCAACACAATTCCAGTGCTTATGCCCCTCTTCCCTTAAAGGACATTGCGTGCCCCCTCAGCGATTTATGTGTTGCATTGTTTATGACAGCTTTATCGCTAGTTAATGACAAGCAAGCATGATTTATACACCGCCCCCACGCCCTCCTCCTTGTGTCGTGTCCCTTGTCTGTCCCAAATATGCGAGGCGAACTGTCGTCCAGTTGACTGACAACAGAGGGCGCTAATGAGCTTGGCTTTGGTCCAAAACTACTCGAAAACTTTTCCATTTAAAGTTAATAATTTAAGCAGAGTGTTTTATCAACGGCTGCTGCTGACAATAAATTACTTGGCGGAGCGTCGAGCGGAATGGAACGAAACGGAACGGAACAGAAAACAAATTTCCCGAGCATGACAGTTGACATTTATGCAGACTTGTTTGTCATGACGCCGTTGTCTGCAGCAGCACCAGCACCAGCAGTTGGCCACCTTCTCTCGCACAGTTTGCCCAGTGTCTGCAGCATCCGCCTTTCCTTTCCGTCCACCTCCCCCTTTCTCCTTCAGCCACGCCCAGCGCCCAGCGCCCGCTCATCAACGCATTGGCAAAGAAGGCAGCGCACTTGTTTGTTGTCCTGCCTTCTGCCTGATGCTGGCGCCGTAATTTTTATAATGAGAAATTGTCGGCACATAAAATGAAGTCCACACGATGACAGCTGACAGGCCGCGAGAGTTGCCTGCCCCCCCACCCCCTTCCCCAGCCCTGCCTCCTCTACGGCCTCCACAATGGGCTGGACTGTTAATTTTAAAGCTCTTGCAAATTTCCACTTGAGCTGTCCGCCGTACATTGTTGTTGCTTCCACCAAGCATAATGAGAGCGCGGCGCATCGCAGCTTCCAATATACCCAGCTAGGGCTATAAAGACGGTATACTTAAGAATCAAACAAGGGCAGGTACAAAATTGTTTGGTGTCGATTCTGTAGGGCATTCATTTGAATCAATACTCTCGTCACGTTGTTCCAAAATTATCATAGAGCCAAGCTAACTTAACTTTGTGTTTGAATATCGAAAACTTTCCTGAATCTGAAATGAATATAATGAATCTGCAATGTGATCAGTGATTCAGCTGAGGTCGAGGTATCTTACAGTTGAGAGTTTCGAAATGGAACTGTTGTCAGCCGTTTCCTATTGAATGCAGTTCAGTCGATTACCAAGGGAAACAGAAGAGACAGAGAGATAGAAGAACAGAGCGACGGAAGAGAGAGAGAAGAAAACAAAGAGAGTGCGAAGCGAAAAGGTGAAAAAGTCAACAGTAAGTTTTCGTTTTTTCTCTTTCGATTTTTGCATTTCCTTTTTGTGGGTCTCTTTGGGAAGTAGGTTACAAATAAAATAAAATCTTTCAAGGTTCAATGCGGCGCACTTTTTATCGGAGTAAGTAAAGTTCAAGTAAGCAGTTTATGCTTTACATTTGTAGATGTGCAAAAAGGAAAGGTAATACAGTCACGGTATGCACTTCACGAAAGATCCGCAAACGGGATTCCAGGCCAGGTTGCGTGCTCCTGTCCGACTGGGTGACTTTGCCTGCGATTTTTTGAGGTCAGCCATATATCTCAATTAAAGTTGAACATGCAAACCATAAAGCAAGAGGACAACAACAACAAAGCGTAGGCTCCCGAAAGAATTTCGTCGAAAAGCTGTCCCAAAACAACAGAAATTCTTTACGAACCTTGCCACATGCGTGAGCTAATGAAAAATGATTTATACTCTCCAAAAAGTCGCCCCGAAGTTCCCTACTGCCTTTGCAAGTATCTACACTGGTCCAAATACCCATTTCTGTTGTACAAATTCGAATCAGTATTAATTCAACATAAAATGTAAAAGTTTATTTAGTTTTACACAGTTTCATTATTTAGTTTTCATTTGGTTTTTAAAACACAATTATAATTGACATAATAATTACATAAAATCATTAACATATTTCTTATTCTTTTTCATTTTGTTATAACACACTGTCTCTTTCAATTTGAATTTCTTCGCCGCACAACTTTTCGACGCAATTCTTGTCTCGACTAGAGCTGGAAGTTAAATCGATTCTGGAATCGATTAATTGATCTTTTAAATTATCTCCTATCCATCGATTTAACTTTTGAGAACCGATTTAATCGAAAACTTGAAACAAATACTAAATTACTACTACTAAATTAGTAAACTAGTGGTGGTACAAAATGTTAGTCTTTAGAGATCGTGAGACGGATAAGCATTTGTTTTTGAAGAAATGGAGTTGGTTAATAGTTTAAAAGCATTATGAGCTCTTCATTATATACTCTTAATTATTTTTCTGTAATTTCAAACGTTTATTTTTTAATTTCATCCCAAAAAGCGGTTTTTTTTCCTAATATTTCAAATTTTCGATTTAAATCGATTTCAATCGATTTTCTCCTTGAATTTTTGAAAATAAATCGGTTCAGTAAACATCGATTTATTTCCACCTCTAGTCTTGACTCTTCACTGCACTCATTTTTGCCCTGCCAAGCTAGCTCTGTCCTGCCAACTTGTTTTACCTCGATCGCATTTAATTGTTTTCCATCCCTGGTTGACTATTTGCCATTCTCACATGTACATATGTATGTATTGTATTTTTCGTTAGAATTAATAAGGTCACCCAAAAAAATCTTACAGCCGTGCAGAACGTGCCCGCCCGACTGTAGCATTCTTCTGGTTTTCATTCATTCAATCAATCATTAGGATTTTCATAATCAAATTTGTACATGCAAGTATATATATCGAGGGATATTGAAGCCACAACCTACAAACTTCAGTTTTTTGTCAGCAAGTAGTTGAAACTGAACTATGCACTGATGTGTCGCTATATAGTCGAACATTTTACTTTCTGAATAAAATGGTTTCATCAAAATATTCCATGACAATTTTGAAAAATGAAAATTTTGATTAAATGCAAAAAGAAATTTGGCATTTGAACCAGTGTGGTATCGAGTGCGTGTCAGAGGCTTTTTCAGCGGATAATTAACACTCTGCACAGCGCTGGCCAAGACAATAGTAACAGAGGGCTAGAACGCTTAGTTTTCCCGGTTTAATGTGATGCAGCATAAATACACATGCTGTAGAGAAAATGGAAAAAAGAAAATCAAAAGGCAAAAACAAAAACTAGTTTACACACTGTTGGCAAATCGAAGCCGCAGCAATTACAATAACAATTGCGGAAGCCGAAGAAAGGCCTGCAGCAATTGTTGTGGCTGTCGCTGTTGTTGCTGTTGTGGTTGCTGTTGTTCTCGATTCTTTCATTAGCATTGTTAAGTTTGCCATAAACTGCAGCAGTGCAGCCCAGAGGCATCCAAGCGCAAATTATGTACATGCGAGTAACAGATACAGATGCAGAAGTGTAACAAATACAAGGGACCAAAGCAGTAGCAGATACAGGCAGACCTGCATACAGATACAGATACAGATACAGGCAGAGCTGTGGATACAGATACAGCGCATTCGTAATTACAAATTTACAGTTTATAAATATTCAGTACAGCACAGTGAATAGAAGAAGTAACCGGCAGAGAAAGGAAGTTAATGTGGCGACGGAAGCAGTTGCAGGCAGAGAGGGGGCGTGGCAGCAACAGCAACTGCAGCAGCAGGGCGTCTGCATCCGCCAGATGCGCTTAAACATGTTACCCCAAAAAGCCGAGCATAATAAAATAGCACACAAAAGCGGTCCACAAGTTGTCTGAATGCAGACAGAAGCACATGCATACACACACGCAGACACACACACACGCACACACACACACACACACTCGTACTCAAATAAATTAGCAACTAAACTAAAAACAAAGCAAAGTAGCTGAAAGCGTCGACTGCTCGCAGCCCTCGAGCGGGGCTGGCGGTGCGCACTTCTTTTGTGTGGATAAATGGCGAAAAAAGCAGAAGCAGCAGCAAAAGAAGAAGCAGCAGCAATGAAATTATACACAAATGCAGGGCGCGTGCAGCCATAGAATATGTCAAACACACTCACGAACACACACACACACGCACACACACAAACACATGGGCAAACATGTAAAAAATTATTAAAACTGTTGGGAGGAAAGAGAAGAGGGAAACGGGAGCAGGCAATGCATCTGCTGGCTACGCTACGCCTCCGACCATGCCACGCCCCTCAACACATTTGCACATTTCATTAGGAGAGTAGCAAAAAGAAAGAAAGAAGAGAAAAAATTATATTTGACTGCCGAATGTTTTATACCCTTCTAACTTTGGTTTTTGTATTTACCGATTGTTCCAATGTAAATAATAATAATAATAATAATAATAACTTAACTCACGATGATAGACATAACAGACGTGACAGAAAGACAGACTTACAGACAAACAGAGAGACAGACAGACAGTCGAAAGGACGTGACAGACAGACAGACAGTCAAACAGACAGACAGACAAACAGTTGGACAGTTAGCTAAATTCCAATTGAAGTATGTATTGTATATACAATATATATACATATATATATATATATATGTATATGCATATTGTATATCTATACTATATACGTACTGAGTGCTAACCATTTGCCGAAACTGAGATACTCTCTTCAAGGGTATGGGAACTAATGAGCAACACGACTCACACATACACTATACTATATGTATCCTACATGTAATTAGCTTGCCGACAAAGAACTCGTCTCGGATTGGGGCAGCTCGCCTTGTGTCCATGTTGCACCTATGTAAAATGTAGCCAAATGTAAAATGCATACGGACTTTTATTAGCATGCATTTGCCGATTCCCCGGCGCTCATTATGCGGCTTTCGTGCACTCTCCTGTCTATTTGGATTCTGCTTTTGTCTTCGCTAGAGTAGAAATTGCCACACAAAACACACGCCACGCGGCCCCTTGTTGTCGGTCTGCCACTTGAGTGATTTTCAATATGAAAATGTATGTAAAAGGGAGCTGACAGACAGACAGACAGAGAGCGAGACTGGAAGAGAGAGAGAGAGAGAGGCAGTCAGTCAGTCCGTCGGTTTGTTGTTTGGTTTTGTTGTGGAGCTGCTGTTTCACTTGGCTGCGTTCGAGTGCGGCAACACTGTATGGCAATATACAGAAGAGAAGTATGCAGCATGCACTGCGGTTTTCAGACCACGCACAATTCGTATCCAGATACACGTTCTCAGATACTGACTTAGACATGTAATAACACGTCTGTATGTCCGCCTATCTTTGTGTAATGTATGGCAAACTATTTAATTACCAGAATACCCAAGTTCCCGCAGCCTGTTTATGCAAACAGCATGTTGCAAATTTATGTGATAACATGCAACTTATAAACATGCAACTCTGTACGTGGCAGCAGAGAGATCACACCTAAGAAGAGACTTGAAACTTGGCACTCAAATCGAAGATTTCAGATTGCAAAACTGTGAATAACTAGAAAAACTATCGTAGATAGTGAATTATTCATACATATTTGTAGATAATTATTTAAATGCAACATTTCTCGTTGCTTTGGGATTATATTTCGTGCATGTTTTAGACACCTCAATCATCAGCTTATGCAAAGCCGTGAATAATTTTCGAAAATCTCCAAAATTCAGTTTCCGTTTCCTCGGGACGGAACCCCAACTAATTATTCATTGCGTGTGGGCAAATAATCGGAATACTCTGGCAAAGTGTTGCTCCAATTCCAATTGCTATGTACATAGCTAACGAAATGACTAACTAAACAACATTCGGGATTCATATATCTATGTATAACATACATATGTATATATGTGAATTTGTGTTTGTGTTGCAGCAGTCTCGAAATATTTAAATTGATGTGAGCTGCTCGTATAATTGGAATTTCAAACAGGAAGCAACGGGCGAGTTTTCCAAACTTGGCCCCATTTTATACCCTTGTCATGATGTATTTGTAGGTCGAGAAGAGCTTTATCTACATGTATTTGATATGATTTCGCTGCTGTCCGAAATTCAGATTTGTGCTTTTATTACTTAACATCTTTCTCTTTGGGTGTGTGGCTGTGGGGTTGTAATCAAATTTAGAAAATGCATACAAACCTAATGTGCTTTGTTTATTTTAGTCCAAAATAAACACAATAAAAAAGACAACAGTAGTGCAGAGAGATACTCCTTAAAAAAAAGAGTTGAACTTAAAAGAATTCAATCTGATCTCGAGTTGGCGGTTCGAGGGAAATGACTTAACTAACTTTAAATATCAAAAGGGAAACAGGCAGATATATCCTTATTGATGCAGAGATAGCTAATACACCCTGTGTGGACTGCACACTCAACATAAAAACGAATGATTGCAGAATGTAATTGCATGGGGGTCATAAATAAATGAGAGCTGGGCAAAGAGCTGGATTTGCATTTGCAACTTGAATCGTTGCAGCTTGTGGTTGCCCCAGCAAGACGCATCTCCATCTGTGGGGATGCATCATCCAAATGGGGCTGCTGACAAGTGGCTTGGCTCTGCTCAGTTAGTTCAACATCGCCGGGTCTCAGGGGCCGCCTCGCACACACTTGACTTGCAAATGGTTTTTCAGATGCAATGCTAAGTAGCAGGCAGCTTAATTAAATTAAATGCTCACACACACACCTCGCCCAACACCCGCACACGTATGGCGAAGGGGCATACACACTCATGAATAGACATTAGGTATGCCTTAAAATTTAAGTGGCTTACACGAGCGTGTCATGTACACACACTTCACAAAGGAGGAGAGCCCAGCGACGCGCCTTGTTTGCCACTTTTGCATATGTATGACATAATTAGTACCATAATAAAACCAAAACACACACACACACACATGTTCGTACTAGAGTGTGTGTGTGTGCTTTAACCACTTCTAGCTGGAAAGTGGCAAAGTTGAGAAGTCGCTGGCAACATTTTTGTAGCTGTAGCTCATTTGAAATGTTAATAAGACGCCTTCCCTACCCCAGACACCCTTTTTTCCCTCGCCCAACGCCGTCCCATTTCCATCTCGAGATTTTCAATTCTTTTGCAACTCTTTTGCATATTTTTCACACATTTTTATTCTCATTCTCTCTTTTCTATCTTTACAGTAAATTGCTTAAAAATACATTAAAAATGCACACCAACCTATAGAAAAAAGTTGAAGCAGAACAAAGAGAAAGAAAGCACAGATTGATAACAGTTGAAAAAGGTAAGTTAACATAAATATTATTGCAGCTACTAAATATGCATGGAAAATATCAATTAAAGAATGCTCAGCAAAAAATGCAAACATACATTAGCAAGCCTGGTTTATTTAACCTGAAAGGACGCACAAACAAAAAAACTGTCCATGAAAAAATCAATTAACTTAAATAAATAAAATGCGATGTAAAAGTATGAAACATTTAAGAAGTTCGCATTAAAGCAGCTTTTACAGTAAACTTGCTGTACTTTCCCGAATATTTAAATGAGTGGATGTATCTTAATAAGAAATGGAATATATTTTAAATAACATAAATATTAATAAATGGTGTCAATATATCTGCTTACATATTGCATATAAATTATAGGTAAATTCCTTTAATGATCAAGAATATATATTCTCTAAGTCGCTTTACTTTTATCTGTAAGCAAGAGATAGGTTGTAATAGTTTTCTATATATTTAGATCAGCAAAGAAAAGTATATTCTTGTTTGGCATGCCCTAACAAATAAATTGCACTAGCAACAGCTTATCACTGTAGTGTAAAAGGTAAAAAAATGTGCTATACAAATTTAACTTTGAATTACGCCATGCGTTTCCCCCAAAGATTTCATAACTTTTATCACGCACTGTCACGCACCACTCACACTCATGCACAGAAGTAAGTGTACACGTACCATGAATACGTTTTAGGTTCTCTCATATTTTTGTCGTACACAAATAAACAAGAAGGGAAAACTACATAAGAGAGCGCCTGAAAATAAAATACCCTTCGCCCAAGCCTGTAAAACCATAGCAATTCTCCACACCTTATTATGAACAAAATGGCTTAGCTTTCTCACTTCCACGCACATATATAACAATATCTATCATATATGACATGTATATATTATATTACTTATTGAAAAACTTCATGTCTTATATAGTAACTGAGTGTTGTGTGTTCATATAGAGAGGTGGATATAACTTAATCGACTCAACTAGTGTTTTGATCAGGAACATATACTTTATACTTTGAGGGGACTGCTTTGCCTACTTTATTTTCTTACAATAAGTATACCCTTTTTGACTTTTTCGATGGTTCAAGGATATATGCAGTGCACTGTGGCAGCCATTTTGTTTTTATATTCAGTGCCAGTGTGAATGTGTGCGTGTGTGTGTGTATTCGAACGGAAACAAAATGAAGCAAAATTATTCTTTCCCTTTGCTGCAATTGTGCGATAAACTTTTTTCAACAACAATTTATTCGCTTTGCTGTGTACTCTGTGTACTGTGTAGTCCGCCCCTGGTCTCATCCTCCTCCCACCCACACATGCAAGTGGAACGGCCTGTGGCATTCAACACTTCCAACATTGCAACAAGTACAGTACACAAAAAACCCGCAACTGCTAGACAAATTATGCGTCAAGTGCGATCCTGCGGCTCAAAGGGTTGAGGAATTTAATTAAATTTACACAAGCCGAGAGAGTAAGTCACAATAGCCGACTTGCGGATACCCTGTAGGTCGATAAATAAAAGACATTGCATGAAGTTCGCTTTACAGGGTATTGAGCTGTTGCCATAAACTGCTGCTTTCACCAAGGGCTGCAGCTAAAATGTGTGGCCCGCTTGACCCCGAGCTGGTCAGTGCCAAAAACCCCCACTTAATTGAATTTCACCAACTAGATGGCACTGCTAAAACATCCGACTAGAGAATGGGGGTGCGAGAGCGGGTAGGGTATCACTATGTCGGCAATTACATTTAACAGTTGGTCGCTTTGATGCGCCGAAGAATGCGCACAAAGAAAGGGACGAGGGTCGCCCTGTTGCTTGCTGCGTTTGTTAAATGAATAAATAATTTAATTTATTTTATTTCGGCGTAAATAACGGTATTTGCATACGCGCAATGAAATGTGCATTGAACAATCCGTGGCCGCAGACCCAATCCGTAGGGAGTTCGCAGCGTTGAATAATATTATAATCGAATTGCCACGCCCACGCGCTGGCGCCCAATTATGCAAAAATTGCAAACAAGTGACGGCAATTAAAATTAAAAATTAACAGAATATTTGCCATAAAATATGTGCACACATACACACACACACGCAAATTAACACCCATGTGCACAGGGACATGGGGACAGCAGCTTCAACGACTCATTAAATTTACATTTGCATATGAAATAGTTTCAACACGCAACGCAGACCAAGCAGGCACTCGGCTTTTGCCACTCCGGCTCCGCCCCCGAGTTGTGGTAAATAACTAATTAATGTAACTGTCGATGGCAACGTGCAGCGAGCGAGCCACTGATTCCCTGCAGCTGAAATGCAGAGCTTGTTTAGACTATGCACGATACGTGTGGAATATGCCATATAAATATACCATATAGTGTATGCCATGTGGTATATGGAATTTTTAATTTTTGCAAAATGCTCTAGCGTATTTATGGAATAAACTGCATTTTTGTTTGGCTTTTCAATGTGTCGCCAACAGCGGCAAGTGGCAAGCGGAGCGTGGCTGGTGGCCGCATGACGCCATCAGTTTGTGGCAACCAATTAGACCAAATTGTGTGTTGGCTTATGTTACGGTGATTATGACGTTATTGCAATGTTTTGATCTAAATATTAAAATGTAATTAAAAGGCTATTGCCACTGCCTGCTGCATGTTGCCTGCTGCCTGCTGCCTGCTGCATGTTCCTGGCCATGATGTGACATAATTTAAAAGCCAACAATTACAGCTGCAACTTGAACATGCGAAAGCATAGTCCGTGCTGATCGAATACTAAATACGCTTTCTGCAGCGCTGACATAGATTACTCAACGTAGAATGAACGGCATCAAACCAAATCGACTGATTAGTTAACTAGCTTGTGTTCCTTTACATCTACAATATGTTAACTTATTGTTCAAAAGTTCATTTGTTTATTAAATTAGATAATTAAAAGTTATCTAGGTACATATATATAACCATATATTTGCAAGTATATAACTTCCAACTTATGTGGCAAGTCGCAGAAATGTAGAAGATATATCTCTTACTTACACTTTTTAAGCCTTATTATTAACAATTTGGGGGATAGAATATATAAGGGATAAGAGAACATACATAAGTATTTACTAATATGTATATGGGCACTATCCCCATATGTCGATTGAAAATCTCTTTCGTTAAATAGTTTACTTGTTGTTTTAATAATGGTTATTAACAGAGTTCTGCGGGATTTTAAAAATGTATACAAGCTTGCAATAAGTGTATAATATTTGCTGTTAATATTTCATATTTGTTCATGTTTTTTTTTAATTTTACATCCTTCTCTAATGATCTTTAATATTTTTACCGTCACTATATATTTGAATCATCCTTTCTATACTATCATTACAAAAGAGTCCTTTCATCTTAAGAGTATTTTTTATAGCAGCAACCCAAAACAAAATTTCAACTCATCCGATTTCCATGCGATTTTCAATCGCAAATACATATTTTCGCCAACCATCCCCAACCGCGTTAGTTGCTCCTGCTCCGTCGCTCATTCAGCTCGTCAATACATTTTCATTTCTTGTCAAGCGCTGCGCATAAAGTGCACTTTACGAATTTTCGCATTTTTATGACATTTCAGGAAGCAAGAGGCAGGAAGCAGGAGGCAGGGGCAAAGGCCCAAAGGCCAGGCAACACTTGCAGCAAGGTTATAACTTGCTTTTTATTTACTTTCTTTTATTTGCACTCTGATTTAATGGCCATAAAAAGCGTGTCAAACGAGAATGCGGCGTGCATAAAAACGAAAGAACGAAACGAAATCACAACGCACGCTGTGAATTTCAATGCACACACACACACTCTCACTAATACAAATATACACGCATACTACTTGCACCCCGTGCGTATACACAATATCGAAGGTTCTGAATTCCCATGTTTTCCACCCCTCCTCCATGTGTTGGTCTGCTCTGATTTTTTTTTATCAATTTATACCACACTTTTGCTGAATTGTCCCACTGTCTCAATGTCCGACTGCGCGGCGACTTGGCGGCTTCAATTATTTGCAATTGAAACATGGCGCTTTGCTTATTGTATGCGCAGCCGCTCAGCGCCATAAAGTATGCAACGCTTTTTGATTTATCCTGTGCGTTCGTGTATCCGCAATGCATTCCCACACACACACACACATGCATAAATTGAAATGAAGTGCCAGCCACTTTTGTGCACATTTCAGAGATTTTAATCTTTATTTATCGACCCTGTGGCTGCGACATCCGCCGCGGCCAGCAGCAACTCCTCTGTGGGTGTATGTGTCTGTGCATGTTAAGCAGGTCCCCACTAGTGATAAATGTAAATGTCCATATAAATACATAAAGTCCCACAACGCGCTACGTAATATTTCCACACATTTACCCCGTCACATGCAGATCGCACACGAGACCGTCGATATTTATGTTAAGCGCTTTTAATACACAATTCCAAACAATAGGTCAGCCTTCCGTATTGAAAAGCAAAACACATTGATTACAAAAGATCTTTACAAAAAGAATTCTAAGATTGAAAACACCATCCATTGTTTTCCCTAGCGGGTTTTTACCCTCACAAATGGCATATTAGTTTTAGCCGGAAGATTGCAGAGCACTAAGGAAATATCCCCGACCCTTCAGAGAATATATATCAGTATCAATAGTGTAATCGAACTAGCTTTGTCCGTCTGTTGGTCTTTCTGTGCGTAACATATACTGCAAGGCTTAGTTTTAAAGCTACGTATAGTAATGAATCTAGGATCATATATGAATCTTGGTCGATATATATTTTAGTTGTTGTCTGCAATAATGCAATTACAGTTTGTATAGCCAGTAGTGACCACAGTTAAAAGACTCTACAGTGCACATTGGGCTAAACTTCAAAAAAAGTGGCATAAAGTCGAAACTTTTGTCGTCTCAAATCTTAATTTTAACTTAATAATATATTTAAAATAGATTATTTATATAAAAGGAATCAATAAATATATTTGCTAAAAATGCAGCCCTGTCATTTTAATCGACTTTCAAAGTGAGGTGATTAGTAAACTGACTTCTGCTATAAAATTTGGGGGGAAAGTTTTGCAAACTTTGTGGGATTGGCAATTTTATAAAATTAAACAAAACAACATTTCAAAATATGGATTTTGATAACCAAGGTATGTAGAATTAATAAAATAAACACATTTTGTTTTTAAATTAGAAGTTTGTTATTTATGTGTATTGTTTTGTACTGTCCAAAAATAGATGAAACCAAACAAAATTGCTTGTGTTCTGTGGAGTATAACTAACTTTGCGCGGGTACGCGTCATGTAATGTATGTCAAAATAAACTAGAGAATGTATATTAAAAGTATTTTATAATTTAGCTTGTGACTTTGGCCAAACATTGAAAATGTAGATGGGCTTGAATTCTGCCATGCAACTCTGCTGGATGCTTGGATCGACAACGGTCGCAACTATTCCGCTCTTGCTAACTGGATATGTGGCCAAATTAGTGAAAGTAAACTGAGCGAAGAAAAAAAAGGAGAAATTTTGTCAAAAACAAGAAGAAAAAAAAAACATACGTATACGCAATATCGGCATATATGGGCGGTCATATATACAAAATTTCAGCTCGATATCTCCAATATTAGACTTTATGCTTTTTGGAATTTAGACCAATGTGCACTGTTATTAAATGTATAATTGGGATAGGAACAATCGATGAAAACTGTCGAAGACTTTAAAAGCTGCTAGGGTATAAAACCTTTGGCGTAGGTACTTTTCTTTATTCTGGACGCATTTTGCAATAGTTTTCGCATGGCGAGGGTGTTGTACCCTTGCAGGTTTTGGCGGAAAAATAGGTTACTGTATAATTTTGATTGGTACTTGGTACTCATCTGTTGATGCTGGTTGGGAATATATATATTGTTCAAAAGGTAGGAGATATCTCCAAAGATGTGCCTCAAACTTCTGGCCAAATTGAATACACCATCTGCAAAGGTTATTAAATGACGGAACAAGTTTTCTTGTATATGTGTGTGTTAACTTAAATATCCGATGGGGGGCGCAATCAACTCTTATATGCAAAAATAACCCAAGGCAGGCCATAAATACGATTCACGATATTGGCATTTCCATTAACGTTCATTCGTATTAACGAATTGATTAGCCCTTGATAAACAAGAGTAAGAAGAACATTGGCGAATAATTTGAAGACTTGGTGAAATCCATGAAACCTCACAGAGATTATAAATCACAGATCACAGAAAATATGAGGAATTATCTTCAGGGGATAATATATTCACAGATCAGCAAAGGAATCAATGTAATCAATTCGTAATTTTAGCTTTAGTTCGGGCTGAAGTTGCCAAATAAAACTCCCTTAGTAGTCCAAATCAAGGATAATATATATTCTGCACTAATCTAAATTTAGCGAGTTCCCAATGGAATTGTAGTCATAAGTATGACAAAAGAAATCGTGTGCATTTCTAGAAATAACAAGCGCAACAAAACGGGCACAATTAGTGCTATAAATGGGATCTCGAGACATTCGCGGAAGATGCCAAGCTGCGAGCCAGCACAGAACCATTTAAGGCTCCCAGAGAGCAAAAACTTTAAACGTGACTCACATCTTAACAAAAGAAGGAGGCACTTGCTCCCTTTATGTGGGTGTGTGTGTGTGTGTATGAATAGATGAAGAGCTGTTGGCAGGCTTGCGAATTAAGCAGCATGCAACTCGTTCAACAATAAAACAAAGCGCAAATTATGACGGCCGCGTCGAATGGACAATGGGACACAGAAAACAGAATAAGCAACACAAAGTTCAAGCAGATAATAGTCGACGCGCAGATACCCATTGACGAAATATAAACAAGTGGAAGGCGAGTAAAGTTGCGACTGCCTAACGTGCTTACCCCACCTAGACGAACATTTGTGCGGGGTATCTAGGAGCAGTACAAACAGAACTCGAGAATGCAGAGGTGCATAAAAATGCGCAGAGCACGCACAAAAGGGAGCTGAGTGCGCAGTGGCAACGCTGCTTCGCCTGTTGTGGCTGTTGCCACGACAAAATTAAGTAGTTGTAGAACCAGTCCCCGAAGATTGAAGACGACGGCGCGTAGTCAGAGTCACAGTCGGCGTCACAGTCAACGTCGCCTTCAACGTCTTCGGCCCGCTGCTGGCACTCGTAATTGAAGTGTACGCGCTACATTTCGTCCGCCCTCCCATCCATCCGTGCTTCCTTCGTCAGTCGGACCAAACTTGCGCTGTATTATTTACAATGCTGAAGCCAGTGCCCGAAGCCTTCCCAGCTCTGGCCCGGGATACACTTGCATAATAAATTCCAACTCGAATGGGCGACATTTTCATTTGTGGACAGGGGACAGTGGACAGTGGACAGTGGACAGTGGGCAGTGTGGACAGACAGACACTGAAGACGTGTCCATTTATTTTATTTCTATTTTGCTGCCAGCTGCCATCGTTGCCTTTTCAAGTTGTTTATTTATGTGAATGACTATGCGTGTGCGCAAGTGTGAGTGTATAAGTGTGTGTGCGTGTGTGCACATAAATTTACTAAGCTGCTTACGAGCGGCGAGTGGGCGAGGAGAGGGAAAGACAGAGAGGACGAGTTGATAAGAGGAAACGCTTCAAGTCCGGGAGTGGTTAAGCTAAATGGCTAAACGAGTGAGCAGCTGCCGCCCCAAGGAAATGACCAGTCGCCGCAGAGTATACTGAGTGTGGAGATAATACTTAGTTGGAGATTGATCATAGATCACAGTTCATACCAAGGAAATCTTTCAGCTTTTTCTAACGATTAAAAAACAGCTAAAGCAAGGTTAAAAATCAGTATAAAACATGAGGCTAAAGAAGACTTTAAAATAAGGTTAAAACTGCCAAAAATCAGAACACCAAAAGTTGGTGGCAAACACGCAAAAAAGCTCTTCGCCAAGTGGAAATCAATTTGGGATAACGAAAAAACAAAACATGGCGTAGGACACGTGACACAGCAGCGTTTAGGTGTGAGACGTAGAAGAGTTGAAGCAAGTGCGGAGATGGACCGAGACTGGACTGGGGCAACGCTAAGTATCCATTTGAGCTACTTGGGGAGGGGCTGAAGTGAACAGTGCAAACGTGCAACAAAGCCTTGGGTAGACCAAACACTCCCCGTTTCCCACAAAACGCAATTGCCAACTACAGTACTGCGCATAATACTAAGAACATCAACGGCTATAGTCGCAGCCAGTGGCGGATCTAGGGGGGCTATGACAGCTTTAAACCCCCCTAAGCCAAGGAAAAAAAGAAGAAGATGCCTCTTCTGGTAAAGATGGTATTTTTCGGTCACTAATAGGATTGAGTTCTGGAGACCAAAATTTAAAGCATCATTTGGAAACGGCACCGCGAAATTGTACTCTGATTAGCAAAACAGTACAGAATGAAATTATCGACATTATCGGCCAAGTCATTCGCTGCAAGATTGTCGAAAAAGTTAATAGAGCGAAATATTTTTCCATCATTTGTGATGAAACAGCGGACGCAAGGCACATAATTCAAATGACGCTATGTCCGCGCTATGTTGATGTTGTGGATTTTGTCGTGCGAGAGGATTTTCTCTAGTTCATCCCCTTAAAATGGACTGATTCCAAAGCTACACACAAAAGTTACCGTTGAGGAAATAGTGAATGCTGCAAGAGTATACAAAGCATTGATACAGAGCTGAAATCAGAAATAACACTTTGGCACCAGCATTGCAAGACATCTTCATTTCTACAAGCACAAACAGCGATTGATGCTTTAAAAAGAATTGACACAAATAATTACGGATCGTTTTTTCCGAATGTTGCGACACTGCTTCAATTATTTACAACAATACCAGTGACTTCAGCAACAGCAGAGCGTTCTCTTTTAGCGCTCAAAAGACTTAACATGTCTGAAAATCGACTCAACGGTTTGGCTTTGGGATGCACACATAAAGATAAAGAAAATCTATAGTGATGAAGTTGTGGATCTTTTCGCTAAACTTAAACCTCGGCGACTTGCAACGTTGGATTGCTCATTTGAAGAATGAACGAGCGAAAAATGTAGTATTTAAATAAAAAAAAAAATTGTTTAATTAAAAATTAGCACTCCTTCTAAAAAAACAAGAATAAAGTGGTACTGATTTTTATTTTTCTTGTAAACATCGATTTCTAGAAAACTTTCAAGCCCCCCCTCATGGCAAATCCTAGATCCGCACTGGTCGCAGCCAGAAATAAAACTACAGCTGAAGCTATAAGCAAAGCTACACACACACACACATACATACACACACACACACACTACTATCTACAGCCACAGCTTGCTGAGCAGTAGCTACGGCTACAACAATGGAAGGCCTTTAAACTTGAATGCGTCACGCACACGGCACAATGTAGATGTGGCGCTTCTCTCACTCATCCACTACTTTACCGCCCGGCCATCCCGCTTCCCCCTCTCTCACTCTCTCTCTCTCTCTCTCGCTCATGCTCTGCAGGCTCAACAAGTTATTTCATTTGTCTCGGGCACGAGCGGGCATTATGCAAAAAGTTTTGCAAAAACTTATAGACGACAACATGATTAACAGACAAATGACATTACAAAGCCTTTCACTTGGCGATGGCACACACTCCCGCGCTCTCTCTCTCTCTCTCATCTGTTGGGCTGTCTCGCTCACTCCCGTTGTCTGCAGCTGGTGAGAAAGCACAGTGGATGCCTTTCTTTTTTGCGCACAGACAATGCGTTGCCTTTCAGCGTTGCAAACCCTTCTGGCAGGCAAAATCAGGTCTTAACCCCCTTTTTAATTTTTTCTCTTCTTGCCAGCCTCTGGGCTTGCATCGTCATCTGCATCTGCTTAGCTGTAGTTGCATGCAACTTGAACTCTTGGCAAAGTCTTTGCTTTCAGCGCATGTTTTCCTTTCCCTTTCCCTTTGCCTCTGCCTTTCCCTTTGGAGTAATGAGCACATTGCTATCTCATGGATTTGTCCGTTGGCTTTCAAGTTGGCGCTGACTTTGCACAGCTCATTAGATGCCACCGCGATGCAGTTGCAGCATCAGCAGCCACAGCATCTGCCGTTCTCATTAACAACTCGAAATTATTGTAATGAAAAACTAGTTAAGATATGAGTGCATTGTGGCAACATTGTAATACCCAAATGCACTCTCAACAAGTCTCGCTGCAACTTGCAACAAGTTGATGCAGCAATCTACCTCGCTATATTGCCAACTAATTAAGCAATTCGAGCTAAACGCTGAAGAACTGCGACGGCGCTAAGCTTGAAACCCTTCTTCATCAGCTTCTGTTTCTTCAGCTGCTTCTTTATGTGGCTCCTTCTGGTACAAGTTCCACTCCAACGCTTTGCACAAACCAGAGCACATGGGGCAACTGCCAGAATCGGAAACTTGCAACTTGCAGGCGTTGCAATGTAATCAATTTGTAGCTTCCATATCTTCGGGCTGATAGACAAGTATGATAGCACCCGAGAGAGGGGAAAGATAACTCAGAGCAGAAGTGCTCTAGGATGTTTCGTAAGCTCATTCCTCGTATTATCAGATTAAGAATAGATTGCAGTGTTTGGAAATTAATTAGTATTTGTAGATGGGGTATCCTGCTAGTAAAACCCCCTAGCCACCTCATAAAGTAGTCAGTTATTGTCGTAGGTAACTGTGATATAAGATAAGGTCTTGAATTGAGGCTGGCACAAGACAAACAGTTGATTGAAATGTGCGAAATCAAAAGTAATCGATATGTAATTGATCAGCACGTGGTCAATTCATCGTATATAGCGGTATCTGGTTATAATACCAATCCACATCGATATCAATGATTGATTCCAATAACGCGAACTGCAGCTGCGTGTTTCGCCTGTTGTCGAAAAAGCAATAGGCAAACTGGTCGTGTATTTGCCCAGAACTTCAGCTGGCGTTGCCATACACAAGTACATATGCCCTATGGACGCTCCCTCAGCCCCCACCCACTAACCGATGCTGTCTATAAACATGTCCCAGCTGGTCTGGTTTGGTTGGGCCGGGAGACGTTTTGTTGCAAGCCACATTGGACGCCATAACCATTGGACGCACAACTTGCAAAAGTTTCTCGACTATTGAATCTTTTGGAAAACACACAGACACACAGACACACACACACATACTGGCCCACAGCCTTGGATAGAGAAAACCACAGGCAAGCAAAAGCAACTGGAGATGAAACGCACCACAAGGGATGCATGTGAAGGTGTGTTTTTGCTGTTGTTGTTGTTTTTCTTACAGTTGTTCTTGTTGTTGTTGCTGTTAAGTCTACACATGCATATGCCCATGTGTGTGTGAGTGTGTATTTATGCTGGCCAAGTGTTTTATTGGTTTTTTGTTTCGCAAGTTTTTAATAAGAAATTATTAAACAACTTGTGCAGTTTATTTGTTCTGCCTGCAGCTGCAAGTGTGAGGGATAGAGACAGAGAATGGAGGAGCTGGCGTGTGTGTGTGTGTGTGTGAGTGTGTGTGTTTCTGTGTTTACGTCCAACAATTGTGGTAATTAGTCAAGTTGATTGATGAATGCGTTCTTTCCCATTTTTTTCTTTCAGCATTTTCTCTCCACATTTTCCTTTCAGCATTTTCACGTAGCATACTTTTCGTAGATTGTGCAAAATTGGAAAATTCAGTGGGGCGTGGACACGAAGAGCGCGAAACTGGGACGGTGCGAGGCGAGGCGAAAATGTCAACGTCATGAAAGACGCTAGACGGCATTAACGGCACTTTTTGGCCCTAATCCGACTGTCAGACATTAAGAAATTTAAGCCATGTCGGAAACGCTGTTGCCTGCTTGTTGTTTGCTGCTTCTTGTTTCGTATCGTTGTTGTTGTTGTTGTTGTTTCTGCTATTTCCGAGTTGTTGATATTACTTGCAGTAATAAAGCGCACCGCAGGCATGCGAAAGCCAATTTTCAAAGTTGCGCTGCGGGTGGTGAGACTATTTAATAGCAGACACAGACACACACACAAACACCTGCAAATACCTGCACCCACACACACGTATAGCCTGAGCATTTGATTGTTTGTGTATGTGTGTGTTTGCCGTACACATTGAAGCACTTTATAGAAAGGCAGCAATAAAAATTGTCGTCGCGGCACAAGGTAAACCCTACGCCGTCAACTGGCACGACAGGCTACCCGGCACCCTACACGGCCACCCTTTACCACATCGCAGCTCACTTCTGCCTCAGCACACACCTGCCCCCCGCTATGGCGCACAACTCAGCGCACAGCCCGTTCCACTTCGTGTGCGCACCATCATGGGCTGCGGTTGTAATTTAGTGTGCCTAATGAATTTAGTACCGTAACATACCGGAAAAGAGCACGTGAGTGCAAAAATGAGCACTCCCCCTTGCCCTAGGATGCGCTACGTGTGTGTGTGCGTGTGTGCGTGTGTGTAAATATGTGAGAAATCTGCGCGTGGCTAGAACTTCGTTAACCTGTATTAACGACTCAGGCCGGGGCGAGACGAGGCGCGGCGGCGTCTAATTAAAACAGACAAATGCAGCAGAAGCAGTTTGTGCAGAATGCGGAGGGGAAAGGAATGGCCTCCGGCCAGGGCCAAGGAATATGATTTTATAATTTTGCAATGTGCCAGTGTGTGTGTGTGTGTGTGTGCGACGCTTTAAATTAACAATTATTTTTAATTGCCAGCTGGCAATGGAATTAGGTGGCAATACCAGCAGGAGCAGCAAGAAGAAGGGGGGGGTGAAGAACACAGTGGAAATTGTGAAAAGGAGAGTAAGAGAGAGGGGGGGGTCATCTGTTTTGTCTCTTTAAGACGCAACTCAGTTAATTACCAGCACCGAAAAGTATGCTTTCAATTTAATAGGAACGCGCGCACACACATACACTCATGCAGACACAGACACAGACAATAGCTTAGTTCAGGCGTCATTAAATATTTCGCACATTTATGTTGTCGCTGCAGAGTTCCTTCTTTCCTCTCTCTCTCTCTCCCACTCTCTCTCTCACTCTATCTCCTTTCTATCCCGCTGTCAATTGAACGGACATTTTAGAGAAGTTGTCAACAGGAATTCGCTTGAATTGGATTGCATAAACAAGCACTCAAGCATATCAATGCAGGGGCAGAGCGCGCAGCCACGTGGACTGAGGGCAGCGGGCTTACCCGTCGTCTGCTTACCCATTGCCGGTTATTTACACGGCTAGCGTAGCATAAAAGCTGAAAGTAATTTTCTTAAGTGAATATAAATGGTTAAAATCTTTGCGCAACAGCAACAACAACATAGGCAACAACGTGACTAACTACAACAAAACAAAAAAAACAGCTTCAACTTGGCTCAAGCATTGCCTGTTTAGTTAAGCCAAGCTCAATTTAAAAGCCAAAACAGAACCTTGTGGCCATGTAAATCTGTGGGCAGGAGGGGGGAGCGAAGGCAGGGAAGAGGACGAAAAACGTAGCAGGAAGGCAGATAGAAGGTAGACTGACGGTAACGCTTGCACGCTTAACTTGGCCGCCAACGGGCGAAAAGTGCTTAAAGTTTTATGCGAAATTGAAGTTGGCTACACAAATAGTGGAGGTTTCCTCTTGCCCGACTTCATTCCCCCTTTCATTCCACCACGCTCTATAGCCGGAGTATTTACATATCTCTGGCTACACATGGCAGGTGTTGAGATTCAAGGGGATTTGGAAGAGGGTTCGATGCGACAAATGGCATGTCCCCGTGGCAGATCAGTAAATAAAGCGATTATCTTTGCGATTAGTTGCGAATTTCCACTAGCCACAGTTGGAAACAGCATTAGGCTAATTGCCCTGGTTTAGCTATGAGTACGAACACTAATGCAATGTGAATTAATTCAAGTCAAGCGTACTCAGTTTTCTTGAACTTTAACCTTCTCTTCTTCATCTTTCCATTCACTTGCCGCCTCCCTCTCATTGGTGATTGACACGAGGCTCTGCTGCAGAGTGTGCTGCCAGCATTATCAGGAAGTAGCCAAGCGCAGCTAATGCAATCCAAGCGGAAACCCAATTTATCCTATATACACAATATATAATTACTTGAAATGCCCGAGGCTAAAGTCTCCAAATCTCATCACTGTTGTCGTCTAATTAAAACCGAATGCAAAGTAAATTGTGCGCCTCGGGGTGCCCAGAGAGGGACAGGGAGGAAGCTGGGGACTGAAGCACTCGGATAGAGCGAAAAGTCACCAAATTGGAAATCAAATTACAGCGCGCATAATTAAATTGCCTTATCAAAATTTCATTGAAAGCAGCTGTCAGAGCGAAGGAACAATTTATGGGGGCGACTGATGCTGATGATGATTCGGATGATGCTTCTGATTCTGGCTGTGGAAAGTGCAGTGCAAACAGTTTGAGGGAGCAAACTTTTAATTGAATTCCTTTTCTCAAAAATTCAGCTAATGGGACAAGCGAATTGTTCTGCCTAGCTGGAATCGTTCTTGCTCCCTTAAATTCCAATTTATTTCCCTTCTATTGAAGCTGGAATGACAAAGATCGGCGAGTGCACCTCGCCCATGGACATCCACATCCACTCGTCCACAGGTGAACCTTTAACAACATTTTATGCACTCCATTCTGATCGTAATTACACCAAAGAGCTTCGCCAAGCTCCTGTTGAGTGGCGGGCTATGCGTGGTGGCTTTGAGGTGGCCTCATCCCTCCCCCGCGCGTCCACATGTACAGCAGCGTGTGAGTGGGAAATGAATACAACGGGCCACTGGGCAGGGAAATTGGTTGCATCGCCTGTTGGACATGTCTCGCTTTAAAGCGAAAGTATTCGAGTTGCCTTGTAACTGAATTCCTCGCTTCGTGCGGGTCGCTCGACTGACAGCGTTTTGGGCGTTTCAAAAAGATATTTAAATTAAAATGTAACTGACTTTGATTACAATTTAAGTAATATTGTCCAACACTGATACAATTTTAAACAATATGATCTACCCTCTTATTCTAGTAGACTACTTCTACTTCTACTACTTTTAATAAATTTAACCTCTCTTACCAACCGCCGCTTAATGTTAGGTGTCGTGTTCCTTGTTAATTTGATAAGTATGATATCGATTCCCCGAACTTGCTTAATCAAATTAACTTCTCTATCCCCTGTAGATTAACCCGAAATTTTTCACGTCTTTTGCTTGATTTCTGCAAGATTTCCGAATTCTCTGCTCTGATTACAACAAACTTTTTGGAGTAATTAACTCGGAGTTTTCCCTAATAGCTATTAAAACTGCCATCATTAACTCATTAACATTTAACCCTAACAACTAACCTAACCCTACCGATCTTATTGGGTTTTTTTCTGGGTTTCCTCAATCCTCTGAAAGAAATGTTGGTTCGGCTAATTTGTTAGTCCCAGTTTTTTAATTTTTTAAAATTTTATTGTTATAGTAAATTTAAACTTGAATTTTACATATATATTTCTTCGGTTTTTTTAACTTTTAATTCATATTTAATTTTAATATAATATAATGTAATATTAATTTGTATACCTAATTTTATATATTTTGTTTACTCCTACAGTCGACTGTTCTTAGTTGACTTTAAATAAATAAATTGCAGAATGCATTTATGCATACAGATTGCAAAGCCCATAATATACCTAATAGCAGTTTTTCAACTATAAAGTAAATAAGCTTACAAATACTATTACAAACTGTACTATACTATAAATAACTTTGTTTAAGTACCTTACTTCCACTGGCACTAACTTATACACTCTCTTTTCTTTCAGACAGCAACGGGAACTCGATAACAAGAACTGACTGAAATATGCGATCGATTGTGGAGGCGGCAGCAATGCATTTGTTGCTGATATTTCTGGTTGCCAGTCTCCAGCACGTGGCGTCACAGGGCGCTGGTACGGGCTATTTCAATCGGGAGATATGCAGCGATTTAACCACGATCGACTGCGATTGCGCCGTCCTAGGCAGCGAGTATGATATCAGCTGTCCGGCCCAGAACTTCAATCCAACTTTTAAGATAACCATACGACCCACGTCGTCGGTGCACATCGAGTGTAATATAACGGATTTCAATGAGGGATACCGTAAGCTGCCGCAGTTGAAAATCGGCAAAATCGACAGGGTGCAGATAAGACGTTGTCCGCTGCCGAAGCACACTCCGATAGCGGGCATTATGGAGCACCTGGGCATCAACAGCCCAAAGGAGCTTATCTTCGAGGCAAACGATTTGGGCATGAACGTGACGCGGCAACATCTGTTGAGATTGAAGAGCCTGCAGCGTCTGCGTTTCGCGGCCCGTCGATTTGATTACATTCCCAAGGATCTCTTACGAGAAATGATACATCTGAACTGGCTGGATATGCGTGCAGCCAATCTGAAAGAGCTTCCTGAATCTCTGCTCGAGGGCATGGAAAATCTGCAGTTTCTCGAGCTGGGCAGCAACAATCTGCGACAGCTGCCGCGTGGCTTCTTCCACGGTCTAAGCAAGTTGGTCCACTTAAATCTGTGGAGCAACCAATTGCATAATCTCAGTCGGGATGACTTCGAGGGTGCCAGTTCGGTGGAGGACATCGATCTGCATAACAATGGCATAACCGAGCTGCGACCGGATGTCTTCGCGCTGCTCCCCAATGTGGGGGAGATCAATCTTAATAGTAACAGCTTCCGTTCGCTGCCCGCGGGTCTGTTCCAGAACAACAAGAAGTTAAAACAGGTGAAGCTACAGAAGAATCGGGTGCCCTTGGCGACGCTGCCACCGCGCCTGTTTGCTGATCTACCCAAAATGGAAACGCTGTTTCTACATTGTGAACTCGAGTCAATACCATCGAATCTCATTGAGAACTCCAGTGGACTGATTAACATCTCGCTGAGAGATAATCTGCTAACTTCGCTCCCCGCTCATCTTTTGGATCATCAGGTTAACCTGTTGACTTTGGATCTACAGAGAAATCTACTAGTCTCGTTACCCGAGCACCTTTTCGACCACTTGACCAAATTAGAGAGTTTGAATCTGGGCGAGAATCAACTTACCGCACTGCCTAGGTAAGGATCGAAGCTTAAGCCTGACAAGACTGACCCGACTTACTAATGCTTTTCCCATTTAATTCTCTTCTTCCTCAGGACCATCTTCAACAAGCTGAGCAACCTGCGCACTCTGAGCATAAACAGTAATCGAATTGCAGCCATCGATCCGCAGACTTTTGTGGGCAACCACATGTTGCGGGAACTCAATCTGGCCCACAACCAAATCAACCTGCTGGAGTACATGGGCCCCGGAGAGGGTAACATCTTGGATTCCAACTTGGGCTCGCCTTTCGCCCCGCTCAGGAACCTCACCAGGCTCAATTTGCGCAACAATTCGCTGATGATAATGTTTAGCGACTGGAAGTATACGATGCGTCAGCTTCAGGACATCGATCTGAGCTATAACAACTTCACCTCGCTGGACTATACCGATTTTGACTTTGTGTCCGCTTTTGATCTGAAGCTGAATATGACCCACAACCATATACGCACCATTCAGTTCTATAAGCAGGCCGAGTTCAAGGCCATTGATGAGGGACAGCCATTCGTGAACGGCGTCAAATCGGTCCACGTGGATCTCAATGATAATCCGCTTTTTTGCGACTGTTCGCTGGTGCGCTTTGTGCAGGTGGTGAACAAGGTACTCAAGCCGGACTATGCCAAGATGCTGAAAACCACAACAGATCGTCTACGTTGTGATGGACCCAACCAACTGTCGCAACGTCTGGTTGGTGAGGTCGATCCGCACGAGCTGCTCTGTAAATTTGATCAGTCGGAGGATCCAAGTCAGCGTCGCTGTCCCTCTCCCTGTGAGTGCCATGTGCGAACCGCTGACCTTACGCTCATTGTCAACTGTGCGAATCGTCAATTGACTGAGCTGCCCGAGTTGCCCGAACTGCCTCCGAATTTACGTCAAGTGGAACTGAATGTGACAAACAACGAGCTGCTCTATCTGCCCGAAAACATTGCGCCAGGCTATGCGAATGTTACGATTTTCTATGCAGCGGGCAATAATTTAACCCAGCTGGATGTCAGCCGGCTGCCAAGAAATCTCAGGTACATGGACCTGCGACACAATCAGCTGCATTACCTCAACGAAAGCGTAATTCTTCGATTCAACTCTAGCGAGAGCAAGGCACTCAATCTGAACCTGTCAAACAACTCGTGGATCTGCGATTGTTCGATGAAACCGATGCTGTCATTTATTCAGAGCAATCTGCGAATGGTGGAAGATCGTTCAAATATATATTGCACGGACTCCGAGCCGCCAACTCGTCTCATCGATCTGACACCAATCGATCTGTGCCCGCAAGATGATAATTCAGTGCTGATTGCGATGATTGTGGTCACCTCACTGGCCGGCTTCCTGATTGGCATCACCTTCGCTCTCTACTACAAATTCGAAACGGAGATCAAGGTATGGCTATATGCTCGTGGTTGGCTGTTGTGCCTTGTCACCGAGGAGGAGATTGACAAGGACAAAAGGTTCGATGCATTCATTTCGTACTCGCACAAGGATCGCAGTTTCGTGGAGAAGTTCCTTCATCCACAGCTGGAGCAGGGACCCGACCAGTTTAAGTTGTGTCTGCACGAACGCGATTGGAATGTGGGCGCCTTTATAGCTGAGAATATTGTGAAATCCGTTGCCGACTCGCGACGCACCATCATTGTCCTTAGCCAGAATTTCATTGAGTCCGACTGGTCGCGTATGGAGTTCCGTGCGGCGCATAGAGCAGCGCTGAAGGAAGGCGTCGAGCGTGTCATAGTTATCGTCTACTCGGATATCGGAGATCAAAACAAACTGGACGATGAGCTGAAGGCCTATCTGAACACAAAAACCTACCTTAAGTGGGGTGATCCGTGGTTCTGGGAAAAATTGCGATTTGCTCTGCCACATCGTGGACGAGGCTTTGCCGGCAAAAGCGGTGCACTCACTAAGTCGGCTCTAAAGGGATCGACCGATGACAAGCTGGAGCTGATCAAGCCATCGCCAGTGACACCGCCGTTGACCACACCGCCCAGTGAAACAACCAAAAACCCGCTTGTGGCGCAGCTAAATGGCAGCACGCCGCACACAGCCATCATGATTGCCAACGGCAAGAATGGGCTCACGAATCTGTATGCGCCGAACGGTAAGGCTCACTATGGAAATGGACACATAAACGGCGCCTATGTCATCAATACAAATGCCAAGCAGAGCGATGTATAGGACTGGCATAAGATGGACTCCGACGAGGACCCACTCTTTCGTTGAGGCATCATAATGAGTCACCTTTTGGGGTAGATCCCAAGGACGCAGCGACCAATTCCAAATCCCGCTAAACGCACTTGTAAAAAGCCTAGACGACGTTTCCCTGCTTGGTATCGACATGTCTGTGCGTGTTCGTGTGTGTGTATGTGCATGTAGTGTGTATATTTGTCTAGCCGAATTCTAACGCATAGTTTAACCATGCACAAAATTAGTGAAAACTTACATTTTCAATATTTCATGTGGCCTTTGTTGACAAAAAGTAGAATCCCCGAACACGGAAGACAAGTTTAAATGTTGATTTCAAAAAGAAATTCAATTAAACAAAAGAAAAACAAAAACTACAATTAGAAACCTAAGCTATTTAAGAGAGCTTATCATTCTGTTTAGTGTTATGTATGTGTAAGCTAAGACTAGACCTCGTAATTATTTGTACATTGATTTCTTTTTATGATATTATATATTGGTTAGTTTATAATTTAAGTTTATCGCACGCATACACCCAAGGCGAAAAAGAGAGAGAGAGAGAGAGAGAGAGAGAGAGACACGAGATAAGGCATTTGTTCTTTTTTGTACTTTTTGCACACGAATCTCAAGTTTTACTTAAATTTTGAACAAAACACAATCGAGCTTTATTTTGTACAATCTCCATTACCGTTATAAGCTATTGAGTAACGCACACGCAATATACATACATATGACGTATCCAAATAGTAGCATATAAACTATGCCGTGTACTGAATGTAATTAATAGAGAGAGAGAATTAATTGCGATTACCGCATATATTATGTACGTATATTTTTGAACTTTGGAAACTAGCGTAACCGTAAAACTTACACTCACTGAGAAATACCACTGTACATACGTCAAATGGAAATCTTGTATATTTCCAAAATCTCATGACAACTAAAGTAGAGCATCATAAGTCGACACCTGTAAGTCCTATCTGAGGCTTGCACTTCATGCACGGCATACCTACACCAAACTCTGATTACTTCACTATATTAACCATTTTGGCATATTTGCTTAGTTCATTTCACACTTCACTTTAATACTTCTCATAAATCAAATGAATAGGTTCAATATATACAAACATATATAATAAACACATACATATAAATTAATTAGCATTTAAATATCCTAGGTATAGGTAGCTATGTCTTGTCTCTGAAATGTAATACCTAAGGTACCTACAAATTTATGCGGACACACACTCATTTACTAAAACATACATATGTGTTCATCAATTATGATAATTGTGTATGTAATATATATAAATACGATGAATAAAATATATTTTAAAATTTAAAAGAACTCTGTTTTTCTAAATCAAGAAACTAAGGGATTAATACTTACAGCAATGACAGCACGAAACCACTAAGCAAACATTCAAATCGTTTCTTTATCATTTCGTTTTTATTCTCAAAACTTTAATACAGATCATTTAAAGATCATAATATACATATGATTAGGCTTACATGAGTTACAAGATTATTTATACTGGATCGTTTTTACAGACGCCTTAATAAAAAAACAAAGTCGAAAATATATTTTCTTGTGATTAATACAAAGATTAAGTACATATCTTTCACTTTCATATCACACAAAATACAAGAAAAGCAGGTATACAAAAAAATCCAACTGAATTCAGATACTAATATTGACTAACTCTTAGATTTCGTAAAATATTTAACCTTTGAATACTTGGAAAATACTTTCGCGAGTTACAAGCAATTTGCTCATTCAGTTTTCTGGAAATATATATTTTAAAGAGTATAGACTATCTTTTTTGGGGATCTTCTTGCCTTTACATATTTAGTGCATGTATATAAAATATATATGTTATTTATATATATACTTGAATATATGTATGCATTATATTCTTACACATGCATATATAATTTCTCAAATTGGGTTTGTCTCTTCATCGTTGTCATCTGACGTATTGTACATAACTAAGCATGCATGCATGTATGTAGATACATAAATATTATTAATAGTCCTCATTGTTTCCATTACTTGTCTACTTTAAGTGTTACCTCACAATCAGTTGCATTTTGTCTTTGGTGTTAAAGTTACAAAACTTTGGGTTCTCTCGTGACTTTCTGTCTGTAGTCTACTTAACGTCTCTTTGTTAACTTTGTACAGTACGTAGTACTGCGCGAAGAAGTGTTCCCTTCACCTAAAGCAGCATGTCATCATCGCTCTCCGTAAACTCGCCATTCGGCTCAAGCAACAGGTTGGCCTCCTCGTTCGACTGCACCTGCACAGATATTGGTTGTAAAAAATAAGAACAAAACGCCAAAAACTTGTAGATAAGGCTAAGATACAAGTTCAAACAGAAAGCCTGCAGACCGCATTTGGGGTTAGAAAGCATTCTTAAAAAGTATGTTAGTTAGTTTTATTTTGTTATACATTCATTCATAAAGGAGAAGCTGTTAATAACAAGTCACAAAAGCTACAATCGAGAGTGCACGACTGTAAGATTCCCTCCGCCCAATTTTGAATAACTGTTAGAAACAGTTTCTAATCTTCATACAGCGGGCACGCCGGAAGCATCGCACAAAACTATGAAGAACGTTGGTTTAAATAACGTCTGGTTATTAAATCAAGAATTATAAAAGCACATACTTAATCAAATTATAGTCTGGATGGACGGACATGCTTAAAGCGACTCGAATATCGAAGCGGACAACGAAAATAAGCGAACTGTTTCATACATTTGCTTAAGCTTATTAAACCCTTCTTCACCTTAAATGGTCGAAAGGTATAACAGAAAAGGGCGAGAAACCAATTGGAAAACAATATAAATAGTTGTCAGTTAGTCAGTCAGTTAGTAAACTAGTTGCTTTGTTTGCCTAGTAAAAAAGATAAGGGAATCGGGATCGGCTTGCAGCCTTATTTGATAATTCAGTTGTCAGTTACCACAGAGTAGCGAACAGCCGAGTTGTTGCGCCGGAAGAGACGTTGCACGCGCTGCCTGCGGGCAGGAGAGAAGGCGAACATGCCCACGCAGGCCACAAAGAATGTCACCGACAGGATAATTCCTAGAATGGCTGCAAAACAAGAACGAGGTAATCAAATGAGTAAGAACACAACCAAAGGGCACTTGGCTGCAGCTGCACTTACTGCCCACGGAGCCCGTTGGGCTGGGCACAGTTGCCGGACGAGCATCTACTGCGGCTTCCACTGTCGGTGTTGCAGTTGAGGCTGCACTGTTGTTAGTTGGCTTACCGATGGGCGTAGACTGTGTGCTGCTCGGGGGCATGGGTGTCTCAGGTCTGCTGGTGGTGGTGGTAATGCTGGCGGGATCGTCATGCGGCACACTGAGACCCAGAAACTGGCAGATGCTCGGCGTATGTTGCACGTGTAGTAAGCTGCACTGCTGGTCCTGCAAATAGACAGAGGCACAAAGAGGAAGGGCGTGGCCACAGCACTTGCAATTAGAAACTTTGTTCATTATGTGCAAAGAAAATAAACAAATGCATAAATAAATTGATACGAGCAAAATACATAAATCGCTGGAGAAGGCAAGCAGGCAATGACTGCTGCTACGTGCTGTGCGGCAGCGTCATTTACAGAAAGGGTGGTAAATGGTGGCATCACTAGCGTTTGCAGCTTGTTTCTGCCACCATGCCACAGCCACGACCCTACTTCTCTCCCTTTGGAGTGGTCACACGCCATCGTCCTGGCCATCCGGCTGGCAGCACGCTGCGTGTAACACTTTCGCTCAAAGACCATTTCCGGCGCGAGCAAGCAACAGCAAGAGCAGCACCAGAGAGAGAGAGAGAAACAACAACACGAACACTGGCAACGAGGCGCTGCAAATGTGCGCATAATTTAAAAACTTTTGCGGCGGCTGCAACTGGCAACTGCAAGTGGCAAAAACTAGCGCTGCAGAACTTTGCCGACGCGTCTCGGGTCGCACCGCCGACCGTGGCGCCGCCGCCCAGACACGAAACTAAAACATGTCGAGGACACAGAGAGGACAGCGAGCAAAGCGGGCAGCAACGGGCAGCAGACGCATTAAAAAGTTTGTAGCCATTTAAAATCCCATTTCATTGAATCGCTAATTTTCCGACAGCGTCGCTGCTGCTTTCAGAAAAGACCTTTTCCTCTTGTTACCCCCTTCCCCTGTTGCCAGCTGGCCAAGAGCTGGCAAGGGAAAGAAAAACAACAACAGCAACAACACCCAGAAATAACAAAACTGTCGCCGTGTGTGCGAGCCAGGGTGCATGTGTGTGTGTTAGCTGTTTTCCGCCGAACAGTTTAAGAGACTTCGGCCCTTGACACTGCCGCCCTTGCGGCCACACTCTTGTTTGTTGTGTTTCTGTATGCCTTTGTATTCCATTTGTCTCTGGTGCATGCAACTTTTCCACAATTCGCACACCAATTCGGGAAGTTCACTGAACACTGTGATGTCCTGGAACCAGCGCTAATCGAGTTCTTCCATATGCAATATGTATCAGCCTTACAAGCTTCTAACTCACTTGGGAACTAAGGAATCAAGGCGCCTTTAAAATCATTAAAATAATACGGTGCATATATGTAAATGGATCTTATCGGAATGGAGCGAAAAGTCTCAGAAAAAAAATAACAAAATCGACCGATAGGTTTTATGACGGATACATATACCTACAATAAGAATATATCGGTGTAATCGTTCCGAGCTAAGCATGTGTACCCAGTTTCATCAAGATAGCTGAACAACTGATATACAAGTTTGCAACAGACACACTTGCAGACGGACATTGCTAGCCGACTAATCTGTTGATGCTGAGTCAGAATATATGTATCTAGTATGCTTTTAAGGATACAAATTAATATACTTTCTACAAGAGAATAAATATATTCATTCATTTCCTTAGCCTTGCAATTAAAATCTTCTAAGTGAACTTTTTGTGCTTGGTTTTGTATTTAATTTAATGAATATCAATAAATAAGATCTTTTTAAATATACTTAACAGTTTAATAAGAGTAGATAGCACCAAATATAGCGCTAAACACACTTTTATCATTTAACTCTAATAAAATTACTTAGCTTAACTATAGTCTCGATAGTCGCAATGGAAACTCGTCCATATACACTTTGCATCTGCGTTAAATTACATTTTCCAGCACACGAACACAATTTCCTGTATAGTATAATTTTTTTTAATTGTTTCACTTAACACGCTTCAAAAGAATAGAACTTGCAACCTGTTGCAGGCACAAATTGAGCATGAAATGTATCTCAAATAGCCAATCGACAGAGGGACTGACGACCAGCGGGGCGTACAGACCGAGGGATATTCGCTGCGAAGTGCTTGACAAAGAAATTAAATTAATAACACCTTCGTATAGGGCACATATGTAGATACGTATAGGACCAGTCTGGTGTGTAGAGTGTGTAATGCAATTAACGACAATCGGACAAACACTCCGAAAGCGAATGCCTCGTGGCAGCCAGTCCATCCGTGCGGATGTATGAGGTCCATCGTGTGAGACCTGGTGTCAGGCTGTCCATGGGCCCCACCCCCCAAATCCGATAGCCTGACCCTCATTGGAACCTCGCACTCTATGCGACACAGTGCATTGCTGGTTGCAAGCAGCTTGCAGCTATTTGTGCACTGGTTTAAATTTGGGTCAATTGGTTTGTGCCACATGCGAGCACTAAGCTGAGTACTGCAACTGCACTCTGCCTGCCTGCCTGCCTGCCTGCCACCAGCTTCTGGCAAATACGACTAAGCTGAGTGTAGAGCGTAGTTTGACTGTTTAACCAGCATAAACAGAGGGCAAACAACAACAGGGCCCAGGCAGAGTACTCGACAGGGAAGATATCCTGGAGTGCGAAAAAAAGATACATTGCTTCTTTGCTTTTCAACCTCAAGCCCACTGGCACTGTTTTCCTCACTCTCACTCTATATCTCCGTCTCTCTCTTTCTATATATATATCCCTTTCATAGTTTTCCTTCCTTCTATTAATAAAAGAGGGTAATTAAATAATTTTAATTTTAAATTATTTAATTTTAATTAACATAATCCTATCTGCCGGAATCAGGGAGGAATTAAGTAATAGGGGTATATCTTTGACAAATATTTTTATAGAGTTTTCTTTTATAATGAATACAAATGATAAAAATACCGTTTTTTATCATTTGGGTATTAAAAAAATCTCTAAAATAATGAATTAATTGAGACAAAACCCGTCCATCTACAATCTTTGTATATGATATCAACGAATTAGCACATAACTGTATTATGTTTGCAATTGTTGACACGACTTTATACATTTTTTATATAATGTATGAATGTAATGATTGTATTGTAGTTGACTACAATGAATGGAGTCGACTGCTTTTAGATGACATTAAATAAACAAATACAAATGAAATAAGAAATGTGTGTTTCGCGCTTAATTACCAATTAAAATGTATACCCCCTTTTATCCACCTTAAATAAATTGTGCAAGTTTGGTACGCGGAGACTTTATGTGAACAGTCCTAGTTAATCATAACCTCCTTTTCAAATTTGTACAGGATATAAAAAACAACTGAGAGAGCCGGCAAAATGGACAGGCAAATATTTTCAATTGCTGACAGCGCCTCCTTTGGCAATTTGTGCGTAATGGAGTACAGCGTATGTATGTGTGCGTATGTATTTGTGTGGGAGTGTCTGTCGTGAGTGTGAGTTTCGACTCTGCGGGGGGGTGGTATGCATGGTGTGTTTTGTTAAACCTCAGGCACTAATTGCTGCATTTTTGGCATGCTCGAACCGGGCTAATAAAGTTGTCCGCCTTGGTCAGACCACTAATTACAACGTGCTGCAAATTGACAATTTTGCCTGCTGCATGCTGCATGCTGCATGCGGTTTGTCTGTCATATATGTAATCGTACGATGCCATAATGAAAACAGAGCGCAAAATCAATTAAAGGATTGCGTGGCAAATATAACAAAGCGACGCGAAACACACACATGACATTTCTAAATTCAATGAAATTTATTGGCCAGTTTGGGCAGTAATTGCACACAGATATTCTTGAAGAACAGTTCGTGGAGATTAAAGAGCGTTATTCGTTTTGCAAGAGTTACATAATCAGAGAAAGGACTGCATCAAGAAGGAAATATGACTTCAAAAGGGTTTCGCTTCTGATCTGAGTCCTGACCAGACCAGGCTGACAATGACAACTGTGCGATAAACAAGCAGCAAAGCAAAGACGCCGATGCTCTTCATGGGGGGGTGGGGGGTTCACTATAACCAGGCGACACCAAGCGAATGGAAATTACAAACAAAGGCTTAGCGAGGCGGCGTATCTGGGATCTATGGCAAAGGCCGGGACCTTAAAAGAAGGGACAACGACAGCAGCAGCAACAACAACTGCAACAACGGCATGTTTCAGCTGTAACAAGTCGGGCACGTGCATTTTTAGCTGCGATTGTTTGGACAACAAAGGAAGGGCCAAAACAATGGCAAGCCTGGCGGCTAAAAGCGAGGACTACAACTATGTAAAAGCAACAGACAGTTAGAAGTATACAAAAAAGCGCCCAAGCAAGGGCTGCGAAAGCTAAAAGCCGCACCGGTTGGTAGGCAACATTTTCTGCAGAAAGGCAACAGCAGCAGCAACAACAACAACAACAAGAAAAAAATGTCTGGCAAAGCGGATTTGCCAAGTGGTAAGCATAACAAAGGACACCTGCCACATTGTTTTGCGCCCAGTTGCCACGCAGCTGGCATCAAGGCGGCCTTTTTGTGCATATTTCGTATACATTTTTACTTTGAAAGCAACTCCTTGAAGGCACAGAAGGGGCAGAGCGGGGAAGGAGGTGCAAAATGCAAACCTACAAACGTGTACATGCAAAACTGTATGTTAAATCTACTTAGGACTTGTTACCCTACTGCCTTGCCTCGCCTAGGTGTGTCAATTCAATGCGCTTTTTTACTTTGCCCACCACTTTAATCCACAGCATATTTTCAGCAATGCGAACGAGAGTATCTACAGAAACACACACACACACGGACAATTTTATTTTAGAAATACTTACTTAGTTATTCATTTAGAACTTTTCTTCAAAATTGTGACCTTACCGATCGGAAATGAACGTAGAAGTTATCAAGTGACGATTTTGTTTAAGAAACTTCTTTATATATAACCACCAAAGACATTCATTTAATATGTTTAGGCAAGATACTGGCACATCCATAAGACACATTTGCATCCACGAGATACTTATGTATTCACAACATACTTTTGTATCAACATGCTTACCCATATACTTATCTATTTTTAAGCCTTTGAAGTTTTAAAGGCAACCCATTCATTCTAAATTATCAATTTCTTAACCTTCGGGCAATGGCAAACCATTTCCCACTCTGACGAGTCACACTTAACACGAAGTCAAGAATTAGTTGGGAAAGTTTAAAAGTAAATCATTTGTCCACATTTATAAATTGCAAACACAGAGCACAAACCATAAACAGTATAACGGAAAGAGAATAGGGCAATACAAATTCTGTTTTCAGCCACAATGCTGTAGTAGAGCATAAGAGATTTAAGCTAATTTTGGGTGGATAATGTTAAATTGTTTGTTTTTGGCTACTTACGTCGTAGATGGTACTAGAGTTGAAGGTTCTGCTGCTACATATCACACGCATCTGCACATTCATCTTGCCTGTAACAAAAGTAAATGTTGGTAGAGGAATGTGAGAGATATTATGGTTTAGAAATGAGATCTAATTAGCCCGAATGAAACCACAAAGCAAGCTTACAAACTTGACCCCAATAAAATGTGATGAGACTGGGATCAGACAATCCCAAAGTAAACCAGAGCAAAGCGGCATTTTATTTTAATTGACCGAAAAACAACACAACAGCACAAAACAACAAACGCAAAAAAAAAGCTCAAAAACAACTTCAATGAATCCTTATCATATTTCGCATGTCTGGCCGAGAATCAGAACTACGGGTAAGTAGGTTATCTGGCAAGAGAACTGGCAAAGGCCATGGCGATGTGAAACTGAATGAGAAGAGAGTTGGGAATGGGAATTGGTATGGCATCGTCCCTGCTGAAAAGTTATTACATAAAAGCCAAAAATAATTATCACTGGAGACAACAAAAGCCGCATGATATGAGAGATGGGGAGATGGCAGATGAAGATCCGGTGCCTACAGGGAGGCAATGGGCTCGGGGGAGTAAAGGGTTCGCTATTGTGGCTGCTGTTGTCGCTCAAATGCGCAGCATGAGAAGTGTGTATGTGCTTGTGTGTGTGTGTAAACGGGTTGTGTGTACACAAAGTCTTTACACCAAGCGAGGCTACTGAATGGAGCTCTGGGATTTGGGTTACCCTTAGAATGTCCTGCATGTCCTGCATGTCCCGCTGTTCGCATGTCACTGAGCACATTAGAATGGTCTGATCGCTTGCAGATTGCCAACCACTCACACACACACACAACCAGAGTTTTATAATGCTCGTAGCATTCATTGTTTACGGACTGTCAGTCATGGAGTTTGTCATAATTAAATCGTCACTTTTATTTGCCAGTTACCATATAAACAAAAACTTCTCCCCTCTTTAATGGGAAAGTTTTTAGTGTCGGCCAATAAAATTCATCGCCATGCACAAGGCAGCCGTGTGAGGAAGTCCCTCAATTCGACTGTGTGTGATTCTTTGTTGGGCCTTTAAATATTCATGGCTCCAATGCAGCAGGAGCAGCAAAAGCAGCGACAGCTCTTGGATAAAAACTGTGGGCACAACGGAAATGCGCAAAAGAGCACAGATTTTTCACCAAGCTTATTTTACCGCATTTATTTTTTAGTAGTATTAAGCTTTTGTTAGTTTTCTTCACTTTCTTTTCTTTATAATTTCAAGTACTTTGCATTTTTGATATCCAGCGGACAAAACACGCTTTTAGATAAGAGAGGAAAAATCAAGAGAGTTACCTACGGCGTACCGAATATTTTATACCCTTGTGGAGTATTTGAAAATGGTCCAATATTGAATTGGTTTTTACTAATTTTAAAAAGGTGATGCAGCATTGCGAAATACCGAACCAAACTCGTTCGTTTTAAATTATTCAGATTATTCGTGCAGTAATAAGTTGGATCACACGCCTGCTGAGTTGGAGGAGTTTGCAGTCCTCAGCCCTAAATGAATTTACCCTCTGCAAGGACATTAGACCGTAACACATGAAAAAAACGTGAAAACCGGGAAAAACAGAAAAATGGCGACGAACGCAGCGCGAAAACTGTCGCAACGTCGCCATAGAGTAGATAGAGAAAAAAATTGCCAAGAGATTTCCGCGTGTGTGAAGAGGGAGAGGCAGAGGAGAGGTGGAGTGGAGTGGGCGGTTGGCGGAGTGACAGATAAGCGAAAGGAAGTGCATTGGGCTGTGCGCCAATTCTAATGCGATTTTGTCATTTTGAGAAAGCAGCTCTGAAGCCAAAGTAGCGCCAAAAAATACAGGGACCGAAAAAAGGAGAGTACAGCGGACGGCGAGTGCGGGAAACGCGCGTGTTGCGCCAGCGGATGTGCCAGGGGAAACGGATACGGAAACGGAACCGACAAGCAGCTATTCCTCGACAAGCTGAATATTTGCAAATCGAATTATAGTCGAAAGTAGTTTGGACTCACCTTCCTTGCCACATCCGGGCAGATCATGGGTAAAGAACAAGTTGACCAGATCCTGCGAATAATCGGTGACAGCTTTGCGATGCAGTCCGCAAATGTTGACCTCGAGCTTGCTCTGCTTGTAATCAATCTGCGCGAAGAAACGATTGCGTGATCAGAGCAGCTGCACAAAATAGGAAAATAAAATAAACTCACCTTAATTTTGCCATCTTCGGTAAACGGTGCTTGTTTGAAGTTGTAGCGCATGTTCAACTCGTCCTGCACAATCTCACAGGTCTCCGCAGCAAAGAGACACTCGTGAGGTTGACAAATGACGCTAGTGTCCCAGTGGAAGTAGTAGTGGCAATCTTCGATGGACCTGAGCACGGGTTGACCCTGCATTGGTCAGGTATTACATAATATGTTTCAGCCTTCCAACAGCTTGCACTTCACTTACCCGACCCGCACGCATGTTGCAGGTGAAATGAATCCTTGTCGAGAGATTCATGGCTTTGTCGCTAGGGCAGGGATCGCCACGTACATAGAGCAGCTCGGCGTCTGTGCGATTGGTGATCGACAAGCCAGTAATTGGGAAACCCAGGCTCTGCAAAAAGCGCGCATTGAGAATAAGAAGTGAAAGATAATGAGGCGCAGACGGAGGGGAACGAGAAGCAACTGGCCATGTTGGTGGTATGCCAGTCAGTCAGTACAAGTTGTAAGTGACCAAACACATGTCGAACCCCATGACTGAGATTGCCGCAAATAACTCGACATCTCTGTCTATCACAGCCACGTTTACGCTTCTTGAACAAGTCTTCAGTATTGCACTGTGCAGCAATAGTTGAAGTTGTCAGGCAGGCCGGAGTAGACATGCGTTCGAGTGGTCACAAATATCGATGTGAACGGAACGATGGGACGACGATGAAAGCGATAAGCGGCAACCGATTGGATAGACAAATGCCAGCATGACCGACCCTAAGGCAGCCACTTCCACTGCACCTCCACCCCTAAGCCCGTTACCTTCCTCTACTCGGTCAATCCTTAAGCTGCCGCAGTGCCGACAATTGCACACACAGAATGGATGGCATAGCGAGGACTCGCCCACGCACAGCCGACAAAGATGGAGCACAGCGGAAGTTAGAGTAATTGAGAATGTGATATAAGTCAAACCACTCGATCTCTTCATCTAAACAGTTTTACTAAGTACCATAGATAATTGTGTTGCTTATCTAAATATGTAAATCAGCTCGAGTCAGCGTGAATAGTGAGACACGCTCAGTTTAAACAGAGCAAGTACACGCCAAGGATTCAAAGTTCTGAGCCTGAGCATTAGGTCAGCAAATTGGTCAATAATCGACTTTTTTGTCGCCTGGCTAAATGACGTTTCAATTGCAACAGGCGCTGGCGCAACGGCCACATAGCCGCCGAGCAGCACGCGCCAACTGCTTCTGCTCCTCCTAGTGATTTTCCCCCTGCTGCCCTTGGCAACCATGCAGACTCACACACTGTTGCCAGCAGAAGGAGGAGAAGTGGGAACGGGAGACCCGTAGGGGACAGTCAGGGAACGCTTAATGTCCAGTCGAGCAGCAGAAGCAGCAACAGCGGGTTGCGAGTCGCCATGGCGATTGCATTGGCGTTCGAGTGGCACAAGATTTATGCCCGGGTCAGGGCAGAACGTCGATTGCGAACGTTGCACATGTTGTCGTCTCATCTTAAACGTATTAGCCACTGTCGAATGGGCGGTCGGGCGGACAAGGAGAGGATCTCTGAGGGAGGATGGGGTGGAAGAGCAGGACGTTAGTCGACGCCGGTTCATTTCGTATGCAGCTCGGGCAAGGTTTAAGCAGTTGGCTCTATTATTTATTGCTAACCGTTTCGCTAGCTGGCACTTTTCTGGCTTTCTTTTTGCACTATTCTCCTCTTAGTTGCTGCTGTTGTTGTTGTCCTGCTCCTCTCCCGCTTTGTTGCCATCGGAAATCCATTGAAAACTCAAAATCTGAACTAATGCGGCGTCAGCAAACAAGCAGCAACAACAGCAGCACCGAATGTCCTTCAACGGGCCAATCCTCATTAGCATTGGCAAGTAGCTAGTTGGAGTAGACACCGAGAAGAGCCAAGAAGAGAGGAAGGAGGGGTGCCCTGCTGGCGCCAGTTGCCGGCTTATCAGCTTAGCCGGAGACGGCAAGTTTTGAGTAACTTGCTGTTCCAAAATTTATTGAAAAACTTTCTTATCGCATTGGTACAAACGAACGGACGAACGAACCTAGCCGACTCCTGTTTCTACATGTTTATATTTTTCTAGAATTTTCTCTCCCTCTTCTTGTGAACTTTTCGGTCGGACACAAGATAAAATCGTCGACTGGACAAAGCAGATAGAACAGGAAATAAGTGACACGTAGAGAGAGAGAGAGAGAGAGAGAGAGAGAGAGAGTTGACTATGACTGAAAGAGAGGCAACTTAATTGTTTGCAGACACAAATAAATAAGTTGTACAAGAAAAACCAGGGAAGAACCATTGAGAACTAAGAACAGAGACCCTCCTGGAGGAACCCGGACATGCAGCAACAACAAGAACATGAACAACAAAAGAAGAAAAGTAACAAAAAGAAAAACAAGCTGCCAACCTGAAAATCAAATGGAACTTTAAGCCATGTACCGTTAGTTTGCACTCTAATTGAAAATCCTGACCAGATGAAAACTTAAATACGTGAGAGAGTACGAAAAAGCTTTTGCAGCACGATATTCGACAGAGAAAGATAGAGAACAAGATGGTAACGCGAGAGAAGCAGAGCAAGTGAGAGCGAGTGAAGTCGACTTTAAGCTATGATTCTTAAACGATATATTCCCAGTACAGAGTCAGGGGCTAAGGTAGGGCAGTCTGCACCCATGAGGCCAACTGTGTATGCGCTGCCAGAACTTCATTGAGACGAAAACACACAAAACAAAAAATGAAGCTTCTGCTTTAGTTAGTTAGGAAGCAATAAAGATTTGTGCAAGTTCAGCATTTGGATTGAGACTTGAACGAACACGCAAGCAGACAGAGATAGAGACTGAGACTGAGACTGAGACAGGGCACAATTGTGATGTGGCGACACTCGGACTCAAGCTGAGGCTAGCCACACAGACGCCTCCCTTTGTGTATGTGTGAAACAATGGCCAGCATCATTTTCCTCACATGATGCCACAAAAATCGGCTTAAAATCCCATTAGAAATAAGATTATATTCTCTCTTTCACTCTTTGCTCCTTGTTCAACTTAGATTAATTTTGACAAATGCTTGAAATGTACATTAACAGGTTGGCCACTCGACATGCCGGGCACATGCGACAAGCGAATTTGCATTGCTAGAGCCGCGCCAGACACTGCATGCCAATGAGCTGACGAATCGCGAATCACGCATCGAATGGAGCCGGCGCAAGGCTCAGAGAGAGCCAGCAGAGGATATGCAACTGGCAGCACATTAAAATAACTGCCAAAGGCCGCTACCAAATCAGAAGAAGAAGCCAAACGACATTCGACAAATGTCAATGAGAGTAAGGCGGAGGGGCAAGGGTGGAGGGGTTTAAATAAGGAGAGGGGTGCGAATTGGTGGCAAAAGGAGTTGCACGTTCAGAAAGCTAGCAGCACATTTCCGTTTCCGCACACGAAATGCGCTGAAAGCGAAGCATTTTCAAAATGCAAAACGTGGCGCAAATGTCAACAGCAGCCGCCAACGAGAAGCGGCATCCTTCTATTCCCTCTTCCTCTCTCTCCCTATCTCTCTCTCTCTCTCTCTCTCTCTCTATCTGTGTTCCCATCCCTGGCTGCTGTATCTGCTGTGCAAATAAAGCAATATAAATTTTAGAAAAATATATAACCATGGCTACGTTTTTTTCTAGGACGGTGGCATGCTAACAAAGCCGACGGCACTTTGCCCCAGTCGTTGTTGTCTCCACCCCATCTCCATCCCCATCTTTCTTCCCTTATTCCCCTCGTCCTCTCAACTGCCTCCTGCAGCCAGTTTCCCAGTGTTTCCCCGTTGTCACCCCACCGCAAGCCGGAAATGTTGTGCACAGCACGTCGCATGGGGCACACACCAAGCCCACTGGGGTGTCAAGCGGAGCGTGGGCAGGAAGGGAGGTGACTCTGCCCCAACCGCTGACGGCAACTGGCCGCTAAAAGCTGTTTTTACCGTTATGTATGCACACATTCACATGCATATATTTGCACGGACACACACACATATGACAAATATATGTAAATATTCATATATCTGTACGTTTTACACCATCGTCAACGCCGCAGCCGCATTTTGCCATATCCTTCCGTCCGTCAGTCCCGTATCCCCGCTACATCTCTGCGTTGCGTTGCGTTGCGTTATGTTACGTTACGTTTGCTGGCCTTGCTGCATTACGTTCACAAATATTTTGCTCGCGTACCGCCCCGTGCCCGCCCCAGTTCCGTGCTCATCCCCGACCCCAAGCATATGCCCCATATGCCCCGTCATTTTCAGCGCGTACGTGCTTATTTTTATACCCGCCACCCAACGGGGAAGAAGGGTATTATAACTTTATGCCAACCGAAAATGTATGTAAAAGGGGAAAGGAGGCGTGGCAGAGCCAACAAGGTATATATATTCCTCATCAGAATCAACTGCCGAGTCGATATGCCATGCATGTTTGTTTTTGTACGTTTAGCAGTTATTTAAGAGATAATTGATAGATGATCTGATAGGTATCGTGTGTGTAACAGTCGATCACACTCGACTGTAGCTTTCTTACTTGTTCTTAACGGCTAAAAACAGTCTTTCCCCTCCCTCGTGTAATAAAAGCTATGTTGCCACGGTCATGAGGCGACAGGGGAAGGGCCGGAGAGGAGGTGGCTTGGTAGTCGCTTAAGGTCCAGGAAACTCATTCAAAACGGATAAGGGAAGGAGAAGGACACTTATAGCCTGTACATCATAATTATTTTTGCGCAAAAGCTGCTGAATGACCTCGAAATCCGATCGAGCGAATAAGCCGCATTTAATCTGATTATAGGGTGTGAATAGCATTTATTGTGATAAACACAAATGTTTGAGTTACAAAGGTGATATTCCTTACAGCTCCTTGCAACGTATAGCATATAAAGTCTACATTTTAAAGAGATTATTCCTATTAAAGATATAGAAGGAAGTTCTCCGATTTCAATTAAATTTGTATCGCCTCTATGGCGGCTTCATATACTCAGTTGCTGTTGTATGTTTACTACAGACAAATAGAAGCACAGCCTGAAAACCATATGACACTTGCTCACACTGATTAAGACTACTTATTGCGTTTAAAGCGGATGGTCTATTAGCATACACCCTCTGAAAGGGTGTAAGCAGAGACGCGAAAATACTCTGCAATCACAACAACATGATAGATAAGAAAATTATGTATTAAATTGCGCAATTCTCACATTTATCTGCGTAACCAAAAAAGACGACAATGTGTTGCGAGCACTTTGTACTGGCATGAGGGGAAATCTCATTTCATCGGGCTTAAGTATTTAAGCCTAAGCCAACACGCCGCTGGCCAGTGAATGGAGCATAGCTAGGAATGAATACGAAGGAGGAGCTGCTAGGAGGTGCTGCACATAGGGTGCTTTCACAATTTGCGGCATTAGGCAACTTCTGGACACCGAATTTCGGCTGGGCTCGTCGGCTCTTTAACGCTTTCAACGACAGACGGGTTAGGCGCGGGAAGTGAATGTGGAATGGGGGCACACAAAAGGAAGGAGGGGGTGGGGGGGGCTGGTCACTTAATGAAGTAACTAAATCCACTCGATGGTCACTCGCTGAGCCGCAACAGAACTCTCCAAGTGGGGAGCTTAGCAATTTAGGAATTGGTGCATATTTAATGCAAGAGAGGCGACACAATTTTTTGGGCATGCGGCCAAATGGTTTAACGACCAAATTGAAGCATTTATCATGAACTTATGTATGACTTCAAATGAAGAGAGAGAGAGACAGTCAGAGCCGGGAAACTTATGCCAATTACCAAGAAGAGCACACCCACAAGTACACATACAGACAGATAGACAGCACACAGTCATACAGTCATACAGAGAGACAGGCATGTGAGCACACAATCGCCGGGTTTAGCACATAAGCCGCTTTCCTCCACGCACCTCTCCCCTTACTACTTACGTTCTCCTCTTCGGGCGCTCCGGCTGCAGACATTTTGGCCATGCAGGCACCTGAACCGCCGGCGCAGCCTAATTGGTATTTGGGCACTAATGGTCGGCACACATTCAGAAAGAACTGCAAAAGACAAAGGCGGGCAAATTAAGGCTACGACTGTTAGAGCACAAGGAACACCCTCTCAAGGGATGAAGTAAATCGCACTGGTCACTCACCTTTGTGTTTTTGGGCAAGTTCTGCGCCTGCTGCGCCGGCAGATCGATGCGTGCCTCGTAGTTAACATCGGCGTTAATCAGTGGAGTCAGATCGAGAGTGACGCGACTGCTGCCTCCACTCGTGTCATCTGTATAGACCGTTTGCTTGCATTTAATCTGTTCTTGGCAGGCGTAGGGCGTCTGGTATTGAATTAACAACTGACAATTGGAGTCCTCGATTATTTTCACAGCATCCGTCGCGGTACCTCCTGTGCCGCTGCTGCTGCTACTGCTCCCATTGTCCTTCGTCGCATTGTTCGCACAAACAAATTCAATTTTCGTCGACCAGCGACGGCCATCAGATCCACAGTAGCCACCATCCTCGTATAGCAAATACGGCGAGCCGCTCTGATTGAAACGCAAATGTGAGTTCAAGTTGCCCAGGCTGTAGGTCTGTCCGTTCTGCTCGTAGCAGGCGCCTGCGAAATGTACAACAAGGGGGGTGTCCACGTTAGACTGTTAGATTTGCTCGCAAAAACTGCCACGCTGAAAACTGCCGCATGTACCTTTCCACACTTTTCAATATCTTGTTTCAGTTCACTGAGTTTGGCATTTTACTACATGTGCCTCAAAACAACTTCAATTTTTTATACGTTCGTAATGGTCATTTAGAGTGTCAATATCTTGAATTTCTTGTCTGTATTTTAACATTAAATAACTTGAATGTTTTACAAATGATCGACTTGTTTTAATCAGGCACCGCAAAAGTCACTCTTAAGTTCTCTGGGTTTTATAATTTGCGTTTCTGGATTCAAAGACAAACAAGACGTTGGTAAAAACTATATATGTATATACTGGTCTCAATATGCCTGCAATGACAACTTCCAGAAGTTATTGGAAGTGGTACCCGCTTTTAATGCCACGCAAAAAACTACAGATACTGTATCTGTAATATTATTACAGCACAATATGCAATAAAATGGGGGTTGTAAGTGAGAAATAAGGGTCAAAAGCTACGAAAATAACTGAAATTGAAAACCCTTAGTACACTTTATTCTCCAACTTTGTTTTAAGCAAAAAAATAATTAATAAGAGAGAATACGTAGATATTTAAATCAGCTTAGTATTTGTCAAAGTAGGAATATAAAAATCCGGAAAATCCATAAGAAAACCAAACTTGGGTTTTATAAGATACGCACAACTTTCTCTAATCTCCAATCTGAATTGTTGGAGATGGAGTCCAAATTTAACGCCTTTACGGTTCCTAGCAAACCACCGGCTCCTTTAAGTGTTCCTTTAGATTCGGTCTCTACGAATTTAAAGCTCACCAACCTACCTTCCTCTCAGGCTTCTTCTCAAGATCTTCTAAGCCTACTCTCCCCTATACAGTCTTGCTCTTCTAACTGCACAAAAAAAAAAAAGACTAGCAGCAAAGTTACCGCACCCAAACCTCTTGCTCCTCCTCTTGTGCCTACTCCCATTACGAGCAACGACAACAACATAAAGGGAAATGTTCCCGCAATAATGCCTGCTACTAAGGCACAGAGTATAAAACCTCTGATTGCGATTAAACCCAAAAAATTGGTGTTTATCTCTCGTTTGGCGCCGGACACTTCCATAGAAGATGTACAATCGTACATCCTAGCAAAGCTGCCTTTAATTAACTTAACTACAGTTGAAAAATTCAATTTCAAATTTAAGCGCGACATTTCTTCTTTCAAAATTAGTCTCCCAGCAGAACAGTTTAAAGACGTTTGCGCTACTTCCTTTTGGCCGCCTGACCTTATTGTTAAGGAGTTTACTCCTAAACAAAAAAGCCGTACTGCCGTTAATCTTCCCACGCTGGCCGTAACTTCGCCAAAAAACTCAAAAAATTCAAAGTCTTCAAAAAACTGAACTTTTCATTTCTTCATGCCTCCGAAAATGTTAGGGGTCCTACAAAAAAACTTTCTTCTTTAATTCTATCCTATCAAAATGTCAGAGGTCTCTGTAGTAAAATCTCTAGTCTTTATCTTAATAGTCTTGCCTTTTCTTCCCAAATTATTGCTTTTACCGAAACCTGGTTAAAACCAGAGATTCTAAGCTCTGAAGTCTTTCCAGATAGGTATACAACATACAGGCTTGATCGACCTGACCGACGGGGTGGTGGAGTACTGATTGCAGTAGACTCCAACATTGAGTCGGACCTTTTACAACCGGAGTTTCAATTTAACATTGAACTTATTTGTGTAAAACTACACTTTCCCGGTTTTTTCTTGTATATAACCTGCTCCTATATTCCGCCGTCATCGGAATTATCAGTCTACTTGCAACACTTGTCTGCATTAAGACTATTTTTCACCTGCTATCAGACAGAGATCACTTCATAGTCCTGGGCGACTTTAATATCCCAGAATGTAATTGGACATCTAGTGCTGAAGGAAACTTCCTTTTGCCTTCCCGGCAACATGACCTATTTGACGGTTTGTTTGACATGTCTTTGTCGCAGGTCAATCATGTCGAAAACTCCCTGAACAGATTGCTTGATTTATGTTTCACCTCTGATCCTTCCAAGGTGATTGTAGACAGGGTACAACCCCTTTCCCTACCGGAAGATCCTTATCATCCTACTTTCGAAGTGAATTTCGACTTGGGTATTAGTATTGTGAATAAAAGTGAAAGGCCGTGTAATCGCGTGCGCTGCTTTAAGAAAGCAGACTTTGAAACTCTAAATTTTTTAATTTCACATTGTGATTGGTCTGATTTTTATGCATCAACTGATATGTCAGTTGCAACTAATATCTTTTATAACACCATAAACTCTGTTCTTGATATCTGTGTTCCGTTATCCTATCCGTTATGCTCAAGCAAACCCCCTTGGTTTACAAAAGAGCTGTCTCGCTTAAAAAACTTAAAGAGTAGCTTATTCAAGAAATATAAGCAAAGAAATGCACCGCTTGTCTTCACCCGCTACCTAACTGCTCGGGCAAATTTTACCGTGCTTAACGCGAAATGTTATAAAAACTATTTGACCAGATGTAGGTTTCAGTTTTTTCAGAATCCTAAAAAGTTTTATAGTTTTGTTAACATGAAGCGTAGGTCAGCGGTCTTTCCTTCTAAACTTTCGTTTGATAACGCTGAGGCGGACACAGATCAGGCCATGGCCGATATGTTTGCTAAGTTTTTTCAAACAACTTATTCTTCTCCTACGCCAAGCATTCATTCTTATCCATATAGTGTACCCAGTTCAAATGGCATCTTCACACCGTTACTGAACGAAAGTTCACTTTTTAAGGATCTTAGCTTAGTTAAACCAGTCTTTTCACCAGGTCCCGATGGTATCCCCGCCTGTGTACTTAGATATTGTGCCAATTCCTTATATAAGCCATTGCTCAAATTATTTTCGCTGTCCTTAGACACCGCCTCCTTTCCTTCCATATGGAAGGAATCATTTATTATACCTTTATTCAAAAAGGGCAGTAAGTCTGATGCAAGTAATTATAGAGGTATCTCTAAATTATCGGCTATACCTAAATTCTTCGAGAATGTTATAACTCCTCACTTGCAACATTTTAGCAGATCCGTTATATCCCCTTTTCAACACGGATTCGTAAAACGTCGTTCTACCACGACAAATTTGCTTGAGCTGACATCCTTTGTGGTAAAAGGATTTCAGAAAAATCTTCAAACCGATGTCATTTATACTGATTTCAGTAAGGCATTTGACTCAGTCAACCATTCTCTTCTTGCACATAAACTGAATCTTCTCGGTTTCTCACCAAAACTTCTTAGTTGGATTGTGAGCTATTTGGGTGACAGAACCCAACGAGTCCTCTTTAAGAATAATCTTTCTTACCCCGTTCATGCCACATCTGGTGTTCCCCAGGGAAGCCATTTAGGTCCCCTGCTTTTTACACTTTTCATCAATGACCTTCCAACGGTCATACTTAACTCCCGTACTCTCATGTATGCTGATGATGTCAAGCTCTGTTTTCAATTTAGAGACGACTCCTGTCATTTACGCCTTCAATCTGACTTAAATTGTTTCTATTCTTGGTGTCGTGCAAATCTCCTTAATCTGAACAGCTCCAAATGCAAGCTGATGACATTCTCACGAGCCTGTCCAAAGTACGTATCTTACTCTCTTTGTGGTTGTACCTTGGAAAGAATTTCCCTGGTTGATGATCTAGGTGTCCGTTTGGACCGCAAACTCAAGTTTTGCGAACATATATCATCAATGGTTAATAAAGCTATGGGTGTGCTCGGCTTTATTAAGAGATGGTCTAAGGAGTTTGACGATCCTTACCTAACTAAGACTCTTTTCACCTCGCTTGTTCGTCCAATTCTAGAGTACGGATCATGTGTCTGGAGTCCTCAGTACAAAGTTCACAAGGATCGCATTGAATCCGTACAGAAAAACTTTTTAATTTTTGCCTTGCGAGGCCATAACTGGGACGTAAATTCAAGACTTCCTTCCTATCCTAGTAGACTTTTGTTACTAAATCTGCCTTCCCTAGCCAATCGTAGAACTATGCTTGGTGTTGTATTTATTTATAACCTTATACAAGGGGACATAGATAGTAACGACTTGCTTAGTCGACTACACTTCTCTGTCCCTGGTAGAATCACCCGTAATTATCTTCCTCTAAAACTTTCCAATTGTAGCTCGAATTATGCCCTGCATGAGCCTTTCAGGGTATTATGTTCGGACTATAATAAACTATATTACATTATCGCTAACAACAACAATAATTCTGTATCTTGCTTAAAAGTACAAATCCTTACCCACCTTTCTAGTAACTAGTTTAATATATACTTATCTTCTTTCTAGTAACAGTAGTACTTTTTAACTAACTGCATGTTTGAACATTCTAATCACTATTTTGATTAGGTTTTGCTTACTAACACTAACTCTCCTGATCTGATTGGGTTTTTCAGGGTTTTCCCCAATCCTCTGCAACAAATGTTGGATCGGCTCTTTCATTTTTTTATCCCAATGTAAACTCAATTCAATTAATTTCTTTTTCTTTCTTTTCTCACAGTTAAGATTTTACTTTTAACTTAAAATTATAAATAACTATTAATTGTATTTTTTCTTTACTTTTAAACAGTCGACTGACCTTAGTCCGACTATAAACTAATTAAATAAATATTATCTTTAATACGCCGCTTACAAATCGCCTTTAAAAATTAAACTATTGATTTGCGGAGGCGGTAGGCGTGGCATCTAACATTTAAAATAAACTTCATCAGCTTATAGTATACAGAAATCTTTCTGACAAATTTGCTATTTCCAGCTTTTATAATAGCTGAGATCTGTGTGTTCACACAGGCAGACAGACATGACTCAATCGATTCGGCTAATGACCCTGAGCAAGAATATATATAGGGTCTGCCACGCCTTCTTCTGCCCCTTACATACATTACAAAGTTAGTATACCCTTTTTGACAATTTTCAATGGTCGAACGGTATAAAAAGACGGACAAATATGATATGAACCTCATGAAAGTTTTAAATTCATGTTGATTAAGCTAAGCTAGTTTACACTTCCATCATTATGTAAAACACACTTCCAAGCTAAGATAGTTACAAGGTATCTATAGTGAAAACTTACACGTTCATCATTGTTCGTCTTGGCTGATTTTGATTGAAGTGCGTCGTGTGAACAGAATTGTGATTGTGATTTGACTAGAATATGGTAATTCCGCACCCACTTTCAATCTATCTAGCTGTGTCTCTCTCTTCCTTTTCTCTGTCTTTGTTTCTCTTACCATGCTATTGGCTTTTTGCTGTGGCTCCATTTCTATTTGCAAAGTTTTGTACTTTATTTCATATACCACAACAGGTAGCGGACAATAACAACACAAATCGAACCGAAAGAATGTTGTATATATACGTTGGCTTTTTGATTTGGTCGCCCAGGTTGTCCAGGTGCTTTCGACTCACATGGAAAAAGTGAATTGAAGTTGCTTCTTTTTGCAAAATTGAAAAGAAATCGACTGTCAAGTAAATTGATAAATGACAATTCCGTAGCTGCGTGACAATACTTAGACAGCTATCTATGCAGGAATCTAGCTGTGTGTGCAACTGTGTCATGTGAATGTCCTGTCGAAGCATGCAATTGATTCCTGCACAAGCACAAGAAGCCAACTGCAATGCAACTGAGGGCAAGTGCTTCGTCGTTTTTGAGGGCTGAAATCATTTCCGTGCCAAGATTAGCCTGCAAAGGGATCTGTTGCCTTACTAAAAAGTCTGCCACAGAAAAACTCACAAATTCAATTTCAATGCAATCTCAGTTCTTTGCCCGAAGAAGACCCCGGGGAACCTTACAATGTGTTGCCACAAGGCAAGCCAAGGCGAAAACAATAAATTGATCAAATCGTTTAAATTGCATGAAAGGGCTAAACGGGACAAGGGATAAACAAGTTGAATTTTGTGGTGATGACAAGTAAAACAAAAAAGAAAAATACCTTCGCCTTGCCGAAGGTTTTATACCCTTGAATTTGTTGGATTCAATCTTCACTGACTATTCCTATGCTACTTGTAGTACAAGGTAACTTTAAAACATATGTTAGTGTTAATGTGCTCGATAAAGGGTACGATGAGTAGCAAAAACAAGGAATGGTAATTTATTGATATGATGCGATTTTTTATAAAAAAAAAAAGGCTGACATTCCCCACATTTCAGCCGATGTTTACTATTTCAGCTACACTTGATATACAGTCTGATATAAAGACCAGATTGTAATTCTGTTTTGACTATATAGATAAGGTTACTTTGGTTACGGTAATTTAACTTAAAAAATATTAAAATAGCTTATAGTACAGCAGCTATATCAGTGCCGACTTATTTATAGCGTACATCAATAAGAAGCATGTGTGCATAACTTCATTTTAATGAATAAAAACTGAGGAACTAACCAGAATTCCACTTTCTGGTGTAAGCTTTTAGCCGAAATTCATTTATACATAGTTACTGCGAGCCTATAAAAAATATATTCAAAAGTGTAGTATACATATATCTATCTGTAGTGCCTACATTAATATCGAGCGAGCAGACAGAAGCAAAAACGAAGCATAAGCAAATTGAATTCCAATAAGAAAATAGTCAAGAAAGCGTGAAGAAAAGGGCTCAAAACGTTGGCCAGCTGGCATAAAGCGGAAAAAGACGAACAACAGAGATGAGAAAAAGCAAATAAATGTAAAAACGATTTAGTAGCTGCTACTGCTGTTGCTGTTTGGCTAGCACATCCCGAAAGCACCCTAGACTGGCAAAACAGCTGCTGGCAAGTGTCAGGAAAGGGGCGTCCTTCAATATTATATCTCCACGAAACACGCTATCGAACAAAAAAAACGTCAACCCTGCCACAAAAATAAAATACACAAGAGAAAGAAAATGAGTTATTGAAAATTATAAACATCTGAGAGTACCAACTGCCATACGCAAATAAACACACAAACACATACATATATATATACACATCAAAGGTTTTTGTTGCTGGAATCCAACTGAATTTGCTTGGCATTTCATGCTCTTTATCAGACTATTCGATTATAATCTGCCCTTTATCGCATTTTATACCCCCCGTTGGTCAAGCAAAAGCTCTCAATGGATAAGTCCCGGCAAATGTGACGTTTTCAAATTAATGTTGATGTGATTGATTCATCCAGAACCCATCACTCATTGCTAAATTTTAGACACACACAATTACCGAATACGCATCGAAAAGGAGGAACAACATGCAAAAATAGGAAAATCGAAATGCAGAATGTAAAATGCAAATTACTCGTCTGCGAGAACGTGTGCGGCATAAACAATTAACAACATTTTATTACTGTAGGTCGGACACAACAGCAATGGCCATAGCTTGCAATCGAGGCATCCAGGCATCCCGTCCCACAGCCCAGAGCCCTGCACTGCAGCATTGAATGCTTTCAAATGTGAAATTCAATAAAAGCGGAGCGCGCGAGTAGAGAAACAACAACGCGGCAGTCCAATGTTTGGGATATGCCGTGGAATTCTTGAATGCCCCTTAGCAGCCGTTAGATAGTTGCCCAGGATCAGACCGTACTCGTACCCTGCTTTACTGGAGTATAAACTCGGTAAAGCAGTCACACAGTTATAAGTATTTTTGTTTGTGTTCTTACATTTACTCAGATTACAGGAATTTTAATACAAGAATGCGCAGTTAAGCTGGCTGCGTTGATTAATTTATTTAAATATAATTATATTAAATTCTTGATGGAACAAGTAGCATAAAAGCAAACCAATTTTGTATTCATACACCCTATATAGAACACGATCTACAGGATATTAAGGTGAAACAATAAAACCAAAATGAACATACACCAATATGGCGTCTGTCGGCTGGGGCCCAGATAGGAGACTTGCACTGCGAAATGCATGCACTATTTGCTTAACAAATGAAACTTTCCTGCAGTTCTCCCGCCTGGCAAATGTTGCCTCACTCAGTCGCCGGCAGGGCTCTATGTCTGTCTGGGCCGGATAGCGGTGTCAGCTGCCAAAAGCAAGTGTGCTTATTTATTTGTTTAGGCCCATGTGGTGGCCATGATTTCGCTTCTGACTCTACGCTCTTCTCCTCTCCCTTATGTGATTGCAGTTAGCCGCGAACAGACGCCAGCCAAGCAAAAAAAGATGCGCTAACGGAAATGCGTCTGCATTCAGCTAGGAGTGCAGGCACATTCCATCCACTCCTATATAAATATTAATATATATACATATGTGTGTGTGGGATATTACGTTGTATAGTATGTACATATATCACATTGATATGCCCAACATGTTTGCTCTATCAAATTGCGCTCTTAGCGGAATGTACTAGCTCAAATAATGTATTTCTGAAGCGCCTGGCCGTAGGGAATTCTTATTTAAAATATTCCTATGTTTTATCGCCTTCATCAATCATGCTGGTATAAGTGTGAATTGCAATCGCAAATTACTGGAAACATCTAAGTATTTTTATTTATCGAATAATTCATACAAGGAACGCTAAAATACAGCGTATCCGATAAGTAGCTACCCTTCGCCACATTTTGAAAACAACACACTAACAATTCCCTATAACACCTGATTCTTAACAATGTCTTCTGACACCTATTATTCCATTATTCCCTTGCGAAGCCGGCGCATCAGAGCTCAGCCCCTCGGAACTATGGAACACGTTGACTTGAATAAGTTTCTTATTAATTGTCTGACTGGTTTGCAATTCTGAGGATAGGTTCATATTGTATTCATCTACATATAAACTACGTATCAGTCAATTACGACTTGAATACTTTGCTGTTGCACAAACAAGCGGACATGGCTTAATCGGCTCATCTATTGATCCTGGCCAAGGATACATTCACCGTGTGTGATCTGCGACGCCTTCTGCAAGTTAATATGCAAACTTAATATACCCTTTTTTTGATTATTTCCCTGGTGGAAGGTTATGTCAGAAACAATTCTTTTAATTGTATTTGCCCGGATATCAATATTACTTTCATGCTGAGATTTCAACTTTATGTATTGTGGTGACTCACATCAGATGTGAATAGTAAACACAAACACACAAATAAACACATTCTCAGTACGCACCACACAATTAAATTCTAGAAATCTATAAATGATCGCTCCAACCACAAGTAACGATGGTAAATAACCAAAAGTTGATAAACAATTTAATAAGCTACTGATCTGCAAATTAATGTTGCAAGGCTGATAGCCCTAAAAGTATCTGCATGTGTAATAAGTAAAAAGCATGGGCCATAACCTCTGAGATCTTTATAGTGACAATTCATTTTGAATCTATTTAAAGTATATCGCTTTAAGAGCTGACCACTATGACTTTGCTTACTTCGACCTTAAGTGTATTTTTGATGCTGAACAATAAAGTTTTAATTACACTTTTTCCGGCAACCGTGTGACGTTCCGCATGCAAGGCACTGGACATGGAAGGCGCTGGCACACATGCAACGTCTACCACTGCGGCTGTAGCTGTTGCACTTAAAATCCTCATTAATATTTCAGACAACAAATGGGCGACTTACCTTCATCCGCCATGCAGGGGGCTCCAGCGCTGGTACACGCAGCCACCGTGTAGTTTTTCCCATCTTTGCTCAATTTGTGCGCTCCATGTCCACTGAGCGGACTCAGGTCTAACCTGTAGAAAAAACAAGTAATACAAGCTAGAGATGAGCACGCCCGACAGTGTTATACCCTTTCCCCGATTTTGAAAAACATAACTCCCCAGAGTACAAATTTACCTGCTAGCTATTAATTTCTCGACCAATGACTTAAATAAATTCTTTTTTTAGTGTGATCAGTGTGCAGATTTTTAGATACCCTCTTTACTCCCTTTCCACCTGTTCGCACAATACACTTATTTCTTAAATATCGTTTAGGTTTACATCCGATAAAAACTCTTTAAGAATCAAGCCTACAAATCGATTTTGTACAAGTAAGGGGGCCAAAGTGGATGTGGCTAAATTCTAAAATTAACTATATATCTGCCTGCTATTATAAAACATGTTGTCAACAAACTTGGTAGCCCTACTTCTTATAGTTACTGAGATCTAGGTTTTCATATTTATTTGGCTTTATCGACTAGACTTTTGACGCTAAGAAGAATTCGCTATATCAACTCGACTGTTGACACCAAGAATGAATACACTTTATGCAGGCTATGTTGCTTGTTTCAGTTACTTATGCTGGGTAACCTCAAATATATTCTACCCGTCTTCCTACCCTTCTTCGTACAGGGAGTACCTTTGTGAATTCTACTCACAACTCATTCCCGACAGTAATTGCAGTGCAGTTCTTAATATCCTCACAGGCCTGCGGAGTGACAAAGCTGAACTGATTGGTGCAACCATCTTGATCCAAACCAATAAACTCAGCATGCGCGTTCTGTAATTTAAATTAAATAAGCGTTTGCTGCAAACACTGGTGTTATTTACTGAATACATACAAAAGCCTTCCTATCGCAGTAGAAATTAATAACGCTCGCATAGTTCATGCTGGAATTTTTGTCACATGGTTTCGAAGTCTCGTGCCGTAGCAAGAGTTGGCCATCTTTAATAACGGGCTTGGATTGAACATTGCCGAAATTGATAAATCTACAAATAGCCAAATGAAGATTATTATTTCCTATACAGTAACTTATGGGACACTCACCGCTTATCATATTCTGAAGCTCCGGGTGTAAATAGGCAAATGCTACTACCCGCTGGACACATGGTATTCTGACCGTATTGCACCGGCTTACACACATTGATCAAAAAGAAACTGCCCTGCCGATTCGAGGTTCTTGAAGTGGAATCGCTAAGTGGCATGAGATCGAATGTTTTTCCTGTTTTTGTATATTGCACACTGCAACTATTTGACTGCATGGCATCCGGAATGGGTAGGCAAGCCAAAGGCGTCTTATAATACACATAGAAGGAGCACGCTGCCCCAGACTACAATAGACAACGGCGACCAAATAGTTAGTATACATACATGTGAGGGCTTAAGAAGGGACATATACTCACATAGTCGGTTATATCTATTGGGCTAGCATCAGGTGTATAGTCGCAAGTAAGCAGAACATGGAACCGGTAGTTTGGATCATCTTTGGTTCCATTCTCACACTTAGCTCCACTGGTGTAGTTTAAGTACATTTTACCACTATTATACTTAAGCTCGTGTTGGCGACCTTAAAAGTCCAAATACAAATTTTAAGCAGACATACATACATACATACATATGTATATATATATATATATATATATGCGTATATGTGTATTTCCCAGGAATAATCCAGCAACGAAAATTTTAAACGGAAAACTTGCTTCACATGTTTTTAGTGTGATAACCGAAAAGTTCACATTTAATGCACAATAAAAAAACATGTTAGCACATTATATATTTTGTATATATGTATATATTTTGTTAACAAAATCAAGAGTGAAATTGAGGTGTATTTTACTCAGGATTTCCTGATATAAATTCATACATACATAAATACATACAAACACGATTATATTCTTGTGCAGTTTATATTTCACTTACCTAGCACATATTCCTTGCCCCCTTTCTTGAGACAGGCAGCCACGTTACTCTCGCCGTTGCAGCTGTGTGTCAAGTTGCCGCAGACGTTAAATTCAAACACATCATTGCTCAAGCTTTGCACCACATGTGCCAGATCCGAATGCAATCCATTAAAATCAAATTTATGTCCGTATACGGGTTCCGTAATCGAACAATTTTGCGATGAAAATACCTGTGAGAATGTAAGGAATTTTAAAAATAACTGACTCTGATAACGCTCTGTTAGTATTTAACAGCTTCGTATGCATTGTTTACATGTCTGGTAAATTGTTGGAAGATTTTACTACCTGTACACACGTATAGGCCAACAAAGGCAAACTGTGGTGCACCAATACATTAACGTTCATTGGCTATCTATGTGTATAGGTACACTCTGAAGTGGTCAAATCGATTACCCTTTCTTTGCGAGTTAACATGGCAACAAGTGCGCAGTGGCCATTTCGTGTACACTGTACAGCTGTTAACCAGACTGAGAAACAAACAGGGTAAGAAAAACAAACAAACCGAGCAGAACCGCGGAGACCCTGACTCAACTCCCGGCAACCAAACTTACCATACGATCTGCGTCATCCTGGGCTCTGACACTGTACGCAAACGCAAGGCAAGAAATAAAAAGCAATGCGGACACTGGGCCTCTCAATCCAAAGGTATTAATTTGCATTTTTCTACGAGTGCAATTGGAGCGGCTGCACAAACTTCGCCTTTCTTATAAACAAAGAAAGTATTGTTCTGCACTTCAAGGGATGATTAATACTTTGTCACACGTCCAATTCAAGTTTTATTGGGACTTATCAGCTCGGCGTGCACCGACTGCCTTGCAGTGTTGTTGTTTATTATTAACTTGGCCAAGTTTGTGTTTCGATTTTCCAAGCACCGTTTGGCCTTATCAGATTAGCTGTAATTAGCTGCAACGCACAATAAACACGTATCGGCTGCGCAGAATGTTTCTTTAACAATACGAATATAGCGTATTTTTAACCGTACAATAGCAAACCGCGGGACAAAATTGATTAAAAACAAATTCAGGTGGCGGCGCTAGCACCGCGACCGTTGATATTAATGCAATAACAGCAACAGTGTTGAAGAAGAAGAACAGCGTAGCTAAAAATAAAACAGTGCTGCAAAACGCAAATTCTTTGTAAACAGCTGTTTTTATACAACGTACGGTCTCCTTAAAACCGAAACAATCAGTATAGTATCTCCAAATCATATTAAATTTGCTGCTTTTGGATTTTTTTACAATTATTAATAACAATACTTGTTGGATTCTTGTTGGAACTATAAATCGCGTTTGAAACGAAAAAAACATATAGAGTTTTCGGCAATGGCTGCAAATATGGCTGCAGCAGCTGCAGCTGCCCAAGAAGTGGATCCTGTGCTGAAGAAGGCAATCAAACTGCTGCACTCGAGTAACCCAACCTCTGCGGCGGAACTTCGCCTGTTACTTGACGAGGCACTCAAGTTGCGTTTCGGTCCGGACAAGATGCTATCGAAAAACATGAGCCAGCGCATGGTTGACGACGAAGCCAATTTTCCTGGACGCGCTACTCCACAGCCACCGGCACAAGCGATGGCCACCGATGAAATTATAAACCTTACTAATTCCCCCGACAAAGTGCCGTCGGATTCACCAGACACTATAGCGGATTCCGAAGACGGTAGCGGGCTGGCAATGAGCGGTGTGGTCAACACAGGCGACACTGGCGATTTTGGTGACTTGAATTGCTGTGTCTGTGGGGAAATCGTGATCACAGCCACCAATCGTCTTATCGAGTGCTCAAAATGCGGTGCACTGTATCACCAGGAGTGTCATAAACCGCCCATTACAAACGACGAGGCTGCCGAAGATCAGGAAAATATCTGGCAGTGCGATACTTGTTGTAATAAACCTTCGACCAGCCGGGCAGCTTCTGGCACTGTCGCAGTTTCCACGTCCACACCTACTGTCGTGATTCCCGACGATCCCATGCCGACGGCGAGTAAATCAAAATCATCTATTCCCTCGTCGCGTTCGTCCACCTCTTCCAACTCCTCGTCACCATTCTACAAGCCTGAAGCTAGTAGCTCTACAAATGCGAGCAGCAGCAGCAGTAGCAAACATGGACACAAGTCGTCCTCATCGTCATCCTCCAAGTCGCACAAAGAAGAGCGCACCAGTAAAGCTGTCGCCCCGACATTAGGTGCAATCAGTGCCCCGGAGAAGCACAGCAGCAGCACCTCTTTGCGGCGTGGCAACTCAAGTACCAAGTCCAGTAAGAGTAAACACCACGAGAGCAACAGGAAGCGCAGCTCCAAGTAGTGGACGAGACTCGAATTTTAAGACTATAAAATTGATTAAGAAATACAAATGATTTTGAAAATATGGAAAATAACTATTTATAATTTTTATTTGCTTAGATTAATAATAAGAAAAAGATGAGTAAAAATGATTGATGTTCAATGAAGGGCAATAAATAGCCCTAATGCCTGTACTTGCTCACGGTAACTGCCGGCGTGCGTGGACTACTGCGGGCAGAGTTTGGGATAGGGGAACTATCCACATTGACCTTACGAAGCTTTACGCGCGTCGATGGCGAGCTCCCCTTGGGCGTCAGTCCGCTCTGCTGCGATGAAGGAGTTCGTGCGTCTCCAGCGCCAGCTCTGCTGCCGATGGAGCTGCTGCTGCTGCCCGGTTGTACCTTCTTTTTACGCTTTACATTTACAATGACATTGGCATCCATACTGACATCTAACTCGAAATTGAACTCGTATGTTTTGTTGGAACGCGGCTGCGGAGTCAAATCATCATTGATAACAGTCTTCCCTGGGCGACCACGCAAGGAGAGTGCTGGACTGAAGTTTATCTTAGCACTGGCGGCACTCTGAGCTTTTGGAGTACCATTTGCCTCTAATTTAGAACGCTTCAAAGGACTAACCCGCTGTGGCGACGATGACTGTGGAGCTTCGCGTTTTTTGGGAGTATCTGCTTTGGACACTGCTTTCTGCGCTGGCGAAACCATTGCTGCATTAGGACGACGAGCTGACACCGGCTTGGCAGAAGCCAGTTTTCTGCGTGGAGTGTAGTCGACATCACTATCCTGATCATCGTCAGTGTCAACTATGACAGCATCTGACGAGGAATTAGGCGATGGTTCCTTTTTCACTCTGGCACGTGGAGCAGCAGCTGCTACTACTGGCTTCTTGGCTGGTGGACTGTTATTGTTATTACCGCTCTGAAGTTTCAGTTTGAAATCCAAGTCTCCAGAGTTAGGTACTTTCATTTGTTTCAGTGCAGCGAGAAAGAATCCACGACACTTGTCGTACGCGGGTGCTTCATTATGAGCTAATTTGGAAACATATTTCATGTAAGACCCGATTGGAGAGGGCACTCCCTTTGGAAACAGCGACTTTAGCGATGCTTCAACATCCTTCATAAATGTTTCTTTGGCCTTTTGTACTTTCGCTGGCACTGCGAGTAGTTTTTCCTTAATCCATGGAAGTTCCACTCCCAACCATTCGATTAGATTGTATCCAAGTATTTCGAGATCCGCACGCCGCGTGGCGACGCCCTGATGTGCATCCCGCGATGTGTATTCTATGGTTCCATTGTGCATTTTCTTTGGATCTGGCTTGAAGTCACCCGTAACATAATGTGAAGCCAACCCGAAATCAACCAGATAAGCCTGTGACCCACCATCCTTCCCCAGACCAAGCAGAATGTTGGCCGCCTTGAGATCTGCATGGACATAGCCGGTGCTATGCATGAACTCAAACACGTCCAGCATTTGTATGGCTATTCTGTAGACTGTGGCCTCGGGCAATCGTTTACCGTTCTGAATATAGAGCTTGGAGACATCACTGCCATAGCGCGGCATCACAATAAAGCGATGTTTCTGTCCATTCACATCCGCCGAGCCATTTGCCAGAATATAGGGCATACCCAAAGATTTGAGGCCGTGCTGTTGCTTGAATTGCTTAATGTCGTCCAATTTGGCGTTTCGCAAGTAGAAATGCATTTCGACGAACAACGGCCCGTTTCCATGAGGCTCCTAAAAAGCCAATGATGTCATTAAGATTATTTCTTCAAGTGGTAACTAGCTTGTCTCGGAACTTACGCATTTCACAACTGCATCGTAGTTCTTCTCGCCATTGCGACAAGCCGCATATATCTCACCAAAGCCACCAATACCTATGGAGGGACCTATGCGCCACTGGCCCTTGGCAAGATCTGTTAAAATGGTGCCCTCCTTTAGCTTCTCGGGCATGGCGTACAACTTGCCTTTGGCCTTTTTGGCCGGCGCCGCTTTTGGTTTGACGACGCGAGGCATTTTTAAGTTATTATTATCAAAATAATAATGAGAAATGACACAATTTACTACGCACAGATATAATTTGTCTACTCAATATGAAAATGCCGCCGCCACAAAGCATCAGTGTTCAACGCGCGCTATTACCATCACAGCTCCTGCCATTCACATGTTCCCGTTGAATCGAGTGCACTTACATTGATACAAGTTAGCAGCCCACAATTTGCGTAAACATGAAAGTTGACAAACGCGCACAAATTCAGTTAGATTCAATTTATTTATTTTTAACTGACCAGCCAACTGTGTCCTTACAAATCGTCTGAAAGCGACTAACCGTATAGAAAAATAAACATTTTAATATTCTTGAATGTGGGAAGTAAACACACAAAGCTGTCAACCAATCCAAGGTCATGCCGATATGCCGGCAGCCAGATATCGGCTGCTGCACACAGCATCCACAGCCAGTGCGCAGCTGTTTGAGCTGTCACCCGGCTTTTGGATGCCACCCGCACTCATACCAACAGGGGGAGCCCGCAACAGGACACCAGCGCAACCTTTAAAAGAGCCGAGTATGGGCGCTCTGTGCTCAGTAAATGTTTCATCTCGCAAGAAGATACACGGCGCAAAGTGCAAACGGTTCTAGTGAAATTATAAATAACATTGAAAATGTTATCGCGCGTTTAAAGCACACGCAGATTTTGTCTGAAAAAGAGGAAAACAAAAAAATTCTTGCACATTAAAGTCGCATGCCGCACACGAAACCGTTTTACGGTAAAAACAGAATGACCCAAGTTGTCCTGCCACTGCTGTTGCTGCTGCAAGTGGCTTCTAATCTGCATCATGTGGAGGCATTGCCCGACATCATTAAGATTGGTAAGTGCAGAAGGGCACAAATAATACATGAACGTGCAATTCGACGATTCATTCGTTGCTCGAACATCATCCCGCAGCATCTTCACCGAGTATCGATTTTTTTCACAACATAATCAAAAGCGCGCGTGTGTGTATGTATGCATGTGCTTGTAAATATTGCTAACTGTGTCACTGTGTTTGTGTACTATGCCTAGGTGTGAGTGAATTGTTGTTTGTTCTTACGCAGCCACAGCAATCACGCTGTCTGGCATCGTGTTACTATAAAAAAACTAAGTTCTAGTATTTACCATTAATAAAATTGTTTGCATCCTTTGCATGTATTATTTCGCCCCAGGCGGCCTTTTCCACCCCTCGGACGACCATCAGGAGCTCGCGTTCCGCCAGGCTGTTGAGCGCATCAATGCCGACCGCTCAATTTTGCCTCGTTCCAAGTTGGTGGCCCAAATAGAGCGCATTTCGCCATTCGACAGCTTCCATGCCGGCAAACGGGGTAAGTAACTGGCGGTGGTGTTGTGGGGGGGGGGGGGGGGGAGAGCATGCAGCGAGGGGCGTTTCGCTGGTTTATGGCTTGCGCTGCACTCGGACTGTGTGGCAACGTACACCTGACGCCACAAATGCAACTATTGTTATCATAACTCCCAAATTTCATATACAGTTAGTCAAGAAACACTTTACACAGATGTACATAACATTAACATGTACATCTGTGTAGTGTTTCTTGACTAACTGCATGTGTAATGAGTTTCTTGACTAACTGTATGTACATATTATGTTATGTATACCTACCAAACTTTATGGTTTATTTTTTTAGGTTCTTCCTAATAATTTCTGTATTTCTTTGTGCAAATTGACTTATTGTTTCTTCACGAAAAATTCAAATGTTTTGGATTGTTATTTATTTTTGCACAGAACATTTTGATTGTTTAAGAAGTTACTCACGATGTGTGTGTGTTGTTCTTTTGTCTTCTTTTTATACCCTTCCAGAGGGTATATTAATTTTGACCAGGAGTTTACAACACACCTTAACACCCGCGCCATAAAGTATATATATTCTGAATCAGCATCAACAGAGGAATCGAACTAGACCTGTCCGTCTGTCCGTGTGGCCGTCTGTTGCAACGCAAACTTGTGTCTCAGTTTTAAAGGTATCCTGATGAAACTTAATACACATGCTTTTTAGTGCTGCACAGGGTATACAAGTCGGAACGAGATTAAATATACACAATACCATTCAATTCTGCACCATTATATAGAACTGGTACAATCGGAGGTAGGAATATATAAAATATACTTGTGTATTTTAGTTATCTTCTCGCATCGTTGCATGACGTTGAGTCTGAAAGAACATTTGTCCAGGTCTTCGTTCATTCATAAAACCAAAACATATTTAAAAATTGTATGATTGCCAATTACGCTTGTTGTATATGGTATCTTATCTTATCAAAGCTCACCCTTCTAATTACCTAGAAACCAAAGAATTCTAATTAGGGTAAAGGTTAAATAGCTGAAAATTCAAAACAAATTAAATTAAATAAAAGCTGAGCAAGTAAAAAAATTGAAAGAGCTAAAAAAAGCAAAATATGTGTTTATCATTTTATATAACTAGCATAGGAACAATGGGATGACATTGGAGACAAGGGTATAAAACTTGCGGGACTCTTCTTTAAAGTCTTTGGAATATACATATCTTTTATTTGAAATTCAATATATCAGACGATAGAGAGAAGGTTTCATTGTGCAAGGGCTAAAAAACCCAAAGTTGGTAAAAATGAATGAGCTTAGATAAACGACACAAGCAGTGAAAAATCATTAAATTTACAAGCAACTGTCCGAAACTGTGTGATTGTGATAAATGAGGCACTGAGCTCGTAAAAGGAATCCGCTCTGGCCTTGTGGAGTGTCACAAGAGGACCGAAACTGTCCTAGGGCGCATTACTGAAAGCCGAAGTAGAATTCGTTTTAGCACGGCACTAACAAGCTGCCAGGGACGCGCCGAGAGGCAGACAAGTGGGTATCCCATTCCCTCCAAATACACATGTGCTGTGGTTGGCTGGCGTGGGTGTATCTATGGAGGAATGCACCTGCTCTTACACGTGCTCAGTAATTTGATGAGGCAACGGATGCGGCGGTAGTAAAAGGAAAAGCCAAAAGGCAAAATGGAATTATGCCTTGCTGTGAAGTGCAGTTTAAATATACGAGAGCCAAGTCGCACTGAACGTTACTGAGCCTGCATCAGTTGCAGCTTTGACTGTGTCTGCACCATCTGCACAAGCTTCGAAATGAATTTCCGCACCTGCTGCCAACAACACAAGTGCGCATTCATACACATGAACGTATATATGCATGTATATATCTAGGTAGGTGCACTAGTCGTCCGGCTGATTTTATGCTGCCACAAATCAGGGGATTCTGTCAGATAATCTTGGGGGCACACATGTGTCTCATGCTTTGAGACTCGGATCGAGATTGCAATTGGGTATTGAGATTGGGAACAAGCAGCAGAAAGCGCATTAGCTGAAAGTCAATTTCAGAGCTGGGGGAACCAGCTCGCGGTGAATATTCCAAGAAATCTCGACAGTTAGTGCCAAAGTTGGCCAATTACAGGGAATGAAGTCTACATCCTCCACCATTTTGCATAACTCCTTGCAGTTTGTGGATTGTTGAACATTGGCGTGGCTGCAATCTTTGGGCCGCAATCCTCCCACACAGCAAGTCATGTGCAGAGCATTTGTGATAACATGGAGGTAAGTAGACTATCAAATGAGGCAGGTAACCCGGGGGTCTACTGAAATTATGTTTGCCTCTACTTAGATACCGCATTTGGAAAATCGCTGGGACTACCGCCTGAGACGCGAAAGCTGTCTGGTGAATCTTTATCCTCATCCTAATACGCTATCTAAGGTAATGTGCTCGTATGTGAGAGGATGTGGGTGTGTGTAAGTGCGCGAATATGTGTGTTTGAGTGCCTGTTTTGCGGTCAAAGGTACTTGAGTTGTTAATGTTTACATTTTGACTCAGGCTTATGTAGATATTGTGCGGCACTGGGGCTGGAAGACATTCACTATAATCTACGAGAACAACGATGGGATTGTGAGACTGCAAGAATTGCTCAAGGCGCACGGCATGACACCGTTCCCCATAACGGTGCGTCAACTAAGCGACAGCGGGGATTATCGGTAGGTTTGTAAGTAAATCTACTTAACTGGAATTAATCTCTTTCTGTTCACTTCTAGCCCTTTGCTCAAGCAAATAAAGAACTCAGCTGAGGCTCACATTGTACTCGACTGCTCAACGGAACGAGTGCACGAGGTGCTCAAGCAGGCGCAACAAATTGGCATGATGAGTGATTACCATAGCTATTTGGTCACTTCGCTCGATTTGCACACTGTCAACTTGGACGAGTTTCGCTATGGCGGCACAAATATAACAGGCTTTCGCCTGATTAACGAGAAAGTCGTCTCGGATGTGGTGCGTCAGTGGAGCATCGATGAAAAGGGTATGCTCCGTTCAGCGAATCTGACGACTGTGCGCTCGGAGACGGCCCTCATGTACGACGCAGTTCATCTGTTCGCAAAGGCTCTTCACGATCTAGACACATCACAGCAGATCGACATACACCCCATCAGCTGTGATGGACAGAGTACCTGGCAGCATGGCTTCAGTTTGATCAACTATATGAAGATTGTGGAAATGAAGGGGCTGACTAATGTTATTAAGTTCGATCACCAGGGCTTTCGCACAGACTTCATGCTCGACATTGTGGAACTAACACCCGCCGGAATACGCAAGATTGGCACCTGGAACTCCACGCTACCAGAGGGCATTAACTTTACACGCACATTCAGCCAGAAGCAGCAGGAGATAGAGGCAAATTTAAAAAACAAAACGTTGGTGGTAACAACCATATTGGTACGTATTGCCCAGAGAATGGATTGTCTTTCTGATCTAATAAATTCCTATCATTCCTTATTGGTAGAGCAATCCCTACTGCATGCGTAAGGAGTCCGCTGTGCCTCTGACTGGTAACGATCAGTTCGAAGGATATGCCGTTGATCTCATTCACGAAATATCCAGATCTCTAGGGTTCAACTACAAGATTCAACTGGTGCCCGATGGCAGCTACGGTAGTCTGAATAAAATGACTGGCGAGTGGAATGGAATGATACGCGAGCTACTGGAGCAACGTGCCGATTTGGCTATAGCAGATCTTACCATAACCTTTGAACGAGAACAGGCCGTTGACTTTACCACCCCGTTTATGAATTTGGGAGTATCAATACTCTATCGTAAACCCATCAAACAGCCCCCCGAATTTGTTCTCCTTCCTGTCGCCCTTGTCCCTGGACGTTTGGATATACATGGCCACAGCTTATTTAGGTGTTTCCGTGTTGCTCTTCATTTTAGCTAAGTAGGTCATCCAATATGTTATTCCTGAAGTCGCTATAAATATAATTGAATTATCCCCTAAATAGATTTACTCCCTACGAATGGCCCGCCTACACGGACGCACACGGCGAAAAGGTCGAGAGTCAGTTCACTCTACTAAATTGCATGTGGTTCGCCATCGGTTCACTTATGCAGCAGGGCTGTGACTTTCTGCCGAAGTAAGATCTTTACTACCCCATACTATATTTAAACTCCACCTATGTACGTGTTGTTTCTTTCAGGGCTCTTTCAACGCGGATGGTAGCCGGCATATGGTGGTTCTTCACGCTGATAATGATCTCCTCGTACACAGCCAATCTGGCTGCTTTTTTGACTGTCGAGCGCATGGACTCGCCCATTGAGAGTGCTGAGGATTTGGCTAAGCAAACCAGAATAAAATATGGTGCCCTAAAAGGCGGAAGCACGGCAGCTTTCTTCAGGGTATGCTTTTTCACTCAAGCTGTCCCAACTCGCATTTAATAATATCTTGTTTGTCTTTAGGACTCCAAGATCTCCACATATCAGCGCATGTGGTCCTTTATGGAATCGGCTAGACCATCCGTTTTTACGGCCAGTAATGGCGAAGGAGTCGAACGCGTTGCCAAGGGCAAAGGATCTTATGCTTTTCTGATGGAGTCTACCTCCATCGAGTATGTGACCGAGCGCAACTGTGAGCTGACACAGGTTGGCGGTATGCTGGATACCAAAAGCTACGGCATTGCCACGCCTCCCAGTGAGTTCGATTTCGGCTGACCATAACACTGTTCTATACTGACATCGTCTCGTTCAAATTGACAGATTCGCCCTATCGCACTGCCATTAATAGCGTCATACTCAAGTTGCAGGAGGAGGGCAAACTGCACATACTGAAAACCAAATGGTGGAAAGAGAAACGTGGCGGTGGCAAGTGCCGTGTGGAAACCTCAAAGTCCTCGTCGGCGGCCAATGAGCTGGGACTGGCCAATGTGGGTGGCGTATTTGTGGTGCTAATGGGCGGCATGGGCGTGGCCTGCGTCATTGCTGTTTGCGAGTTCGTGTGGAAGTCACGCAAAGTTGCCGTCGAGGAGCGTCTGAGTGCAATACTGAATGAATGAGGAAAATTGTAAACCCACGACGAATGGGTTTAAGAATCGGTCGACTGTTTGTAACACGAATTGAAATACGCAAGAATCCCAATTAGTAGTATAGCTACAGCTGACGATCCAGTTACACACTGCATATGCGCATTGCGTTGAAGAAAATAATCAAAATATTGTCGGAATATATGGCATTTAGAAAAAGATTGCAACGAGAAAGTGGATACGACGCGAAAACGGCGCCACCAATGAAAAATCGCACAACAATATAAAACGTTTCATTAAGGACTTTTGAGAAGTAGCGATAGGCACGAAATTTATATATACAACTTATAAAAACCTACTTTACTTATTGTAGATGCAAGCAGACGACAAACATATATATACAGAGAGATTACAGTTTTCGTATCGACATTATAATAAACACAATACAAGTACGGATTACAATCAAAATAGCATGCATTTATATTAAAAGGCATTTTTGGAATTGTACCTTAGAAATAAGCGTAGATAAATTATACATATAAACAGGCATACTTATATAAAACCATATACATATACCTACACACTATAAAGGATTTTGGTTTACAATTGACATACGAAAATATTTAATAATATTAGCTCCACAACGCCCAAATAGAACTTAGTTAACATAACCTGAGCGAATAAATGATCTTAGAATAGACCCAACATCGATCCCAACCCTTTCCATGTAGATTTAAGATTGTAAAATGTAATTACATACACGCAATTTCGATGAACAATTTCATAAATATAATTAAATAAACGAAGTTAACACTGCTAGCACAATAATTCGATTGTCCTCGAGTGAACACCTGCAGCCATTTACTGACGTTTGACGTGCTCAGGAGCGTGTGTGTGTGTGGATGTGGCACAGGATTGTGGTCGAGACGGCCGACACCTAACCACAAACTGTCAATCAGGCAGGAGGTTTTCCTCCGGCTTCTGCCTGGCTTGCCGATGAATATTTCATGTGACTTTCGATCCCGAGCGCCTACGCTCAATTTTAATTGGCTTTATGCTTTTCTATATCCTCAAAAACAGAAGCGAAGCTAACCTCGGGAGTTCAGGTGGCTTTCACTTTTCAGTTACGTTTCGGAAGTTCCGACAACATGGGGTTATCGCTCTGGTCTCTTGGCGTATCTTTAATGTGGGGACTGCAGCTCAATGTTCCGGTTCCCGTGAAGGCCAATGATTTCTCCTCGTTTCTAAGTGCAAATGCGTCGCTGGGTAAGGTCAATAAACTCTCCGTTGAGAGTGAGTTTAGTTCATGTGTTGGTCCTTGCAGCCGTCGTTGTCGATCAGGAGTACATGGCCACGCACAGGCAGAACATCATGGCACATTTTGAAAAGATTCTTAGTGACACAATTCGCGAGAACATGAAGAATGGCGGAATTAATGTGCGCTATTTTACCTGGAATTCGATTAAAATCAAAAAGGGTACGATGGAAGATTTTCCGTATATTTCACTGTATACTGATACCCTGTAGATTTTCTTGCTGCCATCACTGTGGCTGACTGTGAGAGCACATGGAACTTTTATAAAACCACGCAGAAGACATCAGTACTTTTGATTGCCATAACGGACTCGGATTGCCCACGTTTGCCACTGAATCGTGCCCTGATGGTGAGTAAATTGTGGAACTGCAAACTGCACAACTAATCTGTGTCGCCCCGCAAGATACCTATGGTGGACCATGGTGACGAGTTTCCCCAGATCGTACTTGATGCCAAAGTACAGGGTATTTTTAAGTGGAAGGCCGTTGTTTGCTTTGTTGACCAATCCATACGTGGGTATTCTAGTAACAGCTCACATTGGTGTAGTAGCTAATTCAGTTCTTCAATCCTAGTGGAGAACAATCCCATGCTGGTCAAGTCTATAGTGCATGAGAGCACTACGAATCATATACCGCCCATTTCAGTGATTCTCTTCAAGATCGATGAGACACTGCGGGGCCAGAAGAAGCGCGCAGCATTGCGGCAGGCACTCAAAGATTTTGCGCCCATCAATCACGAGCTGAAACGTCAGCAATTTTTGGTAATTTCCAAGTTTCACGAGGACATCATCGAGATAGCCGAAACACTTAGTATGTTCCACGTGAATAACCAATGGATGTTCTTTGTGCTGGACGAGCTGCGTCGCGACTTTGATGCCAGCACAGTGACCATCAATTTGGACGAGGGAGCCAACATTGCATTCGCCCTGAATGAAACTCAACCCAACTGTGTGGACACGCTCAATTGCACCATATCAGAGGTATCTATGGCTCTGGTAACGTCCCTTTCACGCATGATACTCGAGGAACAGTCCATATATGGCGAGATATCGGACGAGGAGTGGGAGTCGATACGTTTCACTAAGCAGGAAAAGCAGGACGAAATGCTGGAGTACATGAAGGTAGGTTAATGAGCAGAGAGAGAGAGAGGGAGAGAGAGAGATCAAAGAGTATAATCTTGGTTAATTCGGTTCGATCACGTTAGGACTATCTGAAAGCCAACAGTAGATGTGCAAGCTGTGCGCGATGGCGTTTTGAGACCGCCATCACTTGGGGAAAGAGTCAGGAAAATCACAAGTATCGCATGGGTAGGTTCATGCCTTTTCACGGTTAATTTTTTTAAGTTTCAGTTAATCCTTACCTAGCACCCACCCGGGACGCCAAGAATCGAAACTTCGAGTTCATCAACATTGGCTACTGGAGTCCACTGTTGGGCTTCGTCTGTCAAGAGCTTACCTTCCCCCACATCGAGCATCATTTCCGCAACATTACCATGGACATTGTTACAATGCATGTGAGTCTTTGAATCAGGAATATAATCATTATATATTGGTTCACAATTCTCGTAGAACCCACCCTGGCAAATTCTCACCAAGGATAGTCGTGGCGTTATCATAGAGCACAAAGGTATCGTCATGGAAATTCTGAAGGAATTGAGTCGTGCCCTGAACTTCAGCTATTACTTACACGAGGCCAATTCCCCGGAGTACGGGAACTCGTTAGGCCAGAGCACAAACGAAAGTGTAAGTGAATTTTAAAAGCCTGAAATAAAGTGTAAAATACCATTATGCACTCCGCAGGATGAGCTGATGGGCTCAATGACATATCGCATACCCTATAGGGTGGTAGAACTAGTTCAAGACAACGACTACCTCCTGGCCGCAGTGGCAGCCACAATCGATGAGCCGCACAAAAAGCGATTCAACTACACGCAGCCTATAAGTGTACAGAAGTACACTTTCATCTTGCGCCAGCCTGATGAGGTTAGTCGCATCTACCTTTTTACTGCCCCCTTTACTCTGGAGACTTGGGGCTGCCTGGTGGGCATAATTCTGTTTACGGCGCCCATGCTTTATGGCATTAATCGCTTAGTGCCGCTTCAGGAACTTCAGATCAAAGGCCTATCTTCAGTTAAAAGTTGTTTCTGGTACATCTATGGAGCATTGTTGCAGCAAGGTCAGGTTCCTGCTCGATCGACTCAAAACTTGTTTCTCAAAACATTCTGTTCCTGTAGGTGGCATGTATCTTCCTCGTGCGGACAGCGGCAGATTGGTGGTTGGCTTCTGGTGGATCGTTGTTATTGTCCTGGTTACAACATACTGTGGTAACCTGGTTGCTTTTCTAACTTTTCCCAAGTATCAACCAGGCATTGACTACCTCAGCCAACTGTCGGACCACAAGGAAATAAAGCAATATGGTCTGCGCAACGGCACCTTCTTCGAGAGGTATGTGGAGACCACAACCCGCGAGGAGTTCAAACGATTTGTTGAACGAGCATCGATATATAACAGTGGCCAGGGAGAGAATATTGCGGCAGTAAAACACGGGGAGCGCATCAATATCGACTGGCGCATCAATTTGCAACTCATCGTACAGCAACACTTCGAGCTAGACAAAGAGTGCCGATTTGCACTGGGAAAAGAAGATTTTGTTGATGAGAAAATTGGGTTAATTATTCCGTCCGGTAGCGCCTATTTGCATCTAATTAACCATCATATAGACAGGCTGTTTCGTATGGGTTTCATTGAGCGTTGGCACAAGACCAATCTGCCTTCGATGGACAAATGCAATATGAAGAATGTTCAGCGCCAAATCACTAATCACAAGGTCAATATGGACGACATGCAAGGATGCTTTATGGTACTGCTGTTGGGCATCATTGTCGCACTGTTTGTCACCTGCTTCGAGTTCTGGTACCATCGTCTTATTGTCGTCAGGCGCGACCGCAAGGCTATCACTTTTGCCAATTGACAGAAACACAGGAAACGTGTCGGATTACAACTTGACGTGTGTAAAATAAGTTGTTTTTAATTGTTGAAAATTACTATTATGAACATTATTTTGCAATAAAATTAGCTCGGCTTCTGTTCAACATCATCAACTGCAGTTTTGCAACTGATCACTTTACGTCGAGTTAGCGTTGGGGCCACGACGACGACCGAAGCCTTGGACAATGTTGACGAAGCGGCGGTTGTACTGGATCCTGCGCTTAGCGCGGCCGGTCTTCTTCTTCTTCTTCTCTTGCTTCTCAACCTTCGGGGTCTGGCCCTTGACCTTACCAGCACGCGCCAAAGAACCGTGCACTTTACCACCAATCAATGGCACGGTGATGTCCAGCTCGAAAGAGCTCAGGGCGGTCACGGGAGTCTCATTACCCAGAGTGGCACCTTCGCAGTTCAGGTAGAACTCTTCGGTGTTGAAGCCATGCAGCTGGGCAAGTTGGTTCTGCCGTGCGCGAATCAAACAAAATGAGGTTAGGGGGAGGGAGCTTTTGTTGTTGTGTTTGCCGCACTCAACTCACCTTGACGCCAGCAATGGTAGCATCCTGGGACACCTCCAATGTCTCAATTGATTCCAAGCCACGTACGAAAAGCTGCATATTGATGTGCTCTGAAATCCAAAAATATCCTAAATTAATTATCATTCACAGCCTACGTCTGTCGTAGAGGGGAAAACACGTGTAAGAATGTTCACTAATTATTTCACAACTTTATGCAAATACACTTTTGGTATTTCATGCACATAACGTTTCTTACACTTTTAGACACATTTTAAACATACATTTCTCCTAAAAACCCTTTAAAATCACATTTATTTTGTTAAAAAATTTGCGTACCTTGTCACTTTTATGCGGATCTATCGAAAAGAAAGAAATCAGGGTTGTGGTCGATATCATTTATTTCGAGGTTCTGAAATTGTCGCTAGATGGCGCACACAAAATTCGAAGCAACACTGCGAGTTTCTATGATGCTGCCAGACGTTCTGATAACAAAAGGCGCGCAAACGTTTATTTTAAACAAGTTACAAATTTAAATAAACATATTGTTATATCAAATTTTTATTCCCACTACCCTTAGGGTAGAAGCTCTAAGCATCGAACATAAAGAGTACTCAAATAGTTTATGCTTTTACGATTTATTTTTCAATATTTTTCATACAAGGAAAAATTTTTCTTCCAAGGAATAGCTATTTTTATTAAAAACATATTGAAATAGTATAGTTACTTCCATTCCTTTATATAAAAAATGAGAGCGAAGACTACCTTGGGTTTGCCGAAAGTTTTATACCCTCGCAGTTTCTTATCTCCTCCGATTGTTCCAATACTCAGAAGGTCAGAACTGGTCTTCAAAGAAAAACTTCATTTCGGCTGATTGTTCCAGTGTACAGTTGTCTATTTTGATGAACTTTTAGATTATTTTATATTAAATATATAAATAGAAGTTCGATGTAGTAATTTCTTGACAAATAACATAAATCGGCCTATAGTTTAATACGATCAAGATAGCTCTTAAACTGAGAGACAAGTTCTGCGTTGCAACAAACAGACAGACATGGCTAGATTAACTCCCCTGGTGATGTTGATTCAGAATATGTTTACTTTATGGAGTCGGAGATGTCTCCTAAGGTGCGTTGAAAACTGCCGACTAAAATTAATATACCCTCTGCAAGGCTATAAAAAGCGGGTTGAAAAATGACGAAAATCGGTCGAGCAAAAAACTGAGGGTGAAGTTACCCTTGCAACAGACAGATGGACATGGCTAATTCGACCACCTTATTGATCAGAATAAATACATTATTTACTTTATACTTGATATAACTTTTAGATGCCTTCTAAGGAGCGTTGCGAACTTCAAAAATTCATATTTCCTTTTATATTCCATATAATGTGAATGCAAATTGCAGAAGATTTTGAGCTAATATACTATTTCGTTCAAATTACCTCCATCTTATGTAAACGGACAGTCTGACTGACGCCAGGCTAAGCCAAATTTGTCCCTTAACTAAATCTACGTAAAAACTATAATTTCCCTAATCCGTGCGGGTCTTAGTCTGGCGCGCCCTAGTTGACCCACATTGGAATTATGCGCATGCGCATGTCGCGCGTTTGCCTGGCTTAAACTTTTGAGACTTGGGAGAGAACTCTTGAGCACAATGCAGGCCAGTGCAGCACATGGCTGTGTTATTCTACGCCATTAGAATAAATATTGCAGCATTGTTTGTCAAACAGGACTAGATTAGTAACGTAAACATTCCTCCACTGAACGCAAATCATAAGCCGATTTCGCAAATTTGCACGAATTATCTGCAGCTAATACGTGCGGCTTAAATTGTTCAAGGAAATGTTCGAGAACGTGAATTATTTCTTGTTTAGGGCGTGGATAAATCATTTCTCTTTGTCCCGCTCTGTTCCCGCGTCTATCTCTATCGTGTATTACCTCGTGCATTGCTCGACTTCTTACAGACTTTTTGTTGCGGAACGCATCAAAAATATTGCTTAAGAATCATCGTTAAAACTATTTGATATCATCGATAAGAATTCGATATTAATTTTTGACCATCTTTGATCATGTGCTAAAAACGTAACGACGCAGCAGACGCGCTAATTTGAGTTAATCTTATTTTAATAAATTCATTTTGGTAGCTGGCTCGAGGTCAAGCCAGCTGTATAATAACAAAGGTCGCCAAAACATTATAATACATTAATATTTAAATAAAAGTGTTTTGACAACTATTTAATGAGGGTAAGAGCTAATGCTGTGTTCCACCGTCAAGACATCGTCAGAGCGGTCGTTCGAGTCGGAAATATATAATATTGTCACTCGTCAGGTAATAGCCCCAACACTCTTTCTATCCTTCCTTCCAATCTCTCTGACCCACTCTGTCCTTCCAGTTCTTCTCAATCATTATATTTTCAATATAAAACAATTTTAGAATCACAATCGTGTTTTATAGAGCTGTAATATTTTAGAATATATATTCTTGGTCTGCATCAGCTGAAACGCTGTTATTGAAGCGGATGTTCATTTGCCCTACTAATCTGGGGGCACCCTCTATGGACTTCCTGTTGTCCACCTTGGCCCAGTTCCAAGACACTTACATATGTAAGTATATGATCGGATTAGCCAGGGATTAGGTAAGGAATCGCATGGCTTTGCGTAAACTCATTTGCCATTTTGTAATCATCTTTTGCGTTCGCAAGCCCTAACTCCGAAACGGCGCTCTACGCATGTCCCTTTTATTCATTGCCGCCGCCGCTTTGTAATTTGATATTTTTCTGGTATGCAAACAAAGGCACAGCCGGAAAAACGAATTATTCTTGACCATGAAAACGGCAACAATTGCAAAATCCGCTTTAATTTTGCTTGCTGCTTGTTTGTTTTCCAGCACGCGAATTGCGGCTGCTCCATTCCCATTGAATTATCGTTGTTTGCAAATATATTCTAAAGAGAATTTCCCATACCTGTTAAGTTTTTGGCCGCACTACTGCGCACATGATGCTCTTCTTTACGGCATGTAATGAGCGTGGTAGTGCGTGTGTGTGGGAACAGAATTTGTAATGGTTAAAATTGTGTTAATTTTTTTACTGATTGAGATTTATTAATTATGAATTGGAATAAATCAATGGTTTGGCGGTTGCTACTGCTTGATTTTAATTTTATGATTAATTAATTTTATAATATTTTAAAATTGTATGTATTTTGTTGTTGGATATTTCGAAATAAAACGTTAATATGTAGTGCACAGTGTTCCATAAGCAATATATTTCAAATAAAATGTACGACATGCACAAAAATGATTTATTTCATGAATTGCATGCTGGGTTAGCATTTCGGCGATTACAACAATATTTCGTTGATCTGTAGACGGACGCAAACGCAAATGTTCAATAGGCCAATATCATTTGTATGACACAAGAAAAGAATTTTGTGGAGAAGAGAAATAGAGCGCGAAAAATTGTGGAAAAAATGACATCGCGAGAGTGATTTGCATGCGCTACAAATAAAGGACGGACAGACGGATGTGAACATAGGCACCGCTATTCATGGAATATATGGAAAATATTGCATTTTTTAAGTCCTGTGTTTAAAGGGTTGAGGATGTCAGAATGCAACGAAGAATAAGATCAGGAGCATTATAGGAGTCGACTTAGCCATCTGTGTATGCGAAAGCTCATCGCAACCTAGTTTCCAAACTGGGCTGAAACATTTAGAACCAGTCGAACGCTACAGTCAGTCTGTGACATGTGTTATTGAATAGAATATAGAATATATAAAAAACCTTCTCAATCCATTATACAACTTTCGACCAATAGTTAGCTTACTATAATATCTACATATCGTCAAAGTTTCAATCCGATTGGACAATAAACACACAAGTTATTAAACAATCCTTGATTGCTTGGATTTTGTTGTACAAACCTCCAAGCCGTGACGTCATTGCAATGCGAAAGAGAGCACGTCAAAACGAGGCAAAATTATATATACACTCCTTCTTCTAATTAGATAATCAATGATTAATACTGAGTTGATTTTTATTTTAATAAGAGTAACACTAACACGATAACTAATATATTGTCCAAATTTCTTTAACTTATAAGTATAGATGGGATATATTTGCATTATTTACATTCGGGAGAGCCTCACAAATTACAAGATAACAACCAAAAATTACAATGCAGCCTGTTGCGTTACACGATCCGACTGCAATATCCTCTCACACAATTACAATCATTTCCGGTTCCGGACTGGAGGCATTCGACGAGAAGGTGGAGTCACAGCTTTCGTCCTTTTCGCGTTTCTCGCGGCGTTCACGCGCTCTTCGATTTTGAAACCAGATCTTTACCCTGGTGTTCGTAAGCTCCAATGACTCGGCCAACTTATTTGCGTCCTCAGCACTCAAATAGTTGGAGTCCTTGTAGGCCTGCTCCAGGGCCTGCAGCTGGCCGGGTGTGAAGGGGATGCGGGGCAAACGTCCGGGAGTACGTTTTGCTGGACCTTGGCGTAGAGCACGTGGTAACTTAGGCGGATGGTAGCGGGTATACTGCAGCCAGTCGTACATGGGTTGCTGTCCGCCGCAGTCAATGATCGACGGAGCAGGTGGTACTAATGCATCTTTGCGGTCAGCGGCATGCGAATAGGGATGAAATTGCATAGGAAGAGGCAGACTACCACGGAATCTTTGCAGAATGCCAACGGATGCGTTGGTGCCGACGTATCTATCGCCGGCGCGGTTCAGTATATAGTCAATGCTAAATTCACTCATCCTGTGTGTGCCCGATCCTGTTGTGTGTCTTGCTGAAGTGCTTCTGTGCAGATCTCTGCGCATCGTTCGCTATTTAAGGCACATCCCAGCTGAGTCGCAGCGGCCATTTTGTGCCGAAGACAGCCTATCGTCGTCCCTTTCCTCTCCGACTTCCAATGAGGCTCGTTCGGCACACACGCAAACACACAGGCACATATTTTCGTGCACCGAGGCGTTTAATAGGCGTTGCCCATCGCCGACCACAACCAACCCAATGCAAAAGGTAGCCTCTCCGCTCCGTTTATTACCCTTATCAGCGCGCGATTAGGCGCGCAAGTAATTGAAGCTGAAAGGCAGAAAGACAGAAAGAGCCGGCCCAGCTACTCATATAGTTCAATTCAATTCAATTCGTATCTGTATCTGTTTGCCGCATCCATATCCGTATCTGTATCAGTATCTGCTTCAGTAACTGTTCTTGCCTTGTATACGGCTTATGTTACGGTGGTTGTGGTGGGCTGATGCCCCTTCACGTTCATCCCCTTCGTCGTAATGAACTCATCTGCTGCGCCATTTTCAATAGGAATACAAGTTGAGCCACAAATTTTAATATGTTTTGATTGATTCTTAATTTTGTTTCCACAACACTTGCATTCCCGAAACGAGTTTCGACCTCCGAGGGCAGAAAAGTATCAATTACATAGTCACATTTCATACCACATTTCAGGCATATGGGAAACGAATCCCCCAGGCGTGTTCTTGGGTTTATCAGCCAAATATAAATATAAGTTTATATTTTCATAGAAACTTATAATTAAATGGTATAAATATTATATTTGTAATATATGTATATATTTATAAAAATTCATCAGAATGTTTTTAAAATAACAACGGGAAAAAAGGTTACCTTCGGCATACCGACGGTTTAATACTCTTGCATGTTCTTATCTCCTCCGATCGTTCCAATAGTTGCAATATATTATGGTACAGAATTATATTGTAATTGTATCATTTCAGCCAGGGACCGTAAATAATAATTATTAGATAAAAAAAATTGAAATCAAAAAAAAATTATGATTTGATTTTTATTATATAAATATAATAATAATAATAATATTATATAACCGTTATCCCTGATTTCAGCTAGAAAATAGCCATCCGGCTTTAATAAAATGGAAAAAGTCAACGTCAATGACTGCCTAAATTTCATTGGCACAGACCAGTTAAGTTATTTTGAAAAACAATACTGGTTTTCATGAAAAAACCCTCATTTCGGAAGATTGTTTCTAAAAGAGCTATTTGTTCCAGTGGTTTTATTTTGATACAATTTATAAATGATGTTATGTAATTAGAAATGGATGTGTCCGATATGTCACATCCTATCTGCTGCAAGGGTATAAGAACAAACCAAATAGCTTAAGCAGTTCAACAAAACAAATCAGACTATCTCCTCCTGGTACTTGAATTTCTGATTTAAACATACTTTTAAGTTTAATTTTATTATGGTATACATACATATTCATATTCAACTAATACTGGCAGTGTGATTAGAAAAGGTATTTTAAGAAGTTTCTCAGGTACACTAAACAATTGATTTGATCTAGAAATTCATTAATGAAGTGGTCAAATGGGGTACACCTAATATTGCACAAGGTAAACAATGGCCTTATCGGTATATATTAGATCAGGAGCTAGCTCTCAAAGTTGTCATCAAATTGTCAATCTATGAATTTCAGCAAACAGATCGCAACGGCCGATAGCGATAGTGAACAATGCGAACGAGATACAAATGTATCGCAGTGCGGCTGCAGTTGGTTTGCTATTCTATTGACCGAATTTGGGTTAACCAAGCCAATTAAGGGTACTTAGTTTCTGCAGATGCAGAACTTCTTGAAAACAGCATCGCGTACACAGTCTGCGACCAGGTAATAAGTTGTCAGTCGGCTGATTTCAGGCACCAACACAGAGATTCGTTTATTCACAACATCCCACTTAAGCGAGGCCTCGTAGAGAATGTTTCCTGGCATTGCCTCGTAACGTATCTGGTATGTTTCCGTTGTATTCAATTCCAACTCTATTTTTCGCCTTGCCCACTCGATTTTAGCCAGCTCTTGAGTGTGACAAAGTTCGGTTAGGTTTTTAGCTGCCAAAAAGTTATTTGTGGCTTCGAGCAACTGCTCTGTAATTATTCTTATCGAAGGATCACTCGGTTGAATTTCCTCAAAGTCCAAGCAAGTGCACCAATGCTCATCTATGCCAGCATCTTGACAATCTCTCGATTCGGCTACCTCGTAGAATACGCTGTGACAGCTGGGGCAGCCTTCGGGTCTGGGTAGCTTTTCCAGCGGCTTTTCAATGTCCAGAATGTGCTTCAAGGTTGCATATATATCGTAAGGTGACGTAAGGCGATTCTTATTAATCTCTAAATTCAGAACAAACTGTGGATGTTCCTCCCTAAACCAATGGGGTAGCCAGATATACAGTACGGGCATACGTTCCTCCAGAAACCCACTGGTAAGCTTGCGTAGTTCTCCGAAGCGCATTCCATGATCGCTAAAAATATACAATAATAGATACTTCGAAGGTTCCAGTTTGGTTTAACGCATGCATGTATTCTATAAGACGGGAATCCATTGAAGACGGCAGAGCGAAATTGTTATGACTGAAGGAGTTCGTCCAAAACATTCCGAACGACGACTGATTCCTGTAAACCTCATTAAACTGCAGCGCGGAATCGTAAACGTACTCCGCGTACTGTCGACGACCCACGCATTGTGGAATACCTGACACATAGTCTTTCTTTAGTTCCTTGTCAATGGCTATAATAAATGGACGTCCGTAGTAATCCGTTGGGGGGTTTCGAAAGCCTCGCAAAAGATGATTAAAGGTGGCATAACTTCTCCAGTCTTCTGAATAAGCTGTAGCGTATCCCTGACGCTTGTAATCCTTCCAGAGCATCGGACAAGCATCGAGTCCACCCACTTCATTGGGACGACAAATGGTTTGGGACCTTGTTTTATTAAATCCCGTCAGCACGGCCAGTAAATTAGGAAGCGTATTATCTCCCATCTGAAATATTTGAATTGCACCCGTTAGTGAAATTGTGAGGAATTCTCTAGTTTACCTTGTTGTAGCCCTGCAGTTCGAACCAGTTCTTCTCCTGGAGATAGTTGTACATCAGTGGCATAGTGCGTTGAAAATTCATACGCGACAAGGAGTCGATTCCCCACAGTAGCACGCTCGGTTTCCGGTCCGTGGTTTCTCTTTCCGCTGATCCATTGAATTTCTTTGGTTGCACAAAGCTGAAGGCATCCTGCTGCAACAACTTTCTGTCCAACAACCGACGGCACTCGGTAATGACAGCATCCAAGTGTGGAGGAACCACAAAGTCCTGATGGAAATTAGTACAGGGCAAAAGCCTGCAAGTTGAGCGTAGAGCGTAGGTAATTTTTCGCGGGGCTTTGCATGGTACCGTCTACCTACTTGTACAGGTTATCCGCTTGCGTTCGTGATCCGGCGCGTATGATGGGCTTGTAGCAACAGGAAATTTCCGCATTGTTAATGTGCAAAACGTAGTGAAGCCGCTTGCTATCGTAGTTAACGCTGACAAGATTATTTTCTGTACCGCACTTTTTGTATGGTATTCTATGAAATATTTTCATAACATCGCGAGAATAGGGATTCACCGCCGGCATACGGCACCTCGGAGTGTAGACGAAGTAGTTCTCATTTTCAGTGGATCCTGTCGACAACGATATGCATTGGATGATGTAATTAATGTAATATCAGTGTTACCCAGAGTCAAGTTCGAAGTATTTACTTCGATTCTGAATTCTTCCGCCTGAGAAACAGTGGACACATCGAGCTGTATTTTAGTTGCTTCCGCTTCAGTGATTGGCAGATTATAGTAACAAATGGTCAATACAAGACCTGCACAAGCCAGAATAATTTTGAAGAGACCTCTAGCAGTGGCGTCTTCAACGGTCGCTGGGCCTGGCGGCTGAATCAGATGATATTTGGAGGTAATAGCCATTGGTGTGATTTCAATCTGTGCGATTCCTTCTGAAAGCTAATGAGCCCGTTTACTGCCTCGGAATGTATTGTGCACTGTTTCATATCCGACTGTCAACTAATTACCCGTTATCGCCACGAAAGACTCGGCGTCCACATGGTACATTTTCGGAAAATTCAATCGCTTAATTCTTGGTAAGCTTTGGCATGATAAGACTTTTTGTGACCTATGATAAGATTATATTTAAAACAAGAAATCAAGGCTTCTTAATGGAAAGAAAATTTAAAATATGTATTTGTACATATATATCTGTACCCTTCTTGCCTATTAAATTCCAACCACATCAAAAAATATTTTCTATAGTTCCATCGCGGCGCTTAAGTATTCCGCCTGTTTTTGCTAACTGTGTGAAGGGTATCCTGTTGTCAGATTTTTATAAATAGAAAATCTATACATAGGTTACTGAGTTATTTTGAAAAAGTATACTGGTCTTCCACCCAAAAATATCATTGTTGATATTGCAGCTACATGTCATTGCAGCCCAATTTTGATTCAATTTTATAAGCATATTTTGTTATACCCTTGCAGAGGGTATATTAAGTTTGGCCATTCGTTTGCAACGCACCTTAGGAGGCATCTCCGACCCTATAAAGCATATATATTCAGAATCAGCATCACCTAGGGAATTGAACTAGCCCTGTTCGTCTGTCCGTGTGTCCGTGTGTCCGTCTGTTGCAACGAAATCTAGTCTCACAGTTTTAAAGCTGTCTTAATGAAACTTGGTACACATGCTTCTTACTGCTGCACGCTTAATATACGTCGGTACGAGCCGGATCGAACCGATATATCAAATAGCTGCCATACAAACTATCGGCCGAATTTTGTTCCTAATAATTTCTGTATTTCTTTGTGCAAATTGACTTATTGCATCTTCGCGAAAAATTTAAATGTTTTGGATTGTTAATTTTTTTGCCCAGAACATTTGATTTTTTTAAGAAGTTACTCACGATGTGTGTGTTGTTCTTTTTTCTTCTTTTTTATACCCTTCCAGAGGGTAGATCAATTTTGACCAGGAGCTTGCAACGCTTCTTAAGAAACATATCCGCGCCATTAAGTATATATATTCTGAATCAGCATCAACAGAGGAATCGAACTAGACCTGTCCGTCTGTCCGTGTGGCCGTCTGTTGCAACGCAAACTTGTGTCTCAGTTTTAAAGGTGCTGCACAGGGTATACTGTGTATTTGTCAAGATATTACATCCAAATTTACTACATCGAACTTATTCTATATAAATAATATGCATATAAAATTGTATCTAAATCGGACCACTATATCATATAGCTGCCATAGAAAAAATCATCCGAAATCAAGGTTTTTGATTTGAGACTTGTTCTGATTTTAGGAATATCTTATAAGTGCCAATCCGTGTGAGACACAATATTAAATATACACAATACCATTAAATTCTGCACCATTATGTATAACTAGTATTGGAACGATCGGATGATATAAGTATGTACCTGCAAGGGTATAGAACATTTGGCATGCTGAAGGTAGCTTTCGTTCTAGTTGAAGTGAATTCAGTTGCAATATATTAGAAAATAACTAATTTTTAACGTTGTATAGCAACTATACGATATAACGGTAGAATCTGGTTTGTTCCTTATTATTTTCAGCATGCAACAATGAAGAGCATGAGTGCCTAGTTTCATATATATAACTCTAAAACTGTGTTGCAACAAACAGACGGACAAAGCTACGGATTGATAAACATGGCTGAATCAACTTCTCTGTTGACGATTCAATTTCTCTGCTTATTTTCAGCTAACAAGGGAGGCGGGCGAGCGCCATCTGTCGAGAATAAATTTAAAGCATGTGCATATGTATATGTGTATCAATTTAACAAATGTAACTACACCGGAACATAGGTCGAAGGGTATCCCACTGTCGCGTATAGTGAACATCGATGTCTTTATACAGTTCTTATCTGATCGGGCCGATATATCCTTTTTTATTAAAAAATCACAATCAAATTTATTAAAGATAATGTACATATTGTAGATATATTATATTTTGAATATGTCGCCTAATAAATGAAAATTCGATCATTCAAAAGAGGGTTGGTAACTAGGCATGGAACCCAATTTTTGTAATAGGAATTTAATGTCTCTAGTTTTGTAATACTTGATATCTGTATGGTTAAACAGACAGACGTGATTAAACCGACTCGGTTAGTGTTTCTGATTAGGAATATATGTATACACTTGGTGTGATCCTTCTGCCTATTACCTTTTGTTTCCAACATTCCATGGTCGAAGAGTATAACATCGTACTTATGTACTATATATTTATTCATTTAGAGCAGATGCAAAACTTTTTTGCAATATTATTGTCCACACATTCCGATACCTTTTTATAACTGTCCAAACGACTTATGTCAGGAACATTAACGATTATTTTCTCACTCGTACTATTCCATGACACAGTAGCCTCAAAAAGAGCCCTCTTGGGTTCCGCTTCGTATCTTACCAAATAGGACTCGAGTATTTTGGACTCCGTGTCATATTTCTTTTGCACGGACTCGCATTTTGACAGTTTCAATGTCTGGCAAGTCTTGGTTAAGTTATTGGCACTGAGGAACTTATTTGTTGCATCAATAAGTTGATTCGCCACGTTCTGTGTAGTATTATTACTGGGGTAATATTCCTTTAATTCACTGCAAGTGCACCAATGCTCATCTATGCCAGCGTCTCGACAATCTCTTGATTCGGCTACCTCGTAAAAAACACTGTGACAGCTGGGACAACCTTCAGGTCTGGGTAGCTCATTCAGCGGCTTTTCAAGTTCCAGAATGTGCTTCAAGGTTGCGTATATATCGTAAGGTGACGTAAGGCGATTCCTATTGATTTCTAAATTAAGAACAAACTGTGGATGTTCCTCCCTGAACCAATGGGGCAGCCAGATATAAAGTATGGGCATACGTTCCTCCAGAAATCCACTGTGAAGCTTGCGTAATGGTCCAAAGCGCATTCCATGATCGCTGAAGAACAATATTATGGAGTTATCAAATGCTCCAGTTTGGTTCAACGAGTGCATATATTTTAAAAGTCGAGAATCCATTGAAGATGAAAGAGCAAAATTGTTGTGACTGAAGGAGTTCGTCCAAAACATTCCAAATGACGTCTGATTCTTGTAGACCTCAGTTAACTGCAACGCGGAATCGTAAACGTATTCCGCGTAGTGCCGTCTTCCGATGCAATAGGGAATACCATTTCGAGATTTTTCCTTGAGTTCCTTTTCGATGGCCAACATAAAAGGTCGCGCATAGTAATCTGTCGGTGGTTTGAGGAAACCCTTCTTGTTGTAGTTAAAAGTGGAAGCACCTTGCCAATCTTCAGCGTAGGCTGTGAAGTACCCAAATTTCTTATAGGTCTTCCATAAAATAGGACAAGCATCCAAGCCACCAACTGATTTGGGCTTGCACACCGATATTGATTGAGAACTATTGTAGCCAGTTAATATAGCCATCAAATTGGGATATGTATTATCCCCCATCTGCAAGAATTCGAAAGATACAATGACAGATACAGGCTAAAGGCTGCAAGGAGTACCCACCTTGTTGTAGCCTTGTAGCTCTAGCCAGGAATTAGCTCGAAAATACTTGTTCATCAGTGGCATAGTACGTTGGAAGTTCATACGCGATATGGAATCAATGCCCCACAGCAACACGCTCGGTCTGCGCTTCTTGGATTTTTGATTGCTTGGAACTGCTTTATGGATTTCCTTAATTTTGGACTGCACAAAGCTGAATGCATCCTTCTGCACAATCTTCAAGTCATGTGAGGCACGACACTCGGTAATTATACCAGATACATTTTGGGGAACCACGAAATCCTGAGTAATTTGGACACATTGAAGCAATCTGTCATTGCGTTAAAGTTTTGATTTGAATAATAAGAATGGAAGGTATTTGATGCACTTACTTGTACTTTTTATCAGCTTTTTCACCAGATCCGAAACGTATAACTGGTTTGTAGCAGCAGCTGAGGTTGCTATTATTAATGTGCAGTTTATAGCGACGATTCTGTTCATCATAGATAAGGGATATCATTTCCTTACTCGAGTCACACTTTCCGTATGATGTTTTCTTGAATATCTTAAGCGCGTCCTTTTCGAAGGGATTTATAGAGGGCATTTGGCACTTCGATGTGTAAACAAAGTAGTTCGCCAATCGATCAATCGCTATTTATAGAAAGGAAATAAACATAAATCGAAAAATATATAACATATTTGGAGAGAAATATCACTTACCTATCACTGGTTTGTCTGGTTTCGAGGGTGACGCCTTTGGTGAGCTTCCCCACTTTGACTTTATGATGGTCTGGTCATTGATCAAAGTAAAAGCAGCGGACCAATTATAAGAGATAATTGTCATAAGTAAAAGACAAGCAGTAAAGACTTTCACAACCCTAAAGACTATAGAAGGTTTTTGATCAGGACAAACTGCTTCCGTTGCCAGAATGGTGTACTTGACGTTTCCCATTTACTTTGTGTAAATTCTATGCAGATCTAAAACAAATGATCGTGACGCCTTCCGCTTTGAAACTGTTCGGTCCACAACGTTTAACTCCGGATTCTAGCGTTTATCACTCGGCAATTTTATACAAAGTCGATATATACAATGATATATGTGTTTGTGTGTATGACACACATATTCTACGTTTATGCTATGTAACTCATGAATATTTCGATAAGTGGAATATAAATAGCCCCTATTTATGCGAACAGAACAAAGTGTCTAAGTGTAGTGTAATAACAATTTATAATATGTTATTCGTCGTAATACAGAACCTCCTTTATACAAAGGTTTACATATTGCAATTTCAATAATCAAAACTGGTTTTGATTTTATGACACTGAAATCATAGTCGTGGGTACATATATTATATTATTATTATTTATCTATATTATATTATTATATATATATATTATATTATTATAAATATATATTATATTACATATATATATTTTATTATTATATACATATATTAAATATTATATATTATATACATGAAATTTGTGTGTTTTCATATACTTTTTTCTACACTTCATTAAATGTACTTCGCATAAACACAGGGTATGCATTTGAGCTCTGCTTTTTGATGCCTTCTCTTATCGACATGGCCTTTTTTTATGATATGCGGAACGAAACTATTGTGAGCCATTTCGTATATAAAATATGTATGTATATACAGTGTATGAATTTTTATTGTTATAGTCGCCGTTGGTCAGCCTACTGATCTACTCTCTCAATTATTTTTGTAATTGCTGGGATTGCCAGGATGAACTAGACATGTACATTGGGGGTCTCAAAAGATCGCTGCCTGTGCTTGCTTTAATGTTTTAGTGTGCACGTGATTGTGTATGTATTTACTGACTGTAGCTTTCGTCCGGATTATTAATGTGTGCCTCTTCTAAGAAACACGTAGGAAGGGGCGTGGCAAAGTATATTTGCATATTCTTGCTTACAGTAAAGTTGATCTAATATTGAGGAACATTCATGCCACGTTTGGTGTCTGTAGCCTTTAAATTATCTGATCTGTGTGTTCATAAAGAAAGACGGACAGATAGACAGACGTGGCTTTATCGACTTGGCTAGTGATCATCAGCAAGTATATATTTATATACTTTTTTCGAGTCGCCTACACCTCCTTCTGCCTTGTACATACATTTTACACCCTTTTTACCATTTTAATGGACGAAGGATAGAAATGTGACCGATAACATTCGTAGGATAGGCATAAAACTAATATGTTTAAATTAAATAGTAAGTGTGTAAACGTTAATCCAGTTCGATTTCTAAACTAACTAGCTAAGCACAGAAACTGTCGGCAAATAGTTTTGACGTATTTTTTGCAATGTACATTTTTGTTTTATTTTGAAATTCTGATCTGCTAAAGCCGTTTTCATATTTTCATTAATGCGTCAAAAACCTCGTAGAGTGATCGAACGAGCAGTTAATGTTCAGCATGTAAAGAAAGGAAATTTTAATCGAGAGTTGCAAGAATTTCCAATAAGAACTTTGATATTTGGGTCGTCGGAGAGTTCTGATCTATGATTAATTTTGTGTTCGCTAGTAGTCATATCAAATAAAAGACTCGCATAATTTTCCCACTTGTAATATATGTGACTATACATTGTTACCAACGACAAGAAGTTAAACAATCATCACTAGAATATGGACTCAAAGGCGCATACTTTATCAAAATGAATGCTGGGGAGATGCAGAACTGATAACTCCCGTTTGTCTGCAGCAAAAATTGTTTTGTAGTGAAAATGTCACTATATATTTAAATAAAATTTTCGGATTGTTTCGTATTTTCTTTTATTTCAATAATTTAAGTCATTTAAAAATGTACATATACAATAATATACGTATACTTTTTATAACACAAGTATACACAAAACTTCATAAATAATAAAAAGTGTTCATGAAACGAGTTACAAATACTTCGCACATTTTAAAATATGCCTTTAAAGTGTACGCCTGGTTGCGAGTGGCCACAAAAGGTCACGGCCAGTCGCACACAGAAAAAATGCGCGCACATCAAAAAACATTGGATCGTTTCAATGTAAGCTAAAGTATAATACATACATATGAAAAGTTTTCCATATTATTTCATACGTTGAAGTTTATACTTATTGTTCAGTTTTCTGATATTTTTATCTAAATCATCTTCGTTCTTATTCTCGTGTTAATCTTTTTCTCTTGCTATTTCTGTTTATTCTACTGCGTTCATTTCAATTCTACTGTGGGTGAGTTATATATTAAGTTTTATTGTTATCCGTTTGTTTGATAGGTTGGGTTGCCTTTGCACAGTACAAACTGAATGCCTAATACATTAGACGTCACACCGAGGTGTGAGCTCATTGCTCATAACAAATTCTAATACATATGATAATAATTTCATCAACGACTCTTTACTGTTTACCATGTACCACGCAGAAATCCGTAATACATGCTGTAAATGTAACTGTTACTGTATACTCTCAGCATCTCTATATTCTCTATGTTAGCTCAATCACTATTCGTCTGTTCGCACGTCCGTCCGTTCGTTGGCGCATTACACGCATTCCAATACTTATGTGGTAGTGACTTCCACATAGTTTGCTGGATATAGGCCAACACGCCCGTTCATGCGGCCCTTGCACCAGCCTTGCTCATCCTCGTCTTCCAGTTTCTCAAAAACATCACCTGCCAAAGATGAAAGTTAGATGTGTTTCACATATAATGGAATTCAGATTATAGCATACCTTGTTTAAATGTGAGCTCGTCGCTTTCAGCGCCGTCGTAGTCATATAATGCCTTTACCGGCACACCCGGCTCCCCGTTGTCGACCAGCACATTGTCGGACTCGTCCCACTCCTCCTCCTCGTCGAATGGGTTTGCATCCACTTTTCCGTTGCCATTGCTATGTGTTGTGTACATGCAAATTGAAATCAATTTGTTCAATGATAACTAAACGAACGCTACGGTCGACTGTCTGATACCCTTTGTTCACATTTAAATATCCGTTGAAAAACACTAACAAAGACAATGTATTCTGTCGCCTATTGTTTTTTTCATCTTACAAACATACATATAAAGAGACGCACAGACAACGTACAGTAAGTTGCTCAGAAGTTTGAAGACTAAATTGACTTTAAAAACCTGTGTTTATTGTCCGACCAGTTTAAAATTTGGATGAGTGTAGAAATAACATTCAACAAAGTATATAACAGAGGAAGAAGCTTTTATCTTTTATACGTAGCTTACAAATCGAATTGAAAAATTCAATTATTGACAGAATAGATGGACATGGCTCAATTGACTCGGCATGTGATCCTGAGTAAGAATATATATACTTTATGGAGTTTCCCACGCCTCCTGTTTGTTACATACATTTGCATATACCCTTTTTTGACCATTTTCAATGGTCGAAGGGTATAAAAAGACGAAACGATAAAATCATTTCTGTATATTTCGCTTTCAAATTGAAATTTGAAAGAATCGGTTTAATATTTGCCCTGCTCTATATTTTCAGAAATTGTACCTTTAATACATAAAATACCAATTGAAAATAAACTGTATTTATGTATGCTTTGCAGAAACCTTCATGCCACATTGGGAGTGAGACCTGTGTCTTCACACAGATAGATAGAGGGATATGGTTATGTTAACTTGGCTATTGATGGTGACCAGACTGACACACCTCCCCTCCCTCAGCCTATTACATTTGTCAAAAGATAGTAGCGCGTACACAATTGCTTTAACTTACGTTACGCTCGTATTGCGACTTGATGCAGCCACCGACGCTGCCGTTGCTGCAGTCGCAGCACCGGCCGCTGTTGCCGACACCGTAGATTTGGTTTCGGCTGTTGTGGCAGAGGTTTGTATTATTGCTTGTTCCTGCTGACTGCTCTTGCCACTCGCTTTACTGCTCATGCTCGCGTTCTTCTTCAGGCTATTCGTTGAAGGATATTCCTATAAAGTGGACGCACATAAACCATTAGTGTACATAATATTAATTGTCAATGGTTCCGGCTTACATGCACATCCTCCTCGGCGACCGGTCGCTGATTAATAAGCGTTATAGGTGCGGCTGGCAGCGCCTCTTTTGATTTGTTTCCCTTGGCTATGTCACGGAACTCCTCCGTGTATTCCTGCAAACGAAAGCGCAACCGGAAATCGGTCATCAAACAGTTGTTTGTGGGTTGTGTGCACGTCATACTCACCACAAATGCCGGCCAGTTCATGGCCATGTTTATGCCATGATTATTTGACCACCATTTCAAGTCCTTTTGTTGGTCCGCATTGTTTATTGTATGATAAAATTCCTCATAAATTTGGGGCAGGCTGTAAAATGAAAGGAAAAAAAACCATAAGTAACAAAATTCTGTTAATTTGTAAGCTCAATAAATTGACCTTTGGACTTTGGTCGGATCCAGACACGCGTGTACGTTGAACAGAACATCCTTGAAGAACTGCAGTCGCGTTTTCTCCATGGTTTGGCACTTCTCAAATACGGATGTCATATCCTCAATATAAACAGAATTGTATTTGGTTATTTCCCCAATGGCTTGCTCATATTTCTCGCGGCACTTTTGCACCTGATCTTTGGTCTTTTGCACACGATCATGCATCTTCTTCACCTGTAATATATATATATACACAACACACAAACGAAAACGTGATTAGCAAAGCCATACAACTGTCTAACGGTTATAGTATAGACCGAGCTGAGTATAGACCTATAGTATAGATCTAACCTGATCCGGCGACAATGAGCTGTCCGCATTGGCGTTGCGCTCTTGATTGGTAGCGCTGCGTTCTGTTTTGCATGCTGAGTGATAATCTGATTTGGCCTTTTCCACCTTGGCAAGCAGCTTAGCCCAGGGTTTCTGTGCCTTTTTGAACAGATCCTCCATATCTTTTCGTTCCTTGATTTGCATGAGCGTGTGATGGTAATTGTCCTTCTGCCAGGTTTTAATTTGCGTATTAACCTCATTGCACAGATTGTCCTTGATCTTCATGTGCACATCCGATAGACGCTCCGACTCGGTTAATACGCCTTTCCATGCTGCCTCTGTTGTGCCGTATTCGGGCCCTGGAAATCAATCGGAATCGTATAATTAGTTTATTATCAACCTGCTCGCATCTATGGTGTAGTAATTATTATGTCTCGTTGTTAAAGAGATTTCGTCGACATCGTCTTTTTGCTGATGTCATCGGCTCCGGGCAGTTGACGTGCCTTCTTTATCTAATCACCTCAACGATTTGGAAAGAATATTCGTGTGTGTGTGTGTGCGTGTGTATGGGGAAGACAGAGTTTTGTATTGTTTATTGTGTGCTCACAAAATGAAAAGCTACAATAAAATGTTTATGATACCCATTTAATAATTGCAAATTGGGAATGCACGAAACTCGTTTGACCATTTTGACTAACGGGCTCAACTATTCTCAATTGGCACCCCTCACACTACACACCACACGGTTACACACACTCATGAACATACAACAAATTGAGGCGCTTAACACAGAAATAAACACGTTCTATTTTCTCATCGCATTGATTTTCGAAACCATTTTGAGCGTCGCTCTGCTACACACATCTACGCTACGCGAATCGGTTGAGTGGGTCGGTCTACGGTCTGTGTTCTTCGGCTTGGTGGTGATAACTCTGGGTAGACACAACTAGGCAAATTCCATAGGAAACTGTTGTTACTGAAGCGGCCACGCACGACGCACGACGCGCGAAGAAGCCGCTATAGGCATTTCTTTTGAGCAATTGCTGTGGTCCGTTTTGTCATGCTCGTTCTGTGAAAGTGGACACGAGAGCAAAGGCGGTACCAGTGGAGAACAACAACAAAAAAACATCAATAATAGCAACAACAACATTGGCAAAAGCATTTGCCAAGTTTGCTCACGCTGTACTCGATTTCATTTTACTAAGCCGCGTACGCACACTGTCCCAAAAATGTGCTTGCAAAGCGGGTTGGAGTTAGGTATGTGTGAGGAATTTTAAAGCATTTTGAAACGAAATCAGACCAGCTAGGAGATCGACCAGCTAGGAGAAGGATCATGTCCTATTCGAATATATATATAGATTACTAGAATCGAAACGATTGATTGCCTGTGTAAATATTTTAGATTGGACAATACAGTAACGTGTTTGTATTGTTGAAATCCACTGTGCGACTCTAACAACAGGTAAGAGAGCGCAATGGTAAAAAGGGCAAAACAAAGCCCATTAATAGCTTAAACCACTTAACGTGCAACAACAACAACAACAACAACAACAACAACAGAAGCAACAACAAACAAGAACATGAGCAACAATGCGCAAATGATGTACACAAAATGTGGCAAATAAGAGAAGTACAGAGAGACTCAGCGGCCACTGGGCACTGACGCTGACAACGGGTCATCGCTGCTGTTGCCACTGTTGTAGTAATTGTTGCTGTTGTAGCAGACCTGAATGAATGAGTAAACAAATAACAGCTACAAGTGCTCACATACATATATGGTATATGCACATGCACGCAACGGGCTTAACATATTCTTCATCTGTCATTGACGTTTTTTCTTACCTTTCTCAATGAGTTCACCCCACTTTTTTGACCAGGCACGTAAGCTTTTGGCATATCCCTTCTCGATATCTGCGCGCTCCTGTATCAGTTGCTGTAGGTCATTGCAGAGTCTGAACAGGCAAAGAGAGGAAAAAAAAGAGAGAAAGAGAGAATCAATATACAGATTTATCAGCATAACCGGTTTATAGTTGTATTCTTTTGTTTTCACTGGCAATGACACAACCAACAAACTATTGTTTATGCAGATGCTATGCAGCATCATCGCAAAACTTACTTGTAGCTATCCTCGATGCGTTTGGTGGTCCGTTTGTAGTTGCCAGGCTCCCAGAAGGAATCACTTCCGGCCTGCAGAAGCTGATCATCGCTGTGGTGGGACATTTCCTGTAATGCATAGAATTCAGTTGATTATTCTACGCTCGTACCTTCAATTAAGGTACACATCTCCATTAATAAGTGGCAAGGTATCTTAGAGTTTCACCTACAAATGAACATTGATCACTTACACTCGTAAGTCATACCATAAGCTGTTCATACACACACAAACATACCAAAAATATACGCACTTTTACACACTTCTTACTTTTCGATCGATTGTTTAGATAAATTAAAGCTAAATTTTGCAAAAAAAAAATTTATAACTGTGTTTTGAATTAAACACAATAATAAAGTTTCTCAAAAACGCGCGATAGAGATTGAAGATTGAAGTTAATTATTCTTTCTTTCCAATCAATTTGAATGCTCATAAGCATATTGCATAGGCTAACTAAGATTATTTCTGATGGGGTTAGTTTGTTCTTGTTTGTTTCCAGACTCAACCAGAAAGAAAAGAAAAAAGTATTATTAAATATTTGGAAAAAAATAAAACTATTTCGGATAATAATTGACAAACTGGGAGAACTGGTTGACATCATTGTAACCATATGTAACTTTCTTATGAAACTCCGTTTCCTACTCCATACAATCACCCACCACACCACTGATAACAGCAATGTCGAGGAAAATAGTTATGTAGTTTTGTCTATGAATATGGGTGTGTTTGGAATACGAGTATTTCTTATCATTCACTTATCGCATTCCAATGCAATGCGTCGATACGCAGATTGATGTGATGGCGGTAGCCTTAGCTCGCAACCATCAGCTGTTTGTAAACAATGCAAACGTTGCCAGACCCTTCCGCACACAGCCACAGATACACACACACATACAAAAACACTCAGGCGCAGCATGCACACAGATACAAAATGTTATCAATGGGGCTGCCGGCATTTGCTGCTTCTGCTGCCGATGGTAAGTGCAGGAGTGCACACTTTCATTAGCCGAGCAATTCCCCTCCCAGTGCTAGGGCCGGGTAATCTTTGCTTTGACTTTGACACCGTCATCATCATCATCCCGCTGTGCTTACGGTTTCATTTCCATTGGGGTTTTTGTTCGCTTTGATGATGATGTTTTGTTGCTATAAATTGCTGCATGCAGTCATAACGACTTATTTAGCATTGTACACGTTATGCGACTTTGATTTCTCATATATACGTATATTATAAAAGTTAGTATATGTATATGACAAGTCGTGTTGTTTATTAATTTGAGTGTTGTTGCTGTATGCAGCAGCAGCACTTGCAGATGTCGGCGTTGTCGTCGCGGTCAGCGACGCAGCAGCATTGAAGTAGAAATTTTAAACAGAAAGTTAACAAACAGGTTGACGCATACTTCGCATATTTGTCGAGATAGATAAGCAACACACGCACGTACAAATACACACACACTCACACTCGTACTGTTAGAGCATACAAGCCGAACAAAACACACACACACACACACACACACACACAGAGAGAGAAACACGCACAGACAGGTAAGGAGCCTAGTCAGTGAAGATAAGGCCCGCACCGAAACTCGTTTATCTGGGCAAGACTGAGATTTACGTATTTATATCAAATATTTCCACCTGTATCTCGCCTATCCGCCAGTTAGCTTACATAAGTTCTGAATCACAATTTCAATACTCAGCTTGATGTTTTGTTTAAAAGTTAATGGGCACTTTGTGCACACACTCACACATACGCGCACACACAAATTGTTTTCCTCTTTTTTGCACTAATTTAGCGAGTGAAGCGTTCAGCGAGCAACTAACTCAGTGAAGAAGAACACTTCACACACACACACACACACTGGCACAGACAGGGAGAGCAACGTACACACACACACAAACGCATTTAAAATTCCGCTACTTTATCGAGCACCCAAACGAACGCGTTAACATGAAATGTTCTTTACAACGTTATTATTGTTCCACGAAGCGTTGTTCATTTGCTTTGTGCCAAATAATTAATAACTTTGCAGTGTTCACCACTAACATTTGCATTCGTCGCATTGGCGATAATGAGTAAAACATACCAAAAATCAAAATAGCCGTACAAGTTGCGTGTGTGTCTGAAATCGCCAACTAAAAAAACTAACAGGGATGGCAACCAACAACTCGAAATAGACTCGCGAGGGCTGTAAGCTCTACTGGTTTATTTTGAGGAACTTTCCCACGCCCTTAAAAAACCGGTTTGTTTTTTAAATTCTTTTTAAATATTAAAATTTAATTTTAATAATTAGAGTTGTAATTGCTTTAAATAATTGTATAAATAAAAGAAAACTTGAAGTCAGACTGCTATGTTAGTTAGCTAACATATAAGGTGTGGATACACTGGCAGCTATGCAACAGCGCTATGTGAAATAACATTTTCCCCCAACGAACCTGGCAGTTTACTTAAGTTTACCAGTTTACCTTAAACTAGAAAATATGTGTGCTGTTAAAGATGAAAAATAACAAATACAAAAAAGAGTCATGTCGCTGTCTTCTTAAGTTTTAGCGCAAGTTATAACTGATAACTAGAAACAACTACCGATATTCAAAATGAAATACTGCTTGTTTTTCTCTAACAGAATTCTGTTAAGCTGTGAACTGCTTGCATTTTTAAAAAGCTGAGTACGCCACATTGTGAAATAGCGCTTTGTTTTTATCTTTTATTATTATTATATTATTTATGGTTTAAAATATTATTGGTAGCCTCGTAAAACAACCAGTAAAAACTTGTGATCGACTTACTTTAACTTGAAGAACCTCCACAGCCCTTTGCAACCAGCTTGCAATAACAATACGCGCATAAGAACTCAAGTTTACGGCTATTACACTCATCTTTGGCCGGACAATAATAAATTTATTAAAACACAAATGTACAAAATATAATTCTATCTGACGGAAATTTCAAAGTATTTCTTCTCTTTTCACATACGACAGCATAAACTCGATTTTCCTTATCAGTTGCGTCAGTTTGTTGCGATTCAATTCAACACTGCCGCTTGCAAGTGAAAACAGTTTTTGAAATTCCGCTTCCCCAGCGTCCTTCCGCTTACTGAGCACCTTACTCTGCCTCATTAGATGAAGTATATCGGATAAGGCCGCCAGTTTGTGGTGCCGTGTGGCCATAAGTTGACGAGCATCCTCCTGCAGTTGCTCACGACTATCGACAAGGAAACTGGTGCCACCACCTGCGCTCCCAACTGCAGCTGCACCGGCTGGGCCATTGCCTGTAGTGGAGGCTTCCATTTCAACTGAGATAATAGCATCCTCTGCATCCTCAAAGTTCGTTCCATACTTCAGCGTCGAACTGAGATTGACTAGATGAGCAACGGCTTCGCTTGCGTTGGTGCGATGTTCGCCGTTAAAAAAACGTGTCACACACGCATAGGAGCTCAATATATTCCAGAGATTATAATGAAGGCATGGGGAAGGCATCTTCTTGCATATACTAGAGAATTTTGGAATGTTCTCCTCGATTGCGGGCATGTTCACTGCATTGTCTGCTGATGAATTGACCACGACAATCTTTGAATTCTTGGTCTTGCACCACCAGGGCTTGTAGTCGGGCATGAGGTTCATAATGTCGCCGTTTGAAATAAGTTTTTGGAATTCCTGCTGCTCTTCTATCGTCAATCGGCTCCATACTTCATCTGCATCGTTTATGTCGATTCCCTTCAGACGCTCTGCAATATCAACAGTTTCATATGTTTCCTCAGCTAAATCTGGTTGGTTAATGTTGGCCCCTTGATCATCATCTTCATCAGCCTGTTCAGATCCTGCGTCATCATCTGAGTCCAAGGGATTATCCAGTCCATCGGCATCAAAATCCCTGGGATTAAAGCCGGCATCTGATTCACGCATCCTTTTCAAGATATCGTATATCTTCCTCATGTCTTGCTGACTTTCGGGCGTCGTTGTCGCATTCGCAAGCTCATCCTGAATACACGCCTTGTAGAACTCCTCAGAGCACTTGAGATGTGACTGTGATTTGTAGCAGGCAACGCTGCAGTAGAACGCATTACACTTGGGGCAGGTGTATTTGAAGGGCGCCTCATTGCAGCTAAAATGAAATTGACTTAATTATATATTGGCCACATCTGCCATATGCACTTACAAGTGACAATTTTCTAATGTTTCCGACATGTTTAACTATTCCAAACAGAAAGAATCGTTAACATATGTATGTTATTAGCCTTTGCAAAAATTGTGCATGGCTGTGACTGGCATTTTCACAGACGTTGAAGTCTGGCAACTTCCCGCTCAATATTCTTTAAATACCAAACAAATAGTCTGGCAACGCCACACAACAGTGACAGCTGCATATCAAATTTTGTATTATAAAAACAGAACGTGTTCCGTTTTCAAGCGAGATCAACGTCGTGCTCGTGTTTCGTGGTCGTTACCTGCTGTTAGTGGTACGAAATGTCAACAACAAGCGCAATTAACGGAAATCACTACGAACAATTGCATCAAGGACGAACCAACATGTACAAGTCCAAGGTGGATGTTGTCCTGGGCGCCCAATGGGGCGATGAGGGAAAAGGCAAGGTGGTGGACATGCTCGCGTCCGAGGTGGACATTGTGTGCAGATGTCAGGTAAGTTAAATACCAAACTCAAAATATTTTGTGAAAAATCAAAACGAACACAAAAAAACAGCTGATAACGAGCATTCGAGCAGTTATCCTTGTGTCAAGGACACGTGTCCGCGTCAGGTTCGTTGACGCCGACATTGTTATGCAGCATCTATGGTGTGCTCGCTTCAATCCCCACTTGCAAATTTCACAAGTAGATACACTTATTTCCCATTACTATCGGCTCGACCGCATGCTTTGCTTTTTCAGTTATTGTGTGTATGCATGTGTGCACGAACTCGGTTCGCAGAGTGTGTGTGCCTCGTTCTAGTGTATATATATATACATATATATATGAATTTAGGCATACATATGTGGATTTGTGTACATGTGTGTGGGTTCAGTCAGTCAGTCGTCTGCTGCCGCTGTTGCTTCAGCAAATTCGTCACCCGGTTCTCTCTGACGTTAGTTATTTCCTCCGTTTTACGGCACAGATATTCAACAACACATATACATTCGTATACATAAACACGCACGCACACTACAAAACATGTAATGTGTACACATTTCCGAGCAGAAACACATGTATTGCGTTCTCAGAAAATCGTCAGGGTTTTACATAATCATTCGAACCATTGTGAATGTCCCGCGCACTATTCAAAAAGTGCAGCATTGCGAATGAAACTTATGTCTGTGTGTACATGCATATGTATTTATGTGTGTGTATGTACAGATTTATTTGAACGAAGCAGTTCCATCATCTTATCACTTATGTAGATAGATATTTACGATATCTTTCCACTCCTTTCAACATTTACTCCCACATTGCGTACATTTCCAACTTTAGCTGGCTACGTAACTTCCGTTACATTGATTAGAGTGATGATGGGATCAATGAACGATCACGCCTATAAGCGATTCGATCAAAAAGAATCCTCTTCAAATTAAATTGCATTATTATTGTAGCCCTTTTATTTTAATTTCTTATCAACATTGCGCTGATTTCTTATGTAACTTTTCCATTGGAGCTGCCTTACTAATATTATCTGAGTCACCCAGCACACGCCTCCGAATTAATATATGAATTGTATATAAGCCAGTACATTGTATGTACACACGTAAATGTATATACATACATACATGCAAGTATGCACATGTATTGCGCAGCGAAAGTCCGTGTGCAGGGGACTAAAACGCGTCAATGTATGCGCTTTAATCTTATCACTCGATCCTCTTGCTTGTGTGTTGTTATGTACGCATGTATGTATATGTACGGTTTTTAATTATTTTGTTGTGCTAACCAAGTCTAAGTTGGGTTATTTTTGTGAAGATGGTTCCAGAATTTTTTTTGGGAATGTATTGTCTTTCTGTCTTCCTAGAGTTTATGTTTTTATTATGAAAATATTAAAAGAGATTAGCGAAAAGCAAAATTCTTGTACGTTTGCCAAGAGAGAGAAAAACCGAGGCTCGTTTTTCTCGGTTCTTTATCGCGTTCGTATAGTTTAGTACTTTGTAGGCACCTTGTGTCACTCTGTCAATGATAACCTACTGTGTTTGTTTATTTATTTATTTGTTATAGGTACTACCTGCTGTTCGCCATTATTTGTTTTTTTATCGCACAAGTTTTAAAAAACAACAACTAACGAAGCTACATTGGAACACTCACGATTCTAAGATACCCTTCGCCCAATATAGGAAAACCGTTACAAAAACATTATCACACTCACTCAACGAATAGAAAGTGAAGACGAACTGCTCGAAATAAATAATTGTCTGGGAATTATGTTGTGTACCACGGCACCCTCTGTTTACACAGAATTAGTATAACCTTCTTAGATCATTTGCAATGGTCCGAAGGGTATAAAAACAGACGTGCTAATTTCGAGTATAACAGCCAGCTTGCACATACATATGCAATACATATGTATGTATGTATGTACCTATAACAAATTTCGATGTACTCTCAGATCAGCGAGCACGGCTGTGTGTGTGCATGTGTGCGTGTGTGGGCAACAGCTGTCATTATCTATTCTCAAACTCTCTCTCTCTCTCTTCCTCTATTTGTTTTCCACAGGGCGGCAATAATGCTGGACACACAGTGGTCGCTAATGGCACGGAGTTCGATTTTCATTTATTGCCGAGCGGCGTGGTGAACGAGAAGTGCGTTTCGGTCATCGGTAAGTGGAACTGATACTGATACCTGGCCTGGGATATGTAATGGAGGCCCTGGGAGGTACTGGGACATTTATATCAAGAAACTGTCTGTCTCAAGTCCAAGTAAAGAAAGCAAGAAATGTTTTTCAAAATGAAAATTGTTCAATGAAAGTAAGCATCTTGTTTTTCTTTTCTTTTCATTTATTTTCCTTTCATTTTCGTTTACCGTTGCGTGTTTTTATACCTTTGCAGAGGGTATATTCATTTTGTCAAGATGTTCGCAACGCGTTGTAGGAGACATCTCCGAGTCTAGCATATAAATATAAATATTACAATATCAATTTCTTATCGATTATGAGTTATTTATAAACATCAATATAGGAATCAAACTATATATCACTCGCGCTACCCCGTCTATTGCAACAAAACCTGTACCCTCTAGAACTTCCTGGCCGATTTTCGTTATTTTTTTCAGATAACGAATCTTGCTCATTTTAATTTCCTTTTTGAAATATATTTATATACATACATATGTATATATTATTTCAATATAATTAAAATGGAAAAAACATATTTTATTAGAAGATTTTAAGCTGTCAACAATTCCATGAAGCAAGTAAGGATAAGAACAATAGGTGACAACTAGAGCCAACGAGAGCAACAGTCGAGAGCAGTAGACAGTAGGGGATACCCTTCGATCTATGTTGAAATTCCGTGAGGAGTACTTTAGTTTACGACAATAACATTCGCAGTCGCCTGACACCCTTGTTAGCTGACACAAAAACTTTGTGTTAATCATCTCACTTTATTTAATAACTTCTTCGTTTATTATCCGATCACACATATATATAACTTTATATGTCGCTTACAAATCGAGTTAAAAAATTAAATTATTGGTTTGCGGGCGCGGTGGGCGTTGTACTCAACATTTGAAATTCATTTGACAAGCGCATAGTATACAGAAACCAAATTTGGTGTCTCTAGCATTTAGATCAGCTAATATCTGTGTGTTCATCTGGCTGGTGATCGTAGTAGCTAGTGTAAGAATATATATATGTATATACTTGACGCCTCTTTCTGCCTGTTACTGACATTTGCACAAAGTTAGTATAGCCTATAAAAAGCTGCAAGGGTATTGAGTTTTCGGCAAGTCGAAGGTAGCCATTTGTGTTTTAATTTTTATTTTTGTATCTTTATATTTCTTAATGCTTTTAGTTTGTATTTGATTAAAATATTTAATTTATATCGTATTTAAAATACAAACATACATATGCAAATGTGTGTGTGTATTGTGGGCTTGCTATTCTTTCTGTTGTTTTGTTTTTAGCTATTCAATGTGAAATTGAGCGTATATAGAACACACAAAGTATTTATTTGCATACATACATTTCTACAAAGACAATATATACTTATATCATACATACATACATATATATGTTTGCAGTTGTAGGTGTAGATACTCTGCCACAGCCACACAGTTTGTTGGCAAAAGTTAGTGCATCATTGACATTGGCACTTGCGGTTAATTTTCCCATTTGGTTTTGACATCTGTGACTCGAACAACAAAGGCCAACGGCATTCTATTTTTGACTATCTGCAGATTTGCAGTTTGCCATATTCTTATTATATTAGCGAGTTTCGATCCTACTGCACCAACCCCCCCCCGCACTTACTTTTTTACTCTTTCTGATGCGAAACACGCAAGGGCCCGCAAGGCGACTCTTCCGTATTGTTGCTTCAAGTTGAATCGATGTTTCTTTCCTATGTGTTACACGAAGTCGGTTGTCACAACAAGTAACGTAACCTGTCGTCGCTTGTCACAAGACTAATTTATGAGATAATCACAATCTCACCAATACAGTGAAAAGCTGGCAGAGTATCTGTGCGTTTGCAATTTAGATAACTGGCTCTGGGTTGTACAAGCGTATCACACAGAAAACAGCGCAAGCACTCACTCACACACACACAAAAGGGGAGAAAGAGAGAGAGGAAATGGCAAATTATTCTAATCAAGCAATTAACTTATTATTTTCCTTTCGGTTATTCAACAACAAAACAAACAACAAACCAACAAATTTATGCGAAAAATCATTGACGTGACTCGCGTGCTATGAGCTTATGAACTGAATTCGATTAGAAACAGAAACAGAAGCTTTACAAAGTATTATTTATAATATATTACACAATTATCTAAATCATCCAGGAATACAATAATACAAAAATATCTTATCAAGTTTCATCAAATGTGTGCAAGTGTGTTTCCTCAAGATAATGCACGGTTTTTTATGGCCACCTTTAAAGCATATTTAAAGCTGCTGTCTGGGTTCTAAAGATCACCTGTTTTCTTTTTGATAAGAAAGGCCAGTTACTCAACCAAGTCTGTAAATTTGAGTGCTAGCTCACGTTTTTCCAAGCCCTTTCCAACTGAGTAGTATATAGTATATTTACATTGGCATTTACAATATTAAAGTTTTTCTGTGCCACGCCACTACTGTTCTTTTGGCCGGGTCGAAAGCGTTATGCATGGCGAATGAAGAAGAATAATCATAGAATGAGATTGAAGTTCTTGGCAGTTACAAATGTGAGAGAACTATGGGTATGAACTGGAATCTTCACGGAAACAGTTGTCCAGCATTTCTTTTAATTTACCATATAAGTTTATATACATATTTATAAAGATATATAGTTTAAGATGGAGTTTAGATTGCGTACAGAAAATCAGGAATTTATTGAAATATAATAAATATTTAAATGAGCATTCTTAATGTGGAGTGTTGTGTAATAACGTTGCTAAGTTGAACATGTATCATTTCTTTGTAGTTGCTCATTTGTGATTAAATGTGAATACATATGTAAATATTTATAGATGGCGATATATCGGTTGTTGTTGCTTTGATTACTCTGTTGTTCGGTTTATTTAACTTGTGACTTATTATACATTACCAGGAAACGGCGTTGTTATTCATCTACCCTCGTTGTTCGATGAGGTGCTCAAGAACGAGGCCAAGGGATTGCAGCAGCTGGAGAATCGTCTGATAATCTCGGACCGTGCGCATCTGGTGTTCGATTTCCATCAGCATGTCGACGGCATGCAGGAGGCTGAGAAAGGAGGCAAATCGCTGGGCACTACCAAGAAGGGAATCGGCCCGGCTTACTCGAGCAAGGCTACTCGCAATGGAATTCGCGTTGGCGAACTCCTTGGAGAGTTTAATTTGTTCAGCGAGAAGTAAATAATATTGCTTAATACTGATTGAGGCGCTAGACTTATATAAATATGCTCATTTTCCCGTGACAGATTCAAATCTATTGTGAACACCCATTTGCGTTTGTTCCCATCGATTAAGGTTGACGTTGAATCTGAATTGGCGCGCTATAAGGATTATGCCGAAAAAGTGCGGCCCTATGTGAAGGACACAATTTGCTTCCTGCACACGGCACTGCGCAACGGCAAGACGATTCTTGTGGAGGGCGCCAACGCAGCCATGCTGGACATTGATTTTGGGACGTATCCTTATGTGACCAGCAGCAATTGCAGCATTGGCGGTGTCTTGACTGGTCTGGGCCTGCCGCCTCAGACAATTGGCGAGGTCATTGGTGTTGTTAAGGCTTACACGACGCGCGTGGGCGATGGTCCCTTCCCTACAGAGCAGTTGAATGTGAGCACCCAACTACGAGTTAATCTTCAATTGAGATGAAAAATAATAAATTTATGTGTTGCAGGAATTTGGCGAGCTGCTGCAGACGCGCGGCTTTGAGGTCGGTGTGACCACGAAACGAAAACGCCGGTGTGGCTGGCTGGACATCCCACTGCTTAAGTACACGTCTCTGGTGAACGGATACACTTGTATTTGCTTAACGAAGCTAGATATTCTAGACACTTTGCCCGAGATCAAAGTGGGTGTCAACTACAAGCGCAGCAATGGCGAGAACCTCGATCACTTTCCTGGCACAATTAGCGAGCTGAGTTCCATAGAAGTGGAATATGCTATACTGCCAGGCTGGCAGACGTCCACTGAGCATGTGCGCAACTTCAAGGAGTTGCCCGAGAACGCACAAAACTACGTTCGCTTCTTGGAGAGCCAGTTGAGTGTGCCCGTGCGCTGGGTGGGCGTGGGCAAGGGTCGTGAATCTATAATTAATGTTAATTAGTTAGCCATACATACATAATTACACACAAGTACTTTGAATATGCGATTAGAGACAGAAACGCTTTAATATCCATTTAACCCATTAACCAGAGTTGCAGATCTGGGCTTTTAACTCTCCTAACTACAAACTATCCACAAAGTAATTAATGACTATGTATCAACAACTGCAACCACAACAATTTGGACACAAAATGTAAGCCTAGTTCTTCGTTAAGTTTAATTTTGTAGTTTGATGGAACTTATAATGATAATTATGGTTTTCTATATTGTCGAGTAACTAAAAAAACTGCACAGGCTTATTTTCGATTGTTGAGACGTACTTAGTTCTTAAGGTCGTCAGGTGCAGTTTTAATTTTTTATAAAGACATTTTTTATTGTACAATAACTAATTAACGTTTTAATATTTAAATGAAACATTGTGCTTTGAATTGTATAATTTTTATTGTAATCTGTATTTAAATATTTAAGAATTGGCACCACGTCTGTCGCATTTGTTTGTCTCAAAGTGGGATGAGAAGAGAAAATATAAGAGAAATCATTGAACAAGAAACCGATGCCGTCTTTTTTTCAAATTGGGCGCGATGACTGAATGGCATGAGCTAATTTCTGAGGTGTTGCCACCTCTCTGCAGTGACCGAGTGGCAACTCTGGCTAAAATCTAGTTTGTTGCGCTGTGACTGGCACTCTTCCCATTTCGTTTTTGACCAGCAAGTTAACTGGTTCAGCGCTGCTCAAAATAACAAGATTTGAATATCTCGACCAGATAAATTGCTAAAAAATGGTAAATATTTTATCAAAGTGCGTTCAAGAGATTTAAAATACAGTGTTCGCACTCGAAATCTGTTTTTTCGAGAATTCATTGCACGTGTTAGGAGTGTATCACACGACAACATAACCTCAAACTTGCACATTTTATTTTGAATCCGTAGGCTGCTGCTCCCAAGGACATTGAGAAGCCCCATGGCGGCGATTCTGCATCTGTGCACCGTATTCGCATCACGCTGACTTCCAGGAACGTTCGCTCCTTGGAGAATGTGTGCCGCGACTTGATCAACGGTGCTAAGAACCAGAACCTGCGTGTCAAGGTAAGCATAGGGGAGGAAGAAGAAGCAAAACAATTGCCGCGTGCACCATTTTTATTAACCCGCATTTTCCTGGAGGCTTCGTGTGCCTGCCTGCCGCTTAGCCTAGTCATTAAAAAATGCCAGACAAAAATGCCTGAATTGGACATTGTTTTTACATTGACTTTTACAATGTGAGAATATTATATGATTCATGCGACATATGCAACGAGAGACGATTCTATGACTATTTGTATGTAAACACGTGTTAATTTGTATTTTATTTTAGGGCCCAGTGCGCATGCCGACCAAGACCCTACGCATCACCACCCGTAAGACACCTTGCGGTGAGGGTTCCAAGACCTGGGATCGTTTCCAGGTGAGTTTGAGTTTAATATGATTAATGGGAATAAACTTTTGTGGGCAGATCAGATATCGTGCTTTGACAGATAATCTCACTTTGTACAGTATCAACGATTTGCCCAGATAAAACGTATTCTCATAGTCCACTTTGATGGTAACCCACACAATTTGGCTCTCCGAATTCGACAATATAAAACTATTTTCATTAAACTTACAGTAAAATAGAATGTTTGGTAATGATCTTTTGTGTCCGTTTATTTTTTTTTAGATGAGAATCCACAAGCGCATCATCGACTTGCACTCTCCATCTGAGATCGTAAAGAAGATCACCTCGATCAACATTGAGCCCGGAGTAGAGGTTGAGGTCACCATTGCCAACTAGTTTCGGCTAACCGAACCGTCAATCAACACGCTGAAGAGTTTTAGCATTTGAATAAAAACAAACAAACTTTTCATAAATAAGTTGTAACATTTATTGCATTGTGCGAGTTGATCTCACTCTACATTTAATAAGGGACTGGTGAAAGGAAATGTATGTATGTTTGCAGAGCGTCACTGCAGAGTTTGCAGAGTGGTTTAGTAATAGTCGGGCACCGGTGCACAGGCTATTTTGACAAAGTCAGCGTAGCGAACGTTGCTGTTATTGTTAACATTGGCCTCACGGAAAATATTGTCCACCTCGCGAACCGATAGGCCCTCTCCCCAGTTCTGCAGTAAGTTCCGTAGTTGCTTAGCTGAAATAGTTCCCTTGTTCTGGGGATCAGCCGCTTTGAATGCGGCGACTACTTCATCTGGTAGACTCTCCACTGACGAGTGCTGATGCATTATGTCAAGAAAGTCGGCGAAACTCATTTTACCGTTCTTCTGCTTCAAATAGGAAACCAGTTCTTGAATGGTTGGCGACAGACCCAAGGAACGCATAATCACCTGTGAAAAGTAATCGTAAAAGTAAATAAAAAGCGAATTGACATTGGTTGCCATGACTAATGCTTACAGTTAGTTCGTCCAAATTGTTAATTTGTCCCGAACGGGCAAACAGATAAAAACACTCACGGAATTCTAAAGAGGGCAAGAAAAAACAGAGATAAGAATATCGACCAGGATGAAATCATTCGATGGACGGTTTTTTAAAACCTATGTTTTACAATAATTACCATCGATGTCTTGTTCTTTGAAGTATCTTGCCTGGGCGTAGAAAAGAAAGTATACGTTAAAAATTTAGTTGATAATTAGCATAAAAATATATGTTGATTAATATGGTAAGGGGAAATTCAGTCAAGCTGCACAAATAAGGAGTTGGAATTTTATAGAACTTATCCCCTAATTTGGACAGTTAGAGGCTAACTTATTTCATAATTGCACTTTACCATTTTTAATTTGTATCTACTACACTTTTAAAATAAAAAGTAAATCATAAATAAGCAAATGAAAAACTCAAACAGGTTGTAGACTGATTGAAAAGCGTTGCCACCTATTTGCGATCTATCGATGTCGCTTTCGATAGCTGATTTACCTGTGCATCAGCTGTCGAGCCATGTTACTGCCAAAAGGTGAAGAAGCAGAATTAATTTGTGTACGTGTGTGTTTTGATAGCTAAGCTAGCTACGTGGTGATTCTGCGTGCCACCGACGTCGAAATCCTCCCAAGAATTTAGTGCTTCCGCTAAAATGCATCTGTCTGACTTTACAGCAGCCCTGCTGCTAGCCTTGATAAGCTGCATGAGTGCACAGCGTGTCGCACCCGGTGTAAATCCCCAGCATTATGTGAGTACTGCCTAAAATCGTATATTGTGCAACCAGCTGGTAGTTAAATCATGAACTAATTCAAATAATTTCTTCCTCTCAATAGCAACAAGTGCCTCAGCAAGTGCCACAACACCATCAACAGCCACCGCCGCCTCCGCAATACCAGCAACAGATGAACGGGGCACCCGGCGTGCCGCCCCAGCAATATGTAAGTAGTTATTGATGACAAGGATACGATTTAGAAAAACTATTCATGAGTTGCCTGTCCAGCAGCAGCAGCAGCAGGTGCAGTACCAGCAGGTACCCGTACAACAGCAACAACAACATCCACCGCCACAGCAGCAGCAGTTGCACCAACCACAACAACAACAACAACAACAGCCCCCGGTTCAACATCAACAACAGTTTCCTCAACACCAACAGCAGGCTGGCGGTCATCATCATGGACAGCCGCAGCAGGTGCTGAACACCGGCAACATTCAACAAGAACGCGCGTAAGTTGACATGGCCTGGACTTATCAAATCATTGCCCGTCATCATTAATCAAAAAAAACATAGGCCTGATTAGAGGCTTTCTTCGACAAAAGTTATCTTATCAAGCTCATTGACAACTCGCTCATTTATTTATGTTTTGGTGCGTCTCCTCTACAGTCACATTCAAGAGCACATGCAGGTGCCTATTGATACGAGTAAGATGTCCGAGGCAGAGTTGCAGTTTCACTACTTCAAAATGCATGACTCTGACAACAACAACAAACTGGATGGTTGTGAGCTGATCAAGTCTCTCATACACTGGCACGGTAAGCACGCCCCTTATCTATTTTAATGGCTAGGTTTTTCTCCACGTTTTTGCTTTTGTCTGACTTTTGACTTTTGTTTTACCTTTATTTGCATATACGACGTGCACTTGCACAACATTTTTTACTTTTTCGGCTGATGGTTCCGGTGGATTTTCTGGTTGTGGTTGTGGTCATGCTCAACATCATCTAAACACATCTCGCATATGGCTTTAATAATAACTGTTCCCAACTCATGCTTACATTTCGACACCCACGGGTATAGAGCAAGGCAGCAAAGAGCAGCCTAATGGCGAGAAGCCGCATGTGGAGGAGAAAGTGTTCTCGGACGAAGAGCTGGTGGCGCTGATTGATCCCATTCTGCAAATGGACGATACATCGCGTGACGGATTTATTGACTATCCGGAGTTTATAAAGGCTCAGCAGAAGGCTGCCGAAAAGCAGCAACAACAACAGCAGCAACAACAACAGCCCTCACAGCAGCAGCCAGGCCATTAGAATGTATTAGTTTTATCAATCAGCTCAGTTTTCATGAAGCATAAGCCAATCAAACATTGTTGTGTCTGTCCCCATCTGTAGTGTTTTGGTCCGTATCATGCTACAAATTCAGCTCTGCGACTGCTACACTCACCCGCTAAAAATTAAGCAGCGCCACTTGCACACAACACACACTCTTCGCAATTAAGACAAAAGCCAGCTCAAGTTGTAATATATTTCCACCAATAATTTTGATTATGCTGCAAGCATTCCAACTTCTTTGAACAAATTGTAATCTATAAAGCAACCCCCAAAAATTGCTTTTTAATCGAATAGCACAAACGAATCTCTTAGTGCTCTGTGCAATTATAAATCATTTGTTTTTGGTCTCCCTCCTAATAAAACTTATTTTTTGTTCGATATGAAGCTATTTTTAAGCGTCACTTAAAATCAACAACAAATCAACAGACTGATTATGTAAACGTTTGCTTTGTACAAATGAAAAGAGTCTAGCAATTAGCAAGGAAAAACTATAAATTTTGGTATATACTTAAAAGACGCATGCAAATCATTATAAGTAAAAAATTGATTTTTTTAACAAATAAAAATCACGAAAAAAGTTCCTTCTGTATCTATAAAATGATTTGGTGCAAATGGTTGGTTCCATAACAAGTTTAAACAATGGGATTAATACCCTTTTTGCCATTGCAGTTGAGGATCCAAACAAAGAGCATGACGAAAAAGCCCCCGAACCGGAGCAGAAGAACAGCAACGTTTACACAGACAAGGCGCTGGAGGAGACCATTGACTATGTCCTCAAATCAATGGATTTGAACAACGATGGTTTCGTGGACTATGCCGAGTATAGAAAGACCGAGGCGAATATTGGCAAAGATTAGTTTTACAAACGAACCCATCAGAGAGCCATAGATCTTGATACAAATTTAAGTGTTTAATTTGTTACAATTTTTTTACATTTTCATAAAAACGAGCTTGAATTAAAAACGATGTCTTTTATGTGGGCAATGCTAAGTTTCTGATAGGTTTGTCCGCTACCTACAAAGCTTTATTAAGAAAGCCCTTACAGTTTTCCACTATATTAACCAATTTTGGGTTATAAGGCATATGCCTATATGTACCATTGGTATAGAAACACCAAGTAAAAATTTATGATAAAACCTTCAGGGTACATCGTCCTCAGGCTAGTCACGGTAGAAAATCGATTCTAAAAAAAATTCTGAAGAAGAACGGAACAATTTGCATCCACCAGAAAAACTTATTGGTTTTTTTTTTTTTAAATCAGTCAAGGCAACCCATGCGTACGGTAAAAAGCTTAAACAACGGGCCTGCTATGGTTTATAAAAGCTTGCACGACGCACAAAAGCTGCACGACTAGACCGCTTTCAATATGCGACGAAGCGTCGCACCGAACAGTAGCGAAAATAGCAAAGTGCAAATAGAAGAAAACAAAATGTGTTGAAAAAGCAAATAGAAATTAAGGATTTCCTCAGGAAAAGTGATCTTTTATCGTAGCAGTATATCAAGCATTCACCGCGTGTCACCAGAAACACCCACAGCAAAGCCACACGTCCACAATGTAAGCAACATCGAGTCGTAGATTATACTATGCAGTACATGCAAGTGCCCTGAAATCGGTCTGCTTATAATTATGAGTTGCATGCCACACATTCCGACATTCCGTTGTGCGGTGCGACTTTGTTGACTGAAAATAAATAGCCTCAAGCGCGTCCGGGTCGGGGTCGATGGCGGTGTCAGTGTCCCAATCCCAGACAGTGTACAGCACGTGTTCGCGTGCAGCTCGAAATTGGCCTGTTTCTAATTATTAGTTCACATATAAATAAAAGGTAAAACGGTGTCAGTTTGAGTGGATATCGATTTTACCCAACACTACCCGCACGCCTCTTTTGCCACCCACTACCGCTTAAAAGGGAAAAGCTCTTGTGGTTGGGGTGGTGCGGGGATTAATAGAAATAAGCCGGCCGGCATTGTCTGCTCTCAACCGTTTTCTGCTCACTGTTAAATTCAAATTGCGCTTTCCAGGGCTGCAATACAAACTGGTAGCCGCCCTCGAGAGCGCCTCCTTTACGCATTTCGCGGATGGATCGCATTCGTTGCCTTTATGGATTTGGGAACCGCATTTCGCAGTTATATAGAACGCCGCAGTTTTCTGGGCGATCACAGCGACACACAGTTTATCGAAGGTGAGCAAGATCGTAAATGAATTCCCCGTCAACTAAAAATCAATTTCTTTCATAGGTGATTATACAATATCGCGCATAATTGGTATGTATTGCCTCCTGAAGGCGATCGCATTAGTGCATTGTACTCTCTACATACACTACAGACCGTAAGTTTAAAGCTCCTATTAATGCTGGACTAGGAATACAATAATTTTCATCACAGGGTCGTCAGCATGGGCGGGTGTTCCTTGGCCCTCACGATGGTTTTTTATGCTACTGAAGCGTTGTACTTTCGCTCAAGCACTCTGAACTTCTACGTTATCTTTCCATGTGTTCTAAACAGTGAGTATCCGGTTCTATATAATAAAAGAATTCGAAAATGGTCAAAAATTTGTACAAATGTAACAAGAAGGAACCATGGCAATCCCTACTAAATATGGACATTTAATACATACACACATACATACCTATTACAGAGATTATATTAATTTAGCAAAGACTGGATATGGTATACATTCTGAGTCAGGTTAACAGGGAAGTCGAGCTTGTCATGTCCGCCTTTCTGTCTATTGCAAGTCAAACCAGTCGCTCAGATTTTTATTTATCTGATAATGTTGAAAATGTTAAAACTGGATAACTAACTTACTAATTAACTTATTTAAAAATTTAACATGTATAGCGACAACAAATTTGGCATAAAGGATGCTTTTAGAGCACTGATGCCTTTTTATATTGGTATACTTTTAAATCAATACCATAAAATCCTATCCTACAGTCTGGTCGGAAAACTTATATTTGATATGGAGAAGCTTTGCCACTACCTTTTCTCGTCCACTTAGAATTTGCCAAATACCGCAGTCCTAGTTGGGTCATATCACAGATTACTTTTCAAAATTTATATTTTTCAACGCCCTATAAATGATACAACATATCCCTATAGTACTGGCCATTAGTTCATAGCTGGTGAAATAAGTACTTACTAAGGGACTACCCCTACTTACTTTACAAACCCTACGCAATATATTTTATCATTTCTTTATTTGTATGAAATGTCCGCAAATAGGGCCAATCGCCCCCACATCGTTTACCAGTAAATAGAAAATTGGGTAACCAAAGAAAGAAGTACCTACAATAAGAGTGCTTTACAAGTTACCCATGAATAGGTGGGTCAAAAGAGTAACCATGACTAGAGTACTTATCTATACACTCATGAATAGGTGGGTGGGAAGAGTACCCATATATTAAATGCATTTAAATTACGATTTATTATTTATTTAATTATTTAATTCAGCAAGAAATTGTACACTGCCGGCAGATGGCGCTGCCAGCTCATCAGCTGTCTGCTGTTCCGATAGCGTTCGTCAGCGCCATCCAACGTCTGTCCGTCGAAACATGCTGTAGCTGGATTATCCATATTCTTTATTTTCGAAGTCCTCGTCTATTATTAACTCCCCACTTTCAGTTTTGTTAGCCCTGGCTGGGTTATCACATTCTTTGGCTCTAAGTTCTAAGAGCAAAGAATCGCCTTTGAATTGGTTAAGAAATTCATCTTCGGATTCGATTAGCCGAAAAATAATTTCAATTAGAAATACCGGTTAATTATTAATATGCATTTTCCAAAATAGAGTGAGAAAACGAACACGGGAAAAGCGACTTAAAGTAGGCGTTCAATTTCATTGATACATAGTGGTTCTACGTTCGCTTATCCTAGGGTGACAAGGGTAACTAGGGTAACTCAGGTGGGTTGTTTAAGTATTGATAAACAAAAATAGGAGTCAGGAATCTTACACTAAAAAAAGCTACAAAGGGATTGTGAGGATTGGTGGTTCGGTATTCGCTTATCGTAGGGTGAATAGCGTAGCTAACCATGTAGGGAGTATTCGGAAAAATAGTTTAGGTAATGCTCATCGACACCCCTTGAACGACAGGGATACTAGCTAATTGAAATATCTACGTACCATCGAAATTTCCGATCGGACAATAAACAGAAAAGTTATTCACAATAGTATGAGCATAACACCAAGTGCTTGTGCCAGTTATAAGGAATGCATAGGAGCGCTGCATTCTCTATGATTCTCTAGCGATTAAAGTTATAATAGCTGCCAATGACAACATACGACATTAATAAAATCTGCACAAATATATATAATTATTATTGGAACGATTGAAGAAGATAAGAACCTGCAAGGGTATAAAACGTGCCGAAGGTTGCCATTCATTCAGGTTTTTAATGTTTAAGGTAGTCTAGCTTTTCTTCGCTCAAAAATGTTGGCAATGCTGTTAAACAAGTCAAAACGCACATGATCGGAACGATATATAGCCTAGCTGCCTAAATATATTTTTTTCTATATTGTTTTTTCGACAAATACATTTCCATTTCATTAAAGTCGGAGAACCATATCATATAGCATTCATTGGAATAATCAGTCCAGTCAATACACACACACAATGTTTTTAAATTTTACGCCATTATATATATCTAACATATGAATGATCGAAGGAAATAAGATCCCACAAGGGGATTAAACCTTCGGCTAGCCGAAGCCGTAGCCTTCGTTTTAATTGTGTATTAAGTTCGTCTTTTCTATTTTCTATTAGCAATTACTTTACTTGGCTTGATTTATATACCTAAAAAGCTTCGCCTCTGGGAGCCAAATATGGACATGGACGACGAGAACTCTCAGCTTTTGAAACAGATGACTGGCATTAAAAGACGTCGCGCGAAAAAGCAATAAAACATAATAATATCGAAACAACGAAGCAATTGTTAACTTTTATTGCTATTAGTTTATATGAACTGAATATTGGAAACATTAAAGATCAATAGATCAAAAGGCGAGACGTAATTGAAGCGCATATTATTCATAATGGACTGCATTGATGTGATTACAACCATCAAGAACCATTAATTTATTGACATAGCAATACTTACTGAAGCCAAATTAGTGATTTTTTTTATAAATTAAGAGCAAAGGAGTCACACCAAAAATCTCTGAATACCATAAGTCAATTTATGACATAATCATTTCAAACAATGTTGTACTTCCCTTTTAAATACCATACATACATACATATTAATATTATGGCGTTATACACTTTTTAAACATTAAAGAATAGTATATTACATTATAGAGAAAACAAATTATTTCGCAATTTAAGAAAATTTTGTATTTAACTCAAAAAAATGGCTTTAAAATTACAATCACGTTTATAATCAAATATTATACGTAATATTAATTGGAGTCTATCCCAATATATAGCTCACAACTAGTTAATTGCAATATTTGCACATTTAGATTTATCTGTACGCTTAGATTATATAGATGCATACATATGTAGTTCATAGGAAGAAAAAATAAAATATATTGAATCAACACATACATTTCAATTGTATGAAAACAGTAAGCGATTTAGCATACAAACGTTAAAAGTTACTTATGGATATATCACGTTGCAAACGCGTGTTCGTACGTTTGTTTTTTTGTAACCAATAAAAATATTAAATTCGAGTTTGTTGTTGTACATTTTATCTGATGGCAATTCTCTAGCTCTATTCAGCAGTGTATTGCCACTAAGCATCGAACATATAGAGTACTCAAACAGCGGGAAATATTTGCCTGTTCGGCTTATTATGACCCCAGGACCCGAAGGGTTTCACGAGTGAGCGATCGGCTTTTTCTGTTAGAAACTTCGAAGCATTGAACAGCCGCATCCACTTCAGTCTCTTGGCTCTCGACGCCGCAACACAAAATTGACTTCAGGCTGCCAGCCCGCTGGCCGAAGCATTTGCCTTTTGTCAAATTTCACAAACAACGCATACGAATGAATATGCACTCGTCAGCCGGAAAAAAAATTTAAAACAGCCCCTATCCGGAAAACTGTCGTTTTTATTTTCTGGTTTGTCCTTTTTCTATCCTTTTTTGATTCTGTTTAAATTGTTACAACATCATCCAAATTTGTATCAATTAATAATGGAAGTAAGTAAGCAGTATGTTGTGAGGAAGCTGCTCTTGAAATGTTTGTTGCTCAGCACGCTGCCACAAATTCTGTTCGGCACCTGAACAAATTGTGCGTCAACCACTTTGGCGCTAAATAACAATATATCAAATTTGATTAAAATTTGAAGTTTGTCTTGTTTTAATTTTGCCCTTTATTATGTTTGAGCTATTTCTATATTTTTTGACAGTTGAGCACCAAAAAATATAAAATTAACGTATAAATGCTCGAAAAATAGTCTGTCTGTGTTTTTTGTACTTTTTTTTATTTTTGGCCTTTTTTTGTCCCATCTGGACTTTTTCAGAGCCAAGCTTCTGGCAACACTGTTGCTAACAGAGAGAGCCGATCGCTCACTCGTGAAACCCTTCGGTTCCTGGGGTCATAATAAACCGAACACCATTAGGCAAGTTTTTATCAAACAACTTGACAAGCTGATTTTTTGTAAATAAAACTCAACATTTTTGAAGTAAAGTTTTATTCGGTTTATAAATACTTATAATATTAATGTATTTTCGTTAGTTGCCGCCTGCCTCTCTTTTCTAGTTGTTTGGCGTTGGTTTTACGAAATAGTTGAAGATAGCTCAACATTGCATTTTTGTTGCGATTACTAATCGATCAATCACCACCCAGAGGGCCGTTTAGTTCTTGTCTCTCCCTGGCACCAATGCCCAAGCTCCACAAATCGTGAAAGTCATCCTCCGTTAAGGGCTGTGTGGGCTCACAAAGTAATATTTGGCACATTTGATATATTTTTATATGAGTTACAAATTTACTGTGTCCTATTTCACGGTCCATTGTAAAAAAAAAAATATACATATTTTGAATAAAAAAAAAAACATTTACGCGATTAATTCAATTTTAGATTGACATTTATACTTACATACATTTTTGTTTACATTTGTGTAGTCCAACTGAGAAACTTACTCTTACTTACTTACTCGTAGTCGTTAAAATTCGCTCGTTTTCATCATGTCGAACTTATGTCGTTCTGAAGCGCAATTAAGATCGCCACGAATAGTTTTAGAACGACGTTTCTAAGCGTCATAAGCGCTAACTTATGTCAAATAAGATCGGCACGAATGCTTCGATGTAGAGATCGGCGCGGGCTGGGCCGGGCCCCGGCCCTCGACAATTTTAGGCCCGGGGCCTAAAACCAGCTACCGGGCCTTTTACCGTCGGGCCCCCGGGCCTAGGAGTGAAAGCGCGGAAGGCCCGGCGTGCTTGATAGCAAAAATATAATGATGTTTTAATCGATATCGGCCTCAAAAATTCGAGTCTGGTTCGGGCCGGGCCCCCTTTAATAAAGTACCGGGCCGGGCCGTGCCTCAAAAAACAGGCCAGCGCCCATCTCTACTTCGATGCTTCGAACCAGACTCGGGCCTCCCAGGCCGGGCCTCGACAATTTTTGGCCCGACGTTAAAAGGCCCGGTAGCTGGTTTAAGGCCCTGGGCATACAATTTTCGAGGCCCGGCCCGTGGCCATCTCTACTTCGAAGTTGCTAACAGAGAGACCCGATTGCTCACTCGTGAAACCCTTCGGGTCCTGGGGTCATAATAAACCGAACACCATTAGGCAAGTACTTTCCGCTTTTTGAGTATTCTTTTCATCTGTTCATTGCTTAGTGTTAACAGCAACTTAACAGAATACTCCTCCAATTAACAGGATGACTCCACCCGTTAGCTACATTAAAAAATCGAAAAATACGATAACGATACAATTCGCAAAGTTGGCTCCTGCTTGACGTATTAATTTTAAAAGTGAACAAATTTAACCAATAATACCTACAATTTTGTATTAAATTAATCAGCATATATAATAAAATGTATAAGAATAAGTTTAAGAAACGCAATAATCCGCAAAAGGGCCTCAATACCATTGACGAAAATGCAACAATTAAAATACCAGTAAGTGATCGTGTAACAAAGACTCCGGCGTTGAATCCACCAGAAAAAACGACGTTCATTTTCAATTTTTGTTTGCTAAGCGTGTTTCATCAGTTGACAAAACTGACGATACGATCGAATCATTCGCTGGAAGTGAGGAGGATAATATACCGGCTTCACAAGAGCAGACGCAACGATTTCTATCACAACACAGCATAGCGTTAGCTGCCACACTTGGCCGCACTCTATCTTCGGTGAAAGTAAACAGTTCCCGCCAACCGAATACATTCTTCGAGATGGTGCTCATCAATGCCGGCGTGCAACTAGATAATGGCGACACATTTGTATTGTCCTGTGATCATATTGCCATTGCTTCAAAACTGCGAGACATACTTGTGCGATCGCCGAAGTATCCCCAGAATATTGACACATTCAAAACGGGTCTCAACCTTGCCCTTTCACCCAACTCGAAAATGGTTCAGAAACTTCTTAGTGGTTGCACCATTGACACTGCTGGAGAAGAGCAGGCGTATCAATCGCAGAATAGTATGTTTATTAACTTCTTGATGATTGACTTTCTCCGGGAACCCTGCCTTGAGGTTCTCTTCAACAAAATCGAGGAGATTGCCAAATTGGAACGGGTGAAAACCGTCCCTGGTTGCTTGCCGCTGCTTCCATTGATGCTCGCTCAGTTGCGATACCTGACTCGCTCCCATAGTGATCAGATGTATAACCACATCGAACGCATCTTTAACAACTGTTCTGAAGCCTCAAAGCTGGATATGATCAATAGTGCCGAGTTCGTACTAGATGCCAGCAAGCATGACAACTTTGTCGAGCTGCTCAGGTGAGTAATATAATATATTTCTGTGGAATAAACTTTTTAAGTCATTGATTCTTTCTGGGTTTTAGCATAAATTATTCCAGCAGCAAGGATCTTTTCCAATTGAATACTGTTCAAATGCTAAGCAATTTTTCGCTTAACTCGAGAAGCCAAGGAAAACTGCGAGAGCGTGTTTTAGATTTCATCAAAGAAGACAGCAGCTGTACGAATATAGTATGTAAAGTTTGCTTTTAATAAATATTAACTTTCTAATTAATAACCTCTGAACAGATTCTGCCACATCTGATTCGGCTTCTGCTCAATAGCCTGAATCATGATACAGATGAACTAGTGCGTGAGGTAAACTATGGTATTTGATTCTTTCAGGAATTGAATAACACTTTGTCATGTTTTTTAGCTTGTCCTTGCTCTGCGCCAAATCTTTAATTGGCTTTATAAAGTGGAGGGCGATACCACTACTTCAGCAGCCAAATTAACGTCCAGCAATAAGCAATCTCAGCTGGAGCTCTTTGGTTACCTGCTACAGGGTCTTAAGCGTAGCCGGCGTTTCTATCAAATATGGCAGCGGTCTATTGGTGGCTTGCCCGCTTGTGAATTTAGGTTTATTCATTGACCATATATTTGCCATCTCGATAATACAAATTGCTAATATTTTGCAGGTCCTTTGATTTCATAATACTACTTTTGCTTATACACACCAACGAGGATAATACCCTGTACATCGAGAATCTTGTAAGTTAAAGCATATTACTTGCTTGGAGATAATAATTTCTTTTTGCAGTTCCGCCGGCGCATTAAATTGGAACACATAACTGTAGAGATCTTAAATGAGGTAAAAACACACTTTCCTCATATTTTGGAGCAACACATCAGCACTCTCATGCACATCCTGCACAATTTTATGCGCGAGAAGAATCACATAGTTTCAGATTTCGCTAAATCTGCCTACATGTAAGATTTATTGTTGTGTTTACATATGCAGGTCCACAATAATCCGATGTTCTCTTTGCGCAGCATACTCTTTAAGACTTGTAACTCGATTCAGAAAAACATACTTAAGAAACTGCTGGAATTGACTTTTGACAAGTCTGCTAAACATGTGACCAATTTGGCGCTGATGTTGCTACGTGAACTTCAAAGTAAGAATCCAAAGCATATTCAAAACTGTGCCATGTTACTGCTGCCATTATTGGATCGTCTAAGTGACCTAACACTGCCACAGACACGAGTAGCTATGGATCTGCTTTGTCACGTGGCATTTCCCGATCCTAAATTACCGGAATGTGCACCATTACAAGATCAAATTGAGATGATTGTGAAGAAGCAGCAAATCAATCGAACCGATTACGTGAAGAAGCAGGGCATAATTGGTTGTGTTCAGTTAATTGATGCAGTTGCTCGCATCGAAACAATGATCTTGGGAAACGACGACCTACAGACGAGCACAGAGACCATAGCCTCTTTGCCGGATGGACGCAGCAAGCAGGCAGCTAACCTGTTTAGTAAGGATTATACTCATCACACTTATTTGTAATACAGCTATTAATAACTTCTCTCAATCATTAGTGCTCACCCAATCAGCTATTTGCAACTCTGCCGAAATGCTGGCATTGTTCTACGATGAGTTAGCCAGTGTTTTGACAGTTCGTCATTACAACGCCGAATCGATTTATATGCTGGACAATAAGTTTCTAATTTGGCTCTGCGAACTGATGACATACCGATTTCAACAGAGTTTCGTAAGCGAAAGTGAACCCGGTGTGGTCAAGTGAGTCAATTGAATCAGCTTGAAATTTATGATGATTTACCTAGTTGTTTTTGTCTTGGTAGAGGCATCCAGTTGATGTACCAGAAAAATATAAATGAACTGGACGATACAAATGTGAACACTGAGTCGGAGGTGCTGAACATTGGCATAAACGTATCCGAACTGGTTCTGACACCCAACAGCAAGTAAGACCGAGCATTTACTTAAGTTACTCTAAATTATAACTCGTACTACTTTTAGCACTTGCGACTCGATTTTTGTGCTAGCCCCGTTGTTCAACTTGGTCAGTGTGCTGCACAATCAGCGCTATCAATATAGCTTAGAAGTGATAAATGCTCTTCTGGGGTGCGCCATTATACTACCCTCGTCTTTTGACGATCCCAACTTCGTGGCCATATTTGACAATTATGAGGAGGAGCTGCAGAAAAAGATATTGGACATTTACTTTCACACGATTAACTGGATGCGAGCTACAGTTTGTGCATTTGCCTCACAGAAACATGGAGCGACACGTAAACGGGTACTATTGCGGCTTGCTGAATTGATATGCATTGAACAAAAGCTAAAACTACTTTTGGCACACGCGCCAGTTGGATATATGCCGCCACCCAATCAATTTTTAAACAATCCCAAGCAGCCGGCAACACAACAGGGAAAGCGTGACAAGCGCGTGGTCAGCAAGATGAATCCAGTAAACAACGAAACTGAAATACAGGACATAAACCGTTCTAAGCTTGGAGAGACAACAATTAAACTTGGTTCTTGCAAGTCGGTAAAATACAAGATTGACTTTGAGAACCTATATGGCCCTGTGGAACGGTATAGGCAACTCGATGTGGGCATAATAGTGTTGTTGAAAGAGGAACCCTTTAGCCTGAACTATCCCTTAGAGCCGGAAGAATTGGGCACGTATTTCGGCTTGCTTGAACTGCGTTTTATACTTACGGACCTAGTGCATAAATTAGGCACTGTTATCAATGGTCATCAGGACGTCAGCGAAGTGGATTCGTTGAGATCGCATGTGGCCAGGCCGGAGCATTACATTTGTGACGTACACGAGTGCCTTGGAGAGATCAGTGGTCATTTAATCACTCTCGGCTCTGACATTGATGAACAGCTAGAAAAGGTCAATAATGTGCACAGCAATCTGGATCTTTTCAAGGAGAGATTCAATTATGTTAAAACTTGCTTTGGCTTATGTATTCATTTGTTCGCGTTGTATTTCTCATGGAATGATTGGAGTGACAAGTCGCAGGCGAAGTTACTACAATGTAAGAAGAAAATTTCTATTAACTCACTTTGATTAACCATTTCTTATTTTTGACAGCTTGTCTGCAAAGTGTTCTTCCCCCTGAAGAGCGAAAGGCTCAAAAGAACCAATCCTTAAGCAGTGTTGCAATCCAGGTATTTGACTACTTTCTCAAGTACGAGAAGTCGGTGCTTGTCTTAAGCACGGGTGTGCAGCTACAACGTTTGCTACGTAGTCTGCATAAGCTAAGCTGCTATGGCAAGGATGTGACTCAATGCAAAACAAAACAGTCCGAGGATATACGTAAGTGTTGCACTGACGAAAAATTTTGGTTGCATCTAAATATTAATATACATATGCATACATACATGATATTTCTATGGAAAATTGTTTTGAAGGTAAACTTTGCACGAAGATGCTACGCCGCAAATGGTACCATTATTCGACTAGTCCGGAAAAGGGAGCACAATGTAACATTCACCTGGACGAACTGGTTAAGGGCTTCCTTAAGGATTCGTCGTTTGAACGACAAAATGATATTTTACGTGGACTTACTGAAGAGAGCGGGCTTCTAAATAAAAAAGATACCGCTCTTCCGTCGTTTCCCAATATAAAAAAGTAAGTCATTCTTTTTTAATTTAATCTGCTTACAGTTAATCAAAAAAATTTCCAAACATTTTCAGAGCTAATTTCCCGTTGCTTTTCCGCGGCTTATGCGAGATTCTTATTAGTTCGTTAAGCTCTCAGTGTAATGGCGCCCAGTCAGGAGATCGCTTCAAGTTGTGGGAGTCAACTATACGTTTGTTGAATGGCCTCCTAAATGTAGTGAAAAAAGTGGAGCAACCCCGTAATTTTGCGCTATTCCTAAAGTATTCGCAATTGTTCTTGAAATTATTGCTTCACCATGGACTACCCGTTCTGGATACAATTGTGCGCGATTCTCCCGACCGTCTTACCAAGTTTTTACATGATCTGCAAAATGTGACAAAGTTTCTGCATAATTTGTGCTGTCATTCGAAGTGCATCAAGAACACAGCGATAATAAGCTACATACCCAGTCTGCGGGAGACTTTAGAAACGCTGGTTTTCCGTGTGAAAGCCTTGCTGGCTGCCAATAAATGTCACGCAGCTTTCCACATAAGTATTATGGATAATCAAGATTTGCATGGAGACGCCATTATAACGCCCGCTGGCTCGTTTGCCAATGAAACGAACAGCGACGAAGAGATACCTGCAGACGACGAAAGTGTCGATGAGACAGTGCTGCAGGACGAGGAACTGACCAGCACAAGTGTGAACAGTAGTACAATGCGAGAAAGCACAAATAGTCGTAGCAAATCATCGTCTCGCAGTAAATGCTTCTGAATATATTGCAATTTATCGTACTTTTGGTCAAATAAACTAATAAATCAAATAATTATTGATTACGGTGCTCTTTTTTCATCCATATACATATTTTAAAACTTTGAGTTTCAATTTTTTGGGACTTATTTAGCTTACGAAAATTCATTGATTTCATATTCTGAGACATTACGGTGTCGGCTGGGCCTTCATTGCTTTGCTGCAGTTACAACCTATTTCAAGAATGCAGCAGATCGGGAATCGGAGCGAGAGAACGTGAGAGAAGATGTTCAACGTGAAATCAAATGTAATGCAATGCCAAAGAAATGAACGCTATAGCACAAACACAATTGTATGTTGTGTGTTCCCGTATTTGTAAACCAGATAGCTGTAATAATTACGCAGAGAATGGAATAAAGATACATTGTAAACTCACAAATATTACAAAATTAAATGTACATATATATATTTACATTTATGCTTTGTATTTATCCTCCCTTATTAGGCATTTAATCGCAAGAAGCGTGGCGATCTACGGCTAGTCCTAAATATTTTAATGGAAAGTCAAGTTTTGCATTGTTTATTTATTTTTATTTATTATCTGGATGCAATTTTATTTAATTTTTGTATTACAAATAATAACAAATGTATGTATATCAAATGTTTAGTACAATATGCTTTCACTTGTATTTACTTCATTAACAATAATTGTTTTAGACGTAAAAGATTTGCTTCCTTTAGCTGATCCTCACACATTTCAGAATGTTATTGAAATGTTTATTAGCTTTTGGATTTAATTGTTTTTCTTTTCATAATTGGCGACGTTACGTTCACGGTTGACATGTTTTTAACTGTGTTGCTATTTTTGATTTACAAATAATGTCCGTAGTGGATAAATAAAAGCAATTACAATTAATAAAATTTTAATTCAATATGGAAACACACACAAACTATAAGTAAATAGTATATAAAAAAGAAAAAATCAACTCATTGTGTTGTGAATAGTAATAGTTATAGTAATAAGAGTAATTGTGCAGCTGATAATAGTATGAAATTGAATCCTACTAAATATTCTCGATGTTCAACTGTTTTTACAAAAATTGTCCTGCTTTAAAGTAGTTCTTGAGTAACAGCTGACTGCAAACCTATTAGCATACAGAAGAATTGGTAAGGATCTTCGAGATCCCCAGAGTCATTGCTTATATATATGTTATGTTGCCATGCCTCTCCTCTTGTAAACAGCTGCGCGATTGCCAATTTATCTGATCTTGAAATGTATGTGTGCAGAAATGTTTGCTGTAAGGTAGAAATTTGGAAAAATTTTGCACACTCGAATACTATTGTATATTTTAAAATTCAATATTTTTTTTTGATTTATTAATTTTTATTGTTTTCTTTATTTGCCAATTTTTCAAAACTTAAAACATTTTACACATTAATTTTAATAATTTTTAATACGTACGCAGTCTGTTTAAAAGTAAAGTTAGATTATACACGGCTACGTCCTACATATACACTAAATATATACCCATATTTATATATGTATATATAAAGAGAAAGGTATATTATATATATATATATATATATATATATATAGATTTAGTAATTATGATTAAATCTTGCCTTTGCATCATCACAATTCATGTAAAGTGTTTTTCTTTTTGTTTGTTTTAGAAATTTTTGTCGGTTTTCGATCTGTGATTTGATATCTTTCAAGTTCAATTTACACACGTATACAGTTTCCTATTATTACTGTCCTGGTTGTTGGTTGTGATTTATGTACGGATATCTGTATCTGTATGAATCTATGTGGGTAAGAAGAAGAGTTGTGTAAAATATCAAAGATTCTTGCTTGCGCTTCGTTAATGTTCAAATGTTCGAATATTAAAAACCAATTAAACAGCTAAACAATTAGTTCGGTAAGTATTTTCATTAACATTAAGGAGTTTTAAAAGTAGGCGTAAAAATTAATATTCATTAAAGGTTTAAGATATTTATATATACTATACATATACACTCAAGTTTATGTATGTATTTATATAACATAATATTGAAAACTTAAGCGCACAAACAAAACTAATATTCAAATTATAAACTATTGTTGCCAAACGTTTTTGCTTTCCCGAAACAACTAAACAAAATTACAAATTACAATACATATTTAACACAAACATAAGGGCTGGAGTTTCGAATCGAGTATCAAGTTACCGGTGACAAAAGGCGATAATTTTACAGGAGTTCCGAATTCTGTGTGTATAAAAACAATTACTAACGGTCCGCAAAATATTGTATTGTAAATTGCTTAAGAATTTCTGTGTTTTCTGGTTTTTTTGATGTTTTTGTTTTTTTTGTTTTTACATATATGAATATACCAAAGATAAAACTTAAACGGATCGTGTAACAGGTTGCCAATTCGCTTTGTAGTTTACAATAAAAACACATTAACAACTAAAACTTATAAATATGACAAATTTAAAACAATGTAAAATCAGTACAGTATCTAATTAAACAACACTTTATCATTAGACATATATTTGCAATTTGAATTGTGTGGGTTTTCAGTGTGTCACCAAAGTCACCAAAGAATTTTAAAAATTTTCTATTCAATTTTAATTTTTTGGGTCGAAAAAATGTTCAAAAATGTTCCTTGTGCAAGAACACGCGCGGCGGCTTTAATTTCTCATTTCTTTCTATATGTTTGTTTGTGTGTGTATTAAACAAAAGAAAAAAGATAAAATTTAAATAGGAAACAAGAAGAAAAACAATAAATTGCATAACGAAACTTGATACAAAAATTGGTTAAATATTTTCTTTTACAGTTAGAAAATGGCTGCTGCTGCTGCTGCAGTTTACTTTCGTCAGGATGTACTTTCACTATCATATGTTTTATTGTTTGTGGGGGTGTGTATGTGTGACTAAATTTAAGCTTAATTATGGTTATTTAGAATTTGTCGTAAATGTTATTATTTGTTAATATATCATTATTATTAGTATGTATTAAAGTTCTTTGCTGGTGTGGCAAATTTTGCGCATGTTTTAAAAGTATGTTTGCTCTTTACTTTAGGCAACTGCTTGGTGTGTGTGTCTGTTTCTGTATCGGTTGTATGTGTGTGCTTGTTCCAATTTAAAAATATTATATATTCCGTTTTAGGCGCTTGCTGAACAATGTCTATATAGATACGCTTTGTAAAACAACACTTGGCTCCAACATCATCTTATTCTTTTCGTTTGTTTTTGAGTTAAAAACTGGAAGTTGTTTGTTATTAGTTTAAAACTAATTTAATTATTTATACACTCTTTAGTTATTATTACTTAACTTTTTGCTTTACTTGAGATCTAGCAAAAAAAAACAAAAAATAAAATCAAATTTTCAAACAGAATTTCGTAAACTTCTCATGAAAACTAGGCAAGTTGTTGTTGCACATTTTTGTTGTTGAAGGTGTTGTTCTTGTTTCTTGTATTAGGCATGGAGTTAGAGTTATATGGTAAATAGTTCTTGCTAATATGTGTATATTTGCTTGTAAGTATAACCACTTTATCTTTTGCTCTGTATAAGTATGTAGGATACCAGTTTTAAATTGGCTACGAAGCTTCTTCAGCCCTCTAAGGATTGATTTCAGGAAAAGGAAAATGAACGAATAGTATGTGTGGTTTAAATATCGTCGCGTTGGCTAATTGATTTTCATATTAGTTTATATAGTTATCTAAATCGTTATTAATAGTTTATTTCTTGTTATTTGCCGTTAAAAAATTATTATTTTAGTCCTTATATTTTAGACTGCGTGTTTGTTGTGATGTGTTTTGTTATTGGATTCTCTTACTAATTCGTTGCTCGCCGATTACAGTTCTCAATCGCTTATATCTGTGTAACTGCAACTGAATGGGTACATATAGATAACTCTATGTGTACCTGGGTCTTTGCAGATTCAAAGCACCCTATTCTTAGCTCTACATACTTATTTTGATGTCAGTTTTAATTGATTTCAAGTTACCTAAACTAGAGTTTGCATTTTAATCGGAAAGTCTTGCCAACGTGCCAAGCTCACCCCTAGGCGTTATATGATAACGGCCCTCCTCGATCAGCTCTTTTTTAGCTCCGTTTTCTCTCTCTCCTAATACATCCAAACTCAGTCGCTAATAATTTGTTTCTTTTTTTTTGTTACAATAGTTTTTGTTTCGTCTATAATTTCAGTCAATGTTTCTTCATCAAGCTTTGCTTCTCTGAATATTACTTTATCAATTTAAATAGTTCTTATCAATTCTTTAGAGCTTTTCGTTTTGCTTTCCTTATTTACAATTGAGGAGAGTATCTATGTATGCCGTGTGTGAGAGCGTGTAAATGTAAATGTATGTGCGCATCTCACTAAGAAGTCTATTGAATTCAGTTTGATTCATATTTTTTACAAATAGTAGTAAAATATTGTGTTTTCTTTAAGTTGCGAATTTGGAATTTGTTTACGCGCTCTACAGATGTATAAAATACGTTTGCTTAAGTTTTAAAATCAATAAGAGCCTTAATGCGGTATACCAATATAATTTCATATTGTGAATATGTATACTATATATTTAAATATATATATATATTTGCACATACAAATGTTCAAATGTATGTAGGCCTTTGCTTTTGTTATATATGCTCATTATTGTTTCAATTTTAAGTTAAAATTTTAAAACGGGGACTTACTATTTAATGTATTATGCTTCTGCATTTGTGTTTCTTTTCTTTTGTAGCTTTCATCCTTAAAACGTTTGCGAAATGCTCTAATTATTTAGGTTTTTGTTTTATGTTGTTTGTTATATAATGTGTATGCTTTGAAACAAATTAAAAAATTGTTAAAATGCTGTGGCAAGTCTATTAACTATCTGTAAATATATACAAATATGTATATATCTTTCGGATTTTTCAGAAAATGGTGAAAAAGGCGTGATAAGCTAAATGAAATTCCAATTCTATCGTGTTTTGTTATATGTATGTTATATCGTATCTATTGCTTTTAAAGTTGTTGCTACAATTCTAGCAAAGTTCGAGGATAGATAAAGAGTTGTTGTTGCTTGTGGTTGTTGTTGTAGCTGTTGGTGTGCTTCTAGGTTCCGTGTTGTTCTTGTTGTTGTTGTTGTTGGTTGATCTATAACTGTAGTTTTTACTGTTGTTGTTGTAGTTTTAACTCCATGCCGAAAACGTATCCATATACCACTGTTCACCATTTGTGCCTAAGGGTTGCTGTGGTAGGGGTAAACTGCCCCAACTGCCGCCATTTCCTATCAAACCGCTCTGGTAACGTCGCTTAACATCTGCCGGATTTTGGTGACCTCCATCGAACTTACGTTTACCGACTACTGCTCGAACGGGAATGATAGTTGTAGTTGTTGGCATGTTTGCAAGTGTATGCGTGTGTGGGTGTTTGTGTGTAGGTGTGTAGGTGTGTAGGTGTGGAACGGATTTAAAAAGAGAAAAAAGAGAGAGTTAAAATTGTTGTTAATACTACAAATGGAACAGAGTCTTTTGGCTATTTTTGTTTTTGGTTTTGTTTATTTTAAACTGGGCTATGGTTGAGCTTAGAGGGAGAATGTTTTCGTTAACGTATCCTTTTTGAACGTTCAATTGTTTTCGCTTTTATAGTTTTTTATTGATGAATTGTGATGAGACGTAGTTTAAAGAGACACACACAGATGGGTTGTTTTCATTCGATAGCTCATTTTTTTATTGTTGCTTTTTTGCATACAATTATGCAACAAAATGTTTTGTTATTTGGACATAAACATCGGAGACTTGGTATTCGTACACAAATGTAACAAATGCATGTGTGTGTGTATGTGTAAGTGATGTGTACATGGAATACATTTGTGTGAGCTGTAACTTGGGTATAAACGTGAGAGTGTGTGTACATATACATATGTTGGTATGGTGGTATTTGTTGGGTGTGTGTTTGTTGTGAGTTGTCTGCTGGTGGAAATGTTGTACGAGTGCATGAGTGAAAAAACATTGTACATGATATTATCGCTTGGTAAACAACATAAAACATTTAAGTTTTGTATCAAGGCGAGAAAGGGAGACAAAGTGTGTGTTCTGTTCTTTACGATTTGAATGATTTCTTTACACCGATGCCCACATCCGATTTTTGAATGGGCAGAATACGCTGTTGGTGGGTTCTTTCTTTCATTATTTGCCTTCTCTTTCGTTCGTTCGTCAACAAATTTGGAATTTTGAGATGATTGCAAAGTAGTAAAGGTAAAGTTGGTAAGAATAATAATATGTGTGCGTATGTGTTTGTGTAATGCTTTGTTGTCGAACAGATATTCTTTTTTCGGTGTGGTATCTTCTTTGATTTGATTTCTTTTTTTGATTCTTTTCTCAGTTAGGGCTCTTCTTAGATTTCTTTTCTTTAGACGACTTGGACTTTCGTGAATGCTTCTTGGACTTGTGTGATTTAGTTTTGGAACTTGAGGAGCTCTGTCGCTTTAATTTCTTGCTCGGCGAGCGACTTGACTTGTCAGCGTGTATCGAGCTGACGACCGACGCACTACGCTTAGTTGCCCTCCATGAATGTCTTGAGTGCAGATCCAGCTAGAAACAGATTTTAGTGTTGGTTTTTGTTTTTGTTTTTGTTTTTGCATTTCTTTTCGATGTGATTCGATCTCATATTGATTGCAGTTCAATTGAGCGCTTTTGTGAATGTGAATTTAGAGTGTCGTGTAAGCGAGTTAAGTTTGAGTATAAGCCGCACTAAGTAAAAAGCTTTCAGAGGTGTGAACAATTAACAGTATGTGGACGTGTACAAAGAGTAAAGCGTGTGGGGATAAAAAGAAATGGTTTAACTTCACAATTGCTTCGCAAAAGCATGTTATTTATCCTGCGACGGGATGCTTCCTGGATGAGGCATATTTACGATGAACACCAACAAAAATATAATAAATGTACATACATCGATTCATTCAATAAATGATGTGTTTTTGTGTTCGTAAATAGTGTGTGTGTGTGTGTGTGTGTGTGAGTGTTTGTTTATGTGGTGGGTAAACAACGAATCGATTAGTATTTGTGTACGTGAGTGATATATAGAAAGTCAAACGATTTGAGCCCGAATATCGTAATTACGTTTAATACAATCAAAACAAAAACGTACATATACATACATACATATATACGTATCAATATGTATGTACTAATACATACACATGGTTGTTATATTAAGATATATAGACATATGGATAGCAGAAATACATATGTAGAAATCGCATCTGTATTCAGAAAGCATGATCTTACATAAATGACAAACATACATACATAAAATATTACCTACAAGTATAGCCGGAAACAACAAATGGCAAAATTAAGGACAAATTTATAAATTATTCATTGTATTCTTTTCTGTTTGTGTTTTTAATATTAGTTTATATATATGGTATATATATATATATGTTGATGTGTGTAACCAAAATTATCAAAAGAAAAAAATTATATACACGAACGTCAAAATTTTGTAATTAATTTTATGGAGTGGTAGGGGGAGGGGGGGTCAAGGGAAAGTGGAATACGGTCGGCGGGTGGGTTGGTTGGTTGCTTGATCGGGCTGAAATATGCAAGACCCCAACTCTCCACGGTTTCACTGTTTCTATGTTGAAATGTCGATGTAAGTACCAAGTACAGCGTTAGATGGTGGTTAAGGCGTGGTTAAATGATGAATTCTTTGGAGAGGGTAGAGGGGGGATGTTCAAATACTAATCGATTCATAAACAGTCGCATATGTACCTACATCACATAATTTGTTGGCTTTCCATATACATACATACATATGTGCATGATATTTCGGGTGTGTGTAAGTGTCTTGTACAATACATGAATCTTTATGTGTGGGTGAGTGTGTGTGTAAATGGATGGGTGGATGGGTGGATGGGTGTAGGTGTGCTCTGCTGCTGCTCACTGCTTTTCGTATGGCCGCATGCGAATAACTGTAGCATACATTCGAGCACGAAATGGGGAAAACTCATGAAAAACCATGGACCACAATCCAAAAAGCAGCAAGTAGCGAGGAAAACTACAGTAATCAAAACGCAAATATATGTAGATAGTACAATATATAGGAGGCAAAACACATTACAGAGAAATGGAAGGAAAATTAAGAAAGCTAAACAAATAACAATCGATTTAAAAAGATTACAACACTTAACACATTTTACGAATGGAAAAAGGAAAAACACACAAACACACGACATTCGACATCGACAATCGATAATCGACAATCGAAATGCGATAATCGATCAACGACTAGTTGTAATTGACTGTCAATTGTAAGTCGGGATAACGCTTGTGATTCTGCCCTCTCAATGTGTCTGTGTGTGTGTGTGCATGTGTGTGTGTGAGTGGCTGTGTGTGTGTCTGTGTTGTAACTGTGTATGGATAGGTGAGGGAATTTGTATTTCATTTGGCTTCACTTATTTAATTATGCATTTGGTTTTTTGATTTTCGTGTTGGTGTTTTTGTTGCAGCATGACGTTGTTGTTGTTGTTGTTGTTGTTTAAGGATGTTGTTTGTTTCGACATTTATTCGTTTTTTATAGCTTTGAGTAGATTGGATTTTGGTTTTGTTGTTGTTTTTGTAAACTGTGGTAGTTGAAGTTGGTTTTTGTTTGTTGTTTGTTGTTGTTGAGCTCACCTGGTAAATTTTGTTGCGGCTTGACGTGCTGGGTGCCAGGAGCGCTGGGACGCGTTGGTGCCACCCCACGGACCCCCCCGGCTGCTACCGGCGCCCCCTGAGCGGTGGCCGCCCCCCGATGAGCCGCCGCCGCCTGTCCCACCGCCGGCGCTCCCGCCGCCTGTGGCGCTGGTTGGGCCCCCCAGACGACTGATGCTGCCACGTTGGCCAACGACTCGGCCACGCGGCACTGTGATTCCATGCCCACGGCCAGCCCCCCTAATAACGATCATCATCATCGTCAACACCATTCATCATCATCATCATTATCATCATCGTGACATGCATGCGTGTGTGTGTGTGTGTGTGTGAGCATGTGTGTGTGTGTGTGAGAGAGAGTGGCATGTTGTGTCGTCGTACGTGTGTGTGTGTGTGTGTGTGTGTGTGTGGTGTATTCAATATTCATATGCAAATTCCAGAGCGAGGGATTCCGTGAGATTCCAGTTTCGGGTGTTCCAAGGTAACGAGCGTCGGTTTTCGATTTGTTTTCGTAGTTGTATTTTTTGAGGTTCGATTTCAAATTTTTGCAAAAGATTTTTACATATTATATAATTCGAGTGTAGAAATATATATAATAAATGTGTGGTATATATATGGATCGCCAAGAGAATTGTCGAATTTGTTCATTTCGGATTGCGAGAAGTGCAAGAAGTACATTTGAAATTTGGAATTTTTAGATCGAATATGCGCTTACAGAGAATTTCGAATTTCGGTTTTCGGAGTGAATACAGTTGGGTAAAAATTTGAAAGCGGGTTGCAGGTTTTTTAATACGTTATTTAAGTATCGTTTTTTGAATCGAAAAGTTTGTCGATAACATTTGGTTTTCGATTGGTCGTTGGTTTGTTGGTTTTGGTTTGGGTTTTGGTTTTTGGTTTTTTTTTTTTTTTGGCAGAGAAAATTTGTTAGGAATTTTGGTTTGGTTTTTGACGAACATATATATAATTTTTTTTTTTTTTGTTTGCAAGATTTCAATAATTTTTGTTACCGAAAAACAAATGAATTGTTTGTATATATAAGAGTGTGTATAACAAGAACATATATAAAAAGAAAAGAAAGAAAAGAAAAATCGAAATAAACGCGTTAGATTCTTGTATATATTACATACGATAGTATATGTAAGATGTGTATATAGAGTATTATAAGTTGACTTTTATGCAAAAAATGTTTATTCATGTATGATTAAGAAAATAAATCTAATGTATTTTCAAATTGAATATTTTTCTTGTCTTTGTCTTTCATATTTGAATATTGGAGAAAGTGTTTCGCTCGCACTGCACTTTCTCAAGCAACAAATGCGAATTGCGAATATTGTACTGCCTCTCTATGGAAGAGTCTTGTACTTATGTATGAATATATAATATAAGAATAATGTATCTAATAACGAAACGCGCTTGGCGATTGACAATATTTCAAAACGCCTCCAAAAAAATAAAGCGTGGCGACGGGCGATGCTTAAAAGTATGCTACAAATTTATATCCTCTGTAAACTAAAAGCGATTTATCATCTTACAAATTAAACAAGAGTAACAAAATATTAACATTTCGACTATGTTGTATTTTACTTTGCTATACAGAGAGCGCACCTGAAGCATAATTAAATTAATAACTAATTAAAGCATAATTAAGCGCAGTGTTATGTTAGTTTTCCATGGCAAAAAGCAAAGCAAAGTAAAGCATAATGTTAAATAAGAAGCGTTTTCCCTTTTCTTCCGCAAAAACTGGCCAAAGTATACATGCTTTCGGGCATGCTTTTGCGTGAAGTGCGTCTGTGTGGGTGTGCGATTGCTTGAGTGAGGTGTATGTGCAAGGGTGTGTAGATGTGTAGGATGGTGGACAAAGCATAAGGCGGTGCATGTGGTTATTAGTTGTTGCTGTTGTTGTTGATGTGGTGGATGTTGTTCGAGTTCGAATACGAGTTGAGGTTGGCAGCGAATACCGGGCAAATTTTGAATTTGTGAACGAATCAAAGAAGCTGAAATAAAACCTAAAGCAAATTAAACAATAAACAAAAGCAAGAGACACAAAAGACAATGATGAAAGGAAACTTAGTCAAAGTAATCGATAGAATACAAACGAATTTCTAATGAGTAGCTACATATTTTTCTCTGTTATTGTGTGTCTTCTGTGTGCGTGTTGTTGCCTCAACTGTAACTAATAGATCGATGTGTGTGTCTGTGTGCATTTGCTTTTCTTTAACGGGTTTGACGCACCATTACCACTTGGGAATTGAGTTGGCCACTCGGTTGGGATCTTGAGGGACGCTGCGAAGCACTTAACGAGGTGCCACCGCCAACGCCGCCGGAGTTGCTCGGCATTGGGATAGCAGCGCTGCTGACGCTGCTGTTGTTGGCACCTCCATTGCCACTTGCACCGTTCGGGAACTCGTAATAGCTGTAATCGCCCTCATAAATACGATACACATCGTCGTAGTAGGAGTCGGTACCAAAGCCAGGGTGGTAATCAGAGTACCCGAAATAATCATAATCGTAGTCTGGATGAGGATGTAGGGGATGGCGGAAGGGGTTAAATTAAGGAATGACCAAACTGTGTCTGTGTGTGTGTATGTTTGTGTGGCTGTTAGTAGTATGGGTGTGTAGTCCTATGCAGCGTTGACGAAACTGATTGGCCCAGGTTCTGCTGTGCTGTTTTTTTTAACCAATTTGTGATGAGCAAGTCTGCTTCGCACTCAGTGGGGGTAGTGGGGCGGGCTAGGGCTGGGCTGGGGCTGGGGCTGGGGCTGAGGCATGGCACACACATAAATTCACATAGAAATACGTAGGGTTGCTTAAGTAGATGATGGCTTTGGGTTACTTACCGGTGATAAAACATCAAACAGTATACAGGGTGCTTAACATTCGCTACACAGAGAACACAATTGCAACGTTTAATTATGGTAAGACACAGAACTATGAACAGCGTTTAGAGGTTAAGTCTAACTATGTATACGTTATGTACGAACATATGAAGAATGTACGTAGTAGTAGTAGCAATGGTATTGGTTAGTTCACAGTTGCGAGACGATCGGAGAGTTTAACTTCTTGTGGAATGGAATGGGCGGGGGAGTAGGGAAGATTCAGGAAGAATCATAAATTAACCAATTACAACATCGAACAGAGTCGGACATGCAAACAAAAACTAAGAAAGATAGAGAGCAAGAGATAAAGTAGAAAGAGCATCGAGGCATGTGGTAGCTTGCAGGTACAAAGTAAAAATGATAGTGAGGTTGTTGTGTCAATTAAAGTTTGGGTATGTGTGTGCACAGATCGGTGGTTACAGTATCGTTTTGCCAATTCTGAATATTTGTTAGTCTCAATCTAGCTGGATACTTTTTACTAGACTGTTGTGGATGGGTGATTGGCGTTCGTGTTTGTGTGGGTAGTGTAGATGTGTGACTGCGTATGTGTGTGGTGTATAGTGTGTATAGTGTGTAGTATAGTGTGTAGTAGAGGGTTAAGGGGCACGAGCGTACAAGTTAGTGGGCAGCGCGCTTACTAACCTTAAATAACTAACGAAATGAGAGACGATAAAACTATAAAGTGAAGAGAAAAACCAAACGTGGCATCATCAAGATGATGAGAACTTAAAGTCGTAAGCTGTAGACCAATTAGTTTTTTTTTTTGTTACTAACTTAGTTAATAATCAACTTCAGAAAGGGTTAGTAGTAGTAGAATTCGCTGTGTTCGCTTAGTAGCAATACATGTATCTAAAAGTTAACTAAACGTAAACCTATGTACGTTGGTTGGATATTCGACTACTACGAGAAACTAAATCAAAATCAAATATCAATACCATATAATAATCAGACCCTGGCGCTAGTTAAATTCTTTCTCGTTCCCTCTCATTTTGAAGACGCATTTGGAGATGCGCCGTTAACGGAAGTAGACGAGTATAAAGTATTATATTGCCGATCGATCGATCGATCGGCACTGATGATCGTACTGACAAATCTAGGTTCATTTATTGGCAGATTTGCCCAACTTACCGTATTCGCGGGGCATCGGCGTACGCAGCGGCATGCGCGCCCCCCGGCAGGCGCATGGGCGTAATGGTCATCATGCTGGGATGTGTCGGCGACAGGTTTCTGTATGGAGACAATGTATCAAATCTTTACAAGGCAACCAACACAAGGTGTATTGATTTTAAGTTCAGTATAGATGTATATGTGAATATATCGTATATTGGGAGGACAAGGAGGATGAGTGGAATCATCCACGTGATCGCAGGCAGAAAAAAAGAAAGAAAAATATAAACAAATTAATTGCATGTATTGTGGCACTGGAAAATGGCGACTTGAAAAGCAAACAGATAGTTTTAGAATTCAATCGAAACGGTTGGCCCAATAGTGTAAGCAATATGAAAATCATTTGCATTGATTCGTTTTGTCTTTTGAAATTTCGCGCCAATCGGTTGTTGTGCTAAACAAGGATCACAATGTTTTTTTGTAGTTGTGTTTGTGTGTGTGTGTGTCTGTTTGTGTTTTGCAACCCTAAGGTGGTATCTTTCAACTTACCCAACGATTCCTGGACGCGCTTGCATCATTTGCATCATGCGCCTTTCACGAGCGCGCAGAATTTCCTCCTTTTTCTTTTTGTCTGATGGTGGTTTGGCGAGGGAGACCTAAATAGCCCAATAAAGGACGATTAGAATCCAATGTGAAAGTGGATAGTAGAGTTACAGCTAATACAAACCTCAATATTTGAGGCGCCGACTTCCTTGCCATTAAGGCCACGCATAGCTTCGACGGCGCTATCACGATCTTCAAAATGTATAAAGGCATAGTCTTTAATCTTCTTTACTCGTTCCACTTTGCCATATTGCTCAAATTGTTCCTGCACAAATATATATATATTATATATATATAACTTATCAATACAGAAGATTCACATTATCATTATCACCTTTAGTTTTTCCTCTGTTACGTCTTGAGTCAAATTTCTAACGTACAGCACTTTCACCTTTGACATTGTTTGTTCATCCGGCTCCTCCTGTGGATCGGCCCAATCGACTATAATATCACATCCCCAAACCTGTAACATATATGTACATAGATTAATTTGTGATGACTGGTTTAACGGGGTTGTTGTACTTGCCTTAATTCTACCAGTGCCAAGTCTTCGTTTGGCCAGAGAAGCCGCCTTGTGTGACTCGTATTCGAGAAAGCAAAAACCGCGATTCTTCTTCTTGTCATCTGGTGAGCTATAGATTATTACCTCGTAGAGGCCAGCTACAGATTTGCAGTAAGTATGTGCAATTGCAATTGTAAAAACAAAGATTTTGTTATATAAATTGTTTTGTTAGGGTGGATCGTATTAGAGAATTAGTCAAATAGAGTTCTACTAAATGATTATAATTAGTTTCACACACACACATATATATAAAGAGAAATACAACAAAAAAGTATTTGTATTGACAGCATTTTGAGTATGTGGTATATTTGTGTATTGTGTTGCACATATGTATGTGTGTATGTGTGTATGTGTGTATGCGTGTCTGACAGGCTGCATGTGATGACGAAAGCGGCTTCAAGAACCGCACTCACATGAAGTAAAGAAAATAATTCAAAATTGTGAGTTTTATGAAATACAGAGAAATGCGCAGAATTTTACAGTGTCCTGCAAAATATTGCGCATTTCAACAGCTGTTTAAACTTTGTTCAATTTCGGTTGCAGTTTAGAATATATAAAGAAGAAGATTTTGAAAACCAATGCCAACAAATTCCTGTCCTGTTAAGAACATTTCAAATATTTTTGAATAAATAAATGCACATGTCGTGTATTGAGTTCATCAATGAGACTTGTATATATGTATATATAGACAGACTAAGTATTGTTTAAATGAAAGACACACTTAGAGCATTAGAAAGGATAAACTTAAAGTAAATGGGAGGGCTTCTTGATTCGGATTTGTTTGTACAAGTTGCAAAGAGGAACTGAAAATAATAATTTGCACGCTTTTTTGTTCAACAACAATCATTGTCGAGTTAAACATTGAGATTTAAAATTGTTCCTTAGTTGATATAGCAAAAACAATAACATGATAGTTGGTAGTTTTGTATACACTGAGAAAAACAGATATAGATACAGAATAGACAGAAGAGAATTAAATTTTTCGATTGTGTTTCTCATCGAATTAACAGAGAGAGAGAGAGAGAGAGAGAGAGAGATATATATAGAGAGAGAGAAATACAGAGCGAGACAGAGGGGTTACTCATTAAAGGAAATTTGTGTAGTTTCTCCAGTCATTACCACAGTTATATACGTACGAGTAAATGTACAGTATATGTATGTATGTAAATATGTATATCAATGATTGGCCAGAACAATCGAATGAATGGTTCAGTTGGTTGCATCAACGGAAAGCTAACCAAATTGTTTGGGGTTTACTCTTTAGTTCGTGTGCGATTGTCGAGTTCTTGTTGGGTTCATATGTAGTCGTATTAAATAGTATACATATATCTTTTCTTTTTTCTTTTCAAAAATATTCAAACAAGTATTATTTCTCGTTTAGCGAATTGTTAAGCTACAGGTTTGGTTTTCAATGTCAGCAAATTGGGCACATTGTGATTTCAAAATTATTTACCAAATCATAAGCAAAGTGTTACAATTAATTTTTTGTTGTATTTTTGCTAGCAGATAGATAGTTCGATAGATCGAGAGAAAGATCGAGAGGTGAATAGGTTGGTTGGGTAGTAGTTGGTGGTGGTGATTGTGTAAGTTATAATAATAATCCTTTAGACTCAGTTTTGCCCACAGGTTGGGTGTGTTTTGTTTTTGTGAGAATTTATTTGAATTTAAAAGCATTTTAAAAGCGAAAATTGCAAAACAAAAATCCAATTAAACTCCTTCAATTCATTCTAGCTGTCTGCAAATCTCGCCCCTAAAAAGTTTCGACTTAATTACCAATTGTTTATTTACCAATTTGCTGAGGTGTTCGGTGGAGGAGGGGTGGGGTTTGATTTAGCTGGTATATCATTTTATTTGGTTTTGTTTTGTTTTGTTTTGTTTTGTTTTGGATCACTTACGTGCATGTTTAGAAAATTCCTCAATTAATTCGTCACGATCTCTATTTTTAGGTATATTACCGACAAATAGCCGGTGATTGTTAAATGATATCGTAACACCAATCTTTTTGCCTTTCCGAATTTCAAAATCATTTAGCTGCAATTGTTTGTAAAAGTTCACACAAAACAAAAGAAAATTTTGATTTGCTATGAAAAAATTTTATATCCTTTGACTTTGTTTTTGGGTTTGTGTTCTGGGGTGAAAATATACGGTTTCGGTTTCTTTTTTTTGGATGTATGTTCTGTGTGTGTGTGTATGTGTGTGTGTGTGGGTGGTTGTTTGTTTGTTTGTTCGTGTGAGAGCATGTCGACTTAAAAATTTTTAAGATCTAAGCTTAGACTTAGTAAGTAGTTTTAAATTAAGTTCTTAGTTATCTTCTTTGAGTGCGTGCCAAATAAAAAGAAATTTATGAAATATTGATTAAATTTTTAGCTATTGTATTAACTTGTTCAACTAATAATTAAGTGAGTTGATTGTAAGTTTATGGAACGTGTTTACTACCGCGAAAAGTTTATCTTACGCAATGCTACAGCTGAAAAGTCATCGTAAAACCTTTTGAAGCCACATCTTACCTTTGGAAGCATACGGTCAATTTCAATACCAATTCAGATGACCTTATAGCCGTACAATTCAATTAAAAAAAGCCTTCCATCAAATGAAAGCATTGCGATGCATCGAAGTTTTCAGATAATTTCGAAATTGTTTTTTTCTTTCATCTTATTTAGTTGTACGCAAAGTTAATGACTGGAGATTATATAAACATGTAGTGTGATATAAAAAAGATTTTTGTTCCGTTATTGAAGCGTATGACAAATGACAAATGGCACCTGGCTATGGCCGTGTATCTGTGCGTGTGTCCATGTGTGTGGGTGTGTGGGTGTTTGTGTGAGTGTGTGAGCGTGTATCTGTGTATGCCTGTCTGTTGGTATGTGCGACCTAAACTCGAATTTCAACATACAAAGATGATCATTCGAGCTGGTTAAGTGCATTCATGTGGTTTCTGGTTTTGTTTCTGTTTCGCATTTGAAAAGAGCCTCAAGTTTGAATAGGGAAACACGAGGATGCTTTTATCCCTGCTTGATATTTTTGAACAGACATGATTTTTATTTTGTACTGCATATGGTGTGGCTGAATGGCAATGGAGAATGGGAAATGGCGAAATGAAATGAAAAACTTAAAATGTGAACGAACAAAACATATACATCTGATTCCATACGACCTATGCTCTTATTACCTATGCCTGGCCTGCCTGTGTGATTTGCCAATTAGTTTCTAGTTTATAGCCAATTGGATTTTTGTTTACAATTTAAATCCGATTTGGAGCATTGCGAAAGGAAAAGCGCGCTAAGAGTGAAAGGATAGAGGGAGAGAGAGAGAGTGGAGGCGCGCGACTTTCGATTATACTCCGGAGTTTGAAATTTAAAATAGTTTTCGGATTTGTTAATTTTGTTTCAATTTACCTGTAAGTTTACCAAATTCCTCTAAAATTTCATCTTTACCCTTCGACTTGGGTATATTGCCTACGAAGAGGCGCAGGTTCGGTACGCTTATATTTATTTTCAGGCACTTGCCGGGTTTTATTTCGTGATTATCGAGCTAGATATAGGGGGAGGTAAAACGCTTTAATACCAATTCGAGGTTAATTGCAATAAATAATAAATAAAATCATAATTATATATTTTAATAATCAATTTTGAGTAATAACCAAAAGTAAATCGGTTCGGGTTCGGGTTTTGGATGGCGGGACGGGGCAATGTAAAACTAATATAATAACTCAAATAAATAAAAGAAATTTTTGTAAGAATTTTGTATTACCGATTTTTAAAGGTTTTCAGTTTGTAGTTTTCGGTTGGTGACGAAGCCGCATTTTGAAAATAACGAGGTAAAAGTTTAAGGTAAGTGAGTGAGCTGTTAGTTAAGATAGAAGTTAGATATATAGATATATACCAAAGGGTTAGTTCAGTAGGACATGCTCGACCTGCTGTTCGGCTCGCAGCTTTTTTTTTATAAAACCAGACAATGGAAACTACGTACCCCTTCGATAAGAATATATAGTATTCTACAAAGCTGAAAGTCGAAATACTAAGGCTATCGGTTTAATTGCTAGATCTGTGGAAAACTACGTAAAACAAAATAAATGTAACAAAGAGAGGAGAGACAGGTTGAAGGTTGCAGTTCAAATTTTGCCGATGCAGAGAGAACTCTTTTCAAATTTGAATATTTTTCAATTATCGATTCGATGCGCGAGTTTAAACGTAACTTCGAACCGAAGCGAAACGAAAATGTAATCTTTATAAAGACAAGACGTGCATACATCAATAAAAATACAGATAGATACAAGTACGAGAGTAGTAAAGATATAGAGCAAGAGAGAGAAAGCAGCTAGCGGACTATTAAGAAAGCAGTACATCTAAAACTTTTTTTTTTTGTGTTGGTTTTGTCTCAAAGCGCCGAATCGGGATATATTTTTGTATACACTTTTCTTTTTGCTGTTGTAGAAGATAGTTCAAGTTTGCAGTCAATAATTTTGGTGTGTAAATATAGCTACAAATATTCGGTTGTTGAATTTGGAAGCAGGCGGCAGTATCGAGGACCAAATTAGTTCGCGAGGCACGAACTTATACAGAAATTCATATATATATATATATATATATATATGTATATATAACAATATAGGTATGTAAAGTATGTGGTACAATAGTTATATGTAAAGATAGTATGTAATATCGAAATAGTTGTAGTAGACAATACGTTATAGGTAAACATAAAGCGTTTTATGGACGGTCAGTGTTTCAGCTGTGTTCAGATTTAGGGTCTAGGGGAAGTAGGGGTATTTGGGGGAGGGTGGTGGGGCAATCGGTTGGCGTTTGGTAGGAGTCGATAGTTCGGTTGGCATAAATACCTGTCGCACAGCATTAACTGCCGCTTCGCGGTTTGTGAATGTGACAAATGCATAACCACGATTTGTGCCCGTCATTGGATCCATCATGAGTCTGAGATCCCAAATGGTGCCACAATCCTCAAATAGCGGGATAAGCTCGTCCTCGAACATATCCTTGGGTATTTTTCCGCAGAACACTTCGCAGCCATTCCCTGGCACATTGCCTTCCCAATTGGGAGGAGGGCCGCCGTATTTACGTTGTCCTGTTCAAATAAATAAGTGGGACGGTTAAGTCTATCCTTATAAAAGAAGCAGGCAGGCAGGGAGGGGGGAGGGGGCTATGGCAATTTACCTGTTGTTACATCCAATGTGTATCCGGTACGCTCCAGTATCTTTTTTATTTTGTCCTCGTCCGGTCCCTTAACCTGTATGGTGGTGGCCGTTGCTGGCACACCCTGCTGGCTGGCACGACTCTTCTGGCGGTAGGTTTTCATAACCCCGCACAAGTAGGCAGACTTATTTGACACATGCTCCAGGTTTGACTCGAGGAATTGACTAAGCACATTCAAGGCACCATCGACGGGAAACTCCTTGAGCGCATCGAGCGCGCGCTCATCCAGCTCAACGTGAGCAAGCTTACCGGTTTTGTAGATTTCATCCAGTTTGCCGGCAACCTACAGAACAAACAAATCATTTAGAATATCTAGCAATCTTGCAAGCAAACTAGTTAACGCACTTTCTTGTCCAGGCCGTACTCCAACAGCTTGGGATAATCCTCTGTACGTTCGCCATCGCCACGGTCATCGGCTTTCTGGTTAATGTCATCTAGTAGCTCGCCATTGCCTTCCGCCATTTCTGCAAGTACAGAGTAGGAGAATAACATAAGTATTACAGCAAGTGCACTATCAACTAATCAACTACAACTACAACTACGTATGTGTTCAACAAGTTCAATGAACTCCAAGTTGCGAAAATATGAGCAATTGCCGAAATGACTCGCAGCACACGCACCATACGCACGTACTGGGGAGGGGGGAGGGGAGGGGGAACCCAGAAATTACCCGAGAGCAAAAGTTTGCCAAAAAGTTCGTTGACTGCAAAAAATGCGTGAGTGATCATAGTGGAATGAGGGCACGACGCTCAAGAGAACAAGCGAGCAAATGAGAGAGAGAGAGAGAGAGAGAGAGAGGGGGAGACAGACACGCACTCAATTACCATGTGCGTGAGAGAGATAAAGAGAGAGAGAGGCAGCCAGCAACAACTGCTTAGCATGACAAAAGCAAAAAGGTAAACAACAGAAGAGGCTCGTTCGCCAAATGTGCGAATTGTGCGTACTTATGTACGATATTGTGTATCGTATACGATATGTCCGATATTCGCAGTGCGATGTCCGACTACTGTGTGATGTCCGTCAAATCCCGTTTGCCAAGTTGACCGCACGCGTGCCAAGTGTTAACCGTGACGTAGCCATTCACTGTGACGACGACGACGACGACGACGACGACGATGACAACTGTGTGTGCGACGCCATGTGATAGTGTGTGTGTGTGTGTGCTAAACAGTTGTGTGTCATTAGGACGTATCGTAAAACTGGTTGCAGCTACTGTCAATAGAATGACAGGTCACAGCTGAATTTGACACACACACACACTCACACACACGTAAATATGTATGTAATATATGTATATTTGCAAGTTCACTTATTGGCAATGTTGCCAACGTGCCCAATCTATGTAGCATATCAGGCCATTATCAGCACTCTGTGTGTGTGTGTGTGTGTATGTATGGTGGGTCTGTCGCTTTTTGGGCGTGTGTGTTGCAGTGACGACGACTCTTCAAACAAAATTGACATACAAAAGCAGCAAACACAGAACGCAGCAAACGCGATTATTGCGTAATGAGCAGAAACGAACGCGTCGATCTCAGCGAGAGCGCAGCGAGAGAGAGAGAGAGAGAGAGAGAGAGAGAAAAGAGCGTGGGTTGAATTGATGTGGTGTGGTGAGGTGCACTGTAGTGGTATTTAAGTGCCGTCCGCCTGTGTGTGTGTGTGTGTGTGTGTGTGAGCGTATCTGTGACGAGTCGCTCATAATTCGCTTTGCGTTGGCTATTGCCATTTCATTTTGGGTTCGCAATTTGCTTTTCTCCTTCACTATCGTTCTTTGGCGTGACATTGAAATACTTTTTATTGTTGTTGTTATTGCTGTTGCTGTTGCTGTCTTTGTTACTCACTTGCGCCCATGGCTTGGGGCTTGATCTCGTATTCATTTGCCGTAGTGGCCGCAGCTGCTGCTGCTGCTGCCGCTGCGACGACTGCGGCAGTCGTTGTTGCTGCTGCCGCTGTGCCGCCGCCGCCGCCGCCGCTGACAAGCTGCGATATATTTGCAAGCATCATGATTTGCTATATTTCTTTGGGAATTAAATCTCTATTAGCTAAATCGGTATCAGAATTTTTGCCTTTTTTGTTCGCTAAAAAAATTCCGAAATATGTTTGACGCACGCCCTTTTAACAACTGGGGGGAAATATATACTAACGGCAACCGTACAATGTCAAGTCATACAAAGCCTACTCTTCAAATGGGTGACAATGCCGATAGGTTGTCGCCGCCGACGAAGCTGGCAACCCTGCACGAGTGACAACAATTCAAAACAATAATTATCACAAGTTCAGTTGCAAAAAAATAGTTGAGTAGAGTTGCCAACACGCATCAAGAGATTTATGTCGGACTTCTGCTGGCAACGTAGAGTATTCTCGGAACATCATTCAACGGGATTCTCATGTTCTCTGCAGTCCTATACCCTATAAAGTACATGTGTGCGTGTATGCATGTAACTACATATATATTCTTAATCACCATCACCACAATCACGTGTCCGTCCGTCAGAAAAGTCCAACACACACACAAACGCAAAAACAAAATATATGTAAATTTAATTATATGTAAAATTGAATAAAAACTAGAAGAGCCACCTAAATTCATCATAAATATAGCCCTACCTTTACCACAAATGCATATGCATCTGTAAGTCTCAACAGATGAATATTTATTTGATGTCATGTCATCGTATCAAGTTTTTAATATATTCTTCTGCTCCTGTTCGATTCGCACTAACAATCGTATTGCTATGAAGCCAAACCCTGACCACTCTTTATCGACAATATTGCAACGATGGTTGTCCAATACATACAGTTAGTCAAGCAACATGTTAATGTTATGTACATCTGTGTAAAGTGTTTCTTGACTCTAGTGTTTCTTGTATATATATAAATATATTGGTCGCGCTTCTTTAGAATATTTGTTGTCTTTTATGAATTTCAAATTTAAGGGTAAAAATCGAGATTTGCATGCATCAGTATTGTTTTTGTTGTTGCTGTAAAGCAGTTACTACCTCAATAAATAACATGTTGTAGCCGCGACACGCCGCCATAGCACAACCCGCACAATTTCTGCACTTCTCCCCTCACCTTATTCCCTTTGTGCATTTTCTACCGATATGCACTTTTGTGCACCCTTAACGGCTGCGGCTCAACATCGGCAACGGGTCGTGAATGTGGTATAGGGTTCTCTGTTCTGAAGTAAGAGATAATGCTTGGTGCGAGGTTAGCAAGTCGGCGATATGACAAATACTAGGCTGCCAGGAATTGGCCAGCTCTGTCAACACCAAACCGGACAAAAAGGAAAATGACGGATAAAGGGGGAAATAAATTGTAATCGTTTCTTTCATTGGCCACAGCGCACATGGATCGCGCTAGACATTATGTCGCCACTGCTCAAGTTGAAAGTTAGGTGTGGAGGACGGAGTCGGGCAGAGACATGTCTCCAAGTGGAATTACATGCTGCAGTTGCTTGTCACTTGACTGTCTGGGGGGGAGTTGACTTGGGGTCTGCAGATTGTTATTTTTGCTTTGGCATTTGGGGGTTGCTTTTCCGATAGACAAATGACACTAGCTAAACTAAACCTGAGCAATCGTAAGTCAACTTCCCAGCCTAAAATTGTATTTGGTCTTCTGTTTAAAGATTAAACATTTAAATGGAAGAGCAATCAAAACAAATTAAGATCTTTCACATTGTATACATATTTATTAATGTGTGTATGTGTGTATATGATTTTCGGGCATTTCTTTAAAGCTTTATGAATCATTTTAGCAGAATTGCACTATAATATTTCTTTTCTCAATTTATTTTAGTGTTTTCTAATGTTAATAATAGTCACTAACACAAAACCACTTACTTTTTATCAATTAAACGTCGGAACAAAATTGTTTTGGCCTTTCAAGATACGCACTGCTATTTTAATGAACAGCCAAAGACTGGTACTTCTAGCAAAAAGATTTGTTCATTTGCTTAAATCTAGGAAATCTAAAGGGATTTTTTATACGTTGGAATAATCGTAACGGAACTTGAAAAAAATAACATTACTTGATTGAATTTCTCGCACTGCTATTTTTGTGAACACATCTGTATATAGAAGTGCTTTAGCTAGGCTTTTGTTCCGAAAATATTGCCTTTTCAATATGTATGATAACTCTTGTCAAATACCTAAAAATATTTCAAGTGTTCTATATAAATGAAAAAGCCTTGCTATCTAGGCCCAGTTCTTTTGTATGCACATGCAGCCAGTGTCATTGCAGTTGATACCGGACGCTGGCTCTAACGGCGCAAGAAGGTGCGGTTGGTGTGGGCGATGGGAAGGGGATGTCGTGGCTATTTAAATATGACTACTGCCATAGACGACGACGACAATGGAGCCGGCAACAAATAAGCCGGGGCCCAAGAAGTGCGGGAAGTGGTTCGGTTATTGATTTTCCCTCAATGCGTTTTCAGCAACTTGCCGGCAACTCCTTTAAAGCGAATCGCAGTATGTGCCACCCCTTTCGGCCCAAAACCGAGCGGGCCAGATAAGCCCATAGAGGCGAGTGGCATAAGCCGATTTAAGGCACGAAAATAGCTGCAAGTATAGTTGCTGCTCCTGCTACTGGTGTAGCCACTGCCACTGCTGCTGCCGTTGCAACTGCAGACATGCCACTTGAAACGGAACGTCGTGGCTGTCGTGCCAGTCCCGGAGGGATCCAAGCGGAAGTGTGGCAAATGTTTGCTGTAATTTATGACCAGATGAGAGCCGGGGGGGGCAAGGTGGAGGTGGGGGTTACGTGTTGGATCGATGGGGCCGCATAAGTTTCAGAAATTAATGCCATTGCGACAGCGTGCAGATATTTGCCCGGGAAAGCGAATCGGTATAAGAGTTCTCCGTCTTATTTATGGTAAATAAAGCAAAGTGCATTGGCCATTAGGTAAATTGTGGAAAGGCTCAACGACAACAGTCGAGCAGGAGCTGGACAACGAGATTTTCAAATGTCTCCAAGAACTGGGCAATGGTCCTCATATTGGGGAACGAGAATAGGATTTGCACGATTGGCAGAAAATACATTTGCAGCGAGCTCAATTGGCAGCCTTTCCACAAGATACAATATTTACTACACACACACACACACACACACACACACACGCACACTAGGGAAGACAGACATGTTTGCGGCCAAAAATTGCAGGACATCAACAAATGGAGAAGGTTCGAAGGGGGTAAGCAGTGGATGGGGGGGGCGGGGTAAGGGGAAGCCAGTCACGTGTGTCGGGCCTGGCCAGCGCAGCCTGTAAAAATTGACTGCAATGCGGCTAAGGGACACACGACCATGTGCACTAGTCTCCCCAGAGTGTGTGTGTGTGTGTTTGTGTTTGCATATGTATCTGTTAGCAGTGTAAAGTTGCCAAAGAGGACAACGTTCCGCAGCTAGTACATAAGGGCGGCACTTCGACAAAAATAACAATGCATTTTTCCGCGCTGAAGAAAACAAAAATGAGAATCATAAAAGTTCCCCCTTTGCCTGAGAGAGAGAGAGGGAAAGAGAGACGGAAGGGGGGGCACATGCTTGACAACCAGTTGAGGCACAAAAAATGGGAATATTATTTTCCTCTTTTTATACTGAGCAAACGTGCCCGGCCAAAGAGTTGCCCGGAAACGAGACTGCGCTTCCGTGTGCACAACAACATGAAAGGGGGGTGTCCTCCTCCTCTCACCCGGCAAGGATTTGCCAAGTTCCCGCTCGCTGGCGCTGTGACAACAACAACGGGGCATAGTTTGCCTTTCATGGCGAATTAGAAAAGTGCCGGCGGCAGGCGCCGCTCAATTCAAAAGCCCCTGGGGCGTGCAACGGTGAGAGAGCACTTGACTACTCTTGTCGGTGGCATCGTGTATCTAGCCTTTTATTTAGCGTATTTTATTTTTAAAATTAGGCTGAGTGTGTGAGGGCTCGCCCGCTGAGCGGAGACCGTGCCGAGGACGACGCGACGCGAGGGTGATGCAACTGTGCAACTGTATGCAATTGTGGCAGCGCCAGCCCGGAATGGTACGGTGCACCACCAATCTCCCCCTCCCCCCTTAGCTGCTTGACAAAGGGAATGACATCGCAAGTCGAGGTTGCATGCTGCTTCCCTCACAGCAAGACGCTTCGCAAGCGCCATTGCCCCCTTGCTTTCATCCCACTGCGGATTATAGCAGCGTGCTAGGATATCTTTCGATTTGGACACCATATTCTTGGCTTGAATGTAGTATGCAGTCATGCAGTATCTCCCTCTCTTTACCCTTCCTGAGCCAAACAAACTTTCTGAAGAAATCGAAACAGGGAAGAAGAAGAAGGACACGTTGCAGGCCAAATTAAAAGACAAATGTAGAAGGCAGAGAGCGACAAATGCAGCAATGCGAAATGAACGTGTTTGCCGGCAACGAACTTGCTTGGCCCGCTAGCTTCTCCCCCTAGATGCGCCATGCTCCGTGCAGCTTGCACCACACGAAGCCAAAGCAAAAAACGGAGAAAACATGGCGAAGCGCCAAATTATCCACACATGCCGACGACAACGAGGCCGCCTCTGGCAACGGAGACGTAGACGTGGTCGGGGTGCAGGACGAGGCTGGGGGCGAAGCTGGTTGAGGACGAGCCACAGTTCAGGAAAGAAACGGAAACAAGACAAGAACTGCAAATAATTGCAGCAATATTACTCTCTCGTTCTCTCCCTACGTCGCTCATTCTCTCTCTGTGCATTTGTTTGTACGCCTGCTGGGTCTTGCACTCATACGCTGTCTCTTTCTCTTCGTCTCTCGGAGAGCGCGCAATGCAGTCGAAAGCTTTTATCGTTTGCCATTGCAGTGTACAAAGCTTTTGGCGCTCTTTCCTTCCGCGGTGTGCACGTTTCCCCCTTTGCGTGCAATGCGCCGGCCGGTTTTTGCACACGAACATACATACATATGTACATACATACATACTGATGTACATATGTACATATGCACGCTGCATGACTCCGTGTCTGTTTTGTGGACGCCATTTGGCTGACACGTGGCTGACTTGGAGCCCAGAAAATGCACTGTCTGAGTATTTGTGTGTGAGTGTGTGCGATGCAGTGCAAAATCGAATTCGGAGACAGGCCACATAGGAGACAGACGAACATCATCACAAGGCAACAAACAGAGAGGCAGCACAGCAGCAGATCAAAAGAAGGAAACAAAGGCAAAGGCAACGCGAACCGGTTTCTTATGCCAACAACAACAATCACAACTCGAACAGCAACAACACGCAGATGCGGGGCAACTTTGTCTGGACTTTTCTTTATTTTAGGTTCACTTTTAATGATTTTAGCTCTTGCGGTGGCGTCGGCGGCGAATCTGCAGGGGGAAGGGGGGCAAAGCAACAGCAAGGCAAAAATCAAAATGGTGGACGGAGCGCTAGCAGCATGCGGCGTCGGGAGAAGTTGGTGACGACGACGCAGCGGCTTTTAATGCGATTGGGACGATGTTAAATGCATTGCCCACACACTTACGCACACGCACACGCACACTTACACAGACACAGACACACACCAATACACAGTTACGGATAAAAATGGCCAGACAAGCGAAGCGCTAAAGACAAAAAATGCAAGGCGCTTGGCGTGTGTATGTGTGTGGGGCCGCTTTGTTATGGACACAGACTGTCGTCTGTGTTGGTGTGTGTCGTTTTTGTTGCAGTGTTGTACAACGCAGACTGTGTGGGGCGTTAATATTGCCTTCGCGACACCAAGCTCCGATTCCAAGGTTTATTTTTTGAATACTCTGCCTTTTGCATATGAGCGAAACACCTGAACGCACGGGTGGGTGTGTGTGTCTGGGTGTGATGATTTGGATTCATTTCACGCCACATGTCAGCTGTTTAGCTTTAAATACATCTGCACGCACACTCGTGCAAATCTGTTTTAATTTTGCACTTAATTGCAAACACAAGCACACGCACAAAGACAGAGAGAGAGACATACATACATGCACACATGCATATATATGCTTTGGGGCGCACTGTCACACACATGAGGCAATAAATGCCGTAGCACAACACTGGCACTTGATATGGATACGTAGTTGTTATTGTTCGTTTGTATGTGTGCAATCTGCATTCTCTCCCCCTCCCACCTTCACACTTCGTTTACCTTTTCTCTGCACTACGCGTCGATTCGCTCAAAATTCTCCTCTCTCTATGCACTTTCCTCCTTCGTTGTTTTTGTTTTAAACTAGATTTCTCGTTGTGTTGAAATTGATTAGTTGCTAGCTCTCTTGCATTTTATTCTTTTATACAATTGCATTAAATAATAACTTTTTGATTTTAACTTGATTTATTTAAATATTATTTATTTAATTATATATTTTATTTATTTATATATTATTTATTTATTTATATATTATTATTTTTTTTACTTATGAGATCACAGTGGCCGTACGCCGTTCCGTTTCGTTGCCGCGCGCGCTCTGCCGCGATTTCGCCGACGTCGTTTGCGTGCGTGTGTGTGTGCGCGTCGCGAATTCTCCAACGAGCATCAAATAAAAATACATATGCATGTACAGGGGCACGTATCTGTGTATGTGTTGTGCTGTGGTGTATGAGAGTGTATGTAGCGAACGCTTTGTTCTATTTTGATTTACAAAATTGCCTCACTGCACAGAGTTGATTTCTATTGCTAATCTGAATATCGTTGTATTATGTACATAAACATGTACATATCCACACACATGTATTTTTGTTTGTTGTAATTGTAGTTCGCGAGAACGGCAGCCCCGTTGTAATAATGGCATTCGCAACGTCGACTACGTCACCGGTTCTTGGCTGCTGCTCTACTGCTCTGCTGGTCTTCACGTCGTCACTTGCGTCGCACAACAAAACCCACAAACAACTCTGGGGAGTCACAGCCGCAAGTCGTAACGAAAGCTGCAGCAACGACGACGTCGACGGCGACGGTAACGACGCCAGCAGCGGCGGCAGCAGCTACAAAAATGCACACAGTCAAATGTGTCGGCTACAGTCGCAACGCATGCAAACACACACACACAGACACAAACACGACTGTCGGCTGAGGCAGGCAAAAAGTTTCGCAAAACGTGCAAAAAATATTCTGAGAGTGCGAGAGATAGAGAGAGTGCGAGTGCGAGAGCAAGGGCGCGTGAGAATGCTCTTTACGAAGCTTACGCCGACGCTGGCAGGGAGCGGCAACAGAGAGCGAGAGAAGAATTTGCACACAAAGCGAAAGACGAAAAAACACAAGCATACACAGATACGCTCACAAACACATGCATGCAAGTCACTCTCTCTCTGCCTGCGGCTGCAGAAGATCGTTTCGTGTGAGTGTGTATGTGAGCTTGAAATGCAAAAACTCGACAGTCGCTGGGTACAAATTTGTCGCGTGTGGAAGGCAAGTTTGCATGTGTGTTGCCGCTACGTGTGGAACGTAGCGCTATCTTTGAACCGACCGAATAAGTTAAATGCATATGTAGACTGCATCTACCAAAAATAAAAGTGAAAACCAGGAAAGATGCAAGATTAAAGCATAAATGAGATGTAAAAGGAAATGAAGGAGATGGTAGGGTTGCCATATCTACAGATTTCAGTTTAGTATTTAAACAAATCAAATAAACTTCTGCTTTCTGTGTATAACGTAGTGAACGTCGACGTTCCACATGCGATCCACACACACACACACATACAGACGTGATTTGCGCGTCTATGCAAAAAAAACAACTGGCAAACATTCCTTCGAAGGGTTAAAAGAGCGCACATTCATAAATATAAACGAAACAACAACACGAGTAGCAACAAGCGCAACAACAACAACAGCAGCAGCAGTAACAACGATGGGCAGCACAGTCAGTCGAACTGCAGTCCCTTCGTCCCCCACACAGTATGTGAGTGTGTGTTGGTGTGTGTATTGAGAGATGGCCGAGCAAGGCAACTGACTGGCAGAACCCTGCGCCCACGCTTATCTCGCCTTCGTCGTTGTTGCTGCCGCTGCCATGCGGCCTTTTGGTCATGAACTTGTGGATTACGTTCGTCTACACAAGTCTAGTTGGATTGCGTTACTCCCTAACCCATTACGCCCCACACAGTCCACAGCCAGCCCAACACCCCGGGTCAGTTCTGATGCACAACATCCACTGGCTTTCCATGCCATTTGTTGTTGGATTTCTCGAAGTTGGGGGGAAGGGTGTTTGGTATTGCAACCGCGTTTCGCACGTGACTTTCATATGCTATTTAATTATTTATTATACCCTTGCAAATGGTATATTAATTTTCACCAGAAAATTAGAACGCACCCTCTAATATATAATATATATTGTCTGAATCAGCATCAGTACAGGAATCGAATTGGCCCAGAGTAAGAGCTATCTTGATAAAACTGCCGTGCCGGACCGAACCCATACATATTGTATTTTTTATTAGTTAGTTATTTTAACTAAATTTACTAAAATTGTATTTTTCTATATAAATATTATGCGTATAAAAGGAACGATCTATCTAAGGTTTGGTATGAGAACCAATTAAAATTATACGTGATACTTTTTTATAAACTCCTATAGCTTCTATGGGAACCATTATTAAAACATAAGAAATGTATATGTATATCCAGAGTTGTTTTTGCTTGAATAATATTATAAAACTCTGTTCCATTATATGTAAATAGTAAAGGAACAATCGAAGGAGATAAAAGCTTTTAGTTATTTTAATTATTTATTTTTGCTCTCGCACTAAAAGTAACAGGCAGGCGTAGTAACTGGGATTAAATTTGGAGAATCAATTATGGAGACTATTTCTAGACTAACTCACACCGTTAACGCTTTCCGGATCTACGAGAGGGCGCCAAGCTTTGCTACAACTTAATCTCAAGCTTTTAATAATGAGTCACCTCAATTGCAACGCAAGAATAAGAAATTTGAAAATCGAAATGATTGTGGGAATTGGATTGCGCCAAGAGAAACTATGCTGTCTAAACGAAGGCAAAGGTCGAGTGCACTCGACAGTCGGATACCCTTCGGCCTATGTTCCGTTGTAGTTTAGTTTGGTAATGTATGTACAAGCTTTCAAATTATTCTCGACTGACACAAGAACTTCGTGTTTTGCTCATACAATCTTGAACAAGTTCTGGGTTTATTGTTCGAGGCTACGGAGATATTTCAGCTAAATATATGTATAAGTCAGTAAGTTGTATCTTTTATACGCGTCGTGTATACGGGGACGGTGTGCGTGGCATCCAAAATTTAAAATAAATTTGATCTGCGCATAGTAAACAGGAAGCTCCTTCATGCCCAATTTGGTTGCTAGCTCTTATCATACAGACAGACAGACAGGCAGCAGAAGAACAGACCGACAGACAGACCAACGTCAACTATCGAATGGCCCAATAGATCCTGCAACAAATATGCATAACCAGTTTTGTCCACTTACTCAAGCGAATTGTAGCAGTAGTTAGTAGTTAGGTCTCTACTTCAGTGTTCGGTGTATCCAAGTGAGTATATCCGATTGGCTGCTGCAGGTGTAGATACTTAATCCGAATAACTGCACGTAGTATGTAGTATGTTCGTGTAGGTATATTATGAAGGCAGACGTATGTTTGTATGTTTATGTAGTTTGCGTATTATTGTATTTACTTGATCACAAAACTTCACTCACTGTCGTTGTTCACACACGAGATAACTAAAATGCCTGGAGAGAGACGGGGATATTGAGTGTATCGTTTCGTTTCGACGTTGCTACAAGTTGTTTTCTCTACTTTAAAATATATTCAATGATTTTTTACACGAACACTTCGAAAAACGCAACGAACCGTGCGACGGAGGCGTGGGGAGAGGGGATTGGCGGGAAGATAAGGGGCCGAGCTGTTGCAGCAGCGGTAATGCGTGAGTCTGCTCGCGGCGTACAGTAGAGGGAATGATGACGATGATCGATGCACACACGCACACACGCACCTACTCTCTTCAGCAGTCGCAGTCGCAGTCGTTCTCGCTCTCGCTCTCTTCCTCTCTGTTTCACTTTTTGGCGAAGAATGCAAGGCAGCGTCAATTGCAATCACCGTTGCATTCGCCAACGAACTGATCTCGTTCGCCGTGTCGCTGCTTGTTGCTGGGCGACTGCTGCGCAGGAAGTGCACGAAGTGATCGCCGAGAGAGCAGCCTGAACAAGTTACGAGTGTGCGCTCTCGGCAATTGAATCCGATTGGTGGCTGCAGTCTGCAGTCTGCAGTCTCAAATGTGCAGTCTCTCTCTCTCTCTCTCTCTCTCTCTCTTGGTTCCGTTGCGTTGCTCTCGCTATGCTGTTGCCGAGCGAGCTTTGGGGCTTGTAGCTGGCTTAAAGCTGCGCTTCCATGCGCACTCCTTATACTTGTTGTTGTAGTTGTAGTTGTAGTTGTAGTTGTAGTTGCAGCTGCAGTCGTTGCAATTACAGTGGGTTAATTGCATCAACTATCACGAGTTACGTAAAGGCTTTTCGAATCAAACTTGTTGTGGAGCTGTAGCTTGCAGCTTTCAGTTGTTGTCTTTGTCTTTTTAGCTTTGCTGTTTCCAAGCAGTAATTGCGATTGCGTTTTCTTCGATTTTGATTCGATTTTCTGCGAGTTAGGGAGTTAGGATCTCTTTAGTAATTAAGAGGAGTGACGTTTCCCGCTCCGATCCAATTTATTCTCACTCTCACCTCGATATTAACTATAATTTCATTCGTTTTGCTCACTTTATGATCATTTTCTTTGCACAAAACACTTTTAATAACGATCTCTCGATTGTCTTATTGGCTTCTTCGTTCTCTGCTGTACTCGCCGATTCAGGTTGTATTGGATTCACTTGTTAGCGATTTATAGATTTTATATTTAATCTTAATGCACTTCCAGACATGGCGCTGCATTGTGTTGCGCTTCACAGTTCGCAGGGGGCGCCCATAGAAATGGGCTGAGGCCCTAAGGGGATCCTCCTTGCTCGAACCTAACAGTTCTTTGAAGCGTTGACTTCTCAAATCAATTTGTAATTTGTTATGTTTAACACGATTACTATTATTATTGCTATTCGTGTTGTTATTTGGAGTCAAGTCTTAAGCGTATTGAGCTGTGTTCCTCCTGCTCTAACCACACTTGTCGCTATTATATACTATACTATGTTGGATTAGAGTTGCAAATAAAGAAAACTTAAACAAAAACTGACAAATACTTTGCACTTAACACTAGAAATGGAATATCGGAATTTCGGGCTATCTCTCTGTGATGCGATGTGGTTTCGTTTCGATCTATTGTTTTTGTTTAGTTTTGGTTTTGGTTCGGGTTCTGTTTCTGTTTCTGTTAATTATCGTATAGGTTTTGAGTAGAATATCCAATGTGTTTGTGGGTGTGAGACGTATGCGCGGACTCCGTTTTTTATATTGTACAATTTTGACTGTTTTATTATTTATTATTATTTTTGAGTTGGGGGTTTGTTCGCCAATGGTTTTGCTCAATTAACCGTTAGTGTAAAAAGTTCCAGATTTGTAACTGCGAATTTTTCGCATGGTCTTTTGCGCGTCCGCGATACTTGCGAGTGGAGTGACGATGCGATACAGATACAGATACCCGGCTGTTCAGTTAGCCAGACGACGATGACGACGACGACGACGACGAGGTCTCGCGCGCCAGGCGACAGCTACAAAAAGCTTGCAGCGACAACCTCACACACACACACACACACACATGCATAGAGCACATGCACAGACACGCAGGCACACATACAGACACTCACTCTCGATGGAAGCCGGCAAAGCTTCGCACACAAGCGCAGCGTGCGTTTTCTTTTTTGTTTTGTTTTGCCATTCGCAGAGGAAGCAGCGAGAGTTGCATTGGTATTAGTGTCGCTGTGCATTGCCTGCAGTTCGCTCTCCCTCGCTCTCTCGCGATACGGACTGTCTGTTTGTATGTGTGCTAGTTTTTGCAGACGTTGCCAGGGCGGGCTAAGGCAGAGGCAGTGACAGAGACAGGGGCAGCAGGCAGCGGGCAGAGCTTGCTCGCTTACTCAGCAACCACCCAGACGAGACGTTGAGCGCTCTGTAGCTTTGTAGTCAAACATTTTGTCGCTCTGCAGTTCTCACTCTCTCGCGCTCCCTCTGCCACAGTCTGCTTCGTGCATCTCGCTCTCTCCCTCTGCCTCTCTCGCACTGTTGCGGCATCTCTAGCCGTTTGTTAGTACTTTTTTTTCTTCAGCCATAGACTATTGGCATTTTTTGACTCTACATACATAGCTATACCCAGCAGACATGCACACACGTGCAAGGCACGTCAGTGTATTGCTTCAATTGACCCCTCAGCCTTGGTCGCTGTCGCTGTCGCCGTCGCCGTCGCCGGCGTCGCTGGCCTGAAGCAGCTCTGCCTCAGAGTTTGTCGCTAAGGCTCAGCGCGCTGCTGCTCGGCTCAGCCCGAGAGGAACATTTCAATTAACTGCAATTCTTCTGCTTTGGCCGGCAACGCGCAATCTGTTTTTATGATCCACAACAACACACACACTCTCTCTCTCTCACTGTCTCTCTCTCTCTCTCTCTGGGTCTCTTTCTCCCTCGGATTGTGGCATCCAAGTTTAATTAAGTTGAAGGCTGCCCCTGTGCCTGTGCCTGTGCCTGTGCCTGGGTGACGGACAAGCATATCTAGCATCTCTAGATGCTGCCCGATAAGATCTGTCATACTTCTGCCTGCCTCCTGCTCATATACCGCTTACTCTAGTTCCCCTCTGTCCTCTCGGGCGTGTCTGCTAACTCAATTTGTGTGCTGCAGGTGCGTTGACCGCAATGAAAAGCTCAAAAGCTTAAGCTGTGTGCGAGGAAGGCGGGAACAGGAGCATGCCATCAACGAGATCATCCAATTAGGCGGGAATTATACTTATGCCAGAATGAAGTAATCCCATTAGGCGCTTCCTCTGTCGTTTATTCACAGGATTCCTTTTCTTTTACACGTGTCGCCTGTGTCTTAGTCGATTAAGCAAGGAAAACTATTCTATTTCTACAAATGGAAGAGCTTAAAAAATGCAAAATGGTAGAGAGAAAGTGAGGGAGAGAGTGAGAAATGAAAGAAACTAGCAAAACTATGTCTACTTGGTAGAGAGAAAGGGAAATGATACGCAGGGACAGTAGGAGCAGAAGCTGCAAACATGCGCTAGGATACGATGAGGAGGACGCGGATGCTGATGACCAGAGAGAAGCGGAGGCATCATCAACAGCAACAACAGCAACAACAGCAACAACAGCAACAACAGCAACAACAGCAACAACATCAACAACTGCGGCGGCGATAACGCAATTGCGGGAAAAAACGGCATTGAATCCTGTTTTTATTCCCACAGTTTTCACAGTGCGAGGCTTGGCCGGGGGACGACGATGATGCCCAAACCCACAACCAAGCAGAAGCTGATGGTCATCGCGGCGCATGGTCATCATCAATGCTGCCTCCGCTGCCTCCGCTGCCGCTGCTGCTGCTCAAAATAATAAGATGACATCCAACACTTCTTGGACAAGCAAGCAGGCAGCCTGGCAGCCTGGCAGGCAGGCAGGCAGCAGGCTCTAAGATTACCCCATATGCGCCGACGATCGTGGTGGTGGTGGTGGTGCCAATGCCGCTCTTTCGCTCTCTCGCTCCCTGTCCTTATGGTATACTTCATTCCACCGCCGCAGTCCGTTCAAAAAATATTTTCATATAAAAAATCGCGTTTTTTCATCATTCTTTTGCCCCGCTCTCGCATAATAAAACTTTCTTGCGTTCTTTTAATTTCATTCCCCAGATACCAACACAACAACAACAACAAGAAGCCACCAGGGGCGAGCTGCGAAGCAGACAGAGGTAGAGGCAGCAGCAGCAGCAGCAGCAGCAGCGCACTTGGCCACACAAAGGATCGCCTGAAGAAGATCGAAAGGGACGCAGGGACTTGTCTCCATTCAAATCGCCCAAGCTGAAGGTAGAGTCTGAGGAAGAGCCAGAGGCCGAGCAGGGAGGAAGGCAGAGGGGCAGAGAGGCAAAGAGGCAGAGAGAGCGCTATGCAGAGCCCAAGGCAGAGGCTGAGGTACTCGAATGTACCTGAACCGCTTGGCTCGACGACCACAAAAGGAGGATGGACATTGTCCAGTGACCAAGAAAGTATTGAGCATTGATGATAGTTGTTGTTGTGGCCGTGGTGGTGGTTTATACGATGGAAACCGTTTATACGATGCAATCCAAGAGCTTTTTAAAGCAGGTCGTTTATTTTTTGGCACCCCGTCTGTCTTTCGTACACTTTTCTAGCATGCATCTACTTCACTCTTTATATTATATTATTTGCTTGTGCTTGTTGTTCAGTTGTTTTTATTTACATATAATATATGTCATGTTTAAAACTCCGTTTAACTTTTAAATTAAATTAACTGAATAATTAGCTAACTAATATTAATATTTATATCCTTGTCTCCTTCTGTTAGACCCTTGCAGGTTCCTATCTCCTTATAATTCCAATACTAGTGAACTGGTTTCCTCATACAAAAACTTGGATTTGGGCCGATTTTTCCTATGACAACTATATGTTATAGTAGTCCGATTTAGATGATATTTTCTGTGTATATTATAAATATAGAAAAAGTCCGATGTATTATTTAAATATAATAGCAATATCTTGAAGAAAGCCTCAAAATTGAGACTAGTTTGCGTTGCAACAGACGGACACACGGACAGGCCTAATTCGATTTCACGATTGATCCTATTTCGGAATATATATGTATACATTACAGTACAGAAATGAAAAATCCTGCAAATTTGCAGAAAACAATTTAATTTATTTAATTTGTATTTATGTATTTAAGGTCGAGACTATAGCAGTCGACCGTTTATGAATTACAATTAAAATTTAATATAAATATAATAATTTAATTTAAATATATATTATTTTTACATTTAAATTAATTCAAATTTAAAATGGGGCAATAATTAACTGATCCAGCATTTGCTGCCAGGGATTGAGGAAAACCCAAAAAACCGCAATCAGATCAGGAATGTTGCCAGTGAATAATACATCTTTTAATATTATCGAAATTGTAAATAACCCTTAAAATACTTGGAATTTAACTTTAAGAACACATTATATAGTAAGGACGAAGCTAGAATCCAGACTAAATATTATTAAGTTCGAGTCTTCCAAGTCCTCATATGTACATGCAATGTCACAAGGTCTCCAATGGTTTTTGAAATGGGATACAGTTTCTGGTTTTATTTTGTAACTCCATTTAAATATTACTTATAAATGTAATACCGGTGTAAGTACTAAAACTACATTTCGCGATTGGCACTATGTCCCTAATCGAGTCAAAACGATGTCTCCGGAGATCCGCAAAGCGGTTTCTTGAGTTTTCTGAATATGGTAGCTAGGAATCACTCGAAGCCAAATAAGGCAAATACACGGCGAGCGTGAATGATTTGACTTAAGGATAGAGAAAACTAAAGAAGTCCTTCGATATGAACCCAAGTAAGCTTTCAATCAATGAAAATTGTTCCAATTTAAATAGACAGATAAGTTATGGATCCGCAACAGAAGCCACAAAAGGACGATTAAAACTGTGCTCTGCCATACAGCTGATCTGGCTCGGCTCGGCTCGGCTCGGCTCGGTTCATTCAGGTTCGCTGGCCGTTGCAAATGTTGTTTACCCAAAATCTTAGGAGCACAGGAAGTGAAGAGAGAATAGGTAAGGGGAGAGGAGGCTGGGAGGGCAACTGAATGCGACATTTGCATTTTTAATGCAGAGCAAAAAATAAAATTGCGAATTTTTCGAGTTGATTTTGATGCGGCGTTCGCTTTTTTTTCTGCTGTGCGACTGGTTAAATATACGAATCGTTTTTTTAATATGTTGGATTTTTTATTGCCTCCTTTCTGGGCATTGTGTGTGCGCACGGTGTCACCTTCGAGCCGGAGCTGGAGTCGGAGTCGAAGTCGGAGCCGAAAGCTGACCAGACAAGACAAAGAGGAAGAAAAGCTAAGCAGAAAAGCACACACAGCGAGCGAGCAGGCGATATCCTTTTGTGATATATGAGTAAGTTGTACCTGAAGGATGCGTCGTCTCCGTCGCTGAGCTCTTGTGTATACACACGCACACAGACACGCACACACACAGCATGCGCGAAGAAGTCGTAGATCGAGAGGCAAGCAGGCTGCGCTGGACTTTATCATTTGATATCGAGCAGAGAGCGGAGCGTGATTATGGACAAAGAATGAGAATAGCGGAATAGTGCAGCGGATGTACACAAGGCGGCGGCAGCGGCGGCAGCGCACCCAGAGAGCAAGCTGGCACCCCTCGCAGCCAGGCGGCACACCATGAGCTTGATCGCCTGGCCTCTGCACCCGTCCTCCTCATCGGGAATGGGAATGGGGTGGTGCTGTCTCTTCTTAGCATTGTTTTTATGCCCATCGCTGGTGGGAAAATTTATCTAAATTGTCGATGGCATCTTTTTTCAACTCTTCTCATTTTATTCAACGTTTTTTTCAGAGATTTTGTATTCTTCTTGGTTTTTTGTACTGTTTTTGTCATATTGTGGAATGTTTTGTCGTCACTTTTTTGAAAATGATGCCCAAGCAAATGGCCCGAAGTCCATAAATCAGGCCTGGGCCCAACGACGGTACGGAGACTGACAGCGCCGAGCCGAACGAAGATCAGCTCGACAGAACGAAATTGGATGAAGGTGTTACGAGACAAAGGGAATCATCGCAGCTGATGATGTTGCCAGGCGGCAAGAAGAAGTGCAAGAAGCAGGCAAGCAGGAATGTAAACAGTATAGCCAATTAGCTGTCAAAAGCGAGCACTTGATTCTGCAGCGAAAAATCAAAGGAAACTCTGAAAAATGCCAGAGCGCGAGACGTGTGAAGGGGTGTCTCACCTGCTGCAGCTGAAAGGTTTTCCATTTGCGCACACCCAAAGCCCGTTCAAGTGTTGCCAATTAACTTTAACGAACTTTCCCAGACTGATGTGGTGAGTGTGGATGTGCGTGTGTAAATATTGCGCATACGCAGCGTCGCATGCACAGGCACAGTTTGCAAGTGATCGCTGCCACACTGCAGCGCAGCTGGGATCCTCGTACAAACAAGACACACACATACACAGGCTTGTAAATCCGAAATTGCAGCTGCGATGGCAGCAGCAGGAACAATCGACGCATTAAATCAATTTTACTTGGCCTACTTTTCGCTTAGTTTGTTCTGCTGCAGCTCTTTGTTTGTTGTTGGTGTTTTTACATTATGCAGTGCAAGAGTTGAACCCTTAAAAGTTGCAGCTTGTCTCCTCCGCAATCTGAGTAGTCAGCAAATTTTACATTTAGTACACAACTTGCCTGGGATTCTCCCACATTAAAATGCCCCTCTTTGAATGTTCCCCTTTAAAATGTCCCCTTTCGCCGCCATAAAATGATTCAATTAATACCAAATCGGCAGTTTTAAGGCAAAAAGCATAAACTCTTGCACAGGGTAGATACTTATTTTGGGTATATTTATTTTATTTATTTGCAGTCTGCTACGCATCCATCCCAGGAGACATCTCCGACCCCATAAAGTGTAAATTGAATAGGCATCAACTGGGGAGTCGGTCGGTCTGTCTGTCAGTGCTAATCAGTGTAAGACAGTAATCGAAGTTTACTTTTTTTATTTCACTAAGATCGGACGACCGTATCTTTATGAAAATCTGAATATCTACATACCATTTTATTTAATTTTGCACCATTGTATATATAGTAATAGTTATCACCATTCAAATTATGTTGGTAACTATCGGATGGAATTGACTTTGGATTTGCGTGAAATCCATTTGATATATTTAATCAGGATCACCAGATCTCTCAGCTATAAAAGCTAAATATATCAAATGTATCATGAAGGTTCTTGTATACTATGCCCCCTGCTCCCGCAAATCAATATAAATGTAAACGTTATATAAAAAAACAACTTTCTTGCCATGACATACACTGATTGAAACATCTATCAAAATACAAAAAGTCCATTTTTTGTTTGAAATTTGAAAACTACTTGGAATGTTCTATGAGTTATTAATAAAAAGTCCGCAGTAAATGTGCTTTATAATCAATTTTCTGATGTGTTTTTATGTATTTGTTAGATGTAAGTTGAGCCGAATTGAGACAAGTTAAAAATTGGAAGTTGTTAAATAAACTATTCACAATTTAATTGTACATTCTAGTTTTTTATGCCCCCTTTCCAAAAAACTACATGTTGCAGCTGCATAAACAGCAACAACAATCGCCAAAAAATTGCTTTAAAGGATTTTATATTTAACATTTTTAAGTAGCATATTTATAAGGAACATAGAGGAGTTTCGTCTTCACCTTAAGCTAAAATTACCACAATTAGATACATTTTGGAGCGCTTAAAGAAAAATAATGAATAATGTCTTGCGTCTTACATATCGATATTAAATTTACTAGAAATAAAATGGAAACGCAAGGTTAGAATACGATTGAGCTACACGACTGCCGAACCAATAAATTGTTTTTATACCTATCTCCTAATATAAAGCAGACCCGAACTAAAACAAAACTAATATTCAGTCATACTGTTAGCAATACACCAAGTCTCTATCTTTAAAATTGGAGCTGATGCCGAAAAAAACGAAGGAGGAACTATAGTGGAATCTGATATGTATTGTATTTTAACCAATTAACAAGGTGGTTTCCCTCTCGAAGGAAGAACTATAGTCGAATCTGATATGTATATTAACCAATAAACAAGGTGGTTTCCCTCTCGTTTTCCCGTGATGCTGGATACTGATCATTTAACATATATACATTAACATATATATAAGCTGATTCTTGTACGAATTATATATGCAATTTATTTTATTAATTAAAGGGTAAAAAGTATAATACAGTTTGATACTCTTTACGGCAGTTTAATTCTCAGTCTGTTTTTTGCAACGTAGCATTTGCACCATAAGCTCTCACAAACAAAGTGTGTTTTCAATATCAGTAGAGTCTTTTCTTTTGATCCTCACTAAAAATTTTGCAGTCTTTAAAAATTGTCAGCATAATTGTAAAGGTTTGCCAAATCGGGGCGAAGGTTATGTTAGTCAGGTTCGACTGTAGCATTCGTTTTGTTATTGTTTGTCAATTGGGTAAAAAGGAAGGGAAATTAGTAGCTCCCCACCTGAACATCATATGTAAAAGTGAGTTAGGAAAGGTAGCCCCACAATCCAGTTGTAAATTTTGGTAAATCAAAGGGAAACCTGCACCCCATCAACAGAAGATGTTCGTATGTAGAAACACAAGCTAGCCGGGTCTAACCGCTCTACAAATGCTATAGAACCTATCCCATATTCCTATAGTATACTTTGAGAGTTGACATTGAATTGCAGTAAACCAAGTTTCATTCTCATCTGTGCGCACCAAAGGGTTAAGAGGCTGCCGAACCTTAAATGCATCTGTTTAGGCACGAATTCATTTGCACTCGAGATGCCACATGGTACTGAGTGGGAACCTTGCCCCGGGTCAGAAGCAGGAGCAGGAGCAGAGGCAGGGACAGTGGAAACATTGGCAACATTGTCAGCCAAGCGTTGCCTCTACAGCAGGGGTAGCAAGCATATTACATAGCTATTTACTTAACCCATTAATTCCACAGGACCAGCCACAAGCGAAAGTCGCAAAAAAATACAATTTTGTATAAACAAGAAAAATGGCTTCCTTCGCCGACAGTTGTATACCCTTGCAGTTTCAGCTGTAAGTATGCACCCTCAGCTGATTGTCCATCATACTCGTGATAGTATTGATAAAGTTTAAAGAATATAAAAATATAAGATTTCCAAGTGGAACGAGCTGCCTCAGGTCTAGTTTGTGCAGAGGGATAGACTTACATAGCTTATCAAACTCGTCTGTTCGATCAAGAATATATATAAAAAAAGAATATACTTTTTACAAGGGCATACAAAGAAATGCAAAGGCAGCAGGCATCAGAAGGTGCTGACAGCGCGACGAGTCAGGCGATTGTTACATGCATATGAGGACTAAGAGGGCGAAAGGCAAGGAGTGTGTGTGTGTGTGCAAGTACTTGTGTTTGCATTATGTAAACCCATTCGCTGGTGAGCTGGACCTACACCAACATGTGTACCGTGCAGCCAAACAGAAGAGGGCAAGGAACCTAAATACAACTGCCAACGCGGGGACGACTCCAGATGGGCAGCAGGTGGGCAGGTCCAGCGGGATACTACTGGGCAGATCGGCTAAGATTGCCCTCGAATTAGTCCTCGAAGTGCACGTTGCAACCGCAGCAGACATTACTTAACCCCACAACGGACAAGCGACACAGACAGACGCAACCAATGCAACATTGGGGGGTGTGTTGAAGTGTCTGCGTACATATGTATGTGTGTGGCAAATGTGAAAAACTGCAGCGAATCAAAGTTGAAACCAGAGCAAACGGTAGAGGACGGAGTTGAGGAGAGAGAGAGAAAGAGAGAGGGAGAGGAGAAATACTCCTTGAATGAATTAATTAATTTGCCCCACTCACCGGCATGTTGACCCGTTGAGTTGGTCCGCGAGGTAAACATCTCAGAAGAGTTGTAGGCCCGATACGCTCCCCGTGCTATATTTTGCGTAACTGCAAGTAGAGAGAGAGAGAGAGAGAGAGGGGGATAAGAGGGAGCAGAGCAACAGTCGACATTTTTAATGTAGAAAATAGAGGTGTTTTACAAGAGAGAGGAGATACCCTACACATACATACATAAGACCCTCACACACTTTGAAAGAGGATAAAACTGAAATTGTTATTGCAAGTGCTTTGTAAACCGATGAAAAAGGACAGTGAGTTGGCCAAGAATATACAAAGTACTGATCAAGAAGTTGTCGCCATAGCTAGGACTATAAAAACACGCGCACACACACACACACACATAGGCACACACTCACATAATCGAACACACAACCACAAGTGCAGATGGTAGGCATTTAAAAAGTGCCCGCTGCAACTGAGTTTCTGAAAGAAGGACGAGGATAAGCTGAAGTTTATGGCAAACATGACAGCCGGTGTTGTGCAAGTGTGCGAGTGTGTGTGTGTGTGTGTGGTGGTACAGTATGTACCAAGCGGGGCATTGCTGCGCCTGGCACAACGCGACTCCTTTTAGCTTTTACTCAACGTTTCGCATTGTGTTTTTATTGTGCTTCTACATCTCGCTCTATGCATGTCTGCCAGTCTGCATGTGTGTGTGAGCGCGTGTGTGTGTGACCGGAAACTGCCATTTAAAGTGCATTTTAAGAGGACGATTGCGTCGCGACGGCTTCACTTGCGAGCTAAGGGAAAAGAAGAAGCTTGTCCTGTCGACGTGCTCCTGTTTAGCCCATGTTCTTTCCCCCTCGTCGTTCTCGTCCCTGATGTTTGTTATTGTTGTTGCTGTTGCTGTTGCTGTTGTTGCGTTATTTTATGCCGAGTTTGTTGTTATTTTATGCAAGCAACTCTCGTCTCTTTTGGCCACAGTCCCCTTCTTTTCGTTCGCCCCGCCGCTGTTGCCTGGCTGCTTGACTGCTTCGTGTAATCCAACTCCTTTTTAATTACATTCAACACCCGACCGAGACCACCCTCCCTCCACCCTCCCCCTGCACCTTGCGCACTCGTGTCTGCCAAGGTGTTGGCCGGCAACTCTTCCAGCTTTCCCCCTACAAATATCGATTTCGCCCAGAGCCTCCCAGCCCGAAGCTCAACAAAGTGTTAAAGCAATTTGTTAAGGTGGCTGCTGCTGCTTCTCCTCCTACTCCTCGCATGGCATGGAATGGGATTCGATGCAGTTCACTCGATTGCGAATAGTCGCACAACGGGAGGATCATATTTGCATGCAGCACCAAGGTAGGAACAACTGAAGCAGCAGCTGCAACTGCAACAAATTTTAGCAGCATTCCAGAGCGATGTGCAAGCTTGGCCGAATCAAAAAATCCTTCCCCCCCCATCATTTACAGTCTGCAGTGTGATATACTTGACAAGTGAACTGTGAACGAACCTATTTATTACTCTTATAAAACATTATATATATTTATGTATAGTACACTTTGTGCAGTACACTTGATCCTCGATCTCAGGATTCAGTCAAGGATTTGACGAAATAACAGCCAGTCCATAATGTGGAAGACTTATCTACTAAAAATATGCTAGCAGCTGCATCGACCCGTTAAGAGATAAATGACAAGAACGACCAGAGGCGAAAGCTTCCGTTGACTGCACTTGAAAGCACCCGACGATACGGATACGACCTATGTAGGTATGTTGAAATGCCGTAGAGTACTTTAGTTAGAAAAGTGTCACATACTGGATTTGAACGGTTCATGTCGATTCTAAGGGCATTCTTAAAAAACTTTAATAGTTTCGTTTTTACTGTCCGATCTTATTGAAAACGTTCACAATATAGTATATATTGCATATATACTGAAGTAGTTAAGTTTATATCGTAGCTGTAATGCAGCTTTTAAGTAGACTTTACTGAGGGAGAGAGGGACGTGGCATAATTTTGAAAATCAGACAGTCTGTCTGTCGACTCGGCTGTTGATAATATATATATATAATATACACTTATATATGTATATAATAAATACTTTAAAGGTTCGGAAATGCCTGTTACATACATTTGCACAAAGTTAGTATGCCCTTTTTTGACCATTTTCAATGGTCGAAGGAAATAAATATAGAACTTCTGTGTATTAGCCCCCGTGGAATCAGCATGTCCCTTAAAATTGTTTCTTAAATAACTTCAATAATAATACACTAAATCTAAATACACTAAAATCTCTGCATTTCATTTTTATCGAGTAACAAGCGTATGCTTAATCCAAAATGAACATCAAGTGAAGATCAAGTGTAATAAATGAGACAAATCAAATTTGAAAGTCCAAGCTCTTTCAGTCCCTAAGATATAAATATAAGATCTATTTAGACCAACGTGACGGTTTGCCACTTCTGTTATATATGTTTATGGGTAGTTAGAAGCAAAGTTATAATACTTTTCTAAGCTACTCATTGCTTGCGTATACAAATGGCTATCACTTTACGAGGAGTGGATGTGGAAACTCTTATAAAAAATTCCCTTTCTGGGTTTTCCCCAATTCATTGCAACAAATGTTGGATCGGTTATATCGTTCTCTATCCCAGATTAAATTAAATTAAATTAATTTTAAATTTAATCAACTTAAAATTTTGTAAACTTATACTTTACGCCTAATTATGTTAAATTTTAAATAATTCTTTGTATCAATTTTATTTCTAATTCAGTCGACTGTATTTAGTTGACTTTAAATTTAATGAAATAAAAATAAATAAATAACATTTGAATTGCACAAATAAATAGGGAGCTTAGATTAAGCATACCTGGTTAACAGCGAACCAGAGAACGAATCGAAATCACCTTGGCCGAATATATGTCTTTAAATCTCTCTCTAAACTCTGAATAAGTATAAGTATAGTAAGCACGTTACCTTGAGACCGCCACGTTAATTCGGACGGACTTCGATGGGTATATTGAATCAGCTTATCAATAGAAAGATGACATTCTACGAGAAGATCCCCTTAACCCTGATAAAGTTGAGTTATGTGGATAAGTTCGTTGAAGCTTACATATCGTTGAGATAGATTCGATTTATTACAGGGTATTTTTGATGATAACTTGAAGTGCTGTATTTACAGCAGCTGCATTCTGCTTCCACCCCCAGCTGCCCCTTTCCGAACGGGCCCCTGCCGCCCGCCCCAGCGCCGTGGGGTACTTGCAGAAACTTTAAATACGTTCACACATGAGTTGCTACACAATCGCCTTGTGCCATTTAATTTCTGCCATTTGCCGTTTGCCGCTCGCCGAGCAGACGCAGCCAACCCATACAGAATTTCTAGAGGAATAGGTCAGTACGGTCGTGTAAGGGTGTGTGTGTTTATGTGTGTGTGTGTATTGGATTGTGTGTGCAAGTGTAGTTAAAACAGTAGAAAAACTGCGGTGCATTCAAGTGCTTCAGGAAATAATATATGTACGATGTATGTATAGGACGTGTATGCCACACATATAATAAGCACATAATGAGTATATAATAAGTGCAGCATATAATAAGTGCAACCCACACCCCTCCACCTCGTCAGACTCCTCCCCTTTCCTTCCTTCCAAGCCACACAGTGCACTCTCTTCCTGACCGCATTGCAGTTGCCCCGGGTTCAACGACAGCCTCGAAGGTCGAGCACGCATTGAGAACTGAGAAATTGAGAGACAGAGAGAGAGAGAGAGAGAGGGAGAGAGACAGAGAGAGAGAGAGAGAGAGGGAGAGAGACAGAGAGAGAGAGAGAAAAAGAAATAGAGGGGGATGCTCTGCTCTTATCCTTGTGGCTTGCAGCATATCGGTGATATAAGACTTCGACTCAGGGGACAGGGGCAGAAAATGAGTCTAGAACTCGACGATGGATATCTCATGTCGCGGAGCGCATGTGTATGTGTGTGTGTGTGTGTGTATGTGTGTGTGTGTGTGTGTGTGTGTTTCCCCCTGTTGCATTGCAGCTGTTGCTGCTGAAAGTAGCTCATAGATAAAAGTTAATGTGTGCTTCAGGCAACAGGCACAACTGCATCAGATGGCAAAGCTTTGCCCGCTGGCTACCTCCCGTTTCCTTGCCGCAAGACCCACGATTCGACTCGACTTGGTGTGCTTCCCATCCCATTTAACTTCCTCTGCAAACTTCGGATTTTGCATTATGTTTGTATACGGCATTTTGCCTTTGACCAGGAGGAAATCTTTTGTAATCGTCCGATAACCCCGACATAACTTGAAACTCAACCCCTAAACGCGAGGATAATGCGCGCAAACAATGCCGCAATCGCAATGCAACTGCATGTCCAGCTTAGCAGGATGCCGTGCTGCCAGGCAGCATCCATGCAGCCTGCCTGCCAGGCAGGTCCTTCGCGGCAATTAGAAGAGCCTCGAGCGGGCCTCGGCAAGGCCTTCTGCTTATTTATACATCTCAAAATGGCCGAACCCGATGCAACCGTCGGCGTCGTTGCATTCCCTTTGTGCGAGAATCCCTTTTAAATTTCTTTTGTGCGCGAATGCAACGCAGAGCACAGTAAAGGGATTCGCATTGACAGAAGAACACGGGCTGATACAGGAAGCGGGATAGGCCAGCTATGAAATGAATACGCATAAATTACATACAACCTAGATAGGCAGGGCATGGGAAAAATTATTGAATTGAAAGCTCAACTGACAAATGAAAACTGACAATCCTTCAGTGTTTATGCCAGCTGCAGAGTATGAGAAAATGGCAGCAAAATACAGCAACAATCGAAATGAGGAAGCTACGAAGATTGTAAGGCGATGCACATTCGGCAAATTCCCATTTTTAAAGCAAAACATCCAATAATGATCACACTTGGCTGTGTTTAAATATTGCACGCAAATTATCTTTGCTATTATTTAATATTACCTAATTATATATTTACTTTGGGAGGTCTGTCACACCTCCTTTTGTTACATACACTTGCACAAAGTTAAAATACTCTATTTTTTACCATTTTCAATGGTCGAAGAGTATATTAATAAGAGGTTCATAGTCTTCAACTATATTACTATGAGTAATAATCGGCTTATAGCTTGAAGAATCAAACAAATCTAGAGTGACAACCAGTCACAATAATGTTGGAACCACGGGGCAAGAAGTGAGAGAATAGGTTGAAGAACAGAAGCTCTTCACTTGACCCGGGCAAAATTCGTACTGCTTCCGGGTCAAAACAGACTTTATTGCAAGTCTTGTCTTGTGTATATGTTCAAGAGCTGGCCAACTTTTTCCCATTGTCGTAGGTCTTTGAGCTGTACAAATGTACAAATGGCGAGTGCGACAGGGAAACAGTTGAATTAATAAATTGTGTTGTTGTTCAAGGAAAAAGAGTTGTGATGGCTTGCAACTATCCCGCTAGAGAAAAAGGTGGTGGAGTGGCGAGGGGATGGGAACAGCGAGTCATAGAACACATGTCGCAGCGCAAAACTCTTGATTGGCCCTCAGCCAGAAGGTCCAGAAGGAGGACCTGTTCTCTACAACGGAAATTAGGTGACAGCCCCAGACGGTGTGCAAGACTTTCTGGCGGGCTCACGTTATTGTGCGGCCTCGAGACGATGACGACACAACGACTGCAAGCACAGTGGTTTGATATGCATTTAATATGCTAATATAGTGTAGAAGAAAGACACTTTTAGTCATAATTGTTATATATCCATCTAAAATGTTGGCTTTTATTCAGACCGACATGGTTTTATCGACCCGGCTGTTGATGCCCATGAAAGTTTTGTGGGATCGCAGACGCCTCACGATATTAACCCTTTACTCAAGGGGTAGTGTAGTATAACAGTATAAGAGGAACCTTAAAATTTGGCCCATTTCTCTAGCTCTTATAATATCTAAGAATGTGTTCACACACATACAGACGGATATCCGGGCACGGCAAAATCCACTTAATTATTGATGCTGATCAATAATAAAAATAATTTTCAGGGTCCGTTACGCGTCCGTTTGCCAATTAGCATACATTTGCACAAAGTTGATATATCCTTTGACCATTGTTAATTATCAATGGGTAGAAAAATGTTTCATTTAATCCCCTTTTTGCAATCTATATACAGGAGTTCGACATACCAATCACGCGCAGAATAAAGCCCGCTCTAAATCGACTGCATTTCAATCGTTACCAACTACTGTGCAACGCTGGCAGCACTTGGGTCAGTTTTAATTGCTGCCGTGTGCCTGTGTGTGTGTGAGAGAGAGAGCATGTGCGAGTCTCTCAGATGCGAGAGAGTGCGGTGGGTGTGTGGGAGTGTGAGTGTATTAGTGTGTGTCGCGATGTTGTTGTTTGATGGGCTGGCAGAGAGTTTTTGTTGCTGCTCAAATTACTTTAATGTTCTGTTGTCCAGAGGGACAATCGTAATGCTGATATATGTCGACGGACCCACTGTACTGTGCCGCCCCACCCCGCTGCCTACCAACCCACTCCTCCCTCGACACCCATCTCGCATCACAATTGAGGAATGATTTGGAAAGCAGCGGATGAATGTCAAGCAAGACCTGCCATATAGAGAGTGTGCAGGAATGGAGGTAGGCTGCAGGTTGTGCTCTGAAGACGCAATTAACGATATTCCCTCACAAAAGCTAATGGCATTTGTAGCTCTACAAGGCTGTACAAATGTAGCTGTATCTGCAGTTGTAAATGTATCTGTGAGTGGGCTCAGCCCCCCTCAGCCCCTGTGCACTTGTTGGCTTCCCCTTTTTCGCTCAAGTGCGCGCGAGAGTCGCGTGTGCAATGCTGCAAAATGTTCAAATTCGCAACTTTTTGCGCTCTTCGCCTCTCGCTTTTGGCTTGGGTTATCTGCTCTGGCAACGACAATCATAACAGCCCGAGGAGCCCAAACCAAAACCAAACCCGAATCTGAATCGCAGAGGCAGAGATAGAGGCCGAGACCCAGACCGAGCCACAACATTGGCGGGATCCAGTCGGAGGGGCCGAGATGACGACGCCGCTGGCCGGGCGGAAGGAGAAGTAGGCGGGAACAGGGACGGGGCAGACAAACAAGCACAGTCAGAGCAGCAGAGCAGCGGAGGCAGCGCAGCGAAGTCAGCACCAGCAGCAGCAGCAGCAGCAGCAGCGACAACGCTGTGGATTTTGATTCTGGGTCATTCACCCTGCACAAAAAAATTTTGCGCTGTGTTAGGTTGCTTTTGAGCACACGCGTCTGTGTGTGTGTGTGTGTGTGTGTGTGTGCTTGCACGCGTGTTGTTGTTGTCGTTTTTGTTGGCTGAGATGGCAGTGCTTTGTTGCCCAGCACGTACAGGCTGAGGAAAGAGCGCAGGCATCCAAATTGGTTAGCGAGCTGCAGCCCCAAGATCACCTCAACAGCAGAGTTCTTCTGCCTGCACCGTTTGATTTGGATTTGTCTTCCACGTGCCTCTCCGTCCTTTCCGGCCCGTTGCTGCTCCTCCTTCCTCCTTCGTTCCCGCTTGTTAGCATGCAGAGGGGAATCGTTCGGCCCTCCCGCCCTGTTGAGGTTTCTTGAACTTGTGCTTTGAAGATTTCAACATGAATGCGCAATATATTTTATTTTTATATTTTGTTTGCCGTTTGCTTTTTCTGAAATTTGCTTATCACAAACAATTTTAGCTGTATTTTTTTTAAACGGGGCCATGCGATTTCCAACCGATTTCTTTCTAGTTTCTCGAATGTGCAGCCCTTCGTTTTCAAAGCAGTTTGAAACAGTCCGCTACTGTCGATCTGTGCGTGGGATACTATGATATATGGATATATGTATGTAAATATATCTACATATCTGTATATGTACTTTCGGTAAGGTTTGTAGTGGTTTTCCAAAAGCTGCCCCTTCTCCTTTTTAGCTTTGGTACTGGAAATGCAAAACTAGTCAATGCTTTGTCACTTTTGCAAATTAAACTTTAATCTCGTTAACGTTTGCCGAGATAAGCTGCATCTTCCCCTTCCGCTGCTTCCAGTCTCCTTTCTGTTTCAGCTCTGTACACTCCCTTTATTCCGCACAAAATCCCCAAAATAAACTTCTGGCCCAACGCAATTGCAGTTGCCATTTAGGACGCCGAGGCAGTGGAAACAAAAACAAGTAACGAAAACTACAGCGCTACTGTCAGATACCCTTCATTGAATTTCAAAACACCAAAGAATGTTACTGAAAAATTAAATCAACATGTCACGAAATCGATGTTTATTACCTAGGGAGGGTAGCAGACAAATTTAGTGTCTCTATAATGCTGATTAAGAACATATACAAACATACTTTGCCTGTTACACACATTAGCAATAGTCGAAGAGTATAACAGTGGAAACAGGGTGACCAATAACGATCAAATGTACAATCTGGCCAACAAGTACATAACATATCCATAAGAAATTTGAGAATGATCATTTCTTTGTAGGATTACTGCATCGAAGCAGCTGCTATTTTTTTTATTATGTTTATTAAAAACAAAAACTTTGGTTTATTAAGAAGGATAATTTATACCCAACTTCGCTTAGTTTCTAGTCGAAAGATTCGACATCAAAATATACGAAAAAGTATTCAAAATACCCCATTATGGGAATAACAAAAGTACAACTGCATACATTCAATTTCATGAGGTTCAGAAGAGAAACAAACAGCGAAAAGCAAAACTAGCAACTCTCCTCACCGAAGCCATGATACCCTGCCGCAGAAACCAAACTTTATTGGAATTTTAGCCAAGAGTAATGTATCTTTAATCTGTTCCTGTGTTGGACTGTCAAATATCAAATAGCGATCCGAATATTGATATCGATAAATTAAATAATAGAGATGTGATATAAAATTGTCAATGTTATTCTGAAAATGCATGTCGTTCTCTTAAGACGTTTCTCACTTACGCGAATGGCCAAACCCTACATGCAATACGCCGAAAGAGAATAACCTGCAACGTTTTCGGTCAGTCGCAGTTGCAGTTTTGTGTCGATTCCCACGTGCAATATAAAACAATGAGAGTGTAGCCGCCACGTAGATTTATCTGCATTACGAGGTGCGGCAGCAGGATAAACAGTGCCAAACATACACACACACATACATACATATGAACACACAGTCATGAGGACACACGTAATGACAGAATCAAAGAGACTGCACTCGCACACATCCGCGTGCACGGAAATGTCAGTCGACAAACTTAAAATTATGTTTGTGCCAAATTGAAGTTTCGCTACTCTTTTTGGCCAGGTTGCCATATTGGTATTGTAATTCGCCAGGGAAAAGGAAAGGAAAAAAGGAGCTAAACGACAGGTGTAATAAATAACCCAAGCGCAGAACAGAGAAAACAACGTAAAAAGGAAATAAGAAGAACTGTCTAAAGGGGGCACCGTTGCGCGTTGTCCCTGCTAATTTGTGTCACTTAGCGCAGGTGGCGACACAGAAGGAAGTGGAGCAACAATCACCACATGGCAGTGAATCATGAAATGCCGCAGCGGCGGGTTCCCGCGTTGGTGGTCCAGGGGCGCAAAATGTATGAATCTGTTTGGCGACCTCGTTGCGGTTTGCAACGGGTTGTTCTTGGCTGCATAATCTAAAACACTATAAATGTCGATCTATTAAGTTTTCTCCCATAGGGCGGTACAGCGGCCATTGGCTTTTTGTTTGGCAAGCGGCCAAACTGTTAATTTTTGGCGCAGAAGGCGCTATACTATATCGAGTCTCAAATGTGGCGCTGTACATACATCTATATACAATAGTTTCAGGGTGCCAAAACGGGAAAAAAAGGGAAGTTTGTAAATTATTTTACATTAAAGATTGGTGGAAAAAACCACGATTGTTTTTTGTTTAATTTAAATTCCAACTTCCATTTTAAAGCAATTGGTTCTTTTGTTACAAAAATCGAACGAAAATATGCTCGCTGTACAACACTGCTCGTGAACACAAATTTTTACATATCGATATATCGATATGTATTCTGTTGGCTGTCCGCTTGCAACGCTGTTGGTTTTGAGGGCGTAGTTCCAACAAGTGCACAGCATTAATTTTGTGTTACTAATCGCGTGTAACTGCGCTCGCGTTTGTGTTGAGTTATTATTAAGTTTCTTATTATAAGTAAAAAAAAAAGTCAAAGCACTTTCCAGCAGCCGCTGCCCGGGAAGGCAGACCCTTTTCGTGTGAAGAAAGAACATACACATCCACACAATGTTTCTGTTTTTACCATCAACGATTCTGGGACGCAGCTATTTGCTTTTTGTGCTGGTACTGGTCGTGGGTGTGTTCGCCCAGCATGAATGGCAGGCTCGAGATGCGTTTGATGAGATTAAAATCCAGTTCGATAAAGTGAATTCTGACAACTGCCCCATACAGCATCATGCAGATTTGTTTATGCCAATGGACGTCGTCTCCCACAAGCCAGACATCAAGGAGGTGAACGTGAATCCAGTCTTTCCAAATCGTACAGCGCTGCTGCATCTGCAGAACATGGCGCTGAGTCGCAGTTTCTTCTGGAGTTATATACTCCAGTCGCGTTTCATTCGTCCAGCCATTAATGACACCTACGACCCGGGAATGATGTACTATTTTCTCTCAACCGTCGCCGACGTGTCGTCCAATCCCAGCATCAACGCCTCGGCTATTTATTTTGCACCAAACAGTTCATACTCATCTTCGTATCGGGGCTTTTTCAACAAGACATTTCCACGCTTTGGACCCCGCACGTTTAGACAGGACGATTTCAATGACCCCATTCATTTGCAAAAGATCTCAACATGGAACACATTTGATGTGCAGGATCTGGGTGCCCATCATCCGGACACTATATCCAAGGATTACACGCATGATTTGTACAAGATAAATGAGTGGTATCGCGCCTGGTTGCCAGACAACGTGGCTGGGCGGCACGACACGAAGATCACGTACCAAGTGGAAATACGCTACGCCAACAACACCAACGAAACCTTCACATTCCACGGTCCGCCTGGATCCGAGGAGAATCCGGGACCAATTAAGTTGACACGCCCATATTTCGACTGCGGACGCTCCAACAAGTGGCTTGTGGCAGCTGTGGTGCCCATCGCGGATATTTACCCCCGACACACGCAGTTCCGTCACATCGAATATCCCAAGTAAGAATGATATAAAAGGTTGATTCTCTTTCCACTTAATGTTTAATTCCCATCGCTTTGCAGATACACCGCCGTTTCCGTGCTCGAAATGGACTTTGAGCGTATCGACATCAATCAATGTCCACAGGGTGAGGGCAACAAGGGGCCTAATCACTTTGCGGACACGGCCCGCTGTAAGAAAGAAACAACAGAATGCGAGCCCTTGCATGGCTGGGGTTTCAGGCGAGGAGGCTATCAGTGTCGCTGCAAGCCGGGCTTCCGACTGCCAAACACAGTTCGGCGACCTTATCTGGGCGAGATTGTGGAACGGGCTTCAGCGGAGCAATACTACAACGAATATGACTGTCTTAAAATCGGCTGTAAGATTGAGGAGATTTGAAGAGTAATCTCAAGTTGATTAATGCGTTACCATTGCAGGGATTCAGAAGCTGCCCATTCAGTGGGAGAAGGCGCCCTATCACATACGCGAAAAGTATCTGGACATGCATCCCGAGTATCGTAACTTCACCACCGGTTCCAGATCTCTGCATGCTGAGAATATAAACATTGATCAGGCCCTGAAGTACATTCACGGCGTCAATTACCGAACATGCAAGAAGTGAGTTCAACTTAAACAATGTGCTTGTGGATTTATATTAATGTGCATTTGTCCTGGTAGCTTCCATCCACAAGATTTGATTCTGCGCGGCGACGTTAGCTCTGGCGCCAAGGAGCAGTTTGAGAATGAAGCCAAAATGGCCGTGCGTCTGGCCAACTTTATTAGTGCCTTTTTACAGGTAAGCAGCAGCAAAGGAATCATTTCCCAGCGCCTTCACGCTAAATGCAGAGCAATAATTGATAAACCCGACACCTATTAAGAGCCTTCGACGTCGCCTCTTGAAAACTTCTCAAGTGTAAATTATAATTTTGCACGCGTAATTCAACTTCCTCGAATTTCCTGCAATGCAAGTTTCAGCTGTGCCATCAGCTTCAGCTACATATACAGCTTCAGTTTCAGCCGTTGTCTGTTGCCACGGCTTGAATTAAATATTCAGTGTCAAACCATTACCAAATGCTAAATTCATTAGTTTGAGCGCAAAGGACACGAAAAACGGGTTCATCACAACGCGTCGTCTTCATTAAATGAAGAACAGCAGCAGGCAAATGCTCTCGGATAAACTGGACTTCTCTCTAACCCCTTCTTCCCTCTCTAGCGTTGTGTAGATTTATATTTGCACAAGCTCTTAGAAATTGTTGGGGAGAGCCCCAAAAGTCTACATCATGGTAAACAACTATACACATTCTTCCCGCACGCATTCAGGTATCGGATCCCAACGAGGTTTATTCGGGCAAACGTGTGGCGGACAAACCGCTGACCGAGGATCAAATGATCGGTGAGACCCTGGCAATTGTGCTGGGTGACAGCAAGGTCTGGTCGGCGACAACACTTTGGGAGCGGAATAAATTTACCAATCGCACCTACTTTGCACCCTATGCGTACAAAACAGAGCTGAACACACGCAAGTTCAAGGTGGAGGATCTGGCACGTCTGAACAAAACGCACGAGCTATACACCGAGAAGAAGTACTTCAAATTCCTTAAGCAGCGCTGGAATACAAACTTTGATGATTTAGAAACTTTCTACATGAAAATTAAGATACGTCATAATGAGACAGGTGAATACCAGCAGAAGTATGAGCACTACCCGAACTCGTATCGTGCGGCAAACATCAAGCACGGTTACTGGAGCCAGCCGCAGTTTGATTGCAAAGGTTATGTAAAGAAGTGGCTGGTGACCTACTCGGTGCCCTTCTTTGGCTGGGATAGCCTAAAAGTCAAACTGGAATTCAAGTAAGTACCCGGTAATAGGGGATGGCATCTTTATGTCGGGTAGGGTTGAGGTACGGGCTTTCGGAGCCGAGCTGGTTGGGCCGGTCCGCTGCGTGCCGCTGTCGCGGGCCAGATCACACCCCTTTTCGTCGACACAGTCCCGGTTTCAGTTCCATTTTGGCTTTCTCATGCAAATGTTTGTTTGAATTGATTGTTTAATTTTCGAGTGTCGACACTCGGCACAACTTATGACTTGTGACTTGTCGACTGTCAGGGCGCCCTTTTGGTATTATTATCATGCTAAGGGGAGCAATTAAACTGTCTAATTTGTTGACTTCTGCCGCAGGGGTGTGGTCGCAGTGTCAATGGACATGCTTCAGCTGGATATCAACCAGTGTCCGGACTGGTTTTACGAGCCAAATGCCTTCAAGGATACGCACAAGTGCGATGAGAAGACCTCATATGTGAGTATCATCTCGTGGAACTGTTCAAAAAAAACTATTTAAAAAACAATTTAAATTTTACAGTGCGTGCCAATTATGGGACGTGGCTACGAGACTGGCGGATATAAGTGTGAATGCCTGCAGGGCTATGAATATCCGTTCGAGGATCTGATCACCTACTACGACGGTCAGCTGGTAGAGGCCGAATACCAGAATATCGTTGCCGACAAGGAGACGCGCTACGACATGTTCAAGTGCCGCTTGGCGGGCGCGTCGGGATTGCAATCAGCGTTGGGATTGGTCATTTCGCTGTTTGGCCTTACGCTCACGCTACTTTATAGATTTAGTTAGGCGCCCAGAGAAGCCAAATATTTTAATCTCAATCCGTCCAAAAGAACCAACCAGAATCTCGATACAGAAAAAACACGAAAAAAAATCAAGACAAAGCTAAAAAATTCTGAAAAACAAAATTGACACCCAAAACAAAACGAACTGTTGCATGTCTCTTGTCCGTCGTCCGTCGTTCATTCCATGTTCTATATATGTGTGCTTGCCTTTGAACATTGTCATCATTTATCTGCAAGGCGATTAAGTTGTAGACATAATCTATTACAATGAATCTGGTTATTTGTCATTTATATCAAAGGAAGCAGAAGCATCAGCGGCAGGAGCAGTAGAAAAGCGCAAACAACCGCGCCTACAGAGCTCAGATTACGGAAACGACGCTGCTGCTGCAGATGCTGCTGTGGCCCCTGTTAATGTCCGTGAAGTCCGTGAAGCACAGCTGTGTGAGTGTGCGCGCTACGAGATGAGTCGAGTCTAGCGCAACGGAACTGAGTGAACTCTTGCAAACCTGTTAAGATCAAACCCAGTTAGGCCCCGTACCCATCCTCAAAGTGAGCTGAGGGTTGTTTGCGCCGTACACACACACACCTTTGCTGTCAAGAAGAGCAACGCCTGCCATGACTGAGAAACCAGTGTTTTTCTTATATTAATTCGTCGCCGACGCTGCTGCATAGCGCGGCGTCGGGTCCGATGGTCTACTGGTTGCTTTTTTTGCCTGAATTTAATGTGCAGATTTTTTCAGTATCCTTTTCTGCTGCCTTGATTATCATATGCGCTTGAATTTTATTATCTATATTCCCTGAGAACTTTTTCTATGCGCCGCAACAACCAGTTTTTTAGCCACTTGGACTCGGGCTTGGTCTCCTGCCAGGGCAAAAAAATTCGACGGCGTTTTTCATTAAAAAATGACATGGTCATATATGGGTAACTGGACTTGGACAGGGGGAGGGGACAGTACAACACAGCATACAAATATTATTTTCACACATTTTTCATAGTCATTTCATAGGGCCTAGGAGCAGCAGCCAGTGGGCAGTGACGACCGCTCCGTCACGGGCAACTCCTATATTTCCATTTTTACCGTTGTCGGCTGAAGACTGGTCGGCTCAGCAGAATCACGTTCAAGTGGTTCTGCCTTTCTCTATCTCTGTTTTATAAAATACCAACAAACTTTAGCTTTGGATTAAACTTATTCACTCAAAATATTTCCATATCAGTTTGTAGGACAGTTGAGAGACCAAATACAAATTCGAGTTAATCATTTATAGACTAAATCGTAAGTCCGTCCATAAACGAAATCTTTTGTATTACGTTTATACTATTAAGTGCCTTGAATATCAGTGTCTTTTATAGCGTAAAATATATAGTTAAGTTCTGACTCTGGAGATTTTTTATGTATACATATTTGCTTTTTAAACGACAATATTTTCAAATAAACGATTAATATATGTTAATATTGTAATGACCCTTTTGGGACTTACCAAACTTATTCATGTTGGATTCAATGGTCAAGTTGAAAAATTTATACCAAAATTGCCAAATTTATGTAAAATTGCGAATGCCTTTTGTTAATTTTAGCTAAAAATGACGTCCTGGTAAATCCCGTTTTAGGTAACTAATGAAACAAAATTCAAGAACTTGGAACTTGAAACCAAAAAGATTGTTGTTGTCGCCCGTTGATAGCCGGGCGCCACGTTATCTTTCTATCGCGGTAGTTGCACGCACGGCTGAATTGACACGGATTAAAGTAGTTTCGATCGGCCCAAGCTATCCACAAAAATGAAGAATAAATCGTTAATTCGAACTTTGATTTATTTTTGATCCTTTTAGAATTTTAAGAAATTTTGGAAGTGGTTCAATTTGAATGAGAGACGTTTTTGTACTGAGCAAAGCTTAAATTATTAAAAGCATTACAATTTTTTCCTCCATTTGACGTTTACCTCATGGCATACGAAACCGGCCGTGCCCACATCTAAAAAAAGGAAACCACTCTTGTTTTCTTTTGTCGTGTTCATTTATTTTGTGTTTTCTAAATACATTGGCCAGCTACAATAATCACTGGCTTCTCGGGGGAGGAGTAGCTCGAGCTTCGAGTTGGCTATCAAACTTCACTTAAAAACTATCACAAATCAGTTATTATACGTGTATGTGCCTACATCATAAATAGTTCGAGTACATAGCAGCTGCGGCAACTATTCGATTCTTGACTCCAAAATCCCATGTACGTGTCTGGTTAAAGTTTCTCCGGAATCGAATGCGCACAAGGGCACAGTAAACCAACTGAACAACAACATGTCAACAGACTAATTTCGAGTCATCAATAAAACTCGCAATGTTTCAACTAATTTACATTTACAACACACAAACATTTAAAAAGATACATTACAAGTCGAGGCGATTCGAAATTTTTCAGTAATATAAAACAAACAAAAACAGAAAAATAATCAAAAATTACTGTCGGATCTTTGATCTGGCCGCTAGTTACAATGAGCTTACAACTAAACGGCAGGTATTTCCTAGGTGTTTCTAAAATGTGTATTGTGGGCGATTTCTATGAACGATATTTCTTATGCTACTAATCTCTCGAGTTTTTCAACGTTGACATTTTGGTTTCCTTTAGACTTTCTTAATTCTTGGTTTTTCTAAGCATATATGTATGTGACGCAGTGTTCTTTTATTTAAAATTACTTAATAGTTACAATTATTATTGTTCATTCGTTAATTGAATGTATTTTGGATTTAATGTATATAATTGCTAAAAACAATTGGCTTTGATAATTCTTTCAATGTTGTGATTTCCTTTAGTTTTTTTAGATATTTCGTATATCAGTTAAGTAATTTGTTAATTTCCTGGAGCTATTTTGAACTCGGTCTTCTCAAGGTTCAGTGTGGATTCCGCATTGTATTTTTTAGCTTGCTATTTGCGAGAGAAAACTCTAAGTTCCGTGTAGTCTATGAGCAGAGTACAACAACATAGGTGCATCAGGGCTGTAGCTTCAGTGTCCGGGGCCCCCTGTGCAAACTTCGCGGGGTCCCCTAGTATTGTTCGCTTACTTAAAGAAGCTTAGTATTGCGTAGGGTAATCATGGGGCTCATTGTTTAATTTCTTAACAAAGTGTATAACTATAAACATCTATATGCTTTGTATATTTGTTGGTCGTCTCTGTACACTCACAGGCTGCAGAATCCTCCCTACGATCCAGTTATATGTACATACATACGTGTTCATAGATTAATATTATAATTGTATCTGTTGCTGTGCTTGAATGTAAGTAACATATCTACATAGATTTGTCTGTAACGTATAGTAAGTTAATATTTGAGCAAAATTCGAACTGCGTGGTTTCATTAAACTCTCACAACAACGATAATAAAAAAGTCTCAAAACAACAATAATTAAATTACCAACTCGTAGAATGCTCATACGCCTATTTATCCTAACCATATAACAAATATTTTTGTGTGTATATTTCTAAAGTGCCTGATTGTATCGCAAGCAAGTATCTTTCATAAGTGTCGGTGTGTGTCTGTGACGAGGCTTATACTGAGATATGCGCGAGCAAACCTGCTACTCGGACTTCCCTAACTCGACTTTAATCTTAGCCGATCCTTATACCAATCCCCAACTCTATTCCGTGGGTGCGTAGTAAACAACTGTGGACTTTCGTCTGAAGCCCAAATTGAAAAACGATGTCTCCGACTTTTTGCGTTCATGCTCGTGCTCGTGCTCGTTTCCAAAGTAGGAAAAGAGCCGCCCGGTGCCGGCGGGAGGAGCCCTTATACCGCCACTGCCGCGGCGGCTGCCATGAACGCTGTGGCTGCTGCTCTGCCGATGGATCATTGTGAGTGAGGTGTGCGAGTGCTGGCGCTGCAGATGCTGTTGCTGCTGTTGGTGGTGGCGATTGTGGTGGTGGTGCTGCTGCTGGTAGAGTTGCTGGTGGTGTGCGTTGGTGTTGGTGCCATGCAGAAACCCAGTTGTAGTTGGCGATAGATCAGTCATCTCACACGGCCAGAGGGTGAACGAAGATGGGACCTTATGTATCCCGTCCGATAGTCGATAATGGTGGGATGCTGACCTGTTGAAGTACCGCTCCGAGGGCCGCGACCCCATCTGCGAATGTTGGGTGAGTTGAATGGTTCAGAGAGAAAAGATGACATGTTAGCATTGGTACACAGATAGCTCATTCAGCTTTGGTCTACAGCAAATTGATTTGGATTAGTTGTCTACTCGTTTAGTGTTCAAATGCGCTCTATATATTATGGTACAAGTTGTAAAGTTAGCTTTTTCTCTCAGTAAGGGCTTATTTATGAATTTACCCACTTACTTTTGCACTGCGGATCAACGACTAGATTATGGGATATCATTTGCTCGATCAGCAGTGCAACAATAATGACGAACTAATTGACACATAATATTTTAGGCGTCTAAATTGTAGCTAGAATTTTTACTGATATTTTCTTAATGTTGGTCTTCCTTTTTTGTTAATATTTACAATATCTGGATGGTGTCTGAGTGTTCCGTGTATTTGGTACTGTGTGTGTGCGTGTCTTTGGAGGGCGTTGTAGGTTGAAGCGTTAAAGGAAGCTGTGTCACATCGAGATAGATTCCAAAAAGCTGTGCTCTTCTATGGTATTCATCTTTTTTCAAAAGGAAAACCAGTTAGATACTTCCAAAACAGTAAGCATAAATAAAAGTGGGCGTTACTATTTACAAAGGTTATGGGAAAAATATCGATAGGTTAGGATCATACTATAAAGGATTAATGCATATTATACAGGTAAATTTTCTACGTACACAGGTTGAAGCATCGCATTAACTGCTCAAAGTTAGCAAGTGAAGTCTAAGTAGCTAACTTAGATTAATATTTGTGTAGAGGACGGTGGTGGTGGGTTGGTGTTTTGAGCTTTTGGTGAATACATTTAAAGCGCTCACCGGTTCGTTTATTTCTCAATTTGAAATATTATTGTACGTTTTACTAATTAAACGGTATAAAATGTATGTTCATTGCATTAATTATACGACATTTATAAAAAACAATATCATTTTGTGGCCGCGAGGCGTAACAAAAATGTCGCCTAAAGCCGCACACGATCGCTACAAAAATGTTGGTTTCACAATTAAATTGGGTTATCGGGTAGTCGCATGCGCTTTTTTGGTTGGCTCAAACAACATATGAGTTCGTATTGACAGCATAATATTTTCGTTTATGTTTATAATGGGACGCATAAATATGTTGCGATCTGTGAATTGCAAGAAAAAGACAACACAAGGAGAAAAAGAGAACGAGAGAGAGAGAGAAAAGAGAATAACACATAATTTGAAGAGGATATTCAACAGAACATAGAAAATAACATTAAGAACTAAAGTGGCTACGAGTTCAAGCTCAAACCCTCCACTTGATAACTCCTCACACTAGTCTTTTGGTATTTAGTTTGTTGTAATTCTATGTAGCTTTGGGAGGAAGCTAGAGCTTAACTGAAACTGCAGCTGTAGTAACTGTACCTTAAGTGTACGTGTTAACCATCGGTTCAGGCAAAGACATAGCATAATCGGTTCACGTACTTACCCAGACTCGACGGCTCTTCTGTGATTTTTTCATGTTTCTTATTTAGAAAATCATTTACAAACATTTTTATTTTCCGTTGTAGTTGGCGTTTTGATTATTATTTCTAGTATTTCTGTACATTTTTGTGTTATGGTTTTGAGTTTTTCTGTGATTTGTCCAACTTTTAGCTTATGTGGTGCGAGAAAGAACGCGTAATGTGCCGTTGAGCATATCTCGTGGACGGTCCGGTGACTGCGGCATCTCGTTTACAAAGCGCTGGCCTACCGCTACTTGTTATATTTTTTGTATTTTTCAAAGTATTTTTGCAATGAGTATAATGTTGTGTATATTTTTATACAGTTACAAATTACGTAAAATTTTAGCCAGGTTGATTCGTAGTTGCGGGGTGGTGTTATTTTGTTGTGTAGTTTGGTGAGTTCGTTTGTTGTGTGGTGAATACAGAGAGAGAAATATAAATAGACAGACAGCGTTTCAAGAAGGAAGACAGTCGTATAGAGAGACGGATAGGCAGATCGTGGTAGAGGTGAAGAAGAAAAACAAGAAGAAAAGAAGCAATAGTACAGATTAGCGGTGTTTTCTATATACAAATCAGAATAAGTTACTACTAGAGAGGTCCTAGATCTAAAAATGTTGTTTTGAAACTGAATATAATATATGAATACGAAATTGATTAATTCTTTTGCTCAAACCAAACAGACATATAAAAGATGTTGTGGTCTTTATTTGCCTGATCTTCAACTTGATATTCGCTTTATGGTGTGTGTCATACTAACAGTTTTATAGTTCGTCTGTCATTTTGGCATCCAAAAATATGAATATATTTGATTTTTGTTGCGGTGACTTATGTTTCTCAATAATATGAGTATTACTAGTGCACTTATAAAAAACTTGCACGTATTGATATTCAGTTTTTGTACTTATGTACTTGCATGTGGGTTTAAAAAAGTCCTGGAGCGAACTTACCTTTGCAGTTTTCGAAAAGGGGGTAAACCGATCTAATCGCACTAGAACTACTTGGTTACCTAAGCTACTTAAAGATTCACTCAAATCTACGCAAACTAACTTGAAGTATAAGTAGCTAAGTAGAGTAGTAAGAGAAAAGTCAAATGTTATTTCGAACAACCGAGTAAAGATGTATATAATATGTATGCACATACTTATTGTAATTACTTATTTTATGGAAACTCAAACGAAAAGTTTGATGCAGGAAATAAAGGAGGAATAAACAAAACGAATCAACTGGAAACCCTATTGAAAGTAATATATCATAAATATTTTAGGAATATGTACTTATCATTTGATATACTTATGTATATGTATGTATGTATAATATATATATGCAAATGGGACATCGCGACTAGATATGATACGTGAATATTGCCCATTACTAAAATAAGTCCGAAAGCTCAAACTTCAATTTTGAACTTTGCGGAATTGAACTTAAACCATCATACCGAAAATACTAAAGTAGTATTTAACTTGGTTATGTTTCGAATTTGATAATGGCTTTTACCTACGTATATGGAGTACACAACAACAGAAAACATTTCGAGCATTGTTCGGCTCAGGATTGAATTATAACAAAATGGATCTATGCCCCATGTGGCACGGCATGTACTCACGAAACTCACCTTGCATTGTGACCCAACATTATGATGCTTCTGTAAATACAATTGAGAGAAATATCGACACCATTTTATATATAAGAAATGAGAAGAGTATATAGCAATAGAGTAAAGTACAGTTAGTTAAAGTGGCTTGAGATATAGAGAGACAGAATTACAGAAATTGAGAAACGCACAGAGAAGAAAACACGTACACAAATTATAGAGAAACTAAAGAAAGAGTCATGATCGGGAAAGTAAAGTGTGACCAATTGTTAGAAATCTTATAGGGAACTTATAAATATACTTGTATATAAAAAGTCGTTAAAACATGCCAATATTTTGTATTTAATATTTTATACGGATATTTAATTTCATATTTTGTTCCCAATTTTTTGTTTTTATTTTATTTATTAGGGATTTCATAGTGTACTCCGCGTAACCACACAAACGAATATGTTCACTATCAAAAGTGGTACGCTTAAATAAAGTCAGCGAATGTGAACTATACATACATCAAATATAAACAAGAACTTAATTGGAGGAACCCTAAGTCGAACATGGTAAATTTACTGGCGTCGCTTTAAAATCGTTTAGCTTATCACCCTCCTCACAAACAATTGAAAGAATCGGGAAGATATCGAAACAAAAAGATAAGAATGCAAAATAAGAGAGAGTAAGTGAGATTGTAACTATGTAGTATGTAGTGTACTATGTGGGATTACGGAGCATATCAATCGACATGAAATCGAACTCAAAATCAACTATACATTGGATAGGTATTAGGTGTTTTATGCGTGTACTTTGTACGACAAAAAGCAGCCAAAACAAGGAAGATGGTATATGTCAGGACAGCATCAATTTTATCTTATGCTGTGGGGTTCTGGATCTTTACAGGTCTGATAGATAGATATGTGGTAAAAGTAAATACTTAAATTGAATTTCGCAACACCAGCGAATGTCAAGCTATACAATGTGTGAGTGTGTGTGGGTATTTTTGTGGTCAGTTTTTAAGGTGTGTAAGAACTACCATAATCGAGCCTTGGCATGTCCAACAACATCCACATTTACATGATATTTTACACATATGTTGGTGGTCAAAATAACTTGGTAACAAGTACTTAAGTTAACATATTAACACTGTGGCAGATCTGGGTCCTATATATAGTATATCTGACAGTAGAAACGAACGAAATTATGAAAAGTGTTAACAACAATTAAACAATAGCGTCAATACACATTAAGAATACAACAAGAAAGTTCTTTGCCCAACTGCAGAACGGGGCCAAGTTATGTTGCTATATACCATATATGTTTGTATGCATGTAAGTATGTATTAGTTTTACATTCGTAGTATATATGAATAAATGTTATTTAGTTTCGTGTAACAAGCCATTTTAACATGTTATTTATTTGTATGTGGGTTTCGGTTATGGGTAAACTGGGTTATAGTAGTGTATAGTTGGATGAAGTATCAACTTTAGTTTGGGGTGAGCGCAAAGTTCGGAAAGCTGGGGTGTACTCTTGTAAGTATTTTTATGTGGCTAACTCTAATGTACATTTACATATTGAAACTTTTAGTAGTAGTATTCGGTCAGTAAAACTCTGGTAAACTCTGTCTTTTGCCAACGTTAAAAGTTAATTTGTTTCTTTCTGCAACATTAAGGTATGCTAAATAACTAGGCTATAATAGTTTATGTTATAATTAGATATGTGGAAAGTTTTTGGTATTGGTTTTAGCTTTTGTATTTGGCCTACCGAATGAGCATAGCGAATTTCGGCTAATTCACAACAACATTGGTATCGGAGTATGGCACGTACGCTCTTTCTGCAAGATGTTGGTTACATAGAATTAAATATATGTTTTATGTTATGCAATAAGATGTAGATTATACAATATATTCATAATTTTAATGTGTTCGTTTTTAGCATTTATTTAGGTTTCTGAGTTAGTAACGTTATTAACTCGCTTTGATAATACACAAAGAAAAAATCAAAGAAACCAGATACATTTTTTATTAAGAAAATTAATTATGTAATAACAACTAAGTACGAAATGACGAAACAACGAAATTGCAACAAACAAACAATAATCTTGAGATCATAAATTATTAAAAACACGCACAAATTTTACTCACTATAAAAAAAATTAGCATAGTTATTGCATTATAGCATTATACTTAGTTAAATAACGTATACAAGTAAAAAGTAAACAAAGCATCGAAATAAAAACATAGTTGATGATCTGGTTTCTTACTTACCGCAAAAGACGCGTAATGTAGTCAGGCCAATTCTCGGGAAACATGACGAGGAAAAAGCCAATGGCAATAAGAATAACGCCGGCCAGTTTCATGCCCGCAAAGGTCGCACTGTACAGTATGACATCAAGTGCTGTGCGGTGAGGAGTGTCGCAGTAGACGATCGTAAGTGAATTGATTGCAGCAAAGGTGGGAGAGATAGAGAAGAGAATGAGTGACGACATATGTACATTATGTATTTTCGGGGACAAGGCCCCCTTTTTTTGGCCCGTAATCAAGATATATTTAGTATAATTTCTACGCTATGTACGCCCACATTTTAATAAAATTGAGCTTTCGTAATGCTAAGGTTTACGGTTTATAGGTGTAAGTGGGTTCAAGAGGGTCTGTGTACGACGTACCGCCAGAAACGGGTACAGCGGTTATCAGCCCGAGTGTCACAAACATATTGTAGGTAACGGCAGCGCTGAACTGCATCAATATGTGGAAAACTGCAATGAAAATTAATTAAGGCGATACAAGTTTCAGTTTTCATAACCACTTGGGCGAGGACTACCCAGCCCTGACCTGTCGTACCCAAGAGCAAAAGGCTCGCGGCGAGCAGTATATTCCATGGTATGCTATCCGAACTTAAGTTTTCGGCGCCCGTCAGGTACAGCGCCAGGACGACGGGCCACAGCAGCAGAGCGTTGAGCAGGCCGAGGGCGGTGAATGTGAATGCGATTTGGCTCACCGGCGGATCACCCATCACCTTGCGGAACATTACCTGAAATGCAAGGCACGACATCAGCAGCAGCAACTGCAAAACAATCACAGCACGCGAGAGGGAGGAGGTAACTTACCCTGAACACGGCATAGCCGGCAGCAGCTAAAGTGGCCAGCACGACGCCGCCCAAGGTACGGCTTTCCGTGATGCCGTCCATGTAGGCGAGTAGCGCGATGCCGGTATCGCAGAGGATGACGGCCACAATCTGTAATGGGAGCGATAGTAAAACTATGGAGAGAGATCGTGGCAGCCAGCAGAGGATCTCACCCTCACGCCGACAAACTGCTCGTGAAGTATGACCCAGGATAGCAAATAGACGCAGGCAACATTGGTGGCGAAGAGAGCTAGTGCATCTGTGGCAAAGAGCACGTGTAGCGATAGGGTATACAGGTAAGTGGTCACCAGCCACAAGATGCAGAACGAAAGGCATCGATTGAGAAAGCGACCTGCAAGAGGAGCAATTTAGAGTCGATTCTGCTGGCATAGGTGGAATTGATTCCCGCATACCTATAGTGAAACCACGCTCACGAAATCCACGCAGCACATCGGCCAGTATCTCGCTGAGCTTGTCGCACTTGCGGGCTGAGACCAGACCCAAAATATAGATGGGAAAAAAGAGCAGTGAAAAGTTGGTAAAGAACCAGGCCGCAAAGAACGGCGCATTAAAGTAGACTGGCTGGCGCGGTGGTATGTTGAACATCTCGGTGGCGTCCTCGACATGATGCAGCGACGAGTCGCTGATGGCCAGTATGTCCTCCAGTTCGGTACTCAGCTCTGCGCGACTCGACGACGTATCCAGATCATCGTCTAGTTCATCCTCGTAAGGTGCCCGATACATATACATATACTTGATACAATGCGTTGCCCCCACCCACGAGGCGGTTACCAGAATGGTAACGCATACGCCAAAGTACATCTACAAAGCAAATAGAAACTAGAATGGGCATTCCGTTAACCAAAGGATCACCCACCTTCTTGGCCAGTTCGGAGCAGCAGGATTCGTGACATGCCTTGAGCTTACGGAAACGGACTTCACCATCTTCGCCAGCTTGGCCATTTGGCTGCTGCTGTTGGTCAATAGCCAGCTGGCCGGTCTGAGTGTCGCTGGAGTCAATTCCGCCTCCGAAATTGTGCTGCGACCCATGTGTGCCCGGAGGCGTGTCCGCCTGTATGGTAATAACCTCATTGGGATCCTGTTGGCTCGACGATATCGAATCTTGGTGGGTTATTTGTGGATTGCTGGAGGTGAGCACATTGCTGAAACCGCTGCTCCCAATTGTGACGCTTACAACACCGCTGCTGCTTGCAACGCCTCCAGGTGCGCCGACCGTGCCACCACCGCTGCCGCTGTTATTGTTGGTTGTGCTAAACGGTCCATTCGACGAAGAGTCGCCGGTAACCACCACAGAGGGAGCACGCACGCGTTTTGGATTGAAGATGGCTGGAATTTCGCCGTCGCGCGTCATTCTATCATTGCCAAGCGTCGCAGACGTTCATAATGACCTCTCTCTGCAAAGACAAAACCAAATGAAGGCTACAGTCGAGCTTGCTCACAGTACTATACCTGTCGCGGAACGCATCATAAATATTGCTTAAGAATCATCGTTAAGACTATTTGAATAAGTTATCGATAATAATTCGATTTTATTGTTTGTCCATCTCTGATCATGGGCTTTTTGTAAAAACGTAACGACGCAGCAGACGCGCTAATTTTGAGTTAATCTTATTTTAATAAATAAATATTAAAATAAGTGTTTTGACAATTATTTAATGACGGTAGGAGCTAATGCTGTGTTCCACCGTCAAGACATCGTCAGAGCGGTCGTTCGAGCCGGATAATATATAATATTGTCACCCGTCAGGTAATTGCCCCATCAATACCCTTCGCCCTGTTTTTAAAAACCTTTACAAATATACTAACAATTCTAACAATTCTTCTGCCACCTATTGCTTTGTAACTCTCACACACATGTGCAGGCTGTGCTCTGCTCGGGACTTGAAGACCTTCTGTGTTAATTGTTCGATGCGGCTTATGCGTCGCTGACAAATCGACTTGAAAATTAAATTATTGATTTTCAGAGGCGGTAGGCGTGGTACCCAAAATTTGAAGTAATCTTGATCTACACATTGTGTACAGAAAATTTATAGCCAAATTTGGTGTCTCTAGCTTCTTTTATTGCTGAGATTTGTGGGTTCATCTGGTCACACGGACCCACATGGCTCAACCGATACGGCTGGTGATCCTGTGCAAGAATACGTATACGTATTTATGTATTTTCAGATCTTGGCGCTTCGGAAATTGTAATCTCCCCTTTTGAATTATTAATTTTATATTTATTAACAGATTGCGTTCTGAGAAACTTCGATATATCGATATCAGACAAAAACATCGATATACGTAAACAATATAAACGATATACTTTGTGGTAGAGCTGGAAGTTAAATCGATTCGAGAATCGAACCGGAAATTTGAAAATAGTATTAAATAACTACAGCTAAATAATTAAACACTTCTAGTGGTGGTATAAAATTTAAGTTTTTTTTAGCGATAGGGTGACTTATAAACATTTGTTTTTGAGGAATTTTAAGTCGGGGCTAATTGTTTAATAACAATATGAGGTCTTCATTATATTGTATAATTTTTTTCTTTAATTTCAATTCAAAAAATCGATTTTTTCCTGGAATTTTTCAAAATAAATATTTCCACCTCTACTTTGTCTGCCATGCCGCCTGTAACATACATTTGGACAAAATATATTTGACCATTTTCAATCAATTAATCAAAAAATGGACAAAGCAAAGAATGAACGAGAGATAATCTATTGTTAAAGAGTTTGGATTAGAGCCGAATACATGCAAACTTACTTATATGCGGTATACAAATAATCATATACACAATTATTATTTATCTACACGCACGTTACTCAACTCGCTTTACTCGTACGATCTCTCTTGTTCGACTTTTTGCGCGCTTCTCTTCATCGCGCTAGTATTACCCACTGTGTGGAATGCCAAATGCAGTGCTGCTTCATATCGATAGCTTAATACCGAATAATACAAATAATTATAAAATATCGTTTAATCGATATACAACTTAAACATATACCACATACATGTTACATTTGTGTGTGTAGGCAACAGATTCGAAATTCCTTTCCCTTACTAATTTATTGTGTTGTTCCGAACGAGTTTGCCGAACTTGCACGAGCGATTGACGTCATTTTAACACTCTTGCGGGAACCAGCAGAGCTAGGGTATATGCACTGTGCGTAGGCTTGTGCCCCACGTTGATGTATGTTAATACTGTGTATTTATGGTACATATGAACATGTGTGTCTTTGGTACCTACATGTGTGTCTCTGGAATCATAGATTTGTTATTGATGTATATGTACATATCCAGACTCAATGCTATAGTCATTCATTTTCATTATATCATACAATAAGAGGCAGCGTCTGAGTTTTTATATCACTATCTTCTAGCACTTGCTGTTAAGCCTGTTTGGTTTAAGGAATGGACAAGGTTATAAGTAAGTCCGAGTCATCGGGTGATTGGCTTGCGGTAAGTGCAAAAACGAGACGTTCACGTGCTGGCCCCGATTATCGTAGGAAGCACACGCAAGGTAGCGAGCAGGCTAAAGGTATGTGACGCGCGGTGCACCGTCTCGAGCTGCTTGATGACCAACTTGCAGGCAATGGCAAGGGATTGCGACAAGAAAAGGGCGCAGGGGCTGGCACACCCAATTAGTCGCAGAAGAGCGGGGAATTTGCAAATGCGTCCGGCGTCTCGCCTCGTCCCAGCCTAGGGCAGAGAGTGGAAGCAGGCGGAGCCTTATTTCACTGAGCAATGTTCGTACAAGGATAACATTGTATCCGCATGCACCCACAGTGTTCGCCTTATGCACGTGACTGTTTATGTGTCTGGGTGGGAGAGGGTGTGTGTCCTATATAACAATGGGCGTTATGAATGTGTCTGTGCAGGTCAAGTTGAGCCAAAGTCAACGCCGTCTGCATGGACAATAAACAGTCAGTTGCTGCCGCCGCATTAAATATCACTCAAAAGACGAGACTCCCATTTCCCTCCTTCTTCTGATACGCCAGTCGTTCTTTCCATCTGCTTGTGTCCTTCAAAATGTGTCCAATACGTCATCCCTCTGGGGGACATTGTGTCTGTCTCCGATAATGACATTCTAATTGAAACATTAAATATTGAGGCTGCTGCCTAGGCAAATACATAACAATTGTGCCACTCGTCGATGCATTTTAATAGCTTTATAATGGGGAGACGGCAATTGACAGCAACAGTTTGAAACATTGAAATAGAGAGGGAGAGTAATCAATTATATTGATTTCTTAACATATGGTAGCGTCGTTATTCAAGGAGTAAACGCTAATTCTTAATTATTCCCGCTAACCATCGGATAAAAGGGTTTTAAAACTTTTTCAGTCAGAAGGATATATCCATCCATGTCCGCCAGTATGAAAACCTAGATCTCAGAGACTATAAAAAAAAATAAAAATTTCGGTGATAATATTTTGTATTATCGCGCGCAAATCAAGTTTGTTTAAGAATTTTGTTTGGCCGCTTTCGTCGCTGTAAATCGATAAAAACCGAAACCAATAAGCGACCATTGAAAATTGCCATAAAAGGGTTTACTAACTTTGTGCAATTGTATGTAATAGGCATAGGCAACCATTCCAAATGCCATAAAGTTTATGAAGAGTTATGATAACTGTGCGCAAATAAGGTTTATTTCAAATTTTGGGTACCACGCCCAAAGCCTTTGCAAATAAAAAAATTGTTCAATTCGATATGTAATCGACGTATAAACGGTACAACTTTCTTACTGAGTTAACCATAATATCAATATATCCTCGGAATTTCATCCTATTAAACAATAGACACAAAAGTTATTTACTATAAGAAAGTCACAAAACAATACATAAGTGCTTGTGTCACGCGACAAGTAAAGCGGGCGAGCGCAATGCGCGAGCTTCATTTGATCTGTTGATGTCGTACTGTTTAGTACTCTTTATGCAATTTTAACATACATAGGTCGAAGGGTATCCTACTGTTAGGTGCGCTCGACTATTGCTCTTGTTGTTGTATTATATATTTTTGATCGCATTCGATTTATTTCACACCAATTAGAAATTTTATTTTATTAAAACCAGAGACCGAAACGGTTATAAGTTTTATACATACAAATTATTTTTATACTCTTATACCCAGAAGGTAAGATTGCAACACACCTTAGGAGACATCTCCGAACTATTCAACTATCCCTGTCCGTTTGTTGCTACAGTCTCTCAGTTCCAAAGCTATCTTGAGGTATCTTGGTACACATGCTTCTTATTACTGCACGCTGTATATAAATCGAAACGACCCGGATTAAGCCGATATACCGTTTTGTTTTATATGTTTCTTATTTGTTTGATATTGTAACCAAATTTACTACATCGGACTTTTTTTATATATTTAATTTACATATAAAATTTGAATAAAATCGGATCGTAACATACGATTATTATTGATTTTATTATAACAATAAATAATATGTTTAATGAGAGTTGCAAAATAAAATTGAATTACATACATAATTGATGAAAGAGAGCTTTAATAAGATTTTTGGTATCCTTGACTTTTTTGGATAATCCTTTCATAGGGATATTTATTTCATCCATAACAGTTATTTGCTGTCTTTTATCAAAACTGTGGGGCGCATCAAGTATACGCGGTGTTGTAAGCCTCGCATTCGATTGGCTTATTTAAAGTTGCCAGGCGACTTGAGAGCGGCAATCGATTGCTTTAGTTGGCTGCGAGCACTCAAGTGATTCAGAAATAGATGCGGATAAGCAAGTGTGCAATAATATGAAAAGTCAGGGAACACTCGTTGTGCTGCTTGTGGTTGTTGTCGCTTTCGCGGAAGGTGAGTGTTAAGCGAGAATGGAATGACTAGCATTCGAATTGTAATCAATTCTATTTGTTGTGTTTTATTTACCAGCTAAGGAGGACCTTAACTGTGGCGGCCTAGAAGAGCGCTTGCTTTTTAGTACCGACACATCCACGGAGCCCTCTGAGTATCCATGGATGGGGATACTCTATCAAGTGAAGGGTAAGTTTAATGGAACAAGGGGGAAGTACAGCTTACGGAAAAGTGGATGATCCCAAATTTTCCTGCTCGTTACCCAACAGGAAACTCATTTGAGAATACGCGCTGCAACGTGGTCATCGTGGGCTCAGCCCACGTGTTGACGACCGCGTCATGTGTGCGACGCTTCAATAGTCGAGCCGATTTGGCTGCCGTGCGACTGGGCATCTGGAACGAGACGCACACGCTCGACGACGAGTATATCTGTAATGCTAAAGGCTTTTGTGTGCCTGGGCCGGTGCAATACGCTATCGCCGAGATCATAGTGCATCCCCATGCGGATAAGGATACGGGGGACAATGATTTGGCAATATTGCGTCTCACGCAATCCATTCAGTGGACTAAATACATGCAGCCCCTGTGCTTAGGAGCCCTCTCCGAGCCTGCCTCGTGGATAGGTCGCAGTTTCCACTTCACTGGCTTTGATCATAACAGCTACCTCAAGGGAAAAGGTCAAGCATTGAGCATATCGCGGCAACACTGCAACACACTGAGTGGCACTGCAAAACCGCGGCCCGAGAATCAATTTTGTACGTACCCCGTCAAGCGGACCAGATTCTACGAAGGGGCCGCTCTCATGGAACTCAACATCGAGAAGGATGTGCCACGCAGTTTCTATCTGGTTGGCATTCTGGTAAAAGTTGTTACCTATGGACAGACAACTGTGTTAGTCTTCCAAGATGTGCGGCCCTCGCGCAGTTGGCTAATGGGGAGAACCAGCTCGGCGAGCTAGAACCGAAACGGAATTTATAGTATTGCGATTTGCAATTGCAAACAATTGATTTATTGCATTAATTAATACAAATTAAAAAATATAAAAAAACCACAGTCGCGCTGCACGCAACAGTGGGATACCCTTATACAAATTCGCATGCTTTTAAATTATTGCCGACGGATACTTGTTAGCTGATACAAGCACTTAGTTTCATGCACATACTTTCTTAAATAACTTATGTGTTTATTGTCCGATCGGATTGCAATTTCGAGAATACGCAGATATTTTAATGAGCTTAGTACATGTTAAAGTCAGAAAGTTTTATCTTTAATACAACGCTTACAAATTGAGTTCAATATTTAAATTATTGAATTGCGGGGGCGGTGGACGTGACACCCAACATTTGAAATAAACTTCATCTGCGCCTGGTACACAGAAACATTCATGCAAAATTTGGTGTCTCTAGCTTTTATAATAGCTGAGATCTGTGTGTTCATCTGGTCATCCATACATCCAGACATCCGGACAGACAGACAGACATGGCTCAATCGACTCGGCTAGTGATCCTGAGCAAGAATATATACACTTTATGGGGTCTCCCAGTTACATACATTTGCCTGTTACATACATTTGCACAAAGTTAGTATACCCTTTTTTGACCATTTTCAATGGTCGAAGGGTATTAAAACAACTGGAAATCGTGTTCAGAACTTGCCATGATTGCCATGGGAAACGGGTTTTCATATATTCTAATAGATCTACGGAAATTTATCCGACTGGGGGTGGTAAAACAAGTTTTGGGAAAACACTCGAATTACGATTATGATATATGTTATTTATTGAACGTTAACTGTTTCACAATATACACATATGCTCTATATTTTCATAACTCGTAAATATATATAGTAGTTTTCCTGATCAGAGTCTCAGTTTTAAAGCTGCCTTGGCACGCACTCTTCATACGGCTGCACGGAATACTTAAACAAATGAGCTTCTGGAGCAACCCTCGCAAGAACATTTGCGATGTTAAGGTTGCCCGTCTACTGCGCAATGTTTCGCAGTTTAGTCAACTTCCTATTGATCAACCTAATGCAGCTACAGTTACTTATTATCTCCACAATTTTTGCTGTGGCAGTGGAGGCCGCTGGGCAGGCTCAGTGCGGTAGCATTATCGAGGAACAGCTCCTCAAGCAGGATAATTTTGCTGTGCCCACAGAGCATCAGTGGCTGGCGCGCATCACTTATGCGAATGGTAAGTGGAGCGCTAACACAGACAGTAGACTAATCCCCCGCTTCCCCTGGCCGTTCCAGGCGACGAATCCAAGTTGACCAACGATGGCTGCCTGGGCGTGCTTATCTCCAGCCACAATGTGCTGGCGCCTGCCCATTGTTTCGTGCAGTACGATGGGCGTGCCGATGCCTATTCAGTGCAGTTGGGCGTGTGGAACAAGAGCTCCAATGCGCACGAAGTTAGCTGTGATAAGGATGGATATTGTGTGCTGCCCGCTCAGGATATTCCGCTGGCCGAGATCGCAGTGCATCCTGAATTCGATCCGTTGACGCTGAAGCACAGTCTGGCTGTGCTCACACTGCAACGTGATGCCAAGATGACACCCAATGTGATGCCAATCTGCATGCCACCTCCGAAGCTCGTGAATGAGACGTTAGTGGGGCAATTCTTCCTGGTCGCTGGACTTCCCATTAAGGATGTGCTCAAGCACAAGACGTGGGTGCACACGATCAGTCGTCCCTATTGCCAGCGGGAGCACAGTGCGCTGATAACGAGCAGCACCACCGTTTGTGGCTATCAGGATCGCACGCAGACCTACTACCAGGGTGCGCCATTGGTCGGACTGCAAGTGGAGTCGGATGTTGTGCAAAACTACTATTTGGTTGGACTGCTGCTCGACTCTAAGAAGGACAAGAAGGAGCGCATTGTGTCCAGTTTTCTTGATGTGCGGCCCTATCTCAGCTTTATTAATCGCAATGCCGACTCATTAATTGTAATGAGCTAAAGGGAGGTAACAAAATCAGCGACAGCAATACCCGCAGCAGATCTTAACAGCTGCCAACAGGCCGGACTTCGTGCTGCGCGAAATTGTTTATAATCTATTATTAAAACATGTGAGAAACATGGAATTTGCCGCAGAAGCTGCTACTTCTTTTTTATGGCTCCAACTGCGTAACCTTTAACTGTCAGTATGACGGCGACATTTAAAATCAGAAAGACAAAACCAACGACATAGAGTGAAGACAAGAGACAGGTGAGAGTCGACGGCGGCATTTCTCCTTTTTTTTGCATGTCGACTTATTGGAAGCCTGCCAAAGCATTTGAAAGACTAACAGAATTGCTTTGAGATGAGTCTTAATGGGTTTTCCCAAAAATGCTCGAAAGGGGAATACTAACTTTGTGCAAATGTATGTAGCGGGCAGAAGGAGGCGTATCAAATATTCTTGATCAGGACCACAAACCGACAGTCAGTATGTTTGCACGTACGTCTGGATGAACGTGTCGATCTAAGGACACCTAATTGTTAATGAATGTTCATGTCTGTTCGCAGATAAAGTTTATTTTCAATATTTCATGTCACGCCTTCCGTCCAGAAATGGCGATATTTGCTATAATCAGGCGAAGAAGCAAGTACTTTGGAACACCCCTACTAGAGTGGCTTATCTTTTTGCGTCTTTTAAAATTAGTATCCCTGTTGATAATTTTCATTCAGTTTGCAACGGAACCTTCTGGCCGCCAGACTTAACTGTAAAGGAGTACTCTCCAAAACAAAAGAGTCGTACGGCGGTATCACTACCTTTAATACCCCGTGCTTCTTCATTTAGTGGGACATCAAAAAACCAGTAACCTCTCTTTTTCTTGCTTACCAAAAGGTTACAGGTCTTAACACTAATCTTTGTAAGCTTTATGTTGATTGTGTATCCTTTGATTACCACTTACTAATATTTACTGAAACTTGGTTCAAACCTGAAGTAGAAAATTTCTCAATTTTCCCAGATACGTACACCTGTTTCAGATGTGATCGTTTATCGCGAACAGGAGGTGGTGTTCTAATAGCTGTAAAATCAGACCTTTCTTCTGAATTAATTTCAATTGACCATAGTGCACTCTTAGAATTCGTATGTGCAAAAGGAACACTGTATCAAATTTCAATTTATATTACCTGTTCTTTTATTCCCCCGCGCATCAGATATTTCCGTCTACTTGGACCATCTTTCATCTATCCAAACTGTTGCATCCAAACTATCTGATAGAGATTATCTACTAGTTTTTAGATTGAGATGACCAACCAACTCATCATCTCAATCTGATATTCTTGCGGCCCCTGTATATAATTCTTTAACTTTATTTCAAATTAATAATGTTCCTAATTTTAGTGTTAGAATGTTTGATTTAGTTTTCTCTTCTGACATACTACTAAATACTATCTCCAGAATTTATCCCTTAGGGTCAGGATGTACTGACGATCCCTACCGTCCTACGTTTGACCTTGTTGTAGCTCTGCCTACTCCCTTGAAAACTGCATCTGTTCCTCGTAAAGTAAAATCACGTTGTTTCCGTAAGACCGGTTTTGGAAAACCGAATCATTTAATTTTGGAACATGATTAGTAATTTTTTTATTCATGTTCTTACTTTATCGACCTACTTGTATCTAATTTTTTCCTCTTGCTTTTCCAGTAAAGTCAAACAGGCCACCTTGGTGTTCTCGTGAACTTATGAGATTAATAAATTTGAAATCTCGGTATTTTAAAAAATTTAAAATAACTCCTAAACTTTTTGACTTCTCAAGATATATTGCTGTTAGAGCAAACTTAATTGCTCTAAATGCAAGTTGTTACAACAAGTATTTGAGTCGTTGTCGTCTAAGCAGTTTAACAACTTCGTCAATCTGAAACGTAGATCCAGTAGATTCCCTTCCTCTTTATTTTTCGGAAAAAACGAAGCAACCACTGATCAGGTCGCAGCCGATTTGTTTGCAGACTTATTTCAATCTACCTACTCGACTAAACCGTATAGTTCTTCCATACATCCATCCCTATTAATAAATTAACACTGTTTTTAGGCCATGGATTTTAAAAAAATTCATGGTCTATTGTGTTTGTCGGAACGAATTGTGCGTAACAGGCAGAAGGAGGCATCTCCGACCCCATAATATATATTCTGAATCAGTATCAGTAGCCGAGTCGATTGAGCCATGTCTGTCTATCCGTCTGTCTGTCTGTATGAACACCTGGATCTCAGAAAGTATAAGAGCTAGAGTCATCAAATTTTGCGACAATATACGTATATATTGCAGTGTCTCAAAGTTTTTTTTAACATTTGGACACGCCCCTTCCCGCCTCTGTAAATCAGTAATAACTATTTAAAAACTACAATATTAGTTCAACAACCAAAGTTGTATATCTTACATGACAAATACTTTGCCACGGGCGTTATGTGAAAATTTCATTTAAATCGGACTATTAATAAGTGAGATATGATACGAATTAAACTCACTTTGAACATATATACTTAAGCAGACCTAATTTATGCAAGCATATCGAAGTTCAAATCTAGCGTCAGACACACAGCATTTTAAACTTTTTATTTGCATTGTATGGTAACAGAATTGGTTCACAATGCGGCTTTGCCGATAGGCCGCGGAGTGAGGCAATGGCCGAGTGGTTAGAGTGGCGGACGGCTGTGAGAGAGTGCGTGTGTTCAACTCCCGGTCCCGGTTGAGGCGGGTGCTAATTTTCATTTATCAATTATTTATTATTTTATTTTATTATTTTATTTATTTTATTCTAATAATATTCGGGCGGCGATTCCATACCGTTAAAATTTGTATTACGGTATAATATGATAATCCATGGCCTTATACAGTCACCACCTGACTGTAGCGTTAGTATTTTTTGTCCTACAATTTACAAAACTTCTTTACTTAGTGATCTGAAATCTATTAAACCTGTTTTCTCCTCTGGCCCTGATGGAGTTCCAGGATGTGTTCTAAGATTTTGTGCTGACTCACTTCTAAAACCAATTTTTAAGCTGCTTGACTTGTCACTGTCTAACAGTTATTTTCCACCTATTTGGAAACACTCTTTTTCAATTTCTCTTCACAAAAGTGGATCTAACCATGATGTGCAGAACTTTTGGTGTATATCCATGTCCGCAATACCTAGGATTTTTGAAAAAAATTGTACGGTTCAATTAACTTGTATGAGTAAATCAATAATTTCGCCCCATCAACATAGGTTTGTAAAAGCAAGATCTACTCCTTCTAATCTTTTAGAATATTCTTCCCGCATTACTTTAGGATTTCGGAAGAAAATGCAAACTGATGTCGTCTATACTGACTTCGGTAAAGCATTTGATTCCGTAAATCGTAATCTCTTGATTCATAAGTTACATTTATTCGGGTTTCCACAAAAGATCATTTACTCTAATATCCTTATGTATGCTGACGACGTGAAATTGTGTTTGACGTATAGTGATCCTGTACGTAACTTCCTTCAAACAGATGTTGATTTGCTCTTTGCTTGGTGTGAACTAAAGTTAATTCGATTGAGAGTATATGCTTGCTGAACATACAGAATACAAGAACAAGAGCAAGAGTCGAGCGGATTGACAGTAGGATACCCTTCAGGGAAGGAATTTTAAGGAATTTTATTTTATTAAAGCCAGATACCGAAACGGTTATAAGTTTTATACATCAAAATTATTTTTATACTCTTATACCCAGAAGGTATTTTAATTTTGGCGGGAGGTTGCAACGCACCTTAGGAGACATCTCCGACACTATACAGTATGAATCAGAATCAACAGAAGAATTGAACTATCCCTGTCCGTCTGTCCGTTTGTTGCTACAGTCTCTCAGTTCCAAAGCTATCTTGAGGTATCTTGGTACACATGCTTCTTATTACTGCATGCTGTATATAAATCGAAACGACCCGGATTAAGCCGATATACCGTTTTGTTTTATGTTTCTTATTTGTTTGATATTGTAACCAAATTTACTACATCGGACTTTTTTTATATATTTAATTTACATATAAAATTTGAATAAAATCTGATCGTAACATATAGATGCCTTAGGAACAATCGGCCGAAATGAAGGTTTTTGTATGAAGATTAGTTCTAATTGAACTGAACTTATCAGTGCCAGTCAAAGTAAGACATAATATTCTGCACCATTATATATCACTAGAATCGGTGTATATAAGAACCTGTAAGGGTATAGAACCTTTGGCATCTCGTTAACGATTATTATTGATTTTATTATAACAATAAATAATATGTTTAATGAGAGTTGCAAAATAAAATTGAATTACATACATAATTGATGAAAGAGAGCTTTAATAAGATTTTTGGTATCCTTGAATTTTTTGGATAATCCTTTCATAGGGATATTTATTTCATCCATAACAGTTATTTGCTGTCTTTTATCAAAACTGTGGGGCGCATCAAGTATACGCGGTGTTGTAAGCCTCGCATTCGATTGGCTTATTTAAAGTTGCCAGGCGACTTGAGAGCGGCAATCGATTGCTTTAGTTGGCTGCGAGCACTCAAGTGATTCAGAAATAGATGCGGATAAGCAAGTGTGCAATAATATGAAAAGTCAGGGAACACTCGTTGTGCTGCTTGTGGTTGTTGTCGCTTTCGCGGAAGGTGAGTGTTAAGCGAGAATGGAATGACTAGCATTCGAATTGTAATCAATTCTATTTGTTGTGTTTTATTTACCAGCTAAGGAGGACCTTAACTGTGGCGGCCTAGAAGAGCGCTTGCTTTTTAGTACCGACACATCCACGGAGCCCTCTGAGTATCCATGGATGGGGATACTCTATCAAGTGAAGGGTAAGTTTAATGGAACAAGGGGGAAGTACAGCTTACGGAAAAGTGGATGATCCCAAATTTTCCTGCTCGTTACCCAACAGGAAACTCATTTGAGAATACGCGCTGCAACGTGGTCATCGTGGGCTCAGCCCACGTGTTGACGACCGCGTCATGTGTGCGACGCTTCAATAGTCGAGCCGATTTGGCTGCCGTGCGACTGGGCATCTGGAACGAGACGCACACGCTCGACGACGAGTATATCTGTAATGCTAAAGGCTTTTGTGTGCCTGGGCCGGTGCAATACGCTATCGCCGAGATCATAGTGCATCCCCATGCGGATAAGGATACGGGGGACAATGATTTGGCAATATTGCGTCTCACGCAATCCATTCAGTGGACTAAATACATGCAGCCCCTGTGCTTAGGAGCCCTCTCCGAGCCTGCCTCGTGGATAGGTCGCAGTTTCCACTTCACTGGCTTTGATCATAACAGCTACCTCAAGGGAAAAGGTCAAGCATTGAGCATATCGCGGCAACACTGCAACACACTGAGTGGCACTGCAAAACCGCGGCCCGAGAATCAATTTTGTACGTACCCCGTCAAGCGGACCAGATTCTACGAAGGGGCCGCTCTCATGGAACTCAACATCGAGAAGGATGTGCCACGCAGTTTCTATCTGGTTGGCATTCTGGTAAAAGTTGTTACCTATGGACAGACAACTGTGTTAGTCTTCCAAGATGTGCGGCCCTCGCGCAGTTGGCTAATGGGGAGAACCAGCTCGGCGAGCTAGAACCGAAACGGAATTTATAGTATTGCGATTTGCAATTGCAAACAATTGATTTATTGCATTAATTAATACAAATTAAAAAATATAAAAAAACCACAGTCGCGCTGCACGCAACAGTGGGATACCCTTATACAAATTCGCATGCTTTTAAATTATTGCCGACGGATACTTGTTAGCTGATACAAGCACTTAGTTTCATGCACATACTTTCTTAAATAACTTATGTGTTTATTGTCCGATCGGATTGCAATTTCGAGAATACGCAGATATTTTAATGAGCTTAGTACATGTTAAAGTCAGAAAGTTTTATCTTTAATACAACGCTTACAAATTGAGTTCAATATTTAAATTATTGAATTGCGGGGGCGGTGGACGTGACACCCAACATTTGAAATAAACTTCATCTGCGCCTGGTACACAGAAACATTCATGCAAAATTTGGTGTCTCTAGCTTTTATAATAGCTGAGATCTGTGTGTTCATCTGGTCATCCATACATCCAGACATCCGGACAGACAGACAGACATGGCTCAATCGACTCGGCTAGTGATCCTGAGCAAGAATATATACACTTTATGGGGTCTCCCAGTTACATACATTTGCCTGTTACATACATTTGCACAAAGTTAGTATACCCTTTTTTGACCATTTTCAATGGTCGAAGGGTATTAAAACAACTGGAAATCGTGTTCAGAACTTGCCATGATTGCCATGGGAAACGGGTTTTCATATATTCTAATAGATCTACGGAAATTTATCCGACTGGGGGTGGTAAAACAAGTTTTGGGAAAACACTCGAATTACGATTATGATATATGTTATTTATTGAACGTTAACTGTTTCACAATATACACATATGCTCTATATTTTCATAACTCGTAAATATATATAGTAGTTTTCCTGATCAGAGTCTCAGTTTTAAAGCTGCCTTGGCACGCACTCTTCATACGGCTGCACGGAATACTTAAACAAATGAGCTTCTGGAGCAACCCTCGCAAGAACATTTGCGATGTTAAGGTTGCCCGTCTACTGCGCAATGTTTCGCAGTTTAGTCAACTTCCTATTGATCAACCTAATGCAGCTACAGTTACTTATTATCTCCACAATTTTTGCTGTGGCAGTGGAGGCCGCTGGGCAGGCTCAGTGCGGTAGCATTATCGAGGAACAGCTCCTCAAGCAGGATAATTTTGCTGTGCCCACAGAGCATCAGTGGCTGGCGCGCATCACTTATGCGAATGATAAGTGGAGCGCTAACACAGACAGTAGACTAATCCCCCGCTTCCCCTGGCCGTTCCAGGCGACGAATCCAAGTTGACCAACGATGGCTGCCTGGGCGTGCTTATCTCCAGCCACAATGTGCTGGCGCCTGCCCATTGTTTCGTGCAGTACGATGGGCGTGCCGATGCCTATTCAGTGCAGTTGGGCGTGTGGAACAAGAGCTCCAATGCGCACGAAGTTAGCTGTGATAAGGATGGATATTGTGTGCTGCCCGCTCAGGATATTCCGCTGGCCGAGATCGCAGTGCATCCTGAATTCGATCCGTTGACGCTGAAGCACAGTCTGGCTGTGCTCACACTGCAACGTGATGCCAAGATGACACCCAATGTGATGCCAATCTGCATGCCACCTCCGAAGCTCGTGAATGAGACGTTAGTGGGGCAATTCTTCCTGGTCGCTGGGCTTCCCATTAAGGATGTGCTCAAGCACAAGACGTGGGTGCACACGATCAGTCGTCCCTATTGCCAGCGGGAGCACAGTGCGCTGATAACGAGCAGCACCACCGTTTGTGGCTATCAGGATCGCACGCAGACCTACTACCAGGGTGCGCCATTGGTCGGACTGCAAGTGGAGTCGGATGTTGTGCAAAACTACTATTTGGTTGGACTGCTGCTCGACTCTAAGAAGGACAAGAAGGAGCGCATTGTGTCCAGTTTTCTTGATGTGCGGCCCTATCTCAGCTTTATTAATCGCAATGCCGACTCATTAATTGTAATGAGCTAAAGGGAGGCAACAAAATCAGCGACAGCAATACCCGCAGCAGATCTTAACAGCTGCCAACAGGCCGGACTTCGTGCTGCGCGAAATTGTTTATAATCTATTATTAAAACATGTGAGAAACATGACGGCGACATTTAAAATCAGAAAGACAAAACCAACGACATAGAGTGAGCAAAGACAAGAGACAGGCGAGAGTCGACGGCGGCATTTCTCCTTTTTTTTGCATGTCGACTTATTGCTTTGAGATGAGTCGTAATGGGTTTTCCCAAAACTGCTCGAAAGGGGAATACTAACTTTGTGCAAATGTATGTAGCAGGCAGAAGGAGGCGTACCAAATATTCTTGATCAGGACCACAAACCGACAGTCTGTAAGTTCGCACGTATGTACGTCTGGATGAACGTGTCGATCTAAGGATACTTAATTGTTTATGAATGTTCATGTCTGTTCGCAGATAAAGTTTATTTTCAATATTTCATGTAACGCCTTCCGTCCAGAAATATCGACGATTTGCTGTAATCAAGCGAAGAAGTAAGTACTTTGGAACACCCCTACTAAAGTGGCTTATCTGGGTTCATTTTCGGGACTTAGTTCATTAGTTTATTTTCCGAGTAACTATGTTATAATAAAGTCTCTAGTTTTTTGTTCGTTCGAGTCTTTTAGTTCGTTCGAGTCTTTTGGTTTTCTAGTATTTAGTTTCTTCGAGTCTTAGTTTGTCGTTACAATATTGTTCTTTCATTGAAAGTTAAAGTACAGTTATCAGCTTATCATGTATACAGTGTTTGTACATAATGAACAATTTAACTTTTCGTCCAGGTACAGGTACAGACTTGAAGGAATAATAAACTCGAAGGAATAATAAAATAAAAGACCAGAAGACTCGAATGAACTAAAATCAGGAAAATAGTTTGGTAGTTGAGTTTACAGATTACAACTCTAGTCCCTAGTACTATAGAAAATGTTGACTTAAACGAGAGCAATAGTCGAACAGCACGCGACAGTGGTATTCCCTCTGATACCCTGTTAAATTCTTACACATATTCATATGCTTTCAAATTCATCTCGACAGATGGCACTCGAGCTTCGCGTTCGCCTGCCTACCTTGTTAGCTGAACTTTCTTGAATAACTTCTGTGTTTGTTTTCCGATTGAATTGACATTTGGATAATATGTAGAAATTATAGTTATTAAATTATAGAAAGAAATTATAGTCTAAAAGAAAGCTGTATACCTTATACGGCGTTTAATCGACTTAATAAATTTCAATATTGATTTGCAGAGGCGTTGGGCTTGGCATGCAAAATTTAAAATAAACTTGATCTGTGGACAGTTCACTCAATCTTCATTCCAAATAAGGAGTCTAGTTAAATAGCTGAGCTCATGACGTTCAAACAGACGGTCAGACGGACAGACATGGCTCAATCGACTCGGTTAGTGATCCTGCCTGTTACATACATTTGCACAACATTAGTATTCCCTTATTTACCATTGTTAGTGGCTATAAACAAGTTATTATGTGAACTAATAAATAGGCACTTGCTAACAGTTTTGAGGGCTAAATTTGCATTTTAAAGCAGTCTTTTAGTAATGTATAATTTATATAAAACTTAATACCACAATATAGGTGTAGAAACATCGATGTTTGATTTGCAAAAGAAATAATATTCTCTTCGCTTTAAACTTAAGTTATTATAAGTATCTACTTTCCAAAATATGAAATAAATTGGATTATTAAATCAGCCCCTACGCTAACATTAGTGTCGGAAAATGCGTGCAGAGAGTTTAGAAAGTATAAATACTCACTGGAGTATGCGCATTCAAGAAGGTCCAATTGAAAACAGTAGACATTTATTTTTTTGAAATTCATGGCCTAAATATATCATATATTGGGCATATATATAGCTTTGATTTCAAAACCTAATTCAATTTTATTTCAAAAAATACTAACGCTACAGTCAGGTGCTGACTGTATAAGGCCATGGATTATCATATTATACCGTAATAAAAATTTTAACGGTATGGAATCGCCGCCCGAATATTATTAGAATAAAATAAATAAAAAAAATAAAATAATATAATAAATAATTAATAAATGAAAATTCGCACCCGCCTCAACCGGGAGTTGAACACACACACGCACTCTCTCACAGCCGTCTGCCACTCTAACCACTCGGCCATTGCCTCACTACTTGACCCATCGGCAAAGCTGCATTGTCAACCAATTTTGTTACCATACAATGCAAATAAAAAGTTTAAAATGCTGTGTGTCTGACGCGGTATGGAATCGCCGCCCGAATATTATTAGAATAAAATAAATAAAATAATAAGTAATTAATAAATGAAAATTTGCACCCGCCTCAACCGGGAGTCGAACACACGCACTCTCTCACGGCCGTCCGCCTCTCTAACCACTCGGCCATTGCCTCACTCCTTGGCCCATCGACAAAGCTGCATTGTCAACCAATTTTGTTACCATACAATGCAAATAAAAAGTTTAAAATGATGTGTGTCTAGATTTGAACTTCGGTATGCTTGCGTAAATTAGGTCTGCTTAAGTATATATGTTCAAAGTGAGTTTAATTCGTATCATATCTCACTTATTAATAGTCCGATTTAAATGAAATTTTCACATAACGCCCGTGGCAAAGTATTTGTCATGTAGGATATACAACTTTGGTTGTTGAGCTAATATTGTAGTTTTTAAATAGTTATTACTGATTTACGGAGGCGGGAAGGGGCGTGTCCAAATTTTAAAAAAACTTTGAGACACTGCAATATATACGTATGTTGTCGCAAAATTTGATGACTCTAGCTCTTATACTTTCTGAGATCCAGGTGTTCATACAGACAGACAGACGGACAGACGGACAGACGGTCAGACGGACAGACGGACAGACAGACATGGCTCAATCGACTCGGCTACTGATACTGATTCAGAATATATATAGTTTATGGGGTCGGAGATGCCTCCTTCTGCCTGTTACGCACAATTCCGTTCCGACAAACACAATAGTCCATGAATTTTTTTAAAATCCATGGCCTAAAAATGATAGTCTCTTCTTTATACGCATCTATAATTTAAAATACTCATTCATTCGTTATTTTGAGTTTGTGGTTGCAAAATATCTTCCCGTAACAAGAGACTCTAGTTATTAGTCCTGTTTGCAAGTGAAACCGGTTAAAGCGAACTAATTTGCACATGAAACTCAAGTATGCTTTAACAGACATATAGCGCGCATTTAGGCGCCAAATGGTTCCATGGACGACAACAGAAAGAAAACAAAAGGCAAGCAAAGGCAAGATGTCTGCACGTCGTCGAGTTGCTGTTTGCTTACACAGCGTTAAAATCACAATAACATTAAAATTGCCAAACGAAACAGAACAGAACAGAACGGAATAGCAGAAAAACGTGCTCGAATGGGCAGACTGATAAAAAGCACTCCAGAGGCATGGGAAAGGGAGGCACACCCGATGCCTGATGGGTTGTTTACGGTATATGTAGACGGGATTCAAAACAAAAAACGAAAACTGTAACAGCTTAGAGAGTGCGACCGAAAGAGAGAGAGGAAAATCGCGTAAGAGAGCAAGCTTGCGCTCTCTCAAATTGCGTGGGTGCTAACTGGGGTCCCATGCAAAGGCAGCGGTAACGGTCGAGGACAACACGCGGCGTATACACAATGTGACAGCTTTAGTGGTTATGGTCAAGCACAACGCTTGAGCGAGGGCACACACAAGCAAGTGTCCAAATCGAAAACGAAAGTAATGCCAAAAAAGTTCGCACTCTTCTTAGCTAACGTCGACACACCTGGCCAGGAGACCTGCACCAATGCGGGCAAAAGTGCTGAGAAACAGAAGATAGTTCTATGGGGAGGAGAGTGTCACAACCAAGTTTCGGGTTTCGCACACATTGCCGCCGGCTGCCAATGTGTCTGGCCCCGTGTTCTTTCCTCTCCAAATGTGTATCTCCAAACGACGTGTGTCAAGTGAATCAAAATTTAGCACACATCTGGATGGAATTTGAAGGTGGAACTATAAAATGGGAGGTGGATGATCTATTTAGGTCAATTTATATAGTACTTAGCTGTGTTGTATTTGTTATTGTAATGTATTGTATAAGTCTGTCAAGTTGATAATTTGCATTTGTTATATGTTAAATGCGCATCTATGCGTTAAACGATTTTATATAATTTACTAAAGCATTTAATGGCATTTGTGAAAGGCTAACACGAGGGATGGTCCACGCGGGGAGGAAGGTGGGTTGACGTTACAATTTTTATGCAATTCTTTGCGTTCGCTTTTCACGCTCACACATGCTACACGCTCTCTCACCCTCTCTTTATTTTCCACGGTCGCTCGGACGTTCGCGTTTCCTTATAGAAAGTGGCGACCCTTCGCTTGAGGCTGAGCCCTTTCTGTAATTCAATTACAGATATGGCCACGAAATTCTGTTGTTCTATTTTATTTGGAGCAGGCAGCTCGTAACTGAACTGGATACACAAAACGCACACACACTTTGACTCGGACACGAACACGCACAGCACAACGTCGGCTCACTTACACACTCAGGTAACAATTTTCTCGGACTCGTGCTCTCCCGCCTTCGATTCGGCCTTAAAAACGCAACTGCCACTTAAACTTGCCTTTTCTCAGGTTTTCCTAGCTGAGGAAAAGCAATTTTTATTTGTTGTCGCTGCTAGCGTTTTTCCAGCCTAATTTTTTTCTTTTGAATTCGAGAGCGCGCGAAACGCGGACCCTGTCTGCTGGTCGGTGGTCGCTTCTGGCCAGGAATCTTAACGTCGACTGAGTCGATTCCTGAACGCGTCTTTAGGTTGCTTCAGCTAATAGAGCTTTGTCACGACCATGCTCTCGCAATGCGCCCCCAATGCTCTCACAAAAGCACTCGCCAAAGCTTTTTCCCCATTCTCTAAGTTCCTCTCTCCCTCTCTCTTTCTTTTACTTCCCTTCTCTCTATCCCCCGGTCCCTCTAGGTAATTGTTGACACTTGTTAGAGATTTTGTACGTTTTGTTCGTATGTTTTGGCTTTGGGCTCGGAAGTTGTTTAAGGGCCCCGTGTGGAGGACAGGCATATTGATGGAGACCGTGGACATTTCGAAGGACGCGATAAGTCGTTTAAGATTGGTTCTGATAAGCACAAATTACAGTCGTTATAGGTATTAACAAACCGTAAAACGATTCTACGTTTGAGTTTATTGCGAGTCGGGTCTTCACCGTTATCTTCTGTCCTAAGTTTTATCATCTTAAGCATGCATATATTATCGCTCTTCTATGTAGCATTCCCAAAACAGGTTCGAGAAATCGCAATAACGAAAAGATCATTACGTTGAAGAAATAGCAAATTCACGGGATAATTTGCATACGAATAAAGTTCAAGACGATGATGATGGGAAGCTGCCATTAGCCATTGAGATTTTCAATAGCTCCATAATGGGGTTACTATGGCTAGCATTCATTATCATTTTATATGTACCATCGTTGTCATCAAGTGGATAAGACCGCATCGAATTTGAAACTTTCACTCGCCCATTGGACGGGCTAAAAACACATTCAAATTAGATACGAAGAATACAACAAAAATGAAGTGAAAATCCGATGACAACCTAGGTCCAAAGCGATTCTCGTTTTAGTTTGCTCTGGGCCAGAAGAGACCACGGCCACGGAAGAGAGATTTTGAAATAGCAACAATGTATTGGCAACTCTGGTCAGCTTTCCTGCTGCTTACATGGAATACTTTTCCTAGTCAGCTGCAGGCAGCAAGGCCGAACACCTTGGATGTGATTCCAGTTTGGCATGCACGCCACGACTCGGAGTCGCAATCAACCTCTGGGTAAGTTTTATAACAATAGAAGACATTTTGTATTCATTCTCATTTTTTTTCAAAGCAGTCAGATCGGACATCCTATCCCTGAAGGTGTTGCAAATAAGTTCCCCCTCGGAGGCTACAATCGTCACCGTCGACTACGGGGACGCGGTAAGGCAGCTCCAACAACGACCACCGAGCGACCCTTTGTGCGCGTCTGGAACAGCTTGATACGCAGCGTTCAGCCAAATTTTGGTCTGCGCAATTTAACTAATCCGTTGGTTAACTTGTTTAACAATGGTAACGCCAACTTTATCGAAACAGTACCACTGCAGGCAGAGAACTTTGCCGACAGTCAGAAGCCGCAGTCGCCAATAGCGACAACCAGGAATCCTAACAAGCGCAAGCGCAAGCGACGTAAGCAACAGAAGCAGCGCCCCATCTACGACTCAGTGGAGCAGATAGACGATCCAATCGATTACTATGGGTCGGACTACATGCGCCTCTCGCTGGTACAGCAGCAACAACCGATGTTCTACTATGGTTCAAACATCGGTAGCTACTATGACAGGCGTCGTCTGCAGGCACTCAATGACTACAATCACCAGATTGGGTACTACGATCCACAATTTGCAGCCGGGTTAGACACAACCGACGAGCAAATGTTAGATTATACATCCGGCGACAAGCTGGGCAAACTAAATACAAAAAAGATTACCGTACTGCGTCCATTAGCGCTGGCAGTGAAATTATCAAGCAACGATCCCACCACAGTCGACAGCGAAACCAATACAAAAGAAGGAGCTGACGATGCGGCTATCGTTGTAGCCAGCAACGACGACGATGTCGACGCGTCTGTCGGAGACAAACCCGAAAGCAGCAATAATTCTATACCCAATGATATATCTACAGCGGCATTCACAGGGAGTATGCGCAACGCACTGGGCACTTATATGCGGGACGATCTCGAGAATCGGCAGCGGCAACGTCAATCTGAGAATCAGGTGGACACAAAGACGTCAATAGAAAGACCCCGGCAATGGCAACACCTTTTGTTTACTGCACGCCTCTTTAAATAAATCACATTGTTTTTTATGAAAATGATGTGTATTTGTGGTGTATATAATTCTGTGGTGTGTTTGAATGATATGAAGTTGACGTCTGTAAAACATAAAACAGATAGATTGTTGTTGTAATTGCACTAATAGTGGACTGAATTGCACTAGAGTGAGGTAGACACGTTGACTTACTATACTAAGACATCACAAGATTTGAGATTTTCATAATCTGAGCTATGTAGGGTATGTTAGATCGGCTCAGACCAGTTTCGTTAGCCTCGACGGACAGCCAGCGTTGGAATCCACAGGCAACGCGACCTTATCCACGTGCTCCACATTATTAAAGTATCTGTGTTTTAGGGCATCCTTGGCGGAAATGCGTACATTGGGATCGTAGTTCAGCATGGACTATGAAAAAAGTAAACATTCGTAAGTGTACGTACGGGGTATATAATAAATAGATAGTATAGTTACTATAATGAGATCATATCCTTCGTGTGCTATTATTGAGGTGGGCAAATTCGCAATCTCCCATTTGGGAAACTTAGCCTTAAAGTCCGGCAGCTGTGTTACCCCAGGCCATTTTTTTTCATCGGGAGTGCTCAACGTGCGGAATATCCGATATAATTGGTCTATTTCACTGTCACCCGGGAAAAGCGCTCGTTTATTGATCTATCAATGGATTAACTGATTACAAATAGGACCGAAATTTTCATTTGCACTTACCATTTCGCAGAATATGCAACCAAGACTCCAGATGTCCACACTCGTTGTATAATACTTGGTACCCAGGAGAATTTCAGGGGCACGATACCAAAGAGTGACCACTTCGTGGGTATAGGCCCGCATGGGCACATTGAAAGCACGGGCCAGCCCAAAGTCAGCTAGCTGCAATGGGAAGAATTAATAGGGGTCATCGTACTACGATAGTAATGTTACTATACCTTAATTTCCCCTGCAGTGTTAACAAGCAAATTCTGTGGCTTAAGATCCCGATGCAGTACCCGATTAGTGTGACAGAAGTTGAGTGCATCCAATACCTGATGCATGTAACTCTAGAGGAAAGAGGAAAAGTTGAATATCTCTGTTTGGAGGTATCGTCTCGATTACCCACTCACTTTAATCAACTTTGACGTAAAGACATCCTTTTTCTTATCCATAACCTTCTTGAGATCCATGTTCAGATACTCAAATATCATGTACAGATTATTTCCCGAAATAACCACATCGAATAGACGAACGACGTTCTTGTGCTTGAGGTTCTTCAATAATGATATTTCACGTATAGCCGTTGAGGGCACTCCCTCTGTTTCCCTATAGCGAAGAAAGTACATGCAGTGTGAATTCTATACACTATACGTTAATCGAGGACACAGACGATAAAGTTGCTTGTGTTGAGATTGCTTGCACCACGAAGCCGAATCATGTGGTGCTACGTAAACACCGAGGAACAGCGCAGCAAACACAGAATCCGGGCTTCGTAATGCAGCTGGCGTCCTAGTAACGTTGTCCTTTGACATTCGTCAAGGACATCAGAGGCTGATGCCACCAGCTGCCATTCAATTCGACCGTTACGCTCGGGCGCGGTCATGGGATTTGATATGCGTTTACTTGCATTTGCCAAGACATACTTGGAAAACCGATGGGAACTCGACATAAACAATTATGATCCTTTCGCTTTACGGCTTGATACATACCCTTCGAGACGAATTTTCTTCAGTGCAACATCCTCTCCAGTTTTTTTGTAGCACGCTTTGTATACAATACCGTATGTGCCTTCTCCGATTTTCTCGGCATGGTTGAAGTTATCTAATTGTGTTTGCATTGCATTAGATGTACGGCTTCATTTATAATAAGAACGATAACGTACAGTAAAAAATTGGAGGGAAATGTTCCTAAATCAGAGTTTCAGAGATGGCACAAGCATAGCGTTGCTTGCGTACAGCCCTAAAAATTATTGTATCAGTTAACAGCCAATAGAGGTCGCTGTGAATCGATTTAATCGTATTTACACGGAATATCGATTACATAAATTATTGGACTGTTCAGAAAAAACAGCTGCTGTAAAATGGGCTATTATTAAAAACTATTAAATTTTAAATATAAAAAAAAATTAAATTTTGAAATTTAAAAAATTTACATGTATTTTCTTGCAGGATATTTCGGTACGATTGTAGATTTCGAGGCGCCAAGATTTGACGATTGATCCTTATAGATCTCGACGAGATAAGATGAAAATATGATGTAAATTTTTTTTTTTTTTTGGCTTAGTTCCTCTAAACCTACTATTGCCTCCTATACGTCCCTATTTACAATACAAATTCTATGCTTACATTGCCAGAGTGGCCAGATTTCGAAAAGAAGAATCGCGCATATTTTGATACATGGCTATGGTCTCATTGTGTTTTCTTACAGTTTGCATTTGAAATGAGACAACACTTTTATTATTCGTTTAGTTTGCTTACGAAAACCAACAACATTATGGTTGGGTTAGTTGTGCGTGTATAATTAATAACAATATTATCGAGTGTGCTCTAATATAAATAAAATAGGTATGAAGTGTAACATTAATGCAAACCGAAACCAACCAATATGTTGTTGATATTCTTAAGCAAACTGTTACGTACTGCTTTTTGGTCGAAAGGGGCCGTGCCGGCTAGCTCAGCAGTAGAGCATGAGAACATAATCGAGGGATTTAAAATTTTAATTTTTATAGATATAATGTGGTCTCCATCGATTTGTTCGAAATAATTGCGCAAATAAGACGTGTCTTGTAAGTATTGAATGTGTGTTTTAAAATTAATTTTATATTAAAAATACTAACGCTACAGTCAGGTGCTGACTGTATAAGGCCATGGATTATCATATTATACCGTAATAAAAATTTTAACGGTATGGAATCGCCGCCCGAATATTATTAGAATAAAATAAATAGAAAAAATAAAATAAAATAATAATTAATTAATAAATAAAAATTCGCACCCGCCTCAACCGGGAGTTGAACCCGCGCATTCTCTCACAGCCGTCCGCCTCTCTAACCACTCGGCCATTGCCTCACTCCTTGGCCCATCGACAAAGCTGCATTGTCAACCAATTTTGTTACCATACAATGCAAATAAAAAGTTTAAAATGATGTGTGTCTAGATTTGAACTTCGGTATGCTTGCGTAAATTAGGTCTGCTTAAGTATAAATGTATGTTCAAAGTGAGTTTAATTCGTATCATATCTCACTTATTAATAGTCCGATTTAAATGAAATTTTCACATAACGCCCGTGGCAAAGTATTTGTCATGTAAGATATACAACTTTGGTTGTTGAGCTAATATTGTAGTTTTTAAATAGTTATTACTGATTTACGGAGGCGGGAAGGGGCGTGTCCAAATTTTAAAAAAACTTTGAGACACTGCAATATATACGTATGTTGTCGCAAAATTTGATGACTCTAGCTCTTATACTTTCTGAGATCCAGGTGTTCATACAGACAGACAGACGGACAGACGGACAGACAGACATGGCTCAATCGACTCGGCTACTGATACTGATTCAGAATATATATAGTTTATGGGGTCGGAGAAGCCTCCTTCTGCCTGTTACGCACAATTCCGTTCCGACAAACACAATAGTCCATGAATTTTTTTAAAATCCATTTTTTTAAAATTAGTGTATTTTTTTTATTGATGCTTTGATGATTTGAGATGAGTATTGGTGCTGCTGGACTTTCTGTGGAGTATTGAAAAAATGGATAAATTTATAATAAGTGAGTAAAATTAGCTAATGCACATGCTTTTTGGGCGACAGGGCTGTGCCGGCTAGCTAAGCAGCACTTGGGGAGGGGCTTTTCCTACAGCCCAGCATTCCGCACAAAATATCGATAGTCATCGGTATTTACACAAAATACGCAGCACTGAGAAAAGGTAAACAAACCAAAATGAACATAAAAAGAAATATTTTTTATTTCTACATATATTAATATAATTTAATTTGTTTACAGGCACGAAAACTACTCTACGAGTTACAAACAACAACAACAGCGATTGCTGACCACCAAGTCACCGCGCACCCACCCAACCCGGTGATGCGCCTGCTCAGGAGTTTCGAAGCATCACGCAAATCGGCGAGCCCGTTCATGGCCAACTAAGGCCAACTAGAAATGGTAAATTATGAACTCATTTTATTTGCTATACATTTATTTACTATATCCTAACATTATTCCCTACCCACGTGGACCTAACATGCAGAACAAAACTAATGCAAAATCTTATAACTAATAACAATATTTGATATCTAAAGAATTAAGACTAATGGGACATGTTGTGTTTCAGCTCACGCGGACGGAATTATGGCGATGCAGGTGCCCTTCATGCAGGACAAATCCGGCCTGCAGCTGAGATGATCTGCTAGTGGCAGATATGCGGGATTGCCGCGGCTGCTATGGGCTGTGACAATGGAGCTGCCGCCGAATATTTGCAGGCCGCAGAATATTAAAGCCCGTCAAATTTGAAAGCAGCTGCTGGTGTTGCACCAGTCATCCCTGTCACTGGAGCTGTTGCCGTGCGGCTGGAGTCGTCAGAATAATATGGTCCCTGGCGGATCCCCACAAGAATCGGACTCACCAGGGCAATGGCTGAAGACACAGAAACGTTCTCGGCGGCGCTGCACACACAACACCACCTGAGCTTCAACTACTTGTTCCGCCAGTAGATTTGCTTGTTCCAGGGCAGCTGTGTTTAACAATACATGCCTATCGACAGTCCATTGCAAATGATACAAAAAAGGGTATACTCACTTTGTGCAAATGTATGTAACAGGCAGAAGGAGGCGTGGGAGACCCCATTGAGTATATATATTCTAACTCAGTATCACTAGCAGAGTCGATTGAGCCATGTCCGGATGTCCGTCTGACCAGATGAACACACAGATCTCAGCTATTATAAAAGCTAGTGACACCAAATTTGGCATGAAGGTATGTGGATCTGGCGCAGATCAAGTTTATTTCAAATGTTGGGTGCCATGCCCACCGTCTCCGCAAATCAATAATTTAATTATTGAAATCAATTTGTAAGCACTGTATAAAAGATACAACTTTCTGATCTTGAAATAGAAGCTGAATGAAATATCTACGTATCCTCCAAATGGCCAATGATCGGACAATAAACACAGAAGTTATTAAAGAAAGTATGAGCATAAAACCACTAAGCATAGAACATAAAACGCCGCTCAAACAGCGGAAAGTACTCACCTGGTGCTTTCGGTGTATTATGACCCCAGGACCCGAAGAGCTACACGAGTGAGCGATCGGATCTCTTCGGCATCAACTCCAATTTTAAAGATAGAGACTTGAAATTGGTGTATTACTAAAAGTATGACTGAATTTCGTTTTAGTTTAGTCCACATCTGCTTTATATTTACGGAGATAAATATAAATATAAATACAATAATTTATTGATATTCTTTCACTCGAGTTGCCGTCCTGCAGTCGGTTAACTCAATCATATTCCAACCTTTCTCTTGCATTTTATTTCTAGTAAATTTAGTATATCGATATCTGGGACGCAAGCAATTGTTAATTCATTTTCTTGAAGCGCTCCAAAATGTATCGCATTTTGGTAATATTAGCTTAATGTAAAAACGAAGCTGCTCTATTTTGTTATTAATTTATGTTGTTCCTTATAAAGATGCTACTAAATAATATTTTCCCAAATAAAATTCTTCAAAAATATTTTTTGTCTATTATTGTTAGACAGCTGCAACATGTAGTCTTTTGGAAAAAGGGGCAAAAACGGGCAAAAAACTAAAATGGATATCAATTGTTCTTCTCATTTTTAACTTTTGTCTTAACTCGATTTAATCAAAGTTACAGAAACACAAATTACAAATTCAATACTTAATTAAAGTCTAATAAATACATCATAAAATGGATAGTAACGCACATTTATTGCGGACTTTGTTACAAGAAGATTTTTAAACACAAATTTACAGCAAATAACTACATAATTTTAGTCAACTTTAATCGATAATTGAACTGTTGCTGAAGGCGGTAAAAATCAACAAAAATATTTTGTGTGTAGTTTGAAATGTGGTTAAAAAATCTATGTATTTTTTAAAATTTTAAACAATAAATAGTAAAATACCAAAAAAAAATACTTTTTTCCCATAGTGCAGCGGAATCAAGACAGTCGCACAACGTCAGCGATATGAGGCGTAATTCTTTGCGCTGTGCGATCATTTCAATGTGTGCGTATATGCATGCACAAGCTCGCGTATGAATGTATGCGTTTGCTTGTGAAGTTTGACAACAGGCAAATGCTTCGGCCAGCGCGCTGGCAGCCGAAATCAATTTTATGTTACGGCGTCGAGAGTCAACAAATATAATAACTATTATGTCTACCATATAAACAAATTTGAACGGATGTGTAAGAGGCTTACTGTAATTAATATACAACTGGACCGTCCACTTCATGTTAGTTTGCCAGGAAAATCCAATCAGAAAAGCAACAGTCACGCGGCACGCGACAGTAAGATACACTTCGACTTGTGTTTCGGTGTAGTTTAATTTGTTAAATTTATACATATACACCTGCTTTAAAATTATTCCCGACGGATGGCGCCTCCATTGTTAGCTGACACAAGCACTTGGTTTTATTGTCATACTTTCTTAAATTACTTCTGTGTTTATTCGGATTGCAATTTGGAGGATACGTAGATATTTCATTCAGCTAAGTATATTTTCAAGTCAGAGAGTTTTATCTTATATACAGCGCTTACAAATTTAAAAAATCAAATTATTGATTTGGGGGGGGCGGTGTGCGTGGCCCCCAACATTTGAAATTAACTTGATCAGCGCCTGTACACAGACCCCTTCAATGCCAATTGATTGATGTCTCTAGTTTATATAATAGCTGATATTTGTGTGTTCATCTGGTCATCCGGACAGACAAACATAGCTCAACTCGGCTACTGATGCTGAGCAAGAATATATATACTTTATGGGGTCTCCCACGCCTCCTTTTGCCTTTATATACATTTGAACAAAGTTAGAATACCCTTTTTTGACCATTTTCAATGGCCGATGGGTATAAAAACTCCAATTGCGTTCGGCCGCAGGTCAACTTGAGCCCATTTTGTTTTTTTCTGGACCATATACAGAGATCATAAACTGACTTTAAACATCACCGTTGACAGCATTGCGAGTTACTCCCTGGTAGCTGCAGACTACCAGCAAATTGTGTTTATTTCAGAGATAAAAATTCTTTAATACCGCCATATTTTGTTTGGCAGTTTAGTTGACACAAAAAATAAATCAAAATAGAGCGTGAAATAAAAAAAAAAGATATCGCCGAAAAAGTTTCCCGCGAAAACGGAAAAAAAATGACGCATCAAAAAGTTGACAGCGAAAATAAAAAAGGAAAATATCGAGAAATTCGTGTGATAAACAAATTTATGCGTTAGTGGATGGATTTTCTTTTTTTTGTATTAATAGATCGAATTTTCTCTCTTTTAATAATACTTTTTTATGCATCTGAAATCATGGAAGTCTTGCTAGTGAAACTTTATTCCTTGGTGTCGCATAAGGGCGACGGTTTTCCAATGTTTACGATGGTGCATTAAATGCAAAAGCCAAACATGTCTTCTGCTTACTGCCACCCACTCTTTATCTCTTTCTGCCGTCAATAAAACAAGAGACCCCAAACACAAAAGGGTTAAAATATTGGTTTCCTTTTTGTGACAGCGCGCGACACGCATAATAATGAATATGAGTGGATTCAACAACTCATATAATAATAATAATAATAATAATAATATAACAAGGGAACAACATACAAACAATGGAGATTTGGCACAGCCCTTCGAGGATGTCTTAAATTTCAGTAGCTTTTCAGCTTTAGCAGAAGAAATATCAGCATTGAGATGATATTATAAGAAGTATGAATGACTAAAATATTAAGTACTAAATAGTACTAATCATCGGAGCCATTATGGACAGAATCCGAGAGGAAACCTGTTTCAGCATCGTAAAATAATCAAATATTAAATTATCAGAATAAAGAACTAAATTATTTAATATACAATTGGGGTAAACACGTAAAAAGAAGCACAATAGAAAGAGTCAAGTAACTTGACGAATACCAAAAAAAGCAGATTCAACCACTATATTTTCCCAACGGTAAAAGGAACAGCATGACACCATTATGAAGTGTTGTTTTCAGTTTTATTGCATTGCAGAACAAACGGAAGTGCCGCGGAGCCATTTGGTGCCGGTTGAGACCCTTTAAACAGATATTCTCGGCAAAATAAGATAGATAAATTGTAAGTATATTTAAATTAAATTTAAATGTATATTAGTTGCATAAAGAAATGTATTTTACAGAAACACAGGTTGTTTTTTGTTGAAAATTACAATTAATATAATTAAATAATTACAATGAATCGAAATGTTATAGTTAGACTAGTTTTATAGTAAGTCTTTGGGGTCCGTAGAGCTAACACTATTATTTTACTTTGAACAAAGTACAATTAACTAGTATAGCAAAAATATAAATGTGACTTTGTTTATGAGATGAGTCCCAACGACTTAACTATAGTATGCAAAAATAAAACGTTTAGCCAAGACAGACTACAAACCTCACAAGCAACAGATGCACAGACGGAAAAACGGACAACGTCACTTTTTTGTTGGCACAGATCAAAATAAATATGTACTTTATGAGGTCACAGGTGTCTCCTTATACTCGTATGCGTAGCAAACATCTGTCCAAAATACACACTCCGCAATAATATGTACTTTCTCTTAGATATACTTAAATCGGTGCTGCAATTGAAAGATGCAAAGCTCTGTACTTCAAGCTAATCCAGTGCACTTTAAATAACTCCCAATCGGTAGCATTTCAAAAACACACACAATACTTCAGTCTGGTTCTCGCACAGATATATGGACTCACACTGCACTGTGGGCAAATTACTACTTTTTTTGACAAATTTTGTGGTCTAAGATATATATGCTTAAGGTGTAATAAAATGAATACACGCACTGCGTCGATATAAAAACTTAATTCGAAAATCGTGTTTCGTTCTCGAGTTATTAAATTTGTCCAACAAAAGTGTTAAATTTCCCCATAGTGCACTCGAGTAAAACACACACACACGCTTAGCACGATAAACCGGAAGTGCTTGACGCTTTTGCATATCCTCAAGTGCCACTAAGTGGTGCTATTGCTTTCGTTTGTGGTGCTTATCGCACTCTCAGTCAAACAGAGCTCTGACTAGCTTGCAACTCTCACTCTCCCTATCACCCACCCCTTATCCAGTCTCCTCCAGCTGACGGTGTCAAGTGCACATGTGTTTGTTACTGTTGTTCCACGTTAGTTTTTCCTGCTGGCAGCACTATTAGTTTTTCTTTTTGCTTTCTTTTGTATTTTGTGTTTCGTATCGCTGACCATGACAGTTTTTACGCCAACCCCTGACCCCTACAGGGTCGGTACACGCCACTTTCCCCTTAAAACTGTCCAGCACATAAATGACATTTATATTGGTTATAGAATGTATTAGAAGGAGTTGTTGTCGTTGTCCTTTCCCTGTTGTTGTTGTTGTTATCGTGTACGTGCGGCCATTTTTGGCCATAAAAGCGTAACAATAACAAACAATTTTTACGACACAAACGCTGGCCAAAAAGGTCAAGTTATGAAAAATGACAGCAACAGTAACAAGAACAACAAAGCGAACACCAAACAAACGTAATAGTTAAGATTTCTGCTTGGAAAAGCATTGAAAACTTTTCGCAATATTGTCCAAGCATGAGTAAGCAAGGCTACAGTTGTGATTTGTATTTAAGCCGAGTAAACATACTCAGCACATTGGTTTGGGGGAATGTAAAGCAAACAATGGAGTTTTGATTTCAATGAAACTTGTCCGATTGATGTGATAGTAATAAACCTCCTTATATGCTAAATCTTTCTTCTTCAACCTGTATAGTCACAGATTTAAGTGGATTGGAACTATTTCTGTGTCTATATCTGCCATAATATGGGCATATGTGGAAGTTGCTGTAACAAAGCATAGATATATATATAGCTAGAGCTTTGTTAAAGATCTGTACTTAATTGTTTGGCATATGTTAATCTGTTACACCGTAATACCCCAAGACTCGTTGTTTACAGGGTAAAACAACAGCAGCGACTTTAATCACATATAGGACAAGTGAACAAAAATCATGGGTTGGTCACGCGGTCAATGCGGACACCACTTGCAGCTGCAAAAAGGCATCAGGAGTCAAAATTGCGTATACGACACGTGGCAACCGAACAACGTAAATGTCCAAAATGGAAGGTACTGTGTGCGTGCGACTGTGATGGGTAAGGCTTGACTATAGTGAGTGTAAGGAGAATGTACATCAAAGTGTGGGTGCTAAGAAGTGTGTGTGTGTGTGTGTGTGTGTGTGCAAGCGTGCAATGCGCGTGCTGTTGGCATATTTGTGGGTCTATCCAACTAACACACACACGCAAACACACTGAAACAAGCCCAGCATGGCTTTTAAAGCGCACGTTGAACGATTTAGCCCATAAATCCATCGCCACAACCAATACAAATAAACAAGGCAAATGGCCGTCAGGGCGTCCAGCCGCGGGTGGGGGAAGAATGGTGCGGTGATGTGTCCAAAGCGGCGATAGTTGAATGGACAGATAACACACATACACAGAAACACACACATAGGTACACAGACAAACACGCACACATTCATATGCACACCCTCATACACATTGTGCTAAAAGCCTCCTCATCTTTGGGCCTGACGCGTCCTGATTAAACTCTTTTTAATGTCCTCACATGGCACGTGATAAGTTTACGTTTAGATCAGGCGATGTTATTGAGTGTAAGGTGTATCTTATATAGAAAGATTGGTTGAAATATAGATATAGTCCTCGATAACACATTATATCAATATTGGTTTGAATATCTTTTCTTGTTTTCCTTTACTTAATATTATATTATATATGATTATAATATTATATTATATATATATATATATATATGTCTAAACTCTCTTTACTTAATATGCACGGATTTTGGTAAAGAATATACGATAATCATAATCATATAATCATACGATTATATTTCCACTTATTTCCATTTATTTATCCACTGTTGACATCATTCAATTGCTTGCAGTGTAAATAAATGAAATGCCAAGATATGCTGCTTCAGCTTATGAAGACCATAAATTTTTAACTGAAGTGCATTGCATTCGGTAAAACGGCTCTGATTATCTCTGGGGCTTGTTGGACCGAGACTAAATGCATTATAAATGTATAATGAATTTGAAAACATAAATCTATATTTGATTTGAGCGCATATTTGATTAATTTGCCAAGTTGCAAAAGGGCAACCCTTTGTTGCCCTCTACTGTTATATTGTAATGTTCTATTCTAGTCTCGCATCTTTGATTTGTTGTGCGTCGTTTCCTGTCCCTTCGTTGCTCGGCCCACGTGACAAAGTCGTCGTTGCTCAGTTTTGAATTGTTTTGCTTTGGTTTTGCTGTTGCTTTTCTTTTCTTTTGGTCCTTTTGGCCTGAGGCAAAAGGGTTGCGGCAAGTCAGTCATGCATGCTGCGTCGGGGCCCAAACAAACAGCAACAAACACAACACTCACACACACTCACACACAAATAGCTGCCCTTTTTTCTTGAGAATGTTGCCCTTTCGCCCTTTGCTCGCTCATGCTTTGTTGTTGTTGTTGTTGTTGTTGTTGTTGTTGTTGTTTTAGTCGCTTACGCTTCAAGGGCCTAAATCATATTAATGAATTTTCCTTTGGCCATGTTTTATGTGCCTGTAGTGCGGCATTAATTATGCAAAATTAAATTTTATATCGTCGCATTAGGCGGAAACGAAACGAAACGAAACAAGAAGAACGAAACGAGACGAGACGGGGAAAAAAACGAAAGCTTGGATGGCCCAACGCCTTCTGGGCGTCCCTTTTTTCGACTGCTGCGCGGCTTATTTAAATTTATGATTGAAAAAAAATGCGACGAAATCCGCTTTGGTCATTAGCAAGCAAACTTTTTCCGCACACATATACGCACAGTCGCACACACACTCACACACAGCTGTGACAACTGGTTAAGCGGTTTTCATTTCATATTTCGCAAAGGGCTTTGCGCACATTTTCACGTGCACTCGCAGTGCAGGCCTCATTAGTGTGCGAGTTCTGCAACAGTTTCGGCCATAAAACGCACCACCAGCATTACCATGCTGTATATATACTATATGCATATATATGATATTATCGCATTTGGGTTCATAAATCAGCTCAATATGCAGCACACGAACCGGCGCCACAATGTCCCCCAAATTTCAGGATAACTTAATCAATGTGCAGACGCGAGGGCAGTTGGAAAGGGAGGTAGGGGGAGGAGCATAGACGACCAATTAGCCCACAGCTGCACAACAACAGCAGCTACAACAATTCTATGACTCTGCTCTGTTCTACTGCAAACGTAACGTGCGTTATTTACGATAAGGTATGCAGTGCGGTGTGGCCAACGGGGCGTATGATTTGCCGGGCAGCGACTTGAATTGAGGCAAACGTTATTGCAGTTGGAATGCGCAATCTAATTGGATTTAAATACAATTCTAATTAGCAACTAATTTATTTGCTGCAGCAGCAAATTGCAAATTCTGTTTAACACTTTGTTCAACTTAAAACAGTTTAAGAGAAACTTTTCAGCCCTTCTCTCCCTCCAAAAACGACAACTCAATTTGAAAATGCCCATTTCGGCAATCTGACTCTATTTGGCCAGTTATTTAGCCTTTGTTACCTCGACATGGTGGCCGACACTTAGCCCAAAGATGCAGTCACTGGAGCAAAGATGGCAAGGGGGCATTCATAGGGAGACTGAAGGGGCTGCTTAGGAAGTCGAATATGCGGGCCCAATTTGCTCACTACTCACCAAGGCCGCACACACTACTCATCAGCTAACAGGACTACATTTTAGGCAGCTTCAGCTTCAGGCTCCCTGCTCCCTGCTCCCAGCCTTGCCCTGCCACGCAGGAGGCCGCAAGCCATTTTCTCTGTTGGCCATGGCCAACATGTAGTTGCGATTAAAAGATTTTTCCTGTTGCTGTCATTGGTAAATGTCTGTGGCCAATCAATCTGCATGAGTGCATTCGGTGCCTGGCCGCTGCACCTGCATCTGCACCTGTAACGAGTGGAGGATTCTCCCTCGTGCTTTGCTCCTTCTAATCCTATGACTCCCCCTACCCTTTCTACTACTCTTTCAGCGTTCCAGCTGAATGCTGCTCGTCTCCCTCTTTGGCCACACATGTGTGTGTGTGTGTGTGTGTTTGTGTGTGCAGCATTCGCAGCATCATTAACGGCGTCGACTCGTTTCATTCCGTGTTCCCCTGCAGCTTCTGCTCCTGCTTCACGGCATTGCTGTGGCTCCTTGCAGTTGCCCCGGTTGTTGTCTTTGTTGATTGTGCGGCTGCGAATCGGTTGAGCTGCAGGTGCAAAAGGACGACAAATCTTTTGCCCTCCTGCTTTGAGCTTGGTACGGTTTAATTATCGATATGCGATCTGCCTGCTGCACGCTGCGTATGCGTAATGTAGAATACCAATTGTGAACGAGCCCGGTGTGCATGCTAGTGTGTCTGTGTGTGGCATTGTGGGTGACTGTGTCTGCGAGTCTGTGTGTGAACTCTTGTGATAATTTCTCATGTTTGGCTCGTTGACTGTGGAAAATCGCTTTATGCTAATTCAATTCAATGGCCCTAAAATATGAGAGCAAGTGTGCGTGTGTGTGTGTGTATTGCCTGTGTGGGTGTATTGATCAAAGCCTGCATAATTCGATTGAAAATTAAATTGTTATTAGTTTGCGCAACAGGCAGCACGGCCTGTGCTGCAGCACGGGCAATTGCATGGATTGAGTACAGACCACAGTCCACAGTCCACAGTCCACTCGCAGTTGTGGCCTGGCATAAGCGCTGCCTCATTACCATAGAGCCAGCCGGCTCCACAGCCAGAGCCAGACCGAGGCCCAGCCCAGTGTCAGCGTGTATCCCCGTGCCAGCCCCAGCTCTGGTCCCTGTGCGGCTCGTGCGGCACGACACGCCGTTGCGTCGCTGTTGCGGCACACAAATTTGAATACAACACTAAAAATAACATAAACATTGCCAGGCAACAGCGGCAGCAACAAGGCGACAAAATAAATGAATGTAAAAGAAAACAGAGAGTGACAAACACACACACATACACAGAGCACAGCTAACTCACACACGGGCGCACACACTCTCTTGCTGTCCGGGGCAGACAGCGAAGCGAGAAGACGAAAAACTACAAAAAATGAAATTCAAATAAACCTTAAAATTGACTTAGCGACAGCAGCAACGCCGACGTTGTTGCCGCCGCCGGCGTCGTTGCCTCGTGACAGGCGGCAGCACAAGAAATTAACACAAAATCAAAATACATGCATAAAAAAGCATAGGAAAAACAACGTTGCGCTGGCCAAAAACAACAAGCAAAGCAAACAGCCGTGCCTAGGAGGACTTGTACATACCCATTACTTGAACGCAGCTCTAATTTCGTGTAGGAGAATTGAAAATTCAAATTAAATTTGTGCAATTTACCTAATGTATTTTGGTATATGCTTGTGACAAAGGACTTGCACAAGTTAATACTCCCCATGCGACAGTGTGCTAACTGCAACTCCTAATCTTGTCGCTGCTGCTGTCGCTGCTTGGTTGTGCCTTTGGCTTCATGTAAATTTAACGCGCGCCAATGCAGCGCATCGAACTCAAACATGTTGCAAGCGAACATGCGAGAGTTGGCAGCAAAGTTTAATGAAAACTTGAGTTGTATGACAACTAAAAGAGGCGACATTAGTAGCAGCAATTGATAAAATTGATAAAATGCACAGTTATTTAAATATTTAAATATTTTAAATATTTAACGATACCTAAAAGCAGTATCATAAGCGTAAATCAAGTTGTTTGTTAATACTTATATATATTTAAATAAACAAAGTACATTTTTGATTAAAATTAAATGAATTGCAAATAGTTAGGAAGAAATTAATAAATAGGTTTATTGAATTTAATTCTGATTATGATTTATAAATATATATAATATAATAAAAATATATAATATATTAACAATAAATCATTAAGTCCATTTATAATATATTTTATACAAATTTATTAATTTATAATATTATTAATATATATTATTTTTTATTTTTATTATTATTTATTATTGTTTATCATTATGTATTATTGTTTATTAGTATTTATTATTATTTATTATAGTTTATTCATATTTACTTGTTTGTTATCCTATTGAGACAAGTTTAAACGCACTTTTAATTCGCTAATTAAGAGTAAAACATATTAAGCTTCTTAAAGCTAATTACAATTTATTTATTAATATGTACAATATATAATATATGCATATACGAATATATATTGAATAATTTAGAATATGCATATCCAACGTACAATATCATAGATCCCATATAATTACAAATTATTAACAACTCTTACTTATCTATAAATATGTTACTATTTGTACTTTTTCAACTTTTGTTCCACTGTGCACTCTTGGCGCGTCTAAGCCAACTCGGCAAGCCACCCACTCTCACACTCACACCGACACACACACACACACAGGGAGCACGAGCAAACAAGTTCTCGTCCAAAGTTCAGACGCAACTTGGTTGGCGTTGGCTGCCGGCAATGACGACGGCAGCGGCAGAGGCAGAGGCAGCAGCGCCAACGCCGTCGTCACTGAGCTCAGTTTGTTTATAAACGTTGTGCCGTGCGAACGTGTCAGCGCGTGATTGTCTGCTGCCATCTCTTTTACGCATTTTCATTTCGTCGTCTTCACGTTGTCTTGCTGGACAGCAGCGCTGCCCTCGTCGTCTGCTTGACCGCCGTAACTACTTGTGCTACCCCACATCGCCCCCTTGCAGGCCGCCCTTGCTGCAGCAACGCACGTTTTGCCGCCTACGCAGCCGCGCGCGCGACAAGTGAAGCACACAGGTTATACCCGCCTACCATACATACAAACATACATACATAGATAGATACTCACATACAAACATACATGTGCATATGCATGTATGGGCGTGAGTGTGTGTGACTCCGTGCGTGTTTGTGTTTGTCTGCCCATCATATTTGTATTTCTCTATGTGTGTGTGTGTGTGTGTGACATGTTTGCCGTGTGTCGCGTTGATTTCTTTTGTTTGCTGGCCAATTGTCGGGCTTAATTAATTGCGAGTAGCACCAGCAGCATATGGCTTAACAGCGATAACAGCAACAACACCAACAACAGCAACAACAATCAACAACAGTGAGCAACAAAGAGAACTCTAAAGAGTGTATTTCGCAAAGCTATTGAAAAAGTGCTTGCTTCTCACTCCAACAGTCAGTTGAATAAGAAGCAGAAACAGCAGCATCAGCAACAGCAATAACAACAACAACAGCAGAAGAAGCAACACAAAACGAGCAACAGCAGCAGCAACAACAACAACAACAACAACAACAGTCGAAACCAGTTTTGTCAACGCTGCCAGCAGCGCAGTCGCAGCGGCTCAGTACGGTAAGTTGCATATGTATGTATGTGTAAGCAGTGCGCGTTGTCTGCGTGAGTGTGTGTGTCTTGTATGTGTCTGTGTGTCGTTGTCGCCCACACGTCTTCGTCGCCAACATGTCGTGACACGATGCTGACTTCAGCTTTTGGCGCAGCACACGATATGTAACTTTAATTTGATTGAGGCTCGCTTGCTCTCTCTCTCTTCTTCTCTCCCTTTCCAACTCTCTTTCCCTCTCTCTCTCTCGTTCTGTCTGTGTCTTGTTAGCGACAACTTGTTGAAAGAATTTTAATTTGCCAACTAGTCAAACACACGGCACACTGCAAAAGAGACAAAGCTAAAGAGAGACAGCAAGACACCGAGACAGAGAGAGAGAGAGAGTGTGAGAGCTGGAGAAATAATTTAAATCAGGCTAAATTAAAAACAAAACTAATTTGCACAGTTTTGCAGTTTTAGCAGTTTCACAGAACTTTGTCTGCCCCGTTTTGTTGATAGAAAAAATACTCATTTACTCACAGGGACAACGAGAGCGAGCACGAGGAGCACCAAAAACATCATCAACAACAACACCAACAACAACAACAACAAAGTCAGAGCAACAAAACTTTTTAATTGTCAACTTTTAGCTGAGTCGAATTGAGTCGAGTCGAGTCGAGCTGAGCTGAGCTGAGCTTAGGCACAGCACATTCGAGTTGAGTAGAAAGTGTAGAGAGAACTCAGCACAGTTTGTTTCTTTGGTTCTTTGTATCTTCTGTGCTTCATTCACTAATTGAAATTTAGTCCGTAGCTCTGGTTCCCTTATGCGCTATTCCTTTTGAGTAGACCACAAACTTCCAGTCAGTCAGCGAGAACGTTGCGAGAACTTCTCCGTTTTGCAACTACTACGATGGCAAATGCGATAACTAGTCGAGGTCTACAATACGCAGTACCTATTCGTTTGTATGTTTGCCTGCACGAGTATGTGTGTCACGTATGCGACCTGCATTCCTTATCTGTTGGCATTCTTAATGGGAATTTAATTCGAATTGCCTGTCAAGCTGAAAATAAAGTTGAAATTGAGTTTATTTATTTTCCTTTAAAATCAAATGGAATTGCTTATGAAAATCTTTAAAATTTGCCAATGGAAAATCATTTAAATTAAACTTAATTGTTTGAAAATGATTTGTTCTTTCAAATGATTTCAATGATTTGAACAATATCGATACAAATGATCTGTTTTGCTTAAATTAGTTAAAATCACTTGAATCACTTGAGCATAGTTTTGGAAAGATTTGTTGTATTTAAATTCATTGCAATGCATTCAACCACTGAACTCTTTTTTTGTTAGTTGCCTTAAAATGATTTGTTGTACTTAAATAATTAGAAACATTTGCACCTTTTTGATTGCTTCAAATTGATTTGTTATACTTTAATCATTTAAAGCAATTTAAAATTATTGAGCATCACCGCAACTGTTGCACTCTATCAATAGTTTATTTGATTGTTTTTTCGCATCCCCTTGTCTCTCTCACACTTTCCTGCAGTTATCGAGTCTCTCTTGAGTTCTGCTTATGCCACTTTTCATTTTTCCATTTTCATTTGCGTTCGCAGCGCACTGTGAAAAAGTTTTACTCGACTAATGGATAAATGTGTGTGCCGCGTCGACTTCAACAACATATATATCAAACTACAAACTAGACTTAATGTGCTACCAAATGAAATTAGAAGAAACTCCAGACAGAGCTAAGCGAAACTCTGCCATCACATGATATTTGTTGCTGGCCACACTCCCTCTTGATGTCCGAGGATCTTTGCACAAATATTCAACACTTTCGCCATCTAAATATTTTAAATACATTTGGAGAGGAGAGAGAGAGAGAGAGAGGTGTGCGGAAATGCTAATAACATGCGAGGTCAACTCTCACACTCATCTCACCTTGCCCCATCCTCGTTACGTCTCTCGCTGTCGCTCCATCGCATTTCTCTCACTCATCTCGTGCTCGTCCTCGCTCTCGTCCTTGCTCTGACAGTTTATATATAATATTTTCAATCAGTGTCACAGCAACTGACAGCTCGATAAGTTTTATTGCCTTTCGGTTCGCATCAACCATCCCCCCTCGGCCCTCCCCCTCTTGCACTGTACGTCCCGTGGCATTCTTTAATTGCATGGAATTTCATTAGACGCCGCATTCGGACAACTTGAAATAATTTGTACCAAAACAAATGAAAATTCCCAGTTGATTTTCCAGCATTTCAAACGAAAAAAGCAACGCAATTTTAAAAGTCGATAAACTACAGAAACAAAGCAGAAGAAGAAGAGGTAGCGGAGGAAGTAAAGCGAAAAATAAAACGAGCTTAACTTTGTGCAGCCGACAAAATATTTTCTTTAATTATTTCCCTTCGACAAATGTGCAAAAATATTTTCATAAATTACTGCGAAAACTCATCGGCAAAGTTTTGCAGGTGAACTGTGCTCAGCTCTCTTGTAAATGACACTGCTTTCTCTCTCTCTATCTCTCGTTCTACCTCCCCCTCTCTTTGTCTGGCTGTCTCTGTCTGCTTGTGTTTGAGGATAGGTGCGTGCGTTGGCTGCCATAAAGATGTAGATTGAAATGTAAATAGAAACTGAGCTGAAAATATGTACGAGTATTTGTAAAACTTGTGGCTTCAGCTCGTTGTGAATTCAATGCGGTTACCGAAGCGATTCTATTCAGCTCAAAAGCTTGGTCTGTATTAGAATCTAAAGAGTTTGTTAGAATAACTTCAAAACGTTGAAAGTAACGCAGAGAGAACTGAGAAAAGTTGTGCACAAGCAATACTTTGTATGCGTAAAGTACTTATATCACATTATTTAATAACAAAATATAATTTATGGTTATTTTAAAATCTTTTATATTTCCAAACTATGCAAAAATACTTTCCTAAATTTATATTCCCTAGAAAAGTCATAACTTATGTTAACACCAAATCCCTAAAACCCATATGCCCCAAAGTGTAGTGCGTAGCTGTCTCCCTCTCTCTTCATCTACCCTCTCTCTCTCTCTCATTTGTAGAGTTGTCATATTTTATGCTTCGAAAACAATCTCAGCCAAATTGCAGGCGGGCTGAAATGAAGAACAGAGACTGCACTTTTCGCAAGCACACAGCTCGGGGAGTCCGACCTCATGCGAAGGAGACACAGATACAGATACATATATGTTTGTAAGTCACTTGCACGACACAGACAAAGGGAGGGAGAGAGGGTGGGAGATGGGGGGGACATTGTCGGTGAACGGACGGAAGATGAGACAACTACAGAAGCTCCCCTGGTGAGCCGAGCTGACTTCAGGCCGCAAATATTTTGTTGCCGCAGATACAATATCTAAAAGTAAACTCTTAATGAATCATTGCCGTCTGGGGCGTGGCTTCCTCAAAAAAAAACCATTATAACTGAACGGAAATTTAATTTAAATTCGTTTTCAAAGAGCTAGGCAGAGGATAATTTGCATAAAATATCAATTACCTTGCATATAATCGCTTTGTATCTTAAAGATACATTGTAAATGGGCAGCAGCTCATATTTTCCATTTTTATGGGACTTTATTTTCTGTTTTGCCTTTGTTGCTGTTGTTGCTGTTGTTGTTGTTGTTGTTGTTGTTGTTGTTGTGGCTGCTACCCCACATTTTTTATGTGCATATTTTATAATTTCTGCATGTTTTTTCTCGTTCGCACTTGCAAAACAAAAAAGAAGAGAAAACGTTTTGAGTTTTTAACGAGGCGTTGAAGCGAGTTGATTTTATGACTCATGGTGGCTTTTTGTTGTATCTTGCAGCTAACAGCGATGCAATTCAGCACAACAACAACAACAACAACAGCAGTTGCAACAAAAACAACAACAGCAACAACAACAATAACAACAACGAGAATAACTACAAGTGCAGCCTAATTGGTGCGCGTGTCGAAGAGGTAAGTTATAGAGAAGCACTTGAGGAGATTGCCAAGATGTTTGAGGGTAAAATGTCTGTGCTCAATTTGACTGCGAGGCATGCCACAAGTGGCAGGCAGCAATGACTCCAGGTGTGAGTAGAGCGTGTCACCAGCCCAAGGCAACGTCAGTTAATTGTCTTTTTTGCCTCAATTGTACCTTAACTACCATAAAAGCTTAAGAGGAAGGGTATGCACGAGCTATAAACGTGTTCCAAATCAGATACAAGCAAGAGGAACTTTACAGAGTATTTGTTTCGAATTGAAATCTATTTTATTGGATTATCTGCCAAGATTAAGCATAACTTCTTTACCTGTTACCTGTTTAAATTCAATTCTATTTTCAGTTTACTCAATTCGAGCTCTGTTTCAATTCTTGCCTCGGGTGTTTTAAAGTCGTGTAGACTCCACCCGGCCTCGCTCTCTTCTATTATATTGTTCTGCTGGTTATTGTTGTTGTTGCTGCCTGTCTGCGGCTTATTTTGTAAATTACGACGTAGTCCTTGGAGGGGCAGTTAACTACCCCGTAAGGCAGACAGAGCGGAGCAGTAAGCAGGAGGATTACAACTGTCAGATGTGTGCGGTGCCTGTCTGCCGTTGCTTTATAATACAATGTGTGGCGGCGGCAGCGGCAGGGGCTGTGGCTGTGGCAGTGGCAGGTATGGGCGTGGCTGGCTTGACTTTGGCCTGGAAAAGGTCAATGCTACGCCGAGACGGCCCCGACAATCGCATGAGCTTCAAAATTTACATTTAATTAGATATAATTGCAGTAATTTATACGTCAATTTGTTTCCCTCTCCCTCTCTGGCTTCCTTTCCCTCTGTGTGTGTGTTTTCTTTTGGGGTTAGGGAAAAGACTTTAAAGTGATTCATTGAAGCACATTTTACGCTGTGATTTCAATAGACTGGCAAATGGCAAACAATTACGAAATTCCTTTACAATTCCTTTTAAAATTATATTTGAATAAATGCAATTGGTTTGTTTACATTTCGCGATAACTCTCTTATTAACTCTTTAAGGGTGAACTTTTCTCTTTAATAAAGTTTTTAAGTTTGTAAGCTTGACTTTTATAAACAAAATTCAATTTTATACTTTGACGATTCTCAACGAATTCATAGTGAATGCTAAAAACTTTCAAGTGACCCACAAGTTAAAGCTGACCTCGAGCAAGACCCCAAACGAGCCTCTTCTGCAGGGTCCAACTGCAGGCCCATTATTCATTAAAGTTTGACTCTGACCCACACTAACACACACCTGCAAACACTCACACACACACACACACACACACACACACATACACACATTGCTGTACATCATTAGAGTCGGGCTGCAATGCCTGCTACCAAAACTGTCCAAAGTAATTTCCTAGCAAACTATTTTCGTTGCTGAACTTTGGGTTTTACCTGAAGGTAACTAAGCCAACAGCAACAACAACAACAACAACAGCAACAACAGCAAAAACAGCAAGAACAACAACAATAACGACAACTGCAACAGAAACTAGACGACATCGAGGCACTCTGAAAAAGACCGTGTTCCGCCCTGCGTGCCCCCTTTCAATATTTGGCTGCGTTTAATTGCAATTCGATTTGAGCTTTAAATAAAAACAGCAGCTACAGTGTGTAGTGCGCATAGTGGGCGTGGCATAGCATAGATGGCAAGGATGGTTTTCGCTTAGTTGATGCATTCGTTATTTGAAAAGCAGAAAACTTTTTCAGTTAGTTTTGTTAGTTATTTTTGAAATTGTCGTGACAAGTCGAGCAGAACTGGCCGAAGGCAGTGGCAGATGGGAGAGTGAGGGGTAAGCCAGGCGGTAGGTGGTGGCGTAGGCGGCAGGGGCGTGGCTGCACTATACATTTAATATTTGATTAGCTGCCATGTGGGGCTGCCATATGACAACCGCTTGCCAATGGCAAATACTGAGTGTCACTTGTGAGTGTGTGTGTGTGTCTGTGAGTGTGCGGGTGTGTGTGTGTGCCGCATTTATTAGCAGCATGCATTGCGTATTGCTTGGGGCATCCGTTCGGGCTGCTGCACAGCAATTGTTGCCGGGATAGTCGAATTTTGCGGCCATTTCGTTTGTTTGACTAGAGCGCTCGCTCGCTTGTCTCACCTGAAGCTGTCGATTGGCTATTTATGCATGCAAAGGTTTATTTGAGAATGAAATGCCATCGGTGTTGCACGTTAATTGAGACGGCGAAACTTGAGAGACAGCGAAGGAAACTTATAAGCTATAAATATAATTTGGCAAATAAATTACTAAAATTGTCTGAAAATAAATATTTTTCTTTACAGCAATCAAATTAAAACTCATTAATAATATCAACACACAAAATATTAGCACTTGACAATCTACGGTCATTAAGGATTTGACCAGATGTGGAAAATACTCGTTCATTAGTCGCTGAACTTGCTGGTATACTTTATATTTTTCTAACGACTAACTGAAGGGCCTTCATGTTGTTAGCCTTTTTAAAAAAAAAAAAACCAAACAACGTCACTCGGCAAGGCTTCAGCAGCAAAATATCGTCGTTCGTGTTGGTATTTATTAGTACTTTTTGAAACATCGATTAAATTCACGACAAGTAACATAAGCAAATCGATATAACATTTTTTGCAAAAGTAAAAATACGTGCTATATGTGTTCGTGTTATTTCGTGCCGAATTTCGAAACACGAACACGCACTCCCATGGACACAATCTTAATTTTACACACGCACACGCGTGCGCCCGTCGTGTCACGATGTGACACGAAGAAAACATGGTCCATGCCCAACTCTAAAATGGAGACACCTTTAACCCCATTTGATTTATTTTGTGAAGAATTACTGTGGGAATGATCTGGCTACGCTGAATCAGATGGCCCAGATGGCAACGACGTAGATTTATAAGAAGAAGAGTTCGAGTTGACGACGCGAAGAGAAAAGACGTAAAAGAGCAAGGCTGACTCTCAATTAACGACGATCATATTACAGAATAAAAAGATTAACTACGACGACATTAAGATTAAACTAAAGTACTAACTAATTTTAAGGAACTACATTGAAGTATTTTGCAATAAAATCACTTAACTTAATATTAAAACAACCGTGAATTTATCACAACAACTGTGACTTGAACTTTAAACAAAACAGTTTATACCCAAGTCCCACATTACTACTTTATCAGATCTATTTAGTTAGGTTAGCAAGTTTGCATATGTTGTATTTATATTACAAATGATCAAAACGTTCTAACGTTTTACTATATAATATAAAGTATCGCTTGCAATTTGTAAGGGTATCTATCCATGAAGTGATCGAGCTGTCTTTATAAGTCTCCTCTAATTTCCATTAATAGTTTTACCAACAGCAATAAAAGTGTCCTGATAATTTTATTTCGATTCCGTTCAGCAATTTGCTGCATTTTCAACAAGATATAGTTAATAATTTCTATAATATTTACTCTATATAGTACATGATATATGTAGTAGAATATATTTCATTTATGTGGCCCTCTCTTCCGCCATCATGTTTGCTGAATCATTGATGCATTGAACTGTTTGACCGTTGGCTGGCATCAAAAATGCAATTACTTGCAAGTCACCACTCTGCGTTGCACTCTCGACCCTTGAGAGAGAGAGCGAGAGAGGGAGTGCAAGACGAGCGCTTTGTCTGCGCCAGTTCCTGCATCAATATCTGGGACGGCTTGTGTTCTAAGTACCTTCTACCTAATGGCAAACATATTTGAGTACTTCCGGGCCACGTTCACTCCATTGAAAGCTGTTTTCGCAACTTGAGCGATTTATTTGCTGCAGGTCGCCAGTCTTCCACCACACCCCCCCCCACCCACACCATGCAGAGGCCATAAAACAAACCCAAAAGTCAATAGTACACAGTCATACTTGTATGTATATTATGGGTACATATAAAAAAGAAAACCCGAGCAGAGCTCGTAAAAAATCATTTCCTATTTGAACGTTGAACGCGAAATGAAAAATTGCGCAAGCAATGAAATTACATTTTTTGTGGGCATCATTAGCGCCACAAATGCTGATAAGGAGGGCGAGGGAAGGGGAGGCAAGGGCAGAAGACTTGGACTGTGAAGCGGAGATTATGCTTGTCGATGCAGTGTAAATATTTCCACAGATCTAATGAGCACTTGAGCTCGACTCGCTCTGATGAGAACTTAAAGTTGCCGCTTCAAAATATTTGCAATTTTGTTGCCAAAAAGCACAAAGAAAGAAAAAACGAAACGACGGAGCAAGAGAGAGAAATACGAGTATCTTTTACACATTTGCGGTTCGCCATTCGCTCCCCTTCTTCCCCGGGGGTAGCTGCCGGCGTCCATCTTCCTTCGCTCTCGATAAGAAACTCAAGCACTTTCCCGTCTCGCCCTATGCCTCCTCCCACTTGGCCCCGCCCACACACAGACTACCCTCGAGGCAGGCCCTAGTCAGGCAGCTAACTTGGGCCATCGAGTGTTGTTCATGTGCGTTATTCCATGGAAAACTTCCCCTTTCCATCCTTCCCACACTACGTACACACACATACACACCCACAGACACACTCACATGTGTTTTCACTTCGGGCCATGGCCATTGTCTGGCAGCTGCTGCCGCTGCCTTCGCCGCTCTGTCCCCCCCCACTCCATAATCTCAGTTATGAGCTTGCCGCTTGTTGTCCTTGCCAGCTTTGCCGGCTGTTGTCTTATTGTAACTCCAACGAGAAAGGCAAAGATATTCCGCGTGAGGATGCCAACTTTGTGGGGCCTTCACGTGTAGTGTCAGCTTTGCTGACTCATCATGCTCTGCGATACTTCAGGTGATCCATTTCAGCTAAACGAATCAAGTTGTGCAAGACAAAACGCACATAGTTCTCAAGATCTCAAGTAGTATCAAAATAAGATGAAGTAACTGCAATGATTGGATAGTTCCGATATTATAAAGTCGAATTGAAATGCTCAGTTAAGACATTATTCCTGAGTTTCTTTTGCATATCTATAGCTCCTTCCCTATATTCACTATGTGAGGGTATTTATTGCCTCTACATGTATTCCCTTTCTCTTTTCGCTGCCTTGTCTTGACCATGGTCACTGAAGCTGAAGCCACTAGCCCTGTGGGGCCACTGGCATCCTGTAGGCGAAGTCCTTTTCCTGATTCTTCACTCCATGGTGTTGTTGTTCTTGTTGTTGTTGCCATTTTATTATGCGTGTTCGTTTTTTATCGCATTCCGCTGCCTCATCGTTGCCTGCATTATTTTCGCCTGATTAATTTCCAACTCCATCCAAATCGAAGGCGAAGCGGAGCGAGACGAAAGGATTCCGCAGCGAGACCACGGCATGAGTTTCTCACGCGTGCGCGTCTTGCTGCTTCTTCATCTACTTCTCCTTCTCTTACTTCTCGTTCTTCATCTTCGTTGCTGTCTGCTTTCCGGCTTCCCTTTTTCGAACAGGTCCCTAATTGCATATTTCGCCCCTAAACGTTGTGGTTATTATGCGGAGAGCCGAACTTATTAATTGTGTAATTTAGTTTGGTGTTTGGGCCGGGTCAATTTCAAAGGGCCATAATAGCAGGCCAATTGAGGTTCATGCACCGATGCGTTTATGCCTCTTGAGATACCCCTTCTTAGAAGTCCTCAATGCCCTTCGCCTTTTGGCATGCATCAAACATATTTCAAAACTGGCCATGGGAATCCGTTCGGGACATTCGAGCGGATTACGCTGAGCCGCAATTCGGCACGGGCTCTGGGGCGTGACTTTATATAGATGAATGTTCATGATAGTTATGGCTTTATGTGGTTGTTAACATGCAGGGATTGCCTTCATCTGAAATACGCTTTGCTGAAATTGGATGAGGTATTAACTCCGTGTTAAAAGACTTAATTACGTGTTATGTGACTATTCCATTATTATTTTAATCATTCTGCTTGCCTCAACGACATGCTAGGCTGGGGTCGATAAACAATACTTCTTACAGGTTCCATTTTCGCATAAAGTTCGCTCATGAAAAGCCTTTGCCCCCTACACTTGGCCATAACTTTTGAAGGCTTCTCGCATAACTTTAAGCCTGCTCTAGAACGACTTTCGGGTGCCTTTTGTTGCCCGCTATGGTAACCGGAACTTATTGAATTTCTCGGCTAATTTACTTCGTTTTTATACTTATTTTCATGTGTGTGTTTGCGAGTACATGTATTGAGACTTATATTCATAAGCGAGCATTTTGTGCGCTTAACCACATTGCGTATACGTAACGTAATTTATAAATGCCAGCACACGTATGTACATATATACACACACACACTGACTCTTCCAGGCTGAGGAAACTTTGGGAAACACCCCGACACCAAGTGAAATGAATGGGCTTCTCTTAAGGCTTCGGCTTCGCCTCTTTCTCCGCCTTCGCCTTCTTCTGCTTTTCCCCAAGGATTTCGGCATAACTCAGCCTGGGGGTAGCTTATTAGTCTTATGTTTCTGTTATTGTTGTTATTGTTTCTTTGGTTGCTTTTGTTGTCGCTGCTGACGTTGCGGTCCGCGGCTCAAATTCAATTTTGAGTCGTTCGGAGTAAAGTTTTGTGGTATGTTCAGCTTGTGCATTTGACGAGATGACAAGAACATGAAATACGAGCACAGAATCCATTGCAATCTATTCTGACTATTTAATAAAGCAACTTTCCAGAGAGAGAAAGGGAGATTCATAACCGAACTTTTCAAATTTTAGTTCTCGTTTAGCTACTCGTTCTGGATCTAATACTGTTTCTGCATCTGGTTCTGATTCTGATTCTGATTCTGATTCCGATTCTGTTTCAGTTTCTGTTACTGGTTGCTGGTTGCAACAGCCTGGACTGAATACACTTATTAAGTGCCTGCGAACATGGTCACCGGAATGATTCTGCAAACGATTCCCATTCCATTCCCATGCCAGGCATAAGCCACACACCTCATCCTGTCCCCTTTCCCTGCTCAAAGTAAAAACTTGTTCTACAGCATTTTTTTTGTGCTGCTGTTGTCTTAGTGTGCTCGCCCCAGCCACTTGATATGGCAAACGTGTCGAAATGGAGACTTACCAAACAGAACACAGAACACAGCCGGGATTGGCTGGCCAGCAACGAATTTCTGATGCTCTTTGAGGAATATTTGATCATTTTACGAAACGTAAAAAGTATTTAATTATCAAACAATTTGACAAAATATGTGGATCTACCTGCTATACATGTCATATATAACAAAATGTGAGGTTTTGCATTGCTTAATATTATTTCTTTTTCCCACCACAAGTCAGAAGAAACCTCTTCAGTATGCAGAAGACTCGCTTGAGGGTTTACTTTTGCCTTATAGTCTTACTTCTTTGGTTTCTCTTTTCGCCATTTCTTGAAAATCTTTTCATTTTCGGATTCGGTTTCTGTTTCTGTTTCGTTTTCATGTTTTTGTTGCTATTTCACATCTGCCACGCCCTCGTACTCTTGTATAATAAATGCATATTGGCGTGCTGCATGCCCAGTCACTGAACAAATACAACACGGAAAGAACAGCAACAACTCCAACAACAACAACTCCAACAACTACAACAACAACAACTACAACAACAGCTTCAACATCTCTGGCTTCATCCAGCTCTGGTTCATGCGTTTTTCATTTTGGTGTCGACGATATTCGGAGAAATATTAAAAAAAAAAAGTATATATGCATAAAACGAAAATCGAAAAATAAGTAAGGAAAAAATACATGATAAAATGGTGAAAAAGAACACCGACTACTCGACGTGCTGACTGAACCGATGTTGAAGTGCCCTCCAAAATTTGTGAATGCATTTCGGTTTTAACTGATTGGAATCGAATGGAAGTGTTATTATACTTTTTTTGCATATAAGGTATTTTCATACATTTTCAATTCGGCGTGAAACCTGGTAAATGTTGCTTGAGTAACTAACGTCATTTTTTATTGCGTTGCTTTTAATTTTTTTTCTTTTTCAAGTAGAGCTTAACATGCATGAAAAGTAATTGCAGTGGACTTTTATTAAAAATATTCATTTCATTTTTTTATTGCGAACTACAATATTAAAAGACATGTCAATTAGTTGGGTTGTAGCTCAGCCTGCCAACCTGGCAACCCTGTCACTATTAATATTTAAATATATGCATGTGTTTTATAGGCTCATAAATACTTTTTTTTATTTCTCATAGAAAAATAAGTTGTTTACTGAAAACATTCAGGTGATTCCGCGCTGACAATTATTTCACTAGCCTCGACGCAGCTTCGCGATACTGTCATAATTAATAATCTTCAATAACATATGATAAATATTTTGTTTTGTTCAAATTTTTCAATTTCTCATAGATGATAGTTCGTAAAACAATGATGCCTAGCAATCCTGTCGCAGAGCCATAGGCAATTATTTATACCTATTATAACACTTATTTAATTTGATTTCTTCTAGATTCTAATTACTTCTAGTTCGTCGAGCTCTTACTACAGCTCTATTACTTTTATTTTTTTAATTTTAATAGTTTAGTAAGACATGTAAATTAAATGACCTAAAATATTTTAACCCTACTTAAATTAGAATACATATTTATTTTTATGTTAATAAGCAGAAGTTTGTAAGGCAACCTTGTAGAGTCTGCCAACTAGTTAGTTATTCTGCGCTTTTAAATACTTTTGAAATGTCGACGCCACTTGACAACCCTGTCACTTCTCGAAATGGCCTTCAGTTTCGCATACGCGCCGGCATCGTAATTTAAATTTACATTTTGCAAACATAAACATAATTTTTAATTGCACACCGTGGACTCGTTTGCCTGCAAGGATAATCGTGCGCAAGCTAGACAGGCGTTCAGTATGTCCTTGTGTGCGAGGCGTCTGGCAATTATTACGCATACGCCGAGTGTTCACACGCCATTTTGTTTGTATATTCGAAATTATTGCCAACATCGTTTGCAGGATAATTAGACGCAAACAAATAAACAGTGCGCACTGCACTCGCACACACACAAGCACACTGACACACACATAGTGACACACTCACACAGACAATCACACAACTGTCACGACACTGACATTTGAATTAAACTGTTAACCGTTTGCGGTTCTGGCCAACAGTCGGCGCCACATTAGGGAACAAACAGCAAAAGCTTTAGACACGAGCGTTTCATTATAAATTTTACATGAGCAAACACAGCAAACACACACAGGCACACACACCCTACGGCACACTCACACACGCCCCGAATGTGTGGAGACTTTTAACCGAGATTGCGCAAAGATTTGTGCCCCGAAAAATTAAATTACTCTTCCTTTTCTGTATCACTCGTCTGTGCGATAAAAAATTAAAACTTTGCCAATTAATTTAATTTACATCCAGTTTAATTTGGACTTGAAGGACCCTCCTGAGGCTCCTGAGGAGGAGCCACAAATGTTTGCCCTGTCACCAGTTGGGTTTACTCGTATCTCAAATATTCAGCATGCGTTGCTCCTCCCTCCTCTAAGGGTTTTCGGGTCGTTACTTGGAGAAAAGGTGCGATGTGTTATGTGGGCATATTAAGTTTATGGCTTTTTAAAATGGCTCAGTTGAGAGCGAAGCGTGGAAATGCTTTTCTCTATCCTTATCCAGCAAAGGGACACTTAATCATTTTCCTATGAATAATTACGTAGATGAGCAAGCAAAGTTCTTTAATTAAATTTTCTTTTCAACTTTTGAGTCCTTTTGGTACGCATTTGAGTTACATATATCATGTATATGTATGTATATCAGATACATATAGATATATTCTTAGAATCTTTCTTTATTACTGCTACGCACATCAATCTTCCTGCGTAAGTTCGCATATCTTTAAACTGTCACAAATATTAACTGAAACTGTCTGCTTAACTTTGTTCCACCTTGACTAAGAAAATCTCTCAACCTCATTTCCTGTCAGCAGCTGCCTTTGTCATCGCCTTATGAACGTGACCTAAGCGCCCATTCATAGTGCGAAAGTAAATTACAAACTTTATCAGGCTGCCAACAATTCTTTCTTTATTCTCTTTACACATTTCCGTGCTCATTATGTCAAATTTCATGAGTAAGATTACGTCTACGGCGAGGGTCGAATACATATAAAGTCTATATGGTATATGCTACATGCATGCCATACATAATACGTGTGCCTCATGATAATATTACGCACGGGCATTAATCATTTCTTTAGCTCAGCGCTCAACTTTATAATTTCGGCAAGGCTTTTCCACACATATAACACAACCCTAAGCCCCCCTGCTGCTGGCCACTGTATGCAGCTACGATTTTTCATACGAAATGATGTCATTAAACAAAGAACTGTAACGAATAGAGGACAATAATGAGCCTGAGCTGCCGGAAAGCGACGCATCGGTGCAGGACGACGACGACCAAAAAGAAGGATGAGCCCCTCGAGCAACTGAACAGCTGAACAGCTGAGCCAGCTGAAGGTAGCGCAAAAATTGTGCGACAAAATCCCAAAACAATTTATATGAACCAAGCGAAGCGACACGCTAACAAAAGCAACAGCAGCAACAATGCAAAGAGCAACAACAGCAGCAACAACAAAATAAACAAACAAATTTCTGTGCAGAGGAAAGTGACATAAAGTTGGTAATACGAGGAGAGGCCGCATAATGAAGCGAGCGTCGCGTCCCGCTAGTGAAGTTCTTTCAAAATAGGTTCTTCCGACACGCCCTTTTCGCCCAACAGGCTCAAGCCCTTTGCGCGGGCTGTTCAAGGAGTTGTGGTTGCTTTTAGCAAAGAAAGCAAAATGAGCAATGGGAGTAACATTCTTAAAATGATTCAAATTTTGATTTTGTAATTAAGTGGAGTGTTTTAAAGAAGATGCTCAATTAAATTCATAACTGAGTTAAATCTAAATAAAACTGTAGAGTCGTTTGCAAATTTCAAAACTAATTTTCCAACAAAATTTCTCTGCAATTCAATCCAAGCTCAACTAGTGCTGATTATGTCATTAGACCATTTTGAATGGTGATTTTTGCGCACTTCATTCATGGCTGATTATCGCAATTTATGCAACAACTCTCGTCTACGGCCAAGCGGAGGCCAAAAAGTTGGCCAAAACGGATGCGTCAAGTTGAACGGCTATAAAAGCGTTGAATGATGTTGTGACCCGACGGCAGACGGGTTCGAGTTGAGCCCGTGGACCCACAGGGGTAACGGCAGCGGCAGCGGTAGAGGCAGCGCTGGGCATGGCTCGTCTCGGTGTGCTTGAGGCTTGGCGCACGACGTATTATGTATGCAAGTCGGCTACGCAATAACAAATACAGACACACACACACACACTCGAGCACACACACACACACACAGGCTTAAATGAGAGGGGTATACGACAACAACATACCCCGTTTCCGTTGCGAGGGGGCCTCGACTTGAATCACGAGGCGCAAACATTTAGTCAACCAGTGCCCAACCCTGCTTCCCTCAGGGAGGGGCTGAATGGGGGTGGAGTGTGGCACAGAATGAGCCGGCGATGACGTTGAATGACGACGAATTTTGAATACGAATTTCATTATACGCAGCACTCAATTATTCAGTAATCTAGTTGCGACAGCGGTGGTGAGGGAGGTAGGAGGCGTGGCCGGGCAGACTGCAGAGCGGAAGAGTAGCGGAAGAGCGGGCGGCTTTGTCGATTGCCACCTGCTTCTCTTCCTACTCCTAAATGCTAACAAAATGTTGCAGTTTCAGCTTCGCGCAGCTAATTAACGTGCTTATTTGTTGTTCGCAGCTGTTGTTGTTGCTGTTGCTGTTGCTGTTGTTGTTGTTGCCCCTTCAATGAAAATCTGTGTGGCAAAGTGCTTATATAACGCGAACATGGCGCATAAAACACAAATTGCCGCATTGGTTGGCAACGCAAGCATCACGACCCGCGCAAATTGCCAATTCTTTTGAATTTTGATGACATTTTTGTGGTTGTCGCTGTCGCTTTTTAGTTGTTTTTGTTGCCCAGTGAATGTTGTTGATTTGACTTTGGTTTAGGGCCAGGCTGCGCAGCCGTTAGTCGTCGTCAGTAATTATAATTATGCATGTGTACACTAATTAATTATGCATGCCCCATGCGAACTTCCAGCTCATTGTGCTGCCAACAACAACAGTCCTTGTCGCTGGGCTGAAGGGATGCAGGAGTTGGCGGGAATTGCGATTGGTTGCAAGGTTTGACAAAGGGCAAAAGCTTGTGGGTATTATTGTGACACATAGTTGATGATGTAGCATCGGAATTTATTCAGCATTCGCGTCGCATGGCGTATGTGGCGTATGCGCAATAAAAGAAACACATTAAATAAATACAAGCAGAAATGAATGAATAGAGAAGAGAAACCATAATCGTATGGAAGCTTAAAGCAATGAAGAACCAATTTCCACTCTACTTGAATTACAGTTCACCCGAGTCTGTCTTTGTCAACATCCTTAATAATTGCACGCCATTTAATATGATAATTTTATATAGCATCTAGTTATTATTTATAGCGAGTCGAATTCCTTGGCAACAAACAACTCGGAACCGCCCTTTGACTCGCTGCCAGCAATTATTATGCAAAACCCAATTTGGGGCCTCCGTTAAACTCTGTTTGTGTTGCCGGGCTTTGAGCTCTAACTTATGCATACCTTGTTAAATACAATTTGTTTATGGGGCCTGCGCAAGAAGAGTGCAATTTATGAATCTTAATTTCCCGCCCCCTCGCACCCTGCAGCCAAAACAGCTACAAATTCACTCGGGTAGCTTCAGTTTCTTCCCTTTCGCATTTGCCAAGCCATGCCGTGGCACAGCTCCATTCCCTTTAGGACCCTTCCTCCCCTCGCATTCCCCTCTGCATTTGTGGCATGGCGTGCGGCAACATTGCTGCAGTTGGAATATGCAAATGTAAATTATTGCAAATAATATGAGAAAACAGACTGCAGTTCACTGCTGTAACAAAGAGATAAACAGTGCGGAAGGCGGTAGGGGCGGGGCTGGAGAAGGATGAAATATGCATATAAATAATATGCAGCATTAAGAGCTGATGCACGCACAGATTGCCGTGCAGGTGTAAACCATATTTAAGTGACTCTATAAACATTTACTTGCAGCCAATTGGGGCAATATTTGCAATTGAATTGGGACTCGATGCCTCGACGGCAACAGCTGCTGAAATGAACTTGTGCACGTTTTCAACTTTGCATATTTCAACAGTTTTCCTTTGGCTGTTTTTCCCGCCCATCGTCACTCAACTAATTTCCAAAGTCAGCAGCTAAGTAAAAAAATAAGTTCGTTAACTTTTGTTCAACTAAACTTTGCTGTTAAAGTCAGCAAAGAAAAAATGTTGGCAACAAAACTTTTTTGCTGTTTTGCCTTTAAACATTCATCTGACTTTGTTAAGTGTCATGCGATGTTTCTTTTAGGTTTTCCCAGCAATACTCGCATGATTGTGTGCGTGCGTGTGTGTGCATGACAAATGGCAACGGTAATTGGTGCTAACAATTGTCAAATCGTCTGTCGCATTACAAAAAGTCAAGCTGGAATAAAGTGCTCACATTGCGTATACGTCGTGTGGTCGCTGAATGCACATATGTATGTCAAAATAGCTCACAAATAAGCCCATAAACTGACATTAAGTACTCAACTTAACGTGCCGATTGAAGCCCTTGCGTGAAAGGAACGAGATACCCTAGAAGCAGACACAAATTGGGTATACAAGTTCTAAATACACAACATTCTTGGACCATTTTCGACGTAGAAGACTCTTTAGATAGTTTATCTGTTAACGTAGCTTTCTATCGTTTTAAAATTTTTCACATGTCCCTTGTGTTCACTGCAAACTGTGTTGTTATATACTTATTTATAAAATTCAATTTAGATTTGCCCTCAAGTATCATCAGCGACGATTTTTTGCGAGTTATTGATTTCTTGTGCACTTGAAAAATGCACTCAAAATGCAATGGGAAAATTTAAATGTGTGTTTAATAGACTTTTCAACACATGTCTTTCAATTGTTACAGACGCACATTTTGTTTAGTTGCCTATTGATTACGATGGCTTTGTTGCATTTGGCACGAGTTTGCATTAACTTTTAATGTCGTTGACAATGCAAAAACCTTTTAATGAAATTATATACATATGTCAACTCAGTCAAAAACAATGCAAAACAAAGACAAATACAAACACAGCAGAAACAACATTCTCTGTGAGTGTGGCAGAGTTTTAAATTACAATTTCCGTAGCTGACAAAAAGCCAAAAAAACTGCGAAAACATTTGCAGTTTGTTTTATTTTTTCGCCTCTCGTTTTTGATGATTTTCATTTTCGGGACTCGCTTTGTACTTATTTTCCATTGGTTTTTAACTTTAAATTCGTGATTGTATTTGTGATGGGGGAAGAGGTGAGAACGGAGGAAGGGCAGACCAACAAAAATATCAACAAAGCAAAAAACAACTTAACCTGCTGCGGTCAGCTAAATGGCTTCCGAACAAGAATAAAACATCACACAAATTAAATTATATGGCGTCAAAAACAAATACAAAGCTGGGTAAGCAAAATCGAATGAAATCGAAAAAAGAACGGCAATTGCAATCGAAATTGATGCGTGAAAATAAATTGAACTGGAAAATAAATTGAACTAAATTCGATGCAAAAACGAACTTAAATTAAGCACAAATTAGGAAAACGCGCATGCAGCTAATTATGTCTGCGAATGAATAAATTACAACTACAGAAGACCATTAATTAGCCCCGATTGGGCATATTTTGGCTGAAACTGTGTAAATTATATTGTGCCATATCGCACACAATCTGTGAATTGATATTCGTACACAATGAAGGCCATTAAATTAGTTTAAAGCTGCAACAAATAAAACAATGATAAAAAGCGGAATCCTAAACAAATTTCATATGTATAGCTCATTAAGCCTTATCTGCTTGCATGTTTAATTAGTTATATACTCAATGTGCATACACAAATCAACATATGCGAGATCTGCATGTATTTTACTTAAGTAACTGCTGTTGTACTGAGCATCTGTTTTAACTCCTTTAAAGATTTAAACATTACTGTTTAACGTATGTATGTATAACAGTTGTGTATATCAGTCTCGTTTGAATGTCATTTATAACAATCATGGATATCAAACAACTGATAAACATAAATATATTGTTTACTTATCGGCTTTGTCTGTTGCCTGATATTTGATCTGTTTGCATTACCCAAAAATGCTCATTTGCATTTCTCAATTTATTCATATTCAATCACACAACCAACACCATAATCCCCCACATACTGTCGCAAACAATACTGTCCACACCACGCGAACATTCTTCAAAGATTATCCCCAAATCAAATTGCTGCCATAAAACAAAACAGAGAAAAACTTTCGGGGCTACCAACTGGGCCGACTCCCCATCTCGCCCCCCTCGCCAAACAATGAATAGGTCAGCCTACTTAGCTGCTGCTGGCTTGACTCACCTCAATCAAATTCGGAATCGGCGCCATCAGCATCAGCATAATGACCCCAAAAAGCGTTGCTATTAATAGGACCCTACACGGCAGAGTAGTAAATTGTGTGACACAACCACACGCCCACCTCTCCCTTCCCTCCACCCCTATCCCTTTTCGTATTGCCTTGCCTATCCATTTCCCTCTCTATCTGCCTTAGTGAAAGTAGAACCCGTTGTTGTTGTTGTTTTTGCTGTGCTGCTTCTGCTTCTGCTGCAGAGCTTGTTTCGCAGCAATTTTCTGCTATCTGTATTGGGTTTTTTCTAGCCCAAGTAGTCGAGCATCTTTCTTGGCCCGTTTGCTTGCCTCCTTTCTTTCTCTCTGCCCTCGCCTCACCTCCCTTACCTTCTCCTTTGTCTATCTGCCTAGCCGTGTGCGTGGCTTTAGCGGCGTATGTCACCAAATGTCATTGACACGATTTGCTTTATGCTGCATTTCTTCCACCATCAACACAAGGCACAAGGCAGCAACAACACGAACGACAACAACAACAAGAAGAAGAGCGGCAGCAGCAGCAGCAACGTGTATAAGCATTATATATCTAGCTATATCTGTGCCGACGCTGTACACGCCGTTTACTTTGTGCTGGGCCACCTCAGCGTTTTCATTTCTCACTGTTTGACTTTCCGTGTGTTCGTTTTTCCTACATTTCCAAGTTTTCCTCCGATTCAGAGATAGCTGAGCAAAGTGACGTTGAAAGGGGTGGGAAAGGGGGTTACACGCGACGAGATTGTTATCAGTGTTGGTTAAACGGCCGACATACGCAGGGCACACACACACACACACACACACAACACTCACTCACACAGAGAAAGAGAGAGGGAGAGAAAATTTGTTGTCAAGTTGTAGGAAAAAGAATTGAAATAAAATTTGGATTTGGGGATTAACGGCACTTGACAGCAAATTGCCGCAGGTAAAATGCTAATGCAGTAAGTGGCAACGGCAACGGCAACAGCAACGGCAACATTAATCAATAAGTCAGTCAATCAATCAGTCAGCCAATGAGTCAGATTCGTTGGAGCATTAAGTGATTTGGTCACTTCAAGCAAATGAAAATTTAATATTTGATTTGCATTTCACAGTTCTCTTATATCTGTCTCTCTCTATCTCTCTCTGTCTCTCTCTCTCTCTCTCTGTCGAGTCTCTGTCAGCTCGAATGATTCACTCGATCCGCCTGCGGGCTGTGGGAAGCTCTCGTATGCTCCATTTGCCGCCTGACTCGATTCTAATGCGGCCCCCGGGCTGTAAAACATCTGCGACGATTTCTATGCAACATTGAATGACAAATTGTTATATTGTTAAACTTGACTTTGCATTGTCAAAGTTAATCAACTGTATAAACAAAAAGATAAAGTGATGTTGAGTGGGAATTTATTTTTCAAATGTTGAGAAATTAAATAGAAATAAAATAATATACTATAATAGAATAAATACAGATCTATATGTGTATTAAATATAATTAGTCCCTTTATTATCTTGAGTCGTATCTTTAGTTCGTCACTTGGCCAATAAAACATATGAAGTTGTCCTGTCATGCCTTAACTACTATTGTCTACATGCCACACAAAACAAACCCCCAAAATTGACATGCAAAGCCCGTCAGAGTCCGTTAAGCGTGCTGCCAACTTGTGGCAAATGTAGCAAAACGATGAGGCAACTAGATTTGCCAGCATAAATACATACATAATTATGCATCAAGTTAATGCTGGGCAATTCCACAGCACAATTACACTTGCTGCATGCAGATGCTATAAAATGCATTAAATTTTAAATGATTTATAACTGATGTTTGTCGGCTGCCGGCAATGGAAACAAATATTCGTATCCCTACATACATATGTTTTATGTTGCTGCCATCATTTCTCTAGTATTTCTGCTGTTATTGCTGGTATTTTTTATTTAATGAGCCCTGCGAAACAATTGTGACGTTAATATACGGCAATAAAACAAAAGTGAGCAATGCTCCTGCTGAGGTGTACACGACTCTAAGATACCGAACACACGAATAGATCTAGTTGATTTTTGCTTAATAAGTTGAAATATTTATCTGACTGAACCTACTCGCATACCTTCTTACCTAAATTCACTACTCGCATACCTTCCTTCAACTATATTCACTTTATACTTTCTCGTATTCATAATACCCTCCAGTTATCAATATACTTGGTACAATTACAAATTGCTACTGCATTCGCGCACTTCATGAAAATTAACTAACGTAATTATGTTTTAATAATTACGTTTTTTTCTTTCAGCAGTTTCGCTTTTGCTTTATTAATTTATAGAATCCAATTAATTATTCACAGTGAACTCAATTTATATTATTCAATTATATTTTTTGTGCAAACACGATTGTTTAAAAAGCCAAACGGCAAATTTGCGACGAGCATACTCGATTAAATTCGTTAACGAAACGTGTCAAATTGATTGAATAGTTCATTGGCAGTGTGTAAATTAATAAAAAGCTAAGTAAAGTACATAAACATATGTTAAATCTCAAGTAAGTATAGGAAACAAACAAAACAGAGCTGTCGGCAATTTAGTTAATTATAAATCCTTAAAAGTTTTTAACAGTTTGACTTTCTAATTATTTGTTTTTGTTTATTTATAACAGTCAGATTAGTTAGTTTATGAATAATGTTTGACTAAGATTCCTATTGTTTTGAAATATTTAGCTTCATATTGTATGTTTATAACTTTACTTCACTTTAATAACTTTATAAAATTTTTAATAAATCCAATACATGTGTAATAATCGCACATAATTTCTCTTAATCTTTCTGGAATAGTATGTCCAATAATTAAACTATTTCTTTTACTGTTTTGCATTATAATGTTATACGTACAACAGTTCATCTTTATCAAATTTGGAAATATGTGTTTTAAAGTTATATGTAGAATATAAGTAAACAGTTTATATGACAGTTTAGCAGGGAGTTTACGAAACATTCTCATTAAACGGAAGCATTTAATTATCGCGAACAACGCGGAGACAGTCATTTGTCCCCTATTCATGAGGATCCTCCGCAATCTGTCAAAATGAATCCCATTCATGTATGGTTTATTTGAGGAACGTGAATGCTTTGGACGCTGCATTAGGGGCGCGCACATATCGTGTCTACAGACAATCGCCAAGCTTCCCATTTGCACACACGCACACACACAGAGGCTGAGTAGAGATGTGTATATATATTCAACACAGATAGAGGCCTTGTGCATATGTATGTCTGTTCATATCATGGTCTGTGAAATGTTTTGCATGTTTACTCATGTATTTGCATTCCGTGTGACATAAATCACGCACACGACACAACAGAACACAACACGATGCGAGGCCCGAGGCACAAAAGAGAAATGCCGAACTGCCTGCAGGGGCGGGGTGGCCTGTTGTTGGGGGAAAACGAGTGGGTGTCACCTTCAGAGAAAGAGCGAGAGTGAGAAAGAAAGAAAGGGAAAGAATAGTGTGAGTGCAGAAGAAGAAACAACAACTGATGGGGGCACCCACACAACTCGCTCCCATTTTCATTTACATTCCCCCTTGGTCACAGCCCCTTCTCTCCTGCATTTCCCATCGCGATCCACACGGACAACTGTCGCATCGGCAGAAATGTCGCGTTGCATTTTTCAATGAATGCGTTGATTATTCCACCAACCTTTGGCCTGCGTCCCAGCCCTCAGCTATTTCCGAGCAGCACAGCCCAGCGCAGTGCGTCGCTGCAACCGAATCTGCTTCACTTCGATGAGAAGAAAATGTGAAAATCGCTGAGACGAATGCATAAGAAATTAATTAAGCTGCCAGTCGCAACAGCCTGTCAATTGGAAAGTTCTCGTTTCTCTGATTTCTAGAAAAGCGTGGGATAAAGTCAGCTATTTCCGAAACTTTTATGTTTCCCGAAAGACAGCAAAGTTAATGGAAAATTTACACCAATTAAATGAATCATTTTGAAAATAACGTTTTCGAAATTCAGATAAATTCTTATGATATCAGAAAGATAAGTTTTGTTGTTTATGATTTTTATAAGTCCTTTTAAATAATAAGTCAATATTTAGTTATTTAAATTGTTTATATTTTTAACTTAACTACAACACCAGCACCACGACTTGCTTTCAGCAGAAAACGTAAAAAAGGAAGGAACTACAAAGTGTGACCATGCATGTCAAATATAAAATAGTGTTGTTAAACGTTATTTTTGTTGTTGAATACCCATTCCAACAATAAGTATATAGTATATATGTAAACTTAATGGTTATGAAATCGATAAATTTCTTCAAAGTATTCATGTTTTCGAGTCTGCAAGTCTGAACACAAAAATAGTCACTGACGTTGCTTGTAAGTTTGGCCTATGGCTTATCAAGTCTTCACTAGAAATGCATCTACCTAATAATCAACACAGTATTTAAAGAGCATCTCATCATCGACTAACATTCCTCTTCTACTTCTCAGTTGACTTGCTTCTCATTTGCCTTTGTCATTTACGTCGCTCTTCGTACTACTATATTAATCTTGCATTTATTCCATTTAAGAGCTGTTCCAGATATTTTCCATTTCCAGTGCCTGACACTGATTGATGTGCGAGGTGAAATGCGACGAGAGAGAGAGGGAGAGCACGTAGATTTAATTCAACTGCAGTTCGTAATGCGAATATTTCCGATTATAGAATGTAATCTGCTTGGCAATGCCCCTGAGCAAATTGGCTTGCAAGCTAATTTGCTATTTTGGCTTCGCTTACGGCTTAGAGAAGCCATCAAATGGTTTGATGGACAATTTCAAGGAGCTTTGACTCTATTAACTAACTTAACCAGTAAGCCAGCTAACTAACAGTCCTAGGGCCGCCTGCCACCTGCCGCTTGCCACCTGCCACTTGCCTGCACCTAATAAGCTAATCCTGCCGTCGGCACTTGGAATTTAATTATAGACTTAGCTCAATTGAGCCATGTTGCTTTGCGTTTGCAGACAACTAACGGGATTTGCATGACCCGGTCGAGTCATAAAGCAATCGGCTGGTAAACAATAGAACAGACGTTTCCTCCTCAGCTCTTGCGCCGTAAATCTAATCATCAAATCACGACCATAACCCCAGGAGATCAGAAGGGGAAGGGAACGACAGAGAGAGAGAGAGCGTGGATGTGGGCGGCGAGTGAAACTGAGCAACCGCTAATTCAATTAGCGCCTCCAAAATGTAAACCACACTCGAAGTCGAAATTAGACCCGAAGTTGTAACTGCCTCGCGGCACTGCAAGCTACCTCGCACAGTTCATGTAATTGCTTATAATGTGTACATAAATCAAGGGCGTAGCCCGTGAGCAAGAGCATGAGGCTGTGGGCGGAGGAGAGAAGTCGCTGCAACTCTGTTACTGTAGTTTCCCACACTTAGTGCATAGTGCACAGTGGCAGATTTCACTCGACACTGGCCAACAAAAGTGAGAGAAAATTGAAGGTATAGAAGCTAAGGAGCCAATGTCTTATTGAAGGCAATTGCAAATTTTGAATATTTGAGAGCTGAGTGAACTAAAGACAAAATATTTTCTTTAAATATTATTAAATTACAATAAATTATTTAAGCCTTGTAGGGTAATTTAATATTGTTAATAAATTGTATTCAGACGTGAGCACAAATCTAGAAATCAACTAGTAAAAAACACTATATGGCTCATAGGCTATGGAAACACAATGCAACTTATGAAATGCGTGCTTTATATTATGCAAATTTTATATTAATCGGGCCGATTTGTGTTTGGTATATATATATATATATACATCTATGTTATTTTTCAAACCTTTCTCTCTTCATCTTCACTCATATACGTATCTTAGCATAAGTGCGACATTAATAGTAAATTTAGTAGCTTCCTACCAGAAAGTTCCTGCTACAGTTTTGTCAATTAGTACATAAATTGAACCTTGTTGCACAGTGTTGCCAAACGCGCCAGTGCAAATGCGAATGCAAATGCAAAATGCATGCTAAAGCTCGCAACTGCTAATAATGGGCATTATCATTATGCTGATGGGATGAGTTGGGAAACTCGATAACTATTTCAGGCAGGCATTTGGCTTGTTGAGGGGTGAGGCGTAGACGGGCTACGAGCGATGCGGTTGAGTGCCAGTCACTTGGGCTTTGGTTTCGGTTGCACACACATACACTCCCACTCTCTCGCACACACAATCACACACACACACAAAGACAAACCGCTTGCTGGCAACGCAACGAACATGCATTTCTCATGATGCGAAATTTAGTTCACTTGACATTTTGACATTTGGCAGCTGGCGCCAAATTAACGCGACACTAGCGTGCCAAACAGGCAAAGGAGGCGAATGGGGGAGTGTGGAGTGGGGAGCAGTTTCACCACAGTGTGATAAAAATGAAGTAATGCGACTAAACTAAGCCGGAAACTGTGTTGAAATTGTTTCTGCTGCTGTGCTTCTGCTGCTGCTGCTTCTGCTTCTGCTCGAGGCAAAGCTGCTGAACCAACTGCCAAACGCAGTAATTCATCATGTTCGACATTTGTTATTGTTGACAATTTGACAGACAGTGGGCGTGCTAGTGAGTGGGCGTGCCCCGATTGCAGCAGCAGCAGCAGGAGCCACCGCAGCACACAATAGCATACTATATGCAGTCAGTCATGTGGTAAATTCTATGACATTGTCTGGACATGAAGACTTAATTGAAAGATAGCTGCCTGCTGCATGCTGCCTGTGGGGGAAGTGGATGAGCTGAGCTGAGCTGGCAATTGATATGAATAAACGAGTGGAGATGTGCACAGGTACAGCAAAAGGTAGCTCTTGAAAAACCAATTTCTGTAACTCGTAGAAATTCATTGAATGAACCCAGCGAGTCGTTTCGATAAGGCTGCCTTGAACACTTGACGAAATTGGGACGAAAATGATTTACAAGTGTGCAACGCAAAATGTTCTATTTTTGTATCTATTTTTCAGAGAAGTGGCAAGGCGGGACCCTCCAGAGGGAGGGGAAAGGCAGTTGAAGGGATTGTCAAAAGCAGAGCTGAAGCCGAACACAAGAGGGAAGGAACAACAATGGATAATGTATGTGACATATGTACAACAAAGACAGGCACAAAGACACAAACCACAAGCTGCCTGCGACAGGCCCCCAACAACAACAAGACCAACTTGAAGCTGTGCACGATTTATTATTGTCGGCAGACAGCAGCAAGACAACAATATACTATATTGAAGTCAAGCAGACACTTCTGCCCCCTGCTTGCATTAGGAGATAAAAAATCAATTTTAAAAAGAAGCAGAGCGAGAAAGGAATTCTAAAAATCTTGGCATACTTACAGGCGCTTAGAGCATTCATTTATTAGTTGCTAAACAGCAGCTTATTAAAGTCGTCAAAAGGAGTAGAGACAGAGAGAGAGAGACAGAGAGAGAAATAGAGAGAGAGAGAGAGAGAGGGAAAGACATACACATAATGAAGAAAAAACAACACATTTATGATAAGCAGGGAGAGACGCGAAAAGTAGAAAATCTATTGGCGAAAGCAAAAGCAGCTTATGCTTAAGCAGCATAACGAGCTCTCATGATTCTCAACTAGTTGAAGTGTTGCGTTCTTCAGTTCACTATAAATATTCATAAGTTTTACCTTATGATAGATAAGCTGACATTACACTTGCAACATATGTGTATGTAAACAAAAGCAGTAAAGGCTGCTGTTAGATACCCTACATTCCTAAGAAGTGAATTAGCCAACACTAAATACCAGCAATAAGTAATTGAATATTAAATGATAATGGTAAGTCAGTTCAGTTGGTAGAGCCAACTCTAGCACTGAGACTGAGCAAGCACATATACAACGGAATATACCCTGTTGTTCTACATGTAATGAACTCAGTATTTGAGAATAAACCCATTTGCCAAGCACTTAGACTCAATCACACTCAAGTCAACTCGACCTAACCTGATGCTGCACTGCTCTAAATCTTTGTCATTTCTTTCTCTTTCCCTCCCACTCTCTCTCCCGCACATTTCTCACATGAACTCATAAATCTGTCGACAAGCTAGTAGCTCGAACTAGCCAAGTGCTGCAAGTGGCTAAAGAATTTTTCCAGTCCGTCGTCGTCGTCAACGTGACGTATGCGCAATGTGCCGCCACTTGAGCAAAGGGCTTAATTTAGAAGACGCCACTCGCGTACAGCTGCATAGCTGTGAGCACAGGCGGACAGCTTCTGCTGGTGTCCAGCTGGGTGCACTAGCATTCAATTAAGCTTCTGCTTTTTGGGGGGTAGAAACTTCTCAGGCAATTAGCTGGGACCATGAATTATGAGTTGGCGCTATAAGTAAATCATGGTCAGTGCAGGTCATAAAATAATTTAAAATAACTGCAAGAAAGGAAAAATAAACTGAAAAGAAAAGCTGCGGACATCAACACACACACACACATACACTCTTAAGCGCACACATGTGCAGTTAACTATGATGGCAGTGCCTGTGCCGGCTTATGCAATGCAACTTTTGTGCTTCATTTCCGTTTCCGGCACACACACACACACACGTATAGGCACACACATGGAGCCGGCAGCCGACAGACTGCAGGCAAGTCAAAGGCTAAGAAGCAGCAGAGGGAATAAGAGTATGTGAAAGCATATGCATAATGGCAAACGTGCCGAAAGCCAAAAAGTTTATGTGCAAAGACAATGCAGGCGGTGGGTGGGCGGTACGGAAAGAGATAGACAATCAGGCAGACATAGAGACCAGGAGAGTGGAAGAGACTGGAGGAGACTGGAGGAGAGTAGAGACAGCTTGCTGTGGGCGTGGCCAACTGCAGCTCGTTTGTTTTGACTTTCAATTGGAGAGCTGTTGCTTCTGGCTGCCTCCTACCACCACCCACCTCCTAACCGCTAGCCTGTCCTCCTGTTCGCCTGCCTTGTGTTTCCTGTTTGGCTGTGCTCCTTGCTCAACTTTGGGCCATTTGTTGTGTGCCTTTTGGAAATATAATAAAGACAGCACTGGGCACATAATGCATTTTGCTTGTTTACATAAATATTTGCACAATACGCAGAGAGGCGACACGCCAGGCACGCCTGTACACCCACATGCCCACTGCACTGCCAGCCATGCAGACAAAGCTCCGCAACCAATTGGCAAAAATAACATACACAGACTTACACAAACTCAGCATGAGCATTCCAGCTATTTTAATCTTGACTGGCTGCAAAAGATGAAACCGTTGCTGCTCACGTGCTCATCTCTAGCAGCTGCCACAGTTTGTCCATTCCTTCATTTGTTCTGCTTGTTGTGTCTGACTTTCTCTACTGCTTATCAATTGCAAGTGCTCCCTCCTTCCTTCTCTGTGTGTTTGCATTTTCCCAACATTGTTGTCTGTACCGAGATAAGTCTGAGTTCTTTTCTCCTCGAGCTTGCTCGTCTTGTCTTCTTGTAACTGCCAACTGGGCAAACCGGGTTGGCCCTTTGTGTCGTAGGTCAGTTTCGATATTTATCACAATTTTTATGTTACTTTTTTATGTGCCAGCAGCCAACAGAAAGAGCAACAACAATAACTATAAGAACTGAATGGGTCAAAATGGGAAAAGTTCCATTTGACTTGATTAGTCAGTCGAATGTAAAGGGTTCCTCGGGTTTTCTCGCTCTCGCTCTCTATCTCTCTCTCTCTCTCTCTCTCTCTGTCTCCCTGGGGATTAGACAGCTGTCAGCTGGAAGAATAAATATTGCACATAATATAAATGGCAAATGGTGAACGATAAACGTTAAATGACAAATGGCAAAGTCAAAGTGAAAGTTTGTTTAAATTTGAAATGTGAAATGGGAGTAGAAATAGACTTGGAAACATTAATTGCGTACAACTTTCAGGTGATTTATGTCTGCCAGATGGACGGATAGACGGCACAGAACTTATGAAAGATTGCCAACTTTATAAACTCGCACTATCTTAAAGTTCAAGTTTTTATAATCAACTTTTAATTGCTTCCTTTATTGCAGCACCTGTTGACCAGGCGAGTCTACCAAAGTGCAGAAGTCTTCAGCGCAAAGTTCATCTATTCCATATAAGGTAAGTTGGTGTCCAGAACTAGAATTAAATAGACAAAGATTTTTAATAGTTATGTATTTATTTATTTGCTGGGTAATTTGTGAAAGAATTTTCAATGATTAATAGATATAAATACAGAGCAAAATGAACTGAAATGATGAGGAGTATACATACAGGAGTGTACATATGTACATTATAGTATGGCGAAAGAGTTTATAGGTCTTGATCTATTACAATTTCAATTGAAGTGCTACTTTCCCTTTTCATATTCTTTTCCAACACATAATTGCTTTTGACCACATTTCTGGCGGTTTGCGATAAGAAACCGCCGCTTAAAGCAACCATGTCAACAGTGTGCTGCACTTACGATCCTGTATAGAGGGAGAGAAGAGGGAAAACGAGAGGAAAAACTGCATCTCAAAGTCATTTGCACTGTTTGGTTTCCACATTCGCAGTTCCAATTACGTTTCGTGGTCGTGAAGTGTTCGCCAAAGGAAGTGGCAGTGGCAGCTGAAGTGGGAGCCGAAGAGGGAGCCAAATCTCATTGCTACCATATGCCAGCTGCTGCTCAACTCGAGCCTCGAGGGGCTTTTGGGGGGTGCTGGGTGCGCAGCCTTCACCCACATTGCGCACAAATAAAGCAAAGCCAGTCTCAATGATTTAATTACGCAAATATGTTCAGTTTGCCAGCGAGGTGAGGGGTAGGTGGAGGCCGAAGCCGGGCCAAGTTGGGAATAGTATGACATAACAAACATAAGATTGCAAGTTGTGCCACTTGGGTTGCAAGTTACTCATACGCCGCGTCGCCGCTGCTCTCCTGCCAGCCAGCTGCTTCTGTCTGCCACGCTTACTGTCTCTCTGTCTGTTTGTCTGTCTGACGAGTGCCCAAGCGAGTTGTACCACTTCCTCCCCCTCTGCCCAACTCCTCGCCCTGTGTCCCTTTGCGACCCTTCATCAGTCGCGAACGTCGTGAACGAAAAATGCAATTCAAGCAATTTTCAATTTTCGTTACTGTAGCTGCAGTCGTGCGACCAGCTTGGGGCTCAAGTTGTGCACAGAGTAGCTCCTGCCTTTGCTGCCTTCCCCTCCTCGTGCACCTCCCTCCTTAATCCCCTACTTCGTAAGCCTGCTTTACATCAAATTGAAAAAGCAAACTTGTCGCGCTACAAATTTTTATCATTCCGCAGGTCTACTGCCAATTTTTTGCTCACTACGAACCTACACCCTCTGCCCCACGCCCCTTCTGGCGCAGCCCTAGACAAATTGCAGTTGTGACCTGGCTCCGACCAAGCGACCTTCTCTTTTATCTCCCTCTCATTCTCTTTCTTGCCGACTAACTGCTCTCTCTCTCTCTCACTCGCTCTCTCCCCAGGCGGCACTTTTATGGCTTAAGCAGCGCTTTGCAATGCGTTAAAATCGTGCGAAAAGTTCTTGCACAAGATTTTCCATTTTCTTTTTGCGCTCAAAGTTGCCCGTTAGCCAGAGCTCTTGGCTGCTCTTTAACTCTCTCCCTCTGTCTCTGTCTCTGTCTCTGTCTCTGTCTCTGTGTCTGTCTCTGTCTATTTCCTTCTACTGCTCAGCTGCCCTTGTACGTTTACTACTTTCGCTGCTAAACTCAAAATTAAGGCATTAATGTTGGTTTTATGGATTTCTCTGAATTGGTTTCTCTTTCTTTTGGCACTGCTCACAGTGGAGGGTGGAAGAGGAGGCAATGCTTCAGCATTTGGCAGTTGTGGCAAGCGTATTTAAGGTCCAGCAAACAGTTGGCAATGAGCACGGCAAGTGCATTCAAATAATCGTAAACTCTGTGTTAAAGTCTCTTTGGTTCTCACGAACGAAGGCTTTTGTTCTCCGCTCAGCTGTGCAGAACAGATCAATTCCAATTTATGACTCTTCTTTACTAAACCGAAACCATCTGTGCAGCTCAGGCTAAGCCGATCAATTTCCTCACTAAACTTTGGCTATAACTTACTTTATTATGCAGGCAAACCTCATTAACTTGCAAGGAAAACTTTCACACAAAATTTTAACTTTTCCTGCAGAGAGTTTTGCATTTTAGGCCATGAAGAAAAAACGATAAGCAAAAACTATTTGCAACACACACACTCATACACACTCATACACACTCATATACACTCACACACACTCATACATACACACACCTGAATAGACCCTTTTCCCCGCTGTGCTTTGCCCAATGCCTTCGCACTTGTAAAACAAAAAGCAATATACAATGGGAGACCTCGGCGAGGCAGACGATGCCAGACGAAGGCCGCCCCTTGCCGCCCACTTGGAAATCCAATGCACAAATGCAATGCCAACAACAACAACGATAACAAAAGTAAAACAAATGACTGCAAATACTCGAAGCAAATAGCAAAAAAAAGAGGAAAAACAACAAAAGAAAAGCCCACAAAGAAATGAGAAAGATTTTCCAAAGTCATTTGATGAGGTAAATATAACGGTAGAAAGACAGAAAGAGAGAGAGAGACGCCCTGCACAGGCGTTTATTGCATTGCAAGCAAACAAAGCAGCAACAACGCAAACAACAATCATCAGCAACACGTTAAGAACAATTGAAATGCGACTAACTTTTAAGTATTTGGCGCGGCAACAAAAGGCAAAGGGAAACCATCAAACAAAGAAAATAGCAAACCGAGATGAATCTCGTGTATTGTTCACAGATCTGCATAGCCAGCTCAAAGTTCTTAACTGCAGTTAACTAATTAATTCCCATTTGTTTGCCCTGATCTTGCCCATCTTGAGTTGGACCTGAAAAACAATAGAACTTATCTTCAGTTAGGGTTCACTTGCTGACCCATCAATTTTGCCACCAGGTCTAACCAACCCAACTGACAGACCAATACGAAAAGCCTCTGAGCCTCTCCGTGTCTCATTTTTCTGTACGTGCTCACATGCGAGTTCCGTTATGCTGGCTGCCACTTCATCTTCATTCATTTCACCAATTGCTCTGGCAGTGACTTTTTTCATTTGCACACCCTGTAGGCGAGAAAACACTTATAAAGGGTATGCGGCATTTGATATGGGATATATACGGTGTACCTTCTGCGATAAAGTGATGTATGGTAAATGGTAAACAATAACACACGATATTCTTGAATGGATAGCACGTGTCATATGCGATACATGTGAGCTCTGCCTTGAGTTCCGGCTTAATTCATCAGTATTTTTTATACCCTTCGACCATTGAAAATGGTCAAAAAAGGGTATTCTAACTTTGTGCAAATGTATGTAACAGGCAGAAGGAAGCGTGGGAGACCCCATAAAGTATATATATTCTTGCTCAGGATCACTAGACGAGTCGATTGAGCCATGTCCGTCTGTCTTGATGTCCGGATGTCAGGATGACCAGATGAACACACAGATCTCAACTATTATAAAAGCTAGAGACACCAAATTTGGCATGGAGGTTTCTGTGTACCAGGCGAAGATCAAGTTTATTTCAAATGTTAGGTGCCACGCCCACCGCCCCCGCAAATCAATAATTTTATTTTTGAACTCAATTTATAAGCGCTTTATAAAAGATACAAATTTCTGACTTTAACATATACAAAACTGAATAAAATATCTACATATTCTCCAAATTGCAATCCGATCGGACAATAAACACAGAAGAACCAAGTGCTTGTGTCAGCTAACAAGGGAGGCGGGCGAGCGCCAACTGTCGGGAATAAATTTAAAGCTTGTGCCTATGTATATGTGCATGAATTTAACAAATTAAACCACACCAGAACATGGGTCGAAGGGTATCCCACTGTCGCGTGCCCCGCGACTGTTGCTTTTTTATTACTGGTTTAATTTACTCTTGTTTTTCTCAAGTACAAAAAGTGCATTCGGCGATTTGTGCGGCTTGGCCTTACTTTTTGAACGATATTCACTTGATTGGTCAGTTATTTCTGGATCGTAAGCATAAATCCAAGATTCACCGCCAGTAATAATTTGTTTGTAGACGCCTTGATAGTCAGAAAGCATTACTTCACATGCTTAATAAAACTTCTTTGCTCAACAGAATTGGACTTTATTTTCAGGGCCAAGCTTTATGCTCAGCTCTAACAATATAAACTAATTGAATATGTAAACAACGAAATATGTTTACAGGGTATTCTCCGAGTCGTGCTTCACCAAATATTATAAATGTTCCTGGCTTTCTTGTTTTCTACGGATGTGTATGTGTTTTTTAGACGATGGCGACAATTGCAAATATTTTGCAATTTTCCTATTTTCCTAGTTGGCCATTTCTCTGGCTCTTCCTCCTTGTGCGCTCATTCTTTCCCATCGCTTTGCATTCATTCGGGCCTTGGAAAGGGCTTTCCTTCCCTGTTGCTTGTTTGTTTCCTCTGACAAGGACATGCAAACGGCTCGAGGGCGCATCATGCTTGAGCGCCGTTGCCTGCAGCACCGAAAATATGTTGCAGCCGGGTATACATCCACCATCTCCTCCCCTCCTCTACCTCTATTTCTTCTTCTACTGCCCCTTGTGACCAGCACTCTGCAATGAAGATTGATCGCAGTTGGCGCGAGTTGAGCGCCGTTTTTACAGCCTTCGCTGCAATTTTTATTTGTGCCACTTTCCGGCGACCTTCTGCTACCCGTTGCGCTGCTTCTCCCGTCTTCCCTCTCCTTCATTCTGCCTATCGTTTAATATGAAAAATTGCGCCAAATATTTGCGAAGCGTGGCGCAAGAAGCGGCAAATGTTAAAAGTGGCGCCCGCTCTAATTATGAGAATTTGTCAGTATTGTTAAGGGCGAAAGGAAGTGACACAGATGAAGGAGAGGGGGACTGAGTAATATTAATAGTTGGCCCGTATGCAGGGATTAAAGAGCGCATAAAGGAGGAAGAGTGCACAGAGTCACGTTACACTGCCATCCAGTGGCGGATCTATGATTTGCTATGAGGGGGGGCTTGAAAGTTTTCTATAAATAGATGTTTGCAAGAAAAATGAAAATCAGTACCACTTTATTCCTTTTTTTTAGAAGGAGAGCTAATTTTTAATTAAACAATATTTATTTAAACACTATATAACAGTGCAATTTTTTCGCTCGTTCATTCTTCAAACGACCAATCCAACGTTGCAAGTCGCCGAGGTTTAGGTTTAGCGAAAAGATCCAGAACTTCATCACTGGAGATTTTCACATCTTTACGTGTGTATCCCAAAGCCAAACCGTTGAGTCGATTTTCAGACATGTTGACTCTTAGGAATGTTTTCAGTCTTTTGAGCGCTGAAAAAGAACGCTCTGCTGTTGCTGAAGTCACTGGTATTGTTGCAAATAATTGAAGCAGTGTCGCAACATTTGGAAAAAACGATCTGTAATTATGTGACTCTCTGCTCTTCAAAGCAATCGTTGTTTGTGCTTGTAGAAATGAAGATGTCTTGCAATGCTGGTGCCAAAGGGTTATTTCTGATTTCAGCTCTGTACCATTGCAGCTTATTAAATCTGCTTTGTATACTCTTGCAGCATTCACTATCAGTCCATCTTAAGTGGATGAACCCGAGAAAACCCTCTCGCCCGACAAAATCCACTACATCAACATAGCGCAGACATAGCGTTATTTGAATTATGTGACTTGCGTCCGTTGTTTCATCACAGACCCCATAGCCCCCCCCATCCCCTAGATCCGCCACTGCTGTCCTTTATATGCGATAAAGAAATATGCACTGCAATGCAAATCCATGGAGAGCTGAGAAACTAATTAAAATGTCTATTTATTTAACGATATTGCAGTGTATCTGGCATATTATGTGCATAATAAGTTAAATAAAATTCTAATAAACGAAAATTTAACAAATATTTCATTTTTCTAACCAACTTAATAGAAATTGTTGGACAAATTTGAGCGAATTGTCAAAATGTTCATATTGAATTTAATTTTGAAAAGCATATTCAACAGCCTCACATGCACTCTCCCCCATTCTCTCTTTCTCTCTCTCTCTCTCTCTGTCTCTCTCTTTCTCTGCCTCTCTCTCCCGTACACACAGAAAGCCGCAACAATTTGCGTGCAGGCAACGAAAAACATTTTGGCAACGAGTAAAACAAGCGAATGCACATTGTTCAATTTGTTTGTGAGTGTGCATGTATGTGTGTCTGTATGTCTGAATGTGTGTATGTGTGTGTGAGCAGTGCCAGGCCGGTCAAATTGCCGTGTCGCTGCGGATGTCATTCCGTTGCTGCACAGTGGGCTCGACAGACTCCCGTAGACAGAGAGTGGGCAACCAACTGTTGCGTCGTCCATTGACAAACTGACTGTCGCCACACTGACCCCCTCACACACACACACACACACACAGCTGTCTCTTGGCTTGCACTCTGCTCTCTGGCCTCTTGACACCCACCTCACCAGCAGCTGCGTCACTGTTTAGCTGCCGCTTTAACCTTAAGTGCCGTTGGCATAGTTTTAGCAACTGTCAGTCGACGACGTTCCCAAGGCGTCTGCTACTATTTATGGCCACTTCACTTTGCCCACATTTTGTTACCTTATCGCAGTGTCCCTTATAGGGGTATGTCACAGAGGGAATACCCTGTAATTGATATTGTATCTGGGGTATTATGGCAAGTGCAGCTGGAAGGCCTCGCATTGAATTCTGTTACTCAATTTGGAGGTAACTCTCTTTACAATTGCTACAGGGTATGCACCAGTTGCGCTTATCTGGCAGCATAATTGCCTGCTGCTGCCTGGTGCTGCTGCCTGCTACCTGCGCTGTCCACTTGTCAACTGACGACGCGCCTTTGTTGCTGCTGCCTCCACTTCTTGCTCTACTTTCAGTTGTACGATGTGTACTTGTTGTCCTTGTTGTTGACTTTCCTTCTTCCCCCTTTGCAATCCCCCTACCTCAGCCCCCATACCGTAACCGGCACCCCAACGCCCTACGCTGACTTCTACTTAGCCTTACGGGAGCTGTCCATTTATCTGTTGGACAAAGAGCAAAAGCATACGGCAAACTGGCAAACGGCAGACCGTAAAAGAGCCTTGGAGCAGAAAAAGAGAGAGAGATAGCGAAGACTGAAAGAGGGAGACAGGCAGACCGAGACGGCAGGCGGAAGACGGCAGACGGTAAGGGGGGTGCATGCATGGCCATCCAATTATCATACGCCCCGTGGTACCGAGTCGCGCTCTCTCTCTAATTGGAAACAAACAGCTGAGAGTCAAAAGCCGAAAGCGCCAGCCAGCATACAACAGACAAAAAAAACAACATTTGCTAGATTTACATTTGGCCAACAAGCGAGCCGAGTTTTGAATTATTTTCAATTTGATTTCTCAACTGTATTTTCTCATCTTGTTCGTGTTTAGTTTAGTTCTGTTTTATCAGCAGTAGCAGCAGCAGCAGCAGCAGCAGTCAGCTTAAAACCGAACTCAGCAGCTGTAAGTGAAGCAGCTCCAGCGCAGCCCAGTCGAAATTTCAAATGCAAAATATGCCAAGAGAATGTTAAAACGGCCCTGATCCCCAACAGTCCTTCTGCTGGGGTTGCTGGGCAGCCAGTCGTGCGGGCGTTTATTAAAAATTCATTCATTCAGAGTTTTTACAGCGGCTAAATTGACGCCCAAGCCCAAGCCACGCCTGGCCCGGCCTGGGCTGGCTGAAATACAAAAAACCCATTTCCTGTCAACGATGAAATCGAAAATATTGTATTTGAGTGCCAGCTCCTCCTGCTTCTCGTCCACACGCCCTCTTCAATTTCAAGAGAATACAGAAAAAAGAACGCCAAAAAGAGTTTAAACATTTCTAGTGGTTTTTTAGGCAACAGGCCACAGAGAATACAACAACAAAAAGAGCCCTAAAGAAAAGAAACGAAGAGCTGAAACAGTTGTTCGCACAGAGTGCAAAATTTCCAATAGATGCGGGAGTGACGGAAGTGGAGAAAGGAGGGGAGGGGAGGCTTTACTGGATTCAACGGAGCGTTGCAATACTTCCACAAGTTAGACATCGTTTGTTCTACGCTGTTCCATTTTGTTCTGATGGTTTATATTGAAAGTGTTGCGAATTGAATTCGAATCGAAAGGGAAAACACATTTGAAGCCTTTTTCCATTGTAGCCAGAGAGAGCATCCCGTCAAGGCCGACGACAACGAGGAGGAGATAAACGCATAAATCGCTGTGCGAAATGTTTGAAACTCGAGCAATTAAATTGAGAATAAATATTTGAAATTCAAATTGAATTGAAATTCAGCTTTAGTATAAAGAGAAACATTTCGCAAATGAAAACTGAAGCCGTATCGACATTCTTTCAGAGAATACGAACTAAACTGTAATCGATAAGTGCTTTCGGATATGCAAATCCATATAAGCAATTATAGTTACAGTGCTAAAGTTGCTAAACATTACTCAGCTGAATCTCAATTTACGTATCAACAACTACCTCACTAAGCAGAAACCCAAATGAAGCGTATAATTCAATTGGAAGTCTGAATCACAAACTGCTGCAATCTGGCCCCAGTGCTGCTGTCCTGCTTCCATCAGGAGTTCACCTAACCCAACCGAATCTCGGTCGCAGGCCCCTCCGGTCCATTTGCAAACTACGATTCAATTAAATATGTCCAACTTCATTTACATCAGAAGCTTTCGGTCGCTGGCATTTCCAATAGTTTTTGCCCCAACCAAAAGTTTTGTGCGGTTGGCGAGAGTTGCGGAGGCTCTTTCGGCTTTTTGATGCATTCAGGGCCAGGGCAACTCCCCGGGCGAGAGCCTAAAAATATGCAAACGAAAACATGAGTCGGCAGTGCAGCAACAACAACAACAACAAAACAAACAACAACAACAACTACAAGTGAAATACACGCAAGTTCCAAAAACAAAATAATACAATATTCAGTGGGCTAAATGCCCAAACAACGCGCCCACTCGGCTGAATCTCTCTCTCTCGCTCTCTCTATCTCTCTCTTTCTCTTTCCCCCCTTAACACTATGGCAAAGCGAATTCATGGCGTGAATTTTTAATTCATCTCGGCCCTTTTTAATGCAATTTGTAAGTGTCGCGCGCGTTGAACGCGTTTCGGGCATAAGAAAGAGACAGGGACATGCAGAAAGAGAGAGAGAGGCAGCGTGAGATAAAGGAAGACTGACAGCTGCAGGCTGCTGCTGTTTTGTTTCGATCTGGCAACGCCATTTGAGGCCGCCAATCTATTCGGAATTGTCGCCCGCAACAGCGATGCATGCGCTGCACACAAACGCACACACACACATTCTTTCTTTCTCTCTCTTCCTCCTTCTCTACTGTCCATTTTGACAACTGTTCTCTCAGCGCTTTGCCGCGTGTGGGGGCAACTCGTCATGGAAGCGCGCAACTGACAGCTGTCTGCCGGCATCGGCTATAAATGCTGTTCAGCAACGGATTGCGAATGCTTCTTCCTTTTTTGGGACGGGGAGGGGGCCCAGGATGTTTGGCCAACACGTGCAATGCCATTTGGCACTCATCCACACACACCTGCACTGCCACACACACGTGGGCAGCTCTTCACCTCCCCCCTCGCTTGCAGTGGCATTCGCATGGGGTGTTGGTTGTTGGCGCTTTATTCCAATTACCAATTTGAATTCGATTTACGCTTTAAAAGCACGAGGCGTGCGCCACGTAGCGTGTTTTATTGCATCACCTGGTGAGCTGGTGGGACAGGTGGGTGGTCTTTGCAGTTGGGTAGCTGGATAGGCAAGTGATTGGCTATGGCATTGGCAATGGGTGTCGGGAATCAGGTGCAGATTGCACTCGCGTACACTTTAAATTGCATTTCCCACAACGCTGAGCATTTAGTAAGACGAACGAAACGGCTTTTTCTTTTTATGGCTCAATACGTTGCACGTGTGGTGCGTGATTGGACTTGAGACGCGCACAGACACTTGACAACATTTAACAACCCCATTTAATTGACAAAACACAGACGGAGATCTTGTCTACATTTGAATGACATTTGTTCTTAAGAGATCTGTGTGTTCCCCTGAGAGTTCACGAATATACAACTTTCGATCTACGATACAATGCTTGAGATTTACAATAAATCAACAAATCAAAATAATATGCGATTAATTTATTTTACAAATTATCCCTATTTACCGCTTGTGATCCACAAAGATTCCACAACAAGTATAGTAAGTACAGTTATAAGTATTTTACGTCTACAAACTTTTCGTTATACATAGGAACAGAGTGTAAAGTAAAGAAACGCTACAGTCGGGCAAGGTCGACAGTTAGATAACCTACGCCTAGTTTTATAATTATCAGAGACAAAGTCTTCTGCCGTCTAGTGCATTGACGGTTCTTTTTGTTTTTGAGTACTCAGTGGAAAAGTGCGCGAAATCAGGCGGTAACAAAAATAGCACTAATCACGTTTTTGCTGAATAAAATTGGTAGAAGTGCTTGAATAGAATTTAATCTGCGTACATTCATTGCCGTGTTCATCCAAACAGACAAACAGACTGACAGTGGGACAGATTGACAGCAGAAGTACATGGCTCAATTGACTCGGCTATATACAATAGTATATACATATGTGCATACATATACAATAGTTTACGGTGTCTGCCACGCCTCCTTTTGCCTGCTACATACACGTGCACAAAGTTAGTACACCAAAAGAAAAGTTTGATGTTAGCTCTTTAGTAATTAAGCAATTCTACAGTTCTAAAGTTAGCAAAGTTTAATTGCATTACATGTGAATCTAATTGTTTTATCTTTACACTGTGTGCCTCTTATTAACACTTCGTAATACACTTATAATCTACTACTATCTACAAAACTGTAGTCAATTTACTTAAGTTTATAGTCACTTCGAGCTCGAAGTCGCCTAAATGTAATATCCACATGGCATCCACAGGCCGCGCCGCGCGTTAAAACTACCCTAAATATCGTCGCAGCGGATCTTGCCACATCATAAACTAAAAACTTCTGTCCCCATGCACGTATTGTCCAATTCTTCATGAAACCACAAGCCAGCGATGCAGACACTCGCACACACACACAGAGAGACAGACACACACACACACACACAGACACAGGCTCACGCAACGACGTCAGATAATTTTTCACAACTTCCGCGGTGCGAGTTGCGTGCGAAAACTTTGCAGACACAAAAGAAAAGTAAAGCCCCACAAGCACTTGGAAGCCCCAATGCGGTGTCCGACAGCAGGAATAGTTAAGGGAAGATACAGCAGCTAGAGTGGAGGGGGAGGGGGAGGGGGAGAGAGAGGCATGCCTCCTCGCAGTTCACTTTTACTTCGACATTCAAGTGCAATTAACAGTCTGCTAATTAGTCTAAACGGACCGAAGAAACGCTCGGTGTCCTGCAGTCTGGTGGGCAGACAATGACCACGCCCCACTGTACAACATTGACAGGCGCAAGGTAACGGCAGAAGATGCCCTACACAGGGGCAGAGCAGACAGCACGCGGCACGCTGTCTCGTAATTTTGCAGTCATAATAAAATTATGAAGCCAACGTGCGCCAATTTGGCATTGTGGCCAGTTCCGCGGGCCACAGACATGGCGTGGCCAGGCAACGCCTCCAGGCGGACACCAACACAGACACGGACACGGATACGAACGTACGTTGCGCGTGCAACTTTACTAATTGAGTTTCGTGCGGCTTGGCGGCTGCAGCCGCGTTTAATTGCATTTCAAAGGAGCTGTCCTTATTGCATTTTATCCTGTCACGACTGACAACAGCAGCTGCAACAACAACAACAAGAGCCACAGCAACATGAACAACAACATACGTTCAATGCAAACGAGCCGAAGACAACACACACACACACACACACACACACACATACGCATGCGCCATAAGCCACATTGCACTCACACACAGCAAAGCCCCACAACCGCATAATTTACGGTTAGCCGAGAACAGTTAGTTGCCACTTCGTTGCTACTTGAACTCCTTTCTCTTCCTTTTCCTCTGCCTTCCGCTTTCCCGCTCCTGCTCCATCTCCATCTCCGCCTGCAGCTTGTGGTCGCGCCAAAAAGCTTTCAGACTGCTTTTTTGCTTAATGACTGCAGTGGTAAGATATTAAACGCTCGTTGGCCGCATTAGCATTTCCGCACTTTCCCATTTCCGTAATGCAGTTGGCAACGCCGCCGAGACGCGCCTTTCGCTGTTGCCAAAAGGATTTGCCCAGCTTCAGCATCAGCTTCAACTTCAGCTTCAGTTGGGAAAGTGAATTATTTTAAAGCAATTTGCCTGTGTGCGCCGAAAAGTAGGCAACGAAATGTTGCAATGCGTGTTAAGTCACTGCTCAAGTACAGTGGGCACCCCCATGTAAAAATAAATATAATCTTTTTTTTTTATTGAATTAAACTTTGCGAGCTACTACTGTACTGAAAGTAATTGCTAACTCTACAATTCACTCCATGAAAGTAAAAGCTGTTCCCTGCTCACACACATACACATACACACAGACAGACTGAGGCCCTGGCACAGATGCCAAGAATTAATTACATTAAGCTAATCCCGTTGAACGCAACTGAACAAGTTGTTGCTGTCTCTGTTTAATGATGCAATCCGTCTGTGCCTCAGCGCAACTCCAGCTAGCTATCTGCATATGTATGCTCGCTCCCCCATTCCCCTCTTCGTTACTCTCTTTCTCTTGCAATTACTCCGCTCTTCTGCTCTAATTAGACCGCACACAGAGTCACTTATATATGCATAAAACGCTCACATCGCGTGTTACAAATTGAGTACCGGTGCCCACCTTTCATTAACCGTGTTCCGCTTCGTATTTACCATGTTCCCCTAATATCATCTCTCCCTTCCTGTCTCTCTCTCTCTCTCTCTCTCTCTCTCTGCCCGCATTTCTCAATCCCATTTCCCACACTTCCCATTTGCGATTCCGGACTGTGGACCGTGAGCTGTAAGGACTGTGTGCTGCCTTCCAAATGCAACTGTTAAGTGCGCGTCGCTTTACGACGAACGAATTAAAAACGGGAGATCCAAGCGCGAATGCAAAATACAGAACTCACTTTTATTATAACGCTCGCTGTACTTGTGCTTGTTATTATTATTATTTTACGCGCATGCATAAATTGGAGCCCCAAAAAAGAACAACATAAAGTGAGCGAAATACACGAGGTCATAAAGAAGTTTGGATACCCTAACCAAATTGCAGATTGGGACAACAGAAGGGGAAGTATATATAAAATGGACTCATTTTTTGTTTATCCCAATAAAAACTCAATTCACACTCTAGAAAATTAACTAGAATAGAAAATGTCTATAAAACCTTTGTGCTCTGCGCGCAAACAGAATGCATAAGTCAATATGATGTTGAGAAAGTAAAGTAGAGTTAAATAAAAATATTTATATAAAAGAATCGTGTGCAGTTAAGAAACGAGAAACATTTGTGCGGCAGGGCTGCCTTACATTGTTGTGGGGGTTGGGGGTGGACAGAAGAAAAACAGAAGGGTGGACTGTGTGGAAGTGGAATATTATTGCAACAGTTAACACACGCACACCCCCACACATGCAAAACGCACACACACGTGAACTGCAAAGGTAACAAAAAGCAAATGCGAGTTAAATTTTAAGTATGTGCAACTGCATATGTGTGTGTATGAGTGTGTGCGAGTGTTGCTGTTAGTGTTTTGCCTTGCTAAGCAGCCAAACAGGAAGTGACACACACTCTCGCACTTGCACATGCAAACCTACACACACACACAAGCGCTCGCGTTGAGCTTGAGTTCAAGTGCGCCGCTGTGCGCCATTTTGTTTAGCTTTACAAAATGCTGTGAGCTTTCTTGTGCTGCTTTGTTTTGGGCATAAAATGGCGTTTATGCTTTGATTGTTTCACAAAAGCAACAACAACAACAGGAACAGAATCAGCAGCAGCAACAAACTGCAGGTGCACAAAGTGTGAAAAGTACACAAAGGTTAAAAACCCCAACGGACCAACAACAACGACAACAACAACAACAACAACAACACAGAGAAAGTAGAAGGAGCAGCCGTTGGTTGTCCGTCTCGATGTTGTTTAACGGCAAATTGACCCGACTTTCTGTGCCTTCTTTAATCTTCTTCTGGCAGTACGCCATATTAAAGTGTCAATTGGGAAAAGTTAATTCCACACACACACACACACACACACACACACACACACACACACACACACACACACACACACACACACACACACACACACACACACACACACACACACACACAAGCAATACATGCTTATTTGCCAGCTGCGATAATTGGAAAGCATCACGCGGGCTGAGCCCATTAAATGGCCGTTAGCTTTCAATTTAGCTCCAGGTATATTCGATTGCTGCGCTCATTAGCATCGAATAAACCTTGGCCACAGCTGGAAACAGACAACAGTCCAGCTTGCCCAAACCCCCCCCTCTCACCATTCGTTAGCTACAGCATGGCAAGGAAAGAAATGACGCCAGCTCAACCATCGACGTTTAATTGAGCCTCGACGGCAGTGATGTCCGCAGTACGTGGCCGTAATCAATGGAAGCAACGAGTTCAGAGCTCTAAAGTAGGCAGCCAGCTTTATGACAGACACATGTTAGGAGCATAAAATGGGCAATACTTGAATGCAAACAGATGTGCAAGTCAAGAGCTACAGGCAATGGAGAAGAGGTTGTTTAAAGTCTGCATTCTTAGTCCTAAATTTACATGACTCAAAAATGTATAAAATAAATATGAAATCTTTTAAGCTCATTTGCCAGACAGACTCACTCTCATTACCCGCTCATTAATCTGGCTCAACAGCAGCAGCAAGTACGTTAATATGATACGATTCTTGCTAAAAGTTTAAGCATCTTTCCAAGAACAAAAACATTCTTTTTTTTTGCTCTTTCCGCTCTCATGCCTAGCGTAATCTTTAAGAATCTGTCTCTCTCTCTCTCTCCCGCTCGCTTTTTTTCTCTCTTTGTCTCTCTTTGATTTCTCTGCTTTTAAGCTTTTAAATTGTTTGGCCACGTCTGTGGCTTGTTATGCCTTCAGTCGATGCTAAACAAATAGCAATAAAAGCCGAAAAATAATAATAAGATTCAGTGCCGCCTGCGGTCGAACGCGGTCGGGCGTGGGTTAAGTGCAGGAGTGGGGTGAAGTGCAGAGTGGGGGTTGAGGTAACTTTATGTGGATACCTCGTCAGCTCGCTTGAGTGCCCTTTTGGCGTTTATTGTGGCTGGCGCTACCGAAAAGTTTGGCACTAAACAAAAATTACCCATACGCCGTGGGTGCCGTTGATTGGCCGCGAGGGGTAAAAGCGACGATACAAACTTGAAGGCAGTAAGGGAAAGATAGGCACGGGATGCTAAGGGATGGAAGGGAAGTGAAACAGTGGTACGATGGGAAGGCGACGCGGTAGGTATGCTGCGGCCAGGTTGAGGTGTGCGCACCGCTGCTGTTGAGCAATGTTTAGCATTTCATAAACTCATAAATCTGCAAGTTGGGGAGCATAAATTTACGTCGGACAGGCTGCCAGCCAGCTAGGCGGACGGGAGAGGAAGACGAGAGACGGGGCATGGGATGTGGCAGCAGGCTGGCAACTGCATTTTGTGGCCTTGTTGGCTTTGGCTTACTTTAAAATGCGTTCGCAACTAATAAAACATTCCACTCTGCTATTAATTGCAGCCATACCCGTGCCGGAGCATCAGCATCAGCCCCAGCATCAGCATCAGCAGCAGCAGCAGCAGCAGCCACAGCCCCAACTCTAGTTGCAGCCTCTGCCCCAGCAAGTGAGCAGTGAGATGGCCAACGAACCACAGCTGCAGCCACAAATGGTGGTCGTGGCTTTGCTAGCCATTAGCGCAGCACTGTCACTGAGCAACGCGGAGAGCTCGTCCAGCTGTGGACCCAATTTCCCGTCGGCCTGCACATGCGGCAACGAGAAGTACGAGGGCACCGTGCAGTATATTGTTAACTGTACAAACACGGGATTGAACAACACCAGCGTGCTGGAGCACATGCCGGAGCAGGTGGAGATACTCATCTTCACGGGAAATTTTATAGCCGAGCTGCCGTGGAATGTGTTCGGCAGCATTAACGACTACAAGCAGCTGAAGATTGTGGACATGAGTAGCAATCATATACGCGAAATACGTGGCAAGAGCTACCACCATGTGCCGCGGGTGGAACGTCTCATATTGAATCACAACAACTTGAGCATTTCGCGCAACGATGACGAGGTCAATCATCATCATCCGCGTGTCTTCTCCAATTTCGGCAACCTACAGAGTTTGCATCTCACAGATGCCTTCGAGGACCACAGCTCGCCGCAGCTGAGCGAGGATCTGCATGACATATTTATGAACAGTCAGCTGGTGAAGCTGCAGAAGCTGCATCTGGAGCAGAACGAGATCACACACTTCAAGGATCGCCGCGTGTTCTGCGATCTGCCTGTGCTGCGCGATCTGCATTTGGGCGACAATCTGCTGAAGGACATTAACTTTGAGGTGCGATGTTTGAAGAATTTGCGATTCCTCGATCTGGAGCGCAACAAGTTCGAGTTTGTCAAGCCCAGCGATATGCGGTTGCTCAATGAGCTGCAGGAGCGTGAGAATCGAAGCGTTGATCTGATCGTAGACTTCAATCTGAATCCGTTTGTATGCGACTGCAAGATATCGCCGTTCCGCACGTGGTTGCAGGGCACACATGTGCAGGTCCGCAACCAGGAGAGTCTGATGTGCTTCCATGACATTGACCATGTGGATCCAACGCCGGCGCATATTCTTCAGCTGGATATGAGCGAGTGCGCAGCGGCGATGGCAGCGGCCGCTTCGTTCCTTAATATCGCCGAGGATGAGCAGCTCTATGGGCAGCTGCAGCCACACATCAGCGGCCACACGGCAACGTTGATCTTCTTGCTGATTGTGCTTAGTATGATCCTGCTGGGTCTCCTGGTGGCACTGGTCTACGTCAGTCGTGACAAGTTGAAGTACATGATGACTCCAGTGTTCGACAATGTGGCCAAGAAGGTGCAGTATACATCGATCAAGGACGAGGACTGCCCGGAGGTGCATGTCTAAGAAAAGAAAAGAAAGAGAGAGAGAGAGAGAGTTTCTAACGCCCATACGCCATACCACGTCCATATCAAAACAGTAGCAAGAGAACTAATTACAGTTTCATTTTTGCCATTCGCGTAGCGCAAGTATCGTGTGCCATTCACAGGGAACGTCTAAGAAATACACAAACAAAACAAGAGCAACTAGCGCATATCATTTGAAGAACCATTTCTGTTGAAACCACTTACTAAAAACACTCACAAACTTATTGTTTGGTAGTTAATAAGGGAATTGTTGCATTTAAGGTAATCTGTAACACAAACGTGGCAAACTTAATTACAAACAAACGAACACAGCAATAATGTTAGCGATTTTCTAAGTAGCCTTTAAGTCGACTTGTTATATGCGTTCTACAATATTATTTTGAAAGACAAAACAGCCAATTTACTAAACTCGTTTGGCTGAAATACCCAATTACTTACTTACATACATATTCGAATATAAAACAAGAACATACATACATATTGTAACAAACACGTTAGTGTTATCTGTGATTTAAGTTTAGTAGCTTTACTTTGTTAAAACTCTGCAACACAAATATTGATGCATATGGAAAGCTTCAATTTGTATAACATACAGTATGTCAAGAAACACTCTTCTCATATGTACATAAAATTAACGTGTACATTTGAGTAAAGAGTTACTTGACCCACTGTACATACATATGACGTACTTACAGCACTTATGTTAAAATACATACATATAAATGTTATAACTCATTTGTCAATTGTACTATTTAAATGATTTCACTTTTATTTTCTGTAATTAACACGCAGTTTTTATAAATAAACTTTAAAAATTTATTGACAAAGTTTTAATTTCAATCGACGAATTTGGAATTTGTGAATATGGAGACCTTAAAGCACTGAAATCTTGCTGTGTAAACAGTGTGAAGTGAATCCTTAAATAAAATTAAAAGAAGACAATAGTTAAAAACTAAAATAAATGTAAAGTACATACATATGTATGTATGTATGTACTTCACTTATTTAGACAAGATCGTCCGCATTCCATTATCAAACATATTTGAGTATATGCAGTTAGTTTCCATATTGGTAATACCAAAAGCCCTTTGCGGCACTCCGCCATGCATAAGTTCATACCTACAAGGTGCGTTCCAAACTAAACAGGACTTTTTGAATCTAGCGCCCTCTATTGGCGCCATTTATATGTCGACTAGTGCGAATTAGAATCTGCTATCCTTTATCGACTTCCAGTAAGTTATTGCGTTTTAAGTGTCAGTATGTTTTTGTCATCGGTGCGAAAATGAGCTTCGAACAAAGATCAAACATTAAATTTTATTTTAAAATTGGTAAAACTTTTACCGAAACGTTTCAATTGATGAAACAAGTTTATGGCGATGTTTGTCTATCATGTAGAGTGGTTTCAACGTTTTCAAAGTGATCGTGAGGACATAAATGACGATGATCATGTGGGCCAACCAAAATCCGTGCGTAAATTCATAAAAAATCAGCCGAAATCATCATAAATTCATGGAAATAAAATTAAACATCTCCAAAACATCGATTTATCGCATTTTGACCGAACATTTGGGCTTACAAAAGGTGTGTGCACGGTTTGTTCCGCACAAATTGACTGACGACCAAAAATCAATCGACGCTTGTGGCCGATTATTTGACCAAAAATCACATTTTAACAATCGACCACTCCACGTATTCACCTGTTATGGCACCGTGCGACTTCTACCTTTTTCGGAAAAATGCATTTGCCGATGAAAGTAAAGCTTTATGCAGACGTGAATGCCATTCAAAAGGCTTGCACCGACCATACCGGGCAACGAGCTAAAACACTTGTTCGACATGCTTTTGGACCGTGCAAAAAGCTGTATTAAAGCAGGAGACTATTTTGAATAAAATTAATTGATTCTGCCGATAAAACCATTTGTTCTGTTTTTTTACTTCGGTACTCACTTTGTATGTATTTCTGACGAATTTTATTCCAAATCATTCCATTCACGGAAAGCTAATGTATCAAAAGTTATGCGAGTAAGGTTCAATTAATATAAGGGAAATTTATTGATTTCATGCAGCATACGGACCAAGGACACGAGCGATTTCTTTACGGATTAGAAAAACTTAACCGAAGGACAAGCCAATCGAATAATGTTTCTATCTATTGACTGTGAGACGCATTCTGTTATTTCAGGCCGGTCAGAACTTTTAAAAAAAGGTGTTAATATACACCTCATCATACACATCATCCATCAGCTGGTCAGCATATGTCGTTGAAGAAGAACAATATTTTATTATGTGAAATATAATTATATATACAGTAGGTCAAGTAACTCTTTACACATACGGTTACATTACGGTAATAAAATGTACATACCGTGCCGCTCAAAAAAATAGTAGTCTTGGCAAGCTTTTCGATGTTCTTTTATATTTTTGGGTATCCTCGCCTACATATGTACATACATTTGCATGCAGGGAAAGAACGGCCGAACTTTGCTTGTGCGTCTACATGTTGTTTTTGTTTTATTTGTTAAACATAATTGAAATTTGTAGCTTTTGATCCTTCAGTTTAAAAATAGATTTCCCTATCATGTATCTCCTTATGTCTCTACTTTGCCACTCGCTGCGTGAAGTTTAATTTTAAACTGTCGCAACGCGAATTTAGCATTGAAGAGAACATTTACCAACACTACTTGATGAACAGCTGATTGTTTCTGCTGAATGACAAAGAAAAAGTATGTTTATAAGGCACGAATGTTTACGCAGTAAAACTTATTTACTTGATTATTAAAACACCCAGACAAAAACCGCACTGATAAGTAACGTAACCTTTATCTGCCACATGAAATGTTTAAAGCCACATGTGTTTAGTCATCCTCCAATTCTGTGAGAGGCAGCAACAATTTATTGCGAGTGTGTCTGTGTGTGAGTATATAAACAAATTAGGTTTTACGTCGCACGCTTTGCGTTTGGATTTCGTTCTATGGTTTCATTATGCAACGTCATACAGCTGCATAATTCCAGAGGAAATCTAAAATATAATTTCAATTCTTAGAGAAACGATTGCATTTACACATTTGTGATAGCACACCCGGAACAAACTCATCCGTCAATATATAAACAATGGTATTGGTGGTGGTAAACTTGTTAATAAATAGCAGCTCAACTCAACTCATTTCAGATGCTTAGAACCTGTCGCCGCGTGTGTGCCGTGCCTAGCTTCAGAAGCTTAGAAAACTGCCAGATCCAACGACACCAAAGCCAAAAAACAAAAATAAAGACGATGGATAAGTTTGATTTGCCGAAACGCCTGCAAGGCAGTACGCCCAGCGTGTGGAACGAGTATATTGCGCTAGCAATGCAATATAAGCCTTTGAACTTGGGCCAAGGATTTCCAGATGATGCTGCACCTTCCTATGTTACTAACGCTCTAGCGGAGATAGCCAAGGATCCAAATCCTCTACTGCACCAATACACAAGAGGCAATGTGCGTGATCAACACGGAATCTTATGGTTGGTCTAAACCAACAGTTGTTTTCTTATTGTAGGGTCATGTGCGGCTTGTGCAGGCACTTTCTAAACTCTATAGTGGATTGATTGGACGTGAGGTAAATCCGTTGAACGAAATACTGATCACAGCTGGAGCCTATGAAGCCCTCTACTCCACAATAATGGGCCATGTCGACGATGGTGATGAGGTCATTATTATTGAACCTTTCTTCGACTGCTATGAGCCTATGGTGAAAATGGCAAACGGAGTACCACGTTTTATTCCATTGAAATTGGTAAGTAGCTATCATGTCTCTCATACCTTTCCAAGTGGAACACCCTCTATTTATAATATTTCAGCGCGAGAAGGAAGGTTCACTCAGTTCTGCGGACTGGGTGCTGGACGATACTGCACTAGAAAAGCTGTTCAATGAAAAGACGAAAATGATCATATTAAACACCCCACACAATCCTACCGGAAAGGTATTCACGCGCAAGGAACTGGAACGCATTGCTGAGCTGTGTCGCAAGTGGAATGTTCTATGTGTTTCGGATGAGGTCTACGAATGGTTGGTTTTTGACGGTGTCGAGCACGTGCGCATTTGCACCCTGCCTGGCATGTGGGATCGTACAATTACCATTGGATCAGCCGGAAAAACCTTCTCGGTGACTGGCTGGAAGATTGGATGGGCTTATGGACCACAAGAGTTGATAAGAAACTTACAAATGGTTCACCAGAACTCTGTATATACTTGTCCCACCCCTCTCCAGGAGGGTGTAGCACGAAGCTTTGAGCTCGAGCTTGAACGCCTTGGAAAACCTGAAAGCTATTTTCTCAGCTTGCCGCGGGAATTGCAGCCAAAAAGAGATTTCATGGCTAAATTCCTTAAGGAAGCTGGCATGCGTCCAACTATCCCCGAGGGCGGTTATTTCATGATTGCTGATTGGACGCCGCTGGCAGATAAGATTAATCTGAACTCGGAAACAGACAAGTACCGAGACTACAAATTTACCAAGTGGATGACAAAGAACATGGGCTTGCAGGGCATACCGCCCAGCGCCTTTTACAGCGAGCCCAATAAACACTTGGGCGAGAACTTTGTGCGCTACTGTTTCATTAAGAAGCAAGAGAATCTGGATAAGGCAGCAGAGCTGCTGAAGTCATGGAAATAGAAAAATTTGTATGCAGTTAAACTGTCAACTTTTTTTGTACACAAATAAACGAATTTCAATTCAATTGAGGATGTTCAATAATTTGCCATGCATGCTAGACTGTGCGGGCACCGCATAACCTTTCCAATAGGGCGTTACATAATCAACAGACAAATACAAGAAACAATTAACAGGATTTTGTGTGGTAGCCTTACTCCAATCTCCTTTTATTTGCAATCCAATAACATGTTCATCCGCACCAAGTACATTGGTTCTGTTTGTGTATTTGTTTCTGTTCTTGTTTGTGTGTGTTAATTAAACTAAAGGAAAAAGTGAATGCTTTACATATCGAAAACGGACTTCAAAGCCAATTCAGGCTTGTCGTAGCCCAATTCCTCAAGAGTCGGCACACCCAGTTCGTTGAGGGTCGGTGTGATTTTCTCCAACAAGTAGGGGTAGAGGGTAGCTTTCTGGTCACCGCACTTGTCCTTGCAGCCCTCCAGCCACCTGATGGCCAGAGCAATGTCGTTCACACGGCGACAGGCACGCAGTCCAGACTCAATGACCGATGGGCTGGGCACCAGATCCATGCCAAGCAAATCGTTCATGCCCTTGCGGACCTCCCAGCCATCAATACCTTCGCGAGAGAAGTATTTCTCGTAACGCTTGTCGAACTCCTCAGCGGATTCCTCAGTTCCGTGAAGGCTGCGCACGGCTGCGACACGCGAGGCTGTAATACCCACGGTGCCACGGATGGCGTTAGCGACTTTACCGGCTGTAATGCGCAACATGTCTGCCTGAATGGATTGAATTTAGTTAAACAATCTACAACTTGTGCTAAAATTTGGTTAAGTAACAGCTTCGACTCACTTTTTTCCTCTTGTTCTTCCTACTTTTTCACACAGATGACAGAGTTGACAGTGCTCGAAAATGTCGTTCATTCGTGTGTTATCGAATAAATTGTGAATGATGACAGTGCCAAGAAATTTTTTTAAGCAGTGCTGTGCAATGCCAAAACTGTCAATCGCTTGGACGAACGTTCTCGAGCACTGTGTGAGTTACAAAGTAGTCATTCTCATTTTGTGTCCGGCAATCGGCTGAAAATTGCATTTTCTGCTAATAACAGACTTGCAAGTAGTGAACTCGGCTTCGTTTATTAATATATAGCCAACGCATCAACAAAACAAAATGTCGGCAACGGGGTAAGTATTGTGCTACTACTCGGGGCATTTAATTGTTGTTACCTTAGTTGCTATCGGCTGTTCTTTTTGTGGCTTCTTTGTGCGACGCGTGCTTTTCGCAGATGCCGTGGGGTCATATACGGCGACTAATTTTCACTATGAGAAAGCCGCACAAATTAGTCTATTAAATTAGTGAGTTAACTGCGGTTAAGACTGTATGCATAGAATACACAAACATCTTGCCTCCGGTGCCAAATGGTGGGCGTGTCTCATGCGCAATTGCATTGTCGTATTTTTGGACAGTTCGCAGTGCTATCAAAAAGTCACTGACATTTGAGGTTATGTTTAGGTTGGCGCTAATTTTTTTTAAAGGAATGGGCAGATTTCACAGCATGGACTTTAATTCCATGTATGGTAGTAAAGCCAAACGTTTTTGTCCATGCATGCACTTTGCATTCTATTCTGAAACAACAACCTTCCGCTAGTTGCCATGATAACTCGAACGATCGATACGCCAGATACCATACGAAGTTGTTTTCAAGTCCAGCTCTGGTCGCTTTGTGTTGTTTGTTTATTTTAACAATTGTTTATTATCTTTTCAATTCCAGTGCTATACCGCCTCCAGTTTCATGGGCTCAGCGAAATGATTTGGTGTATGTAATTATCGATGTGGAATGCAAGGACATTGACCATAAGTAAGATCTCTTATTTCGAAAAATATATAAATAGAGAATTTGACACAATGTATATTTGGTTTTTCAGAGTGACAGAAAACAGCTTCTTTTTCAAGGGTGTAAATGCACTGGATGCCTCCAAGAAATATGAAGTCACATTGAACTTCTATCAATCAGTTGTTCCTCAGAAAGTGACAAGCAAGAACATTGGGCGTTGCCTAGAATTCACAATACCCAAGCAAGATTGTGGACCGTACTGGCCTACCCTGACCACGGACAAAACCAAATTACATTTCCTGAAAGCCAATTTTGCCAAGTGGCGCGATGAGTCTGACGATGAGGAAGGTATGACTAAGAGAATGTTTGACTATCTGGTTTCTATATGCTCATCGATTTTTAATTCGTGTATTTTATTTAGGAGATGCCAAGGACAACGGCATGTTTGGAAACTTCCTGAATAGCCCTGGTGGTGATTGGAACAATAAGTTCGACGATTTTAACGTTGATGAAGATGACGACTCTGACGATAACATCCCCAGCCTCTCGCAAAATGATGAGGATGAGGACGAAGGTGGGGAAGGTGACAAAGAGAAGAAACCAGCTGCTTAAGAAGGCTAGCTCCTTTGGGCATTTTTGGAGAAATAGAGTCGTAGCGTTAACCCAGGCCCTTATACCGTTAAGTCAAACACAACAACAAATACACACACTCACACATAAAGCTCCCACCACACCCACATACACATTAACACATCCCAAAAAACATGTGCGTTCATAAATATTATTCCAAAACACTATTAACTTGAGCTAAATAAGCGAAATGTCAACGGGAAAAATCAAAGGAACTAGAGATGCATAAAATTTACGCTGGATTTTCGCCACAATAACAAAATTAACAGGAAGAAAGCTACAACCAATTCATTGCGAAGTTTCATTTGCAAATTATTAATTTTTTGTTTCCTGTAAATAAAGGAAATTTAAAATAAAAGGAAAACTACAAAATTTATTAGTTGATTTCTTTGTTTCGTTTGTACAAGAACAAAGAGGATTATGCGGGGGCGGTCATAAGAAATCCAACAGTCTGGTAACACAGACTAAATGCAGGGTTGCCTTGACAACGCGGGAAAGAGGAAGCACGCTTCAAATTTTGTTTGCCTAAACAAAACATGCGACGCAGTGAGAATCAGTCAAATGCTTTCAATAGCTGTAAATATATTTTGAACAGAGTGTGGATTAATAATATAAAATATTTAAGTAATGAGGGTACAAACGCAACGTAACGAGGCCGCACGTTTGACCTTTGTCGCGGAATGGTTCCATATCGTCGCTGGAATCACCCACACATATCAATTAACATTTCATTTGAGTGACGGAGGCGTGGAAGTGGTAAGCTCGGTTATTCATTTGAAAATAAGTGTTTGAATAAGACTCCTTTTCTGCCAATTTCTGCTGTAGTTCGATACAAAACACAAGAAAACCTTTCTACGAAGAACTAAGATCCCCGAATTGACTGTACGCGATTTCTTTGTTGGATCGAAGGTCAACATCTTTGGTCGACAATTCGATATCGTTGACTATGCAGATGAGAATACGCGCATCTCATTGGCCAAGTACCGTAAGCGGTAAGCAGGGAATTCCTTCTGATCTGATCCATTTTACTCAGATTCTCACTTTAAACAGGGCATTCGTTCTGCTTAAAAGCAGCATGTGGCCTAAAAATTTGGGAGAATTTCTTACAACTCTTATTGACAACAAGATAAACATTAACAATGCATTGATGGTTCAGTTTTCACCAAAAACAGTTACTCAGTTTCTATCCAGAATGCAAGATGAAGATGTGCACATTTCGTAAGTATCATACGAACTTGAGTATGGAAACAACAGTTTCTCCTGATCGTAAACTTACTCCCTATAGAGTTCTAATGAATGAGCTGCTGGCAGGACCGGCACTCAGTTTTGAGCTGATCGGGGATAATGTGGCTCAGAAAATATATGCTTGCTCCAAATATAACCCAGATGACCCTTCGGCTACCAAACTGGAGCTGTCGAACAGCATGAAGCAGCTATTCGAACGCGAGGAGGTGCGCCATGGTTTCTATTGCCCGGCGAAGGAGGAGAATGTGCCTAGTGATTTGAAGTTCTTTTTTGAGGAGCGCCACAATATTATTAAGGAATGTCTGTTTAGTAACAGTACCCTGGCCATCATTAAGCCGCATTGCATCAAGGATGGACTGCTAGGACGAATTCTAAATGAGATCCTCACACACGGTTTCAAAATAGAAGCCATGCGCATGTTGATGATGGCACGCACCAACTGTGAAGAGTTCTACGAGGTCTATCGTGGCATCTTGCCAGAGTTCATACAAATGGTGGCTCAATTGGCCAGTGGTGTATGCATGTGCCTGGAGATTGTATGCGAGGATCCCACAAAAAACTCGCACGAGGAGTTTCGTCAGTTTTGCGGTCCCATGGATCCTGAAATCGCTAAGCTGCTGCGTCCCCATACACTTCGCTCCAAATTTGGCATGTCAAAGGTATGTAATGCCGTGCATTGCACGGATCTACCTGACGATACCCATTTGGAACTGCAATACATGTTCAAGATACTCTAGTAGTTTTTAGTTTTTCCGGTTTGTTTGATGTATTTTCAGACACGTGATGCCTGCATGAATAAATTAATTGTAATTGCAGCTGCTGCCGTTTTAATGTTGTACTTTAGAGATAATCTCGATAATGCACTAGAACTATTGCATATTTTATTCTTATTTTTCTAACTAGAAAATCACTGTATTCATAGGCCTGATTTACAAGGTTATTCTTTGAAAAATCAACCAATACTTTAGCTGTACCTCCAGTAGACACAAATACAGGTGGTGCTGCAGCTAAACACTTGCGTTGCGACTGCTGGAACTGGGCGCATCGTTCAGTTGATCGGGCAGCAGGACAACCATATCGCTGGAAAGTTGGTTCTCTCTGCTATCTTGAAGAGCGTATTCATATGCCAACAGAGTAAATATAATAATGCAGACCAGCATCACTACCGCATAGAAAAAATACTCGGCCTTCTGTGAATTTAAAACATCTAACTCGGTGACAATTACTACAATGAGATTGCCGAATGCGTTGTTGAGAAACCAAGCAGCGGTGACCACAGACTTCATTGATGCCGGCGCCTGTGTAAAGGCAAACTGGAGTCCCGGAATGGACAGCAACAATTCGCCCAACATGATCAGCAGGAACTGTGGGAGTTGCCAGGCAATGTTGATGCTCTGGGCAGGTGATTCCTATGAGCATGTAAAGGAACTCCGGTTATAATGAGTATTTCCTTATGTAGACTTGATGCAGCTTACCATAATTTGATCCTGCAGTGCGCCCGCGCAGAAGAATGCACCAGCTGAGCAAATGCCGCCTATGGTAACGCTATGCAGCGGCTGAAGTTCCCAATTGAGTAGTCGGCGTAAAAGAGGAGCTGTTAGATATTGCCAAAGAGGTATAAGCAGGAACAGAAATATGGGCCCCACGGCCTTGGCTTGATCTGGCTGTATCGTGACGCCCAGCACAGTGGTATTCATCATGGTCGCCTGGAAAGTCCAGCTGGAATCCTGCTGCGCGAGCAGTGCAAAATAAAACGGCAGCGGAATGAACAGTTTGCAGAGCTGGAAAGATGTCTGGGGATATGATTTAATCCTTCGCGGGTTGCTTAATGTGACTTACACGTAGTACTTGCAACACATCCCTTACAAAGTCTGCTTCGTAGACACCAATGGCATTGTGCAGCCAATAATTGCTCCTTTTATCGGAGTTGCGACGTCGCCACTTACCCAATAGAGCGGCTTTAATGCAGCCACAAAACTTGAAGAGTATATTGTCTCCGGAGAGTTTCTCCGGCTTATAATAGCATTTTCCAATGAGAAATGTAACTAAGGTGCATCAACAATTAGGGATGCATTAGATATAGAAACTTAACCTTGAAGTTCAACTTACACCAGGCCAACATGAAGGAACTACCCAAGGTGCCAAATACTGCGGGATAGCAGGTGACCTTATCGAAGCACTGTGTATTGGCTCGTACAAGTGGTGGCAGAATCTTGCTCAGAAATATTCCGAAATAATAAACAAAGTAATAGAACGAGAAATACTCCGCCAGATGGACAGACTGCTCCGGCAGCTTGAACTGCAGTGCGCCTAGTGAAGTGATGCACGCCCGCACAGACCCATTGCCCACAGCGATGAAGGAGATTGAGACCAGAAGGCTAATAGTAAAATATAAATACATATTATAAGTAATCAATCTTTAGTATCGCACTTACAATGCTATGACCGGCATTCCCATTGTTGGCAGCGACGTCAACGTCAACAGTAGCCAGCCAAAAGCGTAAAGGAAACTAAATCCCGATATGGTGCGCACATTGCCCAGATAGCTGTCAGCCAATATGGCTCCAATGATCGGACAGAACTGACCGAAAAAGTTGAAAATGTGTAGCACAATTGTTGCGAAGCTTTCCGTGAAGCTAAGATCATCTCGCAGAAACAGCACCAATATCGCTGAGGAATAAGAAAATGCAAAATAATTTTAAGTTTAATTAATATTTTCTAATATTATCTATCAATGAGGCAAATTGTATAGCCTTGCAGAATTATTGTATATTATAGTTTTTTTTTTTTTTTTGTTAATTTAGCGTTTTTGGATAGGTAAAAGGATTATAATTGGTAGGTATGCAAATCTTCTAGTTATACTGACAATTCCTGCGGCAGTTGCTTATAGGATAATTATTAAACTAAAACATAAACAGATAAGTTTCGGTTCCTTAAATAGCTCTAAAAGGTTTAATACCAAACCTAAGGTTCAAGTGTTCTCGATGACAAATCTGCAAGGGTTCCAATTTTCTATACCTTAGTAACAAAATTACCCCCAACCCCTGCGGTTAATTGGGTTTTCTTATCATCATCCATACATGCTAACGATCACGAAAAACCATAAAAAAAAGTTAGGCATTCGTATATTATTGGAATAAGCTAACCATGATTTAATGGGTGGGCAAATCAAATGAGTCGACCAAAAACATGGTATATCCACAATATCCACAATAGTTAAAAGGAAAAATCTGACAACAATGAGGTACTATTTCATTTGAGTGCATACATCAAATATGTGTGCACTCCTGATTTCACCAAGAAATTGTTCCTACACACATTCATACCTACAAGCAAATGAATCCGGCTTTGTATATTTGCCTATAAGTCTAGTATAAAGACGCTCTGCGGGCGTTTTTATCTGTCTTTCAATCTACAGAAATGTATGAATTGAGATTATTCAAACAGTTGCCGCTCTCTCTCTTAACAACTCTCAGACTGCAGTTCTGTGTGTCCACCAAAGCAATGAGCACCCACTGAGACCTCCCATTGTGCAGCAGGCACGTTTACTTGCTGATAAGCAAGATTTTTGGAATATTTCGACAGAACAATGGAAGATAACTGTAGATCAGACATGGTCTACTTGATAACTGCGATTCACTTGTTCCGGCTCCGACTTACTGCGCATTCCGTTTGCCGCAAAAGCCTCGAAGAATTTGGTGGCCAGTATAAAGTAGACGGCACGTGGATACCTGTACTCGATGATGATGTTTGGAATGGGGGCGAATCCATAGTTTGGCAATGAATTCCGGGACTTCTTCAGCTGCGCCTGTTCTCCCTCTCCGACCGATGAGTGTGTGAGTTCCGCAAGTGCTGGCAAAGCTGAATAAGCAATATTTATCTGATTTAGACAGATCTATGTACATATGTAATTTCGTATGTCTAGCTGTATTTTACTTGTGCGAGCAACACCGGGTCAGAAACTTACTTTCATCGCTACCGATTTCTGTAGCACGGAACATTATTCAGCTGTTTTAACTGAACTTAGCCTCAGTCTGTGGGCAACTTGTCTCTGTTGTTGTCTTCGAGAGCAGCTCAGGTTACCAGCGGTGTGGACGATTCGTTTGCTTTGCGACTTGTGTGGGTGAACTGCGGTTTGGCGCGGCTTACAATGCGCTCTTTTGTTTATTTCGTCGTTTTAATTTTCGAGTGCGCGCGCGCCTTCGTCGACGTCCGTTGCGCAGTGCGGTACCGAAGCTACTGCCACGGGCCGCTGTAGCAAATCGGGTTCGGATTGATGAGAGTGGGGTGCACACAAAAGCAAACACTGCGATAAAAGCGGCAACAAAGCAAATGCAACTTAAACACAAATAAATACAATGAAATGCAACGAATGCGGCAAGCGGCAGGTTATCTCTGGTCTCAGGCAGTCTATCCTCTTGGTTTCTGGGCGTCTGGCAAGTCATGTGCTTTTCCAATACGCTGATAAGGCCAAGTCACGCTCAGGCAGGCGCATCAAGTCACGGGATTGAATTGAATCCGTGATAAGGATGCTGCAAGAAATGCAAGGTGGGGTCACACACACCATATTTCGCATTTTTATGTATTTTACAATGGATTTTTATTAAATTAGGCAGAAAATGTATTTAGCGCGTCACACGAGACCAACTAGAGAATTAGAACTAAACACATCCGAATGATACATCGATGAAATTCGCAGGCGTAAACGAGATGAAGACCAAACAACCACGAGCAAAGGAGAGCACGACAGTGCCACATTGCTCACACCAGCTTCTTCGCCTCGAAGAAGCTCTTCAAATGACGCATCTGCCAGAAGCCCATGCATACCAGGACCACAGTCTGTGCCAGGGACCACCACAGGACACGGGAGTTGGTACTCTCGCTGGTATGACGGAAGCGCTCTTCACGATAGCGTTGATAGTTCTGCTCCTTGGTTATCTGCTCAACCTGGTCGAGTAGCTGACGTATGCGCAGCTGCAGTTCCGTCAGTTTCTCCTTCTGTGCCACATTGGCGTAATCGATGGCGTGCTCGCCCACCTGGATGTCCAGGTGAACACGCAACTGGGCGCCATTGAACCAGGCAGTGCTGTTTGAGTACATACAGATGACGTGCTCGCCGGGCGTGTGTGAGGTGAACGATATGCGGCCCTGGGAGCTGTACACACGCGAAAGAATCACCTTGTCGTCGCTGTCGCGCACCTCAACGTGCATGCCAATGCCTGGAGAGGATGGCATAAAGCCGTTCGAGCGTGGATCATATAGTTCCACCTTATAATTGACTGCAAAAGACAAGCGGATTAGTCGCCGCCTGGCTAAGCCTAGATTCGAAGGCGCTGCTGCTATCGCCGCTTACCAATCACAGTCGTCTCATCGGGCACTTCTTCGATAAAGCATTTACGCTCCGTTTCCGATATGTGAAAGTACAGACCACAGGCGCTGTGTAGGGCGCACAGCACCAAAGCAAGGCAGATTATTTGGTTACGCATTTTACAGCAAAATCGCACTTGAGCTCCGACTATTTGTATTATAAAAACTGAGCTCGCCGACACGTCATGAGAAAAAGGCAAAAGTGGCTACATTGACAATTTTACATTTGACAACCATGAGAGATGCCACTTGTCAATTTTACCCATACAAACACCAAATAACTTAGGCTGGTAGCGCTGTCCGCACAGCTGAAACTTCAAAATAGGCGCAGAGTGGCAACACCAGTCGCACATAACTACCGAAATATAGTCAAGTTGGCAACTCTGTTAAAACAGCTGTGTAATTATTTGTTGACGTTTAACTTTTTGGCACTTGCATACATTTCTAGTGCAATCTTGAGTAAATAATGGACCTGATACTTCTAATAGGTGTTGCTACAGCACTGCTAATATTGCTGATAACACTTTACTTCCTGCAGAAGCGAAATGCCCAGACTGGTGAGTAAAAAAAAGTGCTTGCAATGTTTGTTGTATGTTAATTTCCAACTGCTCTCGTATAGAAACCAAACCTGCTGCGCAACCACAACGTGGCGTCCCACAGCGCGCACAGGAAGGTGTACCTCGCCGTGCTCAGATAGCTCGGAATCAGAGAAATCGTTTACGTCAAAATGCACCAGCAGCGGCGGCTGCAGCTGCAGCTCCAGTTGCCGCCGCAGCAGACTCTGACGACGATGATGCGGGGCGAGATGGTGACGAAAACGAACCTCGTGTTCCACAAGGTGCAGTGTTGGATGAAAAGATGGGGGCAAAGAAACGCGCCAAAATGGAGGCCAAAGAACAGAAGCGTTTGCAACGTGAGCAAAATCTACACGATCGCGAACAACGAAAGGTAAAAGAAGCTAAGGAAGAAGAGGAACGCAAACAGTTGGAGGATGCAGAGGCCGAAACTGAACGTAAGAAAGCCGAAGCTGAACGTTTGGCCAAGGAGGAACGAGAACGTAAAGAACACGAAGAGTATCTTAAAATGAAGGCAGCATTTAGCATTGAAGAGGAGGGATTCGAGGAGGGCGATGCCGATGAAAAGGAAAGTCTGCTTGCCGACTTTATACAGTACATCAAGGACAATAAGGTCGTTCTGCTGGAGGACTTAGCCACAGCCTTCAAACTAAAGACACAACAAGCAATCGAACGCATTCAGGAACTGCAGGCGAATGACACAATAACTGGTGTCATTGATGATCGCGGCAAGTTCATCTACGTATCCGAGGAAGAACTGGCAGCTGTGGCCAAGTTCATAAAGCAGCGTGGACGTGTATCCATCGCCGGCTTGGCTGAGAGTAGTAATAACCTTATCAACTTGACACCCGTCGCAGCTGGCGAGGGAAGTACCTAATGAGATTTGTTAGCCATTTGTAAATTATAGTTAATGTTGAAGTGCTTACGTATGTATTATACATATTCAACTGGAAAAGGAGAAACTAAAGAACAAAAACAAGAACAAGAAACATTGATTAATTGTTTAGTACAGTTAAATCACTTTTATTGAGCTTGTGTATATTCCCAATCAAGGTACAGAATTAACATAACGAGTAAGAGGTGTAAACTATGCCATATCATCGTCATCATCATCATAATCGTCCATTTCGTCATCATCCTCTTCGTCACTGGTTACATCGGGATCGGAGGCTTCTGCTCTGCACTTGGGACATTGGCAAACGAATATGTAATTCTCACGCAATGTTTTGTGCCTCGAGTGACGACTGCGCTCCAGCTGGCACTCATCCAAATACGAAATACATATCTCGTCACCTTCCTGAATGGGTGCCACAGCTTTGAGGACGACAATGTCGTTGGAGTAGGGAAATGTTGACTGGGCATTTGGCACACAGCTGTGGTTGATTTTACTCTGTAGTATATACAGGCCAGATCCCTCGTTATTCAGAAACTCTCCAGCAACTATGTAAGAGTTAAAAATGTGTTAAGAAACTAAATGAATTGCGGAAGTAAGCATTACTTACAATCCCCTACTTTGGTGTACAGTTCGTCGATTATTGTGTCCAATTTCTCCTTGTCTGCTTCCGGTAGCGGCAAGTCAGATACTTTAGTAACCCACTGGGCAAGAACACTGGTAGCAATGCCCTGGCTATTGGTTCCCAATATGCCCATTAGGGTCTTGAATGCATCCGGAGTGGTGAACTGTATACGAATGGAAAACTTGAGATTTATGCTTGAGATAGAAAGAAGAAACGCACCGCTGCGAACTCGTCGCTCTTGAAGGCATTGCAGAAGGCCCCATACAGTTGTTCCATTTGCTGTTCAAAGTTCTCTCCTAGCATTTTGTGGTAGATCTTCTGTTCACGATTGACAATCAGTGCTTGAAACGACTGCAATTGTTCCAGAAAATCGGGTTTATTGCTGCTTTGCTGATACAAAGCCATCAGGCGCACAATAAGCATTATTGTGCCCGTTTCTGGTGGATAGTGCATCTTCTTCCACGTCTCGTTCAGTATATTAATGGGATGTGTGTCATCTATCCGAAAAGCGCCCATGCAAGCGGTACGATGATACTTCTTTTGCGCCTCCACCAGACAGTCCTCCGAGCAGTAGCGCACCTTGCAACGTGAGCACTGTGTGAATTGTGGTAACCATGCTGCAGTTGGATCGTGTTCTATCAGCGGCACCGTTACACTCTGATTGTTGGCCAAGCGTCTCACGTTCTCCAACAGTGTCTCCAGCTAACAGATGATAAAAAGAGTTGAGTGAATCGTTTGCCAAATGTGCAGTCTAATCCTATCTACCGGGCGCATGCAATGGTCACAGGCAGCGTAGCCGTAGGCTGTATTCCACGAGAATTGATGTGACACGAACGGCTCCTCCTCGAAGATGATGTCACCTACAGTGAAACTCTTTGTCGCTATCATTGCCCGTCCCTTGCCGGGCAATTCGCGTATTTCGAAGTGATTCATTTCACAATTTTAATTTGACATAAACAAAGTAAATGCGTTTTGAACACGACGCACGTGCACGACAAATTGTTATTGTATTATCGATATCGATTTCCAATGCATTGTTGCGATATTCTTACAATAACTTTATCGATACATTGCGGAAGAGTTATTGATTTTAAAAATATGCAAAGATGTAGAAAAGTATATTCAGAATATTCCCAGTAAATTAAAAAATTTTTTTCGTTTATTGGATTTATTGACTTTTAAGGTTCGACATATTTGAAGAGCTTAAAACATAAGATCAAATGTGGTATTAATTTACTTAAATACAATTAATATTATTCGCATTACAATATTAACTTATATCATCGGGACTTCCGAAACTTTCTCTTCAGGAGTTCTTTTCTGCACTTGATGATTTTGTTGGGCTGCAGAGAGTTTTGCTTGTAAATACAGACATATGCAAAGAATCTGTGAGGAGGCCAACACCACGCATAATGCAAATTTGCATATAGTGCTGAACAAGAGCACAATCTCTAGTGCAACTTCACATTCGTTTGGAATCATAGCTTCTATGTCACGAGCCAAGGCATAGTCCTCTAAGATTGAATTGGCACAATCTTCCAGCAGTAATATTTGCTCCAGTGTGCCAGGATTATAATGATGTTCTTCGAGCTTCTCTGTTTTCTTGTTAGTTTTCATAGTTGTTAGTGAAACGGTTTGCAAAACTCCTTCTTTATGTTCCGTCACAAATACTGCATAGCAAAATTCATAACTCTTGTAAGCTGCATTTTTTTCGAAAGTATATTTTCCATCAGTGATGTTTTGTCTACTTCTAAGGGTGTTACCCTTTTCGTCTCGTATAATCAAGTCCACAAATTGGTTTGGCACTGCGATAGCATTATATTGGACTGTAAGGAAAAGACGTGGCGATACGTCTTCCCTCATACACTTGATTGTATTGGGTTTCACATGAAACTGAATTCCGTGTAGGGGCAAACAATGCCAGAAAAAGGCAATCAATAAGCCAATAAGTAATTTAAACATAATATTAAGCTTCTGCAGAAAGAATAACAACCAAAATAAATCACTTTTTGTTTGTAATCAAATTGTAAGGTTTAAAAGCATTTTCGCCACGGTAGTTAAGCTTCTGCGATAGAGTTCCAGGTTATTAATTTCATCACGTAAAATAATAATATAATTCCAGCGGAGAATCGAATTGATAGTAGGGAATAACGTAGTTTATGTCTATGGCGGAGCACACAGTAGTAGACTTCCAACAGAAACAGCTACAACCGTATTAAAATTCAATATTCATATATTCTTTGTGTGTCTGAGTTTGTGTCAGCAAAGTTTATCAATTAGCGAATTCGCCTCGAGCTGTTATCACTCAATGCGCCCAGTGCTGCCAACTTGGGTGCAACCAAAAATAGCTACTTTTAACGAAAAGCCTTGCAAAAAGAAGCCAAAACATTATTTTCTAAAAATATTCAAAAAACAGCTAATACCTTTTCTTACTAAGAATGTTCTGAGAAGATCTAAATTCCCGTTTTCCGCAATTCGTATATGTTTTTCCCAGTTGGCTTCCAAAAACCCAAACTTGACGGGAAAACCCGGAAAATCCGGTTCACTGTACGACAAAAATCAACTGGACCAGCTATGTTATCTATGGAGAATTTGCTTGGTATGTAAAGAAGCTGTATTCAGTTTGGTAACATGTGGAGCAACTCCTTGTTACATGAGTAGCCTGTTTATTAGGTTCCGATTTAGATTATGTCCCCATTTTCAAAATCTACTATATTCAGTCAGTGAACAGTCAAGTTGCTATGAATAGGAGCATAGACTATGTTACAAAATCGAAAATACCATCCAATCCATTCAAATAACATTAATTAAAAATAAAAAACGATAGATGCTTCTTTCTTGTGAAGTATCGAATAGAAACAACTTTGTTTTTGACTTGTACTATACTATTATATAATAATCAATTACATAATTTAAAATTTAAAGACATGCTAATTTAATTTGTTGATTTTGTTTTGCTTTTTGTTTTTGTTTTTGTTTTTGTTTTTAAATATAATATATATAAACATTTTTGTTAACAGGTGTGTGTGTGTTTCTTGTGTTTTTAGTTTTAGTTGCTTTGTAAAATACATAATCATAATAATATTTCATAGTTGTAATCATATTTTCTCGTATATAATAATAACTTCTGCGCCTAACAACTAATAATATTCAAATAGAATTTTGTTTTTTTACTCTTTTTATTATTATTGTTGTTGGTTGTTTGTTTCTTTTTCTCTCTTTCCATAATTGTGTATTATTATTATTATTTGTATTTTTTTACTCTCGTTTTCTGTTTTGTATTTGGGTTGCTTGGTTTGTTGTTGTTGTTGTGGGTTATTTAAATTAAATATTTATTCACTAACCAGCGCCATTTCTCGCGCCGTGGGCGTGGCCAGTGTCTGGCCGAGTGCCGACGCAGCCGAAACGGCGCTGCTCAGCCCATCATCATCTTCGTCTCCCGTTCTCGTCGTCGCCGCAGCAATTGCGACAGCGGCTGCCTTTTTGCGCTCCAACTCATGATCTTCACTGCGATCATCATGATCGTTATTATCATCACCATCATCCTCGTTCAGTTCATCACAATTGCTGCGGGCGACCTGGTCGTCGGCATTATTCTCTTGCGCCTCATCGGCAAAGGACACTTCGGCTGGACTTGTATTGCTATCGCCGTTGGGCGTCAGCTCGTGCAGCTGATTATTATTGTTGGCTTTGTCTTCACTGGCGGATTTATTGTTATCACTATTAGCATCGCCTTTGGGGGATGGCGCTGGTGCACCCGATGCTGTTGTCTCCTCCTCGGGTATGTCCTCGATAAGGCTGCGATTGCCAGAGCTGGCAGCCGACGGGCTGCGTGGCGGCGCCTCAGCAGACTCCATTTCGGCCACTTTGCGCAACAGCACCGGATCGGAGGCGCGCAGTGAGCTCTCTGAGCCACCAACACCTTCGCCACTTGGCCGCAACACCAGATAAAGCAATATGTCCGACAACGAAATGATCCCGATGACCTTTCGATGCTCATCGATCACAACCAGACGATGCACCTCGGCACGCACAATACGCTCCATTATCATGTACAGTGACTCGTCCAGATTGCACTTCTGCACGCCCTCGAACCACTCGTTGCGATGCTCGTTCGCTTTGCGCAGCGAGACATCGAGATCGTTGTAGGTCTTCTCAGCAGCGAGATTCTGCAGGAATTAAACGAATTAATTGACGATATTATCTTTCTTCTTCTTTGTTTCTTGGGTGGTTACTTACAATCACATCAAACTTGGCATAAATGTCAACAAGGCGACCCTCGGCATCAACCAGCGGCAGCGCTGAGACACGACGCTCCACAAACTTCTTGAGCGCTGTTATGATGCTCGTGGTCTCGTCGGCCGTCTCGATGTTGTCGTAGGTGCCAATCTTAAGATCGCGCAAACTCTTTTGCATATATGCGGGCTTTGGTAATTCATTAATCTGTAAATTGATAAAGTTCGTATTGGAAATTAGTTTCAATTTAAGAGACAAGATTCAATAAATCAATGTTCTGCTGGTTCTGCTACACAACATCTATTCTCTCTGTCTTTTACTTACATATAAAAACAGGAACCTCAGTATGCGTTTATGTGTCAATATGTACAGAACATTGCCAGTTGCCGGATCGATCACCGGCAGCCGATGAATGCGGCTGTGTATGAGAATTTTGATGGCATCGTAAAGGGAGGCGTCTGGTCCGATGCTGACCAATGGCATCACCTGCTTATGCAGCACACCTGATACAGAAACAAATATATTTGAATAATATAGGTTCTATCCTTTCATATATCTTGTACACTTACTGCGCCACGTGTCCAGTTTGTGCTCCTCTAGCTGTTCCATGGACGCATTAGGTGATTTATAATACATTTGCAAGATCTTTATAAAGTCCGTGATGGTCAGCATGCCAACAAACTGTTGCTTCTCCGAGTCCCAGAGAGGCGCCGCGCGCACACCATTGTAGACGAGCGCATAGAAGGCTTTCTTCACCAGCAATTGGGTGTCGAAGACGACCAGTTTGGCGGAGGTAGGTATCAGATCATAGCACTTGTGAAAACGAAAGAACTTCACAAAGATCTGTGAATCGTCCTCCTCTGCAAGAGATGAGACGAGTCAACATTAGTATAGATTACATATGGATAAAGCCAATCCTAGCTAAATATATCTTCTGTTTCAGAGGAAGCACCTGTCTTGAGTAGCTGTGCAAGCAGACGCTTCCACGCCTCGGAGACTTGTTCGAATTCCTTGATGCTTTCCAGCGGATAGTAAAGCACATCTGTGGGACGACCACTACCGCCAAGCACCAACCGGCCCGCATGATTCGAATAGAAGTGCAACTGTAACATGCGTTTGTATTGCCGTGGAACCAGGCGAGGGGCCGAACCCGGGGATGGGAATGGGATGGGGGGGACGGTTGGGGGTCGGGTGCTTTGGATCAGCCACTGTGTTTCACCATTAGATCTGGGTTCAGTCCGAAGCACGCTATGACACTGGTTCAGGCTCACACAGTAAACGAATCGGTTTGATTTCACAGCGCTAATTGAACAACTAATTAAGAAGACGATCTTGTAGTTAACATAGTCTTAACAGCGTCCTAACAACAGCGCGCCTCTCCACGCGCTTCTCGCTGTTACGAGACCAGCGAAAATGAGTAAACAAACGACAAGTGCACACAAGTGTTTGTGTTGTTCTATATACAATTTGTCTTTTCAATTTATATCAATCAGAAACGCAACAATAAGAATATCACCAACAACAACAACTGAAGAGTTCGCCATAAATTGTTATTTAGACATTTTAATTAACATAAATTTGGCGTGGATATAAAAGTGTGTAGCGAGAATAAGCGAGAGAGCCAAACAAATAGGCAAACCAAAAATAGTTTATGAAATTATTCAGCCATAAAAATAATCAAGAAAGAAAAGAAATATATGTATGTATATTTGTATGTACGTTTCTAGTTTCTAGAGGCACAACACGCAATTACAGTTAGACAATTTGGGAGGCGCAGAATGACTGAGAACGAATTACGAATCACTCCTAACGAATTACTCGCAGAACATTGAGGCGGTACCTAGAGGTGTTAATCAAATTATGCCATGTACCCGAGAATTAAATGCCCTCATCAACTGTCAGCGATTGATAAATACAGAAACGAAGCCAAGCATTATGCATTGTCCGAATTTACAGTGCCCTCTAAGCGAATATTAGCCAAACATCTGTGCCAAGAAATTAATTAGTCCCCACAGACACGCGTTCAAGTCGAAAATATCTACAGAAAATCTCTGCAAATGAATGTGAGAGTTTATTATTTATGGCGAATGCCTTTTACTTTGAGCATATGAAAAAAACAAATTGGTAGATAAGGAAATTAGGAATTCGGATAGTCTTATCCATCAAAGTTGAAGACAACCCATCGGGAGTTCTTTCAAAAGAGTCAGGGATGGTTTCTCGATAAACATATAAAAAATTTGAATTTTAGTTTTATGTAAATGTTTTCTGCATTAACAAATGTTAAACTTTGCACAACCTTTTACACATAGGTTAGCTTAGGTTTATGTTTTAATAGCATCATTTACTTAATGGTTTTTCCATTATTATTTAAAAATAAGAAATTTTAATTATAAACTTGTAACCGAACAAATTCAAAAATATAGAATATTTCACAGAACAAATATATAAACAGTCAGCTCCTACACACTTTTTTAAACAAATTGTACACTGTCCACACCGACAAACGTGCCAAAAAAAAGGGGAGAAATCAAGAAATTCGAAGGTTAGCCCCAAGAAAAAGTGTGAAATATAGAAGATTTAAATATGAATATGCTATAGAGATATGAATTATCGTTGAAACGCTTCAATTAGTCGCCATACAAAGATTCGACTTTAACACTTGTTGCCAGGGCGAATTGGAAATGCAAGTCTCAACTCGACCAGATCAAAAATCACAAAGAAGAAGATTGAAAAAAGGTGAAGGTTCCCTATAAGCGATTTGTGCAATATATCTATATCTGTCTGTTTGTCTGCCTGTCGTCTGCCTATATATCTATCTCATTGTTGTTTTTGTTGCAGTTGTTGCTTTTCTGATTTGTTTTTGTTTTATATTAATTTGTAGTTGCTTTTTGTCTTATTGCCACGTTTTAGCGCGTTGTGCACAAGTTAATTAAAATGCTTTCGGTTCTTTTTTTATTATACTTTGGTTTTTGTTTTTGTTTAAAGCAATTGCAAAACAATTTTAATTGTGGGTGCTGCAAATTGGCGTCGCGGCGCCTCACTGAATCAAATGTAAACGAATATTCACAGTCGCTTTCGTATTCTCCTTTGAATTCCTCGCGAATGACTAATGGCTTCTGCCTGGGAGGCCGGAGAGACCTTCAATTGTACTTTGGATTGTCCGCGTCGCGATCCTACTAACGTTAGTTAATGTCTTTGTGTACGTTTTACTTTTCGATTTCTGTTTTCTGTTTTTTCTTGAGCGAAAATCAATTTAGTTGCCGCGGCGCTGGCGCTTTTCTTTTCTGCATTTGTTTGTCGTCCGGTCTAAACGTCTCGAGATTTTATCATAAACTGATCCCATAGTCTGTTTCTGTTTTTGTATTTTCTTTGCTTTTTCCCCCAGTCGCTTTCGGAAAACCGAAAAAGTTTATTTTTTTCGCCAAAAGCACAAAACAAACGGCACAAAAATATCAAGAATATATAGAATGAGAGAAACGTGTATACGTAGACGGACGACGAGTAGTATTTAAAATCGATTTCGAAATAAACAACCCAAAGAATCGCGGAACAAATTTTATAATCTATGGTGCGAACGAAGAGATCAGCAAAACTATCTTATTGAATATGACGCTAATAATGTTCATGAAATGTTTCAAATTGGCAGCCGAACGCAACAGAAAGAGCAAAGCGAAGGCACCGGCAGAATGAGAAAGGTTGAGACAGCAAAATGAAGATTATTTTCATCGTATTTGGAACTTATAATTAGCGTTAAAAGAAATCAAAACAAAAGGGTGTGTTCGAGTCCAACGTCAAAGCGATACGCATCACTAATGGCCCTCTAATGACAACTACACTAGGAGAGAGAAAGAGAGCGGGACCAGAGAGAGTATACATATGTATCTATGTACTATATGTGGCTATATTATCATATACTTGTCACTTGGCGCCTACGCAAATATTGCACTCTTAATCTCTGTGAAATATGATTTTGATTAAATTAAACGTCTACCCATGTGTTTTGATTCTTCTTCTCCTTTTTTCTGTTGGGGATCTACATATAAAGCTTCTACAGCGTCGTGTGCCCCAGGCCCAAATAAAAAGAAATACTGTCAAACTCTTGACCAGCTGCCAAGTTTGGGCGCTAATTTATTTAAAAGATATATAGTCGCATTCGTTTATCGGAATGCCCCCTGGGAAATTGTTGTTGCCCACTTACCGAAATCGGATAGATTGACTTTCTCTAGAAAGGGATCAGCAACAGGCAACTGTAATGAGAAAGACAAACAATAATATTATTAATTACACGTAATAATAACTAAAGTCATAAATCAAAAGTTATCTATTATTTTATTGATTTATGAATTGAAAAACCTTTTTAAAATACATATTAAAATGTACAATGCGTATTTTATGGCTAACATTACGTAGAGAATTTTTGTATATCAGCATTTGTAAAAAAATAGCTGCATATTTACAGTTGTAATTGAAACACTTGTGTGCCTCAGGTAATAAGTATAAAAACAAACACTTAAATTATCTAGGCAGCAGCAAGTAGGAGTACTAACAATTTAAACAAACAAATACTGATGTATTATACTTGTAAAGTATCCCCTAACATTTTTTTTACAAGGTCCATTCACTTGGATCCCAAATAAGTACATACTTACATATATGTATATAATATTTGGGTCAAGCGATGATGGTCACGTTTTCATATCAAGTTTAATTTAACTATTGTTTGTATTAATGCAAATACAATATGAACATATACATGCACAATATGTATGTGTGTTTGTTTGTTTACGTAGTTTCATACATACATACAAGTGAATACACGTAAGCACAGCTCTAATCGCTTAATCACATAACTAGCAACGCAATCACAGATAAAAAGGAATGCAAACTTCATTGAAATATTTATGGCTATTATTCGCTCTCTCTCCCTCTTGCACTTAGATGTAGTAGATAAAATAATAACCGTATCGAAAGCAGCATTGGAGGGGAACATTTTGCAATCGACAATTGAAAATTTGCAATCTGCGTAAACAACAAAAATTGCACTCGAGTAGCACAAGTGCTTGCAAGTGCTTACATGAGCTACGGTAGATGATCTTGCTCGTGCTCTCACTCTCTCACTCAAAAAGCAAAACTTGCTCTCTCACTTGCGACTAGAAATGACCAAATGCGACAGACGTCAAGGCAAATGAACTGACGACAATGAGTGTAAAAGTTGTTAGACAAATAGACAAAAATAGATAAAGAAATCAAATGAAAGCTGCAGACGGGTGCGCTAGACAGAAAGATACCCCCCTTCGCCCAGTTTTGAAAAACAAAGTCTTCTGTAGTCTATTTGTCCCTATTGAATAACTTTTGTGTTTATTAAGAAGTGATAAATATAGTAAAACAGCTACAGATAACTGTATGTACTCGTACATATGTCGAAAAATGTTCTATCGCTTACAAATTGAGTGGGGCTTGGCACCCAACATTTGAAATTACCTTGATCAACTGAACGGTTCATACAAAATTTAGCTGATATTAGCTGAGTTCTCGATGTTCAAACAGACAGACAAACGGACATGGCTCATGGCTCGACTCGGCTTGTGACACTGATCAAGAATATTTACACTATGTATGGTATGCCATGCCTCCCTCTGCACGTTGCATACATTTGCACAAACTGAGTATACCCTTGTTGACTATTTTCAATGGTCGAAGGGCATAAGAAAGAAACAACAACCTAAGGTAAACGCAAGAGATAAAATGCCTGCAATTGCATTGCTCTTGGTGAAAAGCTCTCTCTCTACCTCTCTCTCTGGTTCCCTCTGTGCTCTGTGATTTGTGCTCTCACAGTCCCTCTCTTGCGCTGTCACCGAACTATTCACACTCACTCACAACGCAACTTACGCTAATTTTTCGACCAGCATGCTGCTGCTGACGCTTCCATTGCTCGATCTGCTCAACGCTGTAGTCGCTGCGTCGACGCAGCAGCAAACATTGATGCACCGGTGCGGGTGAGGAATGGCGCGGGGAGTTGTGGGCGCTGTGGCTGCTGCGACGCTGATAGACTAGCGACTGCTGCAGTCCAATTGCAGCCAGTTCACTGGGTGCCGTAGCCGGTGAATGACCTACGGACAGACGTTTGCCCGGTACCAAACCATTGGCAATGTTTTTGCTATTATTATTTCGCGGTGGCAGTGATATCTGCTGTTGTTGTTGCTGAAGTTGCTGCTGTTGTTGTTGTTGTTGCTGCTGCTGCTCCTTTTGTTGTTGCTGCTTCTGCTGTTTGCTGCTGCGACGCAGCAGCACTGCCGGCATAGCAGCCGACAGAGTTGCTGACAATTTTTTGCCATCTTTTTGTTTGATTTTATTTGAATTCTTGCCACTGTTGTTGCTGTTGTTGTTGCTGTTGCTATTACTAATGCCGATGCTGTCATCGCGTCTGCTTACGTGCTTCGTATGGTGTTGACCATCGATAATGTCTGTGAGATTTGCGCTATTCAGCAGCTGATAGTTAGCGCTGGCCGTGGGCCCGTTACTTGACATCAGCGTCGGCAGATGACTATATCGTTTCTTTCTATAGAGCGGCGAATTGCTGAGAGAGCGCGCTTTTCGCGCAACCTTCGCATGCAGACTGTCATATCCGACGATGTTCTCGCTCTCTCTCTCGCTCTTGCCATAGTTGCTGCTGCTGCTGTTGTTGTTCTTGTTGTTGTTGCTGTCGCTGTCATTATCGGGTAGATTTGGGTCAAAGCGCACGCTTAATTTGTTGTTGTTGTGTGATACTTTGGAAGCTGCCTGCTGTGACACTCCTGCTGCTGCAGCGATTGCTGAGGGCGGCAGAACGCCAATGCGCGGTGCGCTCGACTCGAAGGCGGAATAACGACGACGATACATGTGCAGACAGACACACACACACGCACAAACGCGCACGCACTTAAATATAGTACTTAAATACACTCACTTACACTCACACGCACGCATGCACTGATAAACAATACGCGCGCACACACGCACACACACACACACTCGAGCGTTGTAATGAACAATGCGTAGATGATGAAATTTGCAAGCGGCCGTTGCCTTTTGTGTTTGCTATTCTTTCTCTCTCTCTCTCTCTCTCTGTCTCTGTCTCTGTCTCGTTTCTCTTTTGCTAATTGGCCTCTGTTCCGTTCCGGGCACGTCTGCGCGCTCCTAAATGTAAACGTAAACTGGTTAACAGCTTGTTGAGCGCTGCCGCGCCGCCATATGATCGTCACATGTGTGCGGCGCAGTGCGCTGCGAGTGCTAAAGCTTAAGCAAACACACACACACGAACGAACACACACACAGGCAGACACAGTGGGACAAAGAGAGGCCAATCTATGGCAAATCGAAGTTCAAACACTCTTGAGAACGAACAAGCACAAAAGCTGCAGTCCAGTGTGATCGACTGTGATATACCCGTCACTTTACTTATTTAATCGAATTGCAATTTGAAAGTATTTAAGACAATTAAACTGTGCAAATAAATAATTGCATTATATTGTAAATTGTGTGTCTGATGTTGGGTTTGGGTCATGTCAGGTCTGCCAGGCCAGCCTATTTATTTCTGAACAAATATTTCAGAGAAATTTCACATATAGAAACATTTTCGACATATAAAATACAATTAGATAGAGCATGAAATTCCTTCTGTTTTTCCGGTTTTTTTATATTTTTCTCCATGTTTTCCCTTTTTATTCAACTTAATCTATTCTAGGTGTAGCTAGCACACCCTGGCTCAGGTACTAGAGATTATTTCTTGAATATCTTCCACATTCCAAGTTACAATTGCATCTATAACATGCCTTTCACTGATTTTAAGAGGCTAAAAAGGGCCTGGATCCTGACCTTCTTCTATCTCTCTTATAGTCACTGAGCTCTAGGTTTGCATGGCTATATCTACTCGCCTGTTGACGCTGATTAAGAATATATATGTGTATATAAATTGTTGGGTCTGCCACGCCTTCTTCTGTTAGTTATTTTTAGTTGGCAGCAAGTTATAATACCCTTCTACCCTATAGGTAGCGGGTATTAGAACTTACAATGGCGTCGCAAATAGAAACGGTGTGTGTATAACTTCAAATTGATAAGCAAATGTAGATACCAGAGAACTATAATATATACAATAATATAGTTTATAGTAGATGACTATAAATACGCATTTCGAAATTCGACACTCAAAAGCTGCCAGCTGCATCAGAATCAAGTAAATACTCTTCTTATGCAAGTGTATATAAAAACCAAAAAGCACCGGGTACGATTGTCCGCATTCTTGAAGCTTCTTGACTAAACAAATAGAGCGAGTGAGCAAGCGAGTGTACACTCAAAGAGAGCAAGAGAGTGCCTACTGGCAGAGAGAGAGAGAGAGAGAGAGAGAGAGAGGAGGTGCTAAGTGAGCACTCACAAGTAGGATAAGCCTTGTGGGCGATCTCTGCAATTACAGAGAGCGAGGCGAGTACACACACAGACACACACACACACACACATCAGGTTGAGTGTGAGTAAAGGAAAGCTTCTTTGTAAATTTACTTTAGGGTCTGTTGCGCTGATAAACAAAATAAACTATGCCAATAGATTATGCTGGGGTCGCTCTCTATCTATACAAAGAGAACGTAAATTCAATTTCGGAATTGTCTGCGGCCCATTGAGGCAATGAAATGGGAATTGTGTGAAATACATGGGCTAATTAATCATCATCTGGGACAGAAGCAGAAGTACATTCATTCACACATATAATAACAAAAAAATAAAACAACTGAGTACCATTCAAGTGTGAGGCTTTCACCGCAGCTGACGTCAGGAGTAAGCCAACAATTCTTGACATGAACGTACAAAATTGTACTTAGCAAAAGTAATAAACGCACACAAACATAGCAACACACACACACATACAAATAGCTATACAGTACGTAATCGTAGTGATAAAAAAAAACAAGTTCCGCCCTAATGACCACGTTGAACCAAGTGTGAAAAAATTGTAAACAAGCCAGAACTGTAAGAACATTTTAGCCAATTACGTTGACCTTGCAATTACGTCAAGAGAGCTTTACTATGTTATATAGATTATGACTCGACTCCATGACAATGCAGGCCAAATTGTTCAGCCAATTTGTTATCAGCTGGAGGCAATTCAAAATCTCAATCCAAATGACGAATTTAATAGGCCAATGAGCAATCACACTTAACAGATATGAATGATGCAGGAAAAACCACAACAATCGTTAGTTGCAAAAGATTAACAGAAGTTTAACATTTACAGCTGTTGTGTGCAGCTCTGATACTTCTTTCTCGTGAAATCTGGCCATATTCAGAGGCTAACTGCAGGATAAATTTACGAAACCTTGCAATTCTAATTTGAACATCAATTTAGGAAATGAAGTCTAGCCGAAAAGGATTTTGTCTGGATTGGGAACATTTTTGTATTAAATTGGCATTATTACTATTCAAGGTCTTCAATATTTTAAAGCAAAACAGAGCAATCGAAAATATTTGTTAATTGTAATATTTTACAATTTAAATTATTATTTAATAATTAATGTTAGTTATCATTTTAATTCAGTTTCTTTGTAGTTCTCAAAATTGGCAGCACTGGCAATGTTAACAGCTTCATAAACTGTTGCATACTTGCAGGCTGGTGCAAAAACAGAAATCAAAAAGCTTCGGGTCATAAGAAAGCTTTGAAAAGTCACAGATGCCCTTGAATCAATGCAATGGAGAGGCAGAGAGTGAGGAAGAGATGGAGAGCAAAAAGTATCAGTATCCTTATAGAAATTAAATTGCATTTCCAATTGAGTTCTGTATGAGTAACTACTCCTTATTTTAATAAAAAGAATTTATATAAGTAGTGCGTGAACTGGCAAAGCAAAAAATTGCCACTAGCATAATGTAGGGTTGATAATGGGGTGAAAGATATATCTTTATCCTTTGCAAATTTGATACACTTAAGTTAAGCTATGCTAAGACTTAACTAACAGATCATTATAGTGAAGCCATCCGTCACTTACCCCTCTGGAATCTCTGAAGAGAATAGCTGCGTGGTGTGGATCTAGTGTGCCATCGCCGCGGAAGCTTCGACCTGCAGCACCCACTGAAGCGCGTCGTTTCTCTAGATCCGCCGAAGCGCGACGCATATGAGCACCTGATAAAGCAAAAACACAAAACAATATTTTAATTACAATTTGGATCAAACAATTATTGTGAAATTTGAGAAATAAAGAAAGTAGGCATTAATGACATAGTTGAACAGCAAGTACCAGGTTTCTGCGACGTCCTTTTACCTTCTTTGACAATGCGGTCGTAGATCTTGTAGGTGGCACCGCAATCATCTAAAATTCGATTGGGTCTGCTGAGCGTATTGACGTCGAGACTCTTGGAACGAGTACGGAAATTCTCCTGTGGATCATTCTGTGGTGATGTGCAGACACTCTGCGCATCGTTATGCTTGCGCGGCCAAACGTGCATCTTCTTGCCGAGATGCTTGAACAGCTCCTGTATCGAATGATGATGATGATGATGATGATGCTGCTGCTTCTGCTTGTGCCCCCCCATCCTTGTGCGGCGATTGATTCTGTGTCGGGTCCTGCTCATCGACACTTAGACTTTTGGCAAACGACGCATTATCGAACCGATGCCGCACAAATGGACCGCCACCTCCCGGTACGGGCAAACTGCCACTATCTGTGCTATTCATGGACTGACGCGATCCGCCAACGCTGTAATCATCCAATGAGGTGGCCGCCGCGCTTACCCTATGAAATATGGATAGGGCAGTGGGTCGCTCGCAGCTTCGCTGCCCAGTGGCCCCAGTGTGTGTAAAATACTGATGATCTCCCTGACTCTCATAGATGTCATCGAGATCGTGTGGAAAGAAGCCGCCCGACGGTTGAGTCGCCGGCGGTGAACCGAAATCAGGAGCACCGCGGCGCATGCTCTGCAAGTGGACGAGATTATGTTGGGGGGAATTTACTGGGCATTCTCTCGTGGCTCAAGAGATCCCCATGCACTACACTGCAGCAATGTATTTATACATTTTAGATTTTAAGATTGACAAGCGATTACCGCTAAGGTTGAGTTCATTTCTGTTTTAAATATTATTAATAGTCAAAATCTTAGCTCATATTTTGTAAATAAACTGATTCATGTCTAAATTTAAGTATTTTTTGAATGCAAACTGTTTCTAATATTCTAACAGATCTTTCAGTTAAAATTACTCGATGTATGTAGTACAAGAAAATTTAATTTGAATCATGACTAAATTATCCAACATATAATTTACTATCTTTATTTTAGATTTATAGAGTAAACTAAATATTGAATTTAACGAACGATAACCCAAATGGTGCCATATTATTCAAACAGAAATGTATTTCAGTTAGAGTCACTTCAAGTGGTAAAACATATCATCTAATCGTTATGCCATACAATCTTTATAAATCATGTGCTGCAGTGTACAAAGAGATCGATAGTGAGCATAGTATAGAATGGTTTCCGTTGCTTACGCCGTAGATAGCCGGACTGTGAGATCGTTCGAAGAAACTGCGCTTGGAGGAGGGCGTGCGCTTCAGGCTGCCACTGATGCCGGATCCGCTGGTGTAGCAGCTGTCATAGGAGTTGCGCTGCCCGCAACTGGAGGTGTTCTGACCTGCGCCGTTGGTCTGGTGTGTGGGTGAGTTGCCATATTGATGATGATGATTGGCCAATGATTTAAGGGCATCCGGTACGGCCTGCGGCTGGGAATGTCGTTCCGTTTGCCACTGGGCATAGGCGCTGCCCGTAACTCCGCCCAGGGCTGAGTTGTTTGAGTTATTCGAGTTGCTGGAGGAACTGCTCGATGAGTCGGCGCTGTAGAGGTGATGAGTTTGCAGCGAGGATGGTTCATTGCTGCCATAACTGTAGGCACTTCTATCGTTATTATGCGGCGTCCAGCTGTCGGTGCTGCCGCCGCCGCCGCTCAGTTGCTTCTCTACGGCGTGTTGCCGATAAAAATGTGTAATTCCGTGCATTGCGAAGCCGTTGTTAAGGTTGTTGTTATACTTTTATAACGCAGTGTAAATTTCTAGTCACTTTTTTTTTTTTTTTAGTTGTCAATTGCAGCTTGCGCGTTTGTCAAAGTTACTTATTACGAATGAGCATGTACGTGTGTGTACACTTTTCTATAGAGCACTGTCACTGTTTTCTTTTCTCTTTTTCTCTTGCCCTTTCTTTGGCGTGCTCTTTGCAAAAGTCACATAATCCTTGCACTGTAAAAAGAACAAATTTCGTTGTTGTTGTTGCTGTTTGCACTTGCACTTGTCAAAGCTTTGTGCTTTTGCTCTCCCTGCCTCTTTCTCTCCCTCTGACTATCGCTTTGAAAATCGCTGAAAGTCGCTCGCACTGTGTGCAGTCTCGGCAAGTTGAACGCACTCAAATTAAGTCAAAGCTGCAGACGACGTCGCCGTCAGCGTCGCTGTCGACGCTCGTTCGCATGTTTTGTTTTTTGTTTGCCCTGTTATTATTTTTATTAATACAAGCACTTTTCTAGTATATGTTTGTTCCATTATATGGGTATTTACACGTTAAAGCGATTTTTTAACATTATTTGCGCAAGGTATTAACATATGTAAGTATATTGCAACAGTAGCCGCTGCAGCCGCAAACATTTGCCTACTTCTCTGTTAAGTGGCTTAACAGAGGGCGCATGCAGTCGGCGTCATTGAGAGACGACGCTGCGCTGCGACGGCGCAACATGCACTTGAAAAAGTTCACCACCCACACATGGTCAAGTGTCAATGCGCGAATTGCTTATATTTGATTCGACTTTATTGTTATTGCTGCAGCTGCCTGCGTTTCTCTGACTGTTCTTGTTGTTGTTATATTGATCAGATATATGTAACTGTAAATTGTTATCTAGGGGTACACACCAGAATTAAAGGGGAATAGTTGACGAAACATATTATTACTAAAATATTCCTGTTATTTATTTTTATATTTATGTTTCCAAGTCTTCTGCGACAACTTTGTCGCCTGGTGTTGATCTAGGCTCAAGAGCTCAGCTCAAAGTCCTTTTGGGGCAATTAAATGATTGTATAATGCAATAAATTCCATACACACGCACTTAGAGAAACACATACATACATATATGAGCCCATACGCATACATAAGCAATATTTACTCCATGTTCAACGCAGATTACTTCTTTACATGCTTGGATTTAAATAAACTTTATCGCTTGTGTAAAAAACAAACAACGATAATATATGAGTGGGAGAGCAACAGAGAGAGAGAGAGTGGGTGAGAAACAGAGAAGAAGAAAGAGAGAGTGATTGCGAATCGGCAAGCATAAGCAAAGTTCTATTTTTATTATCAAAACGCCACTAACCATACGAAATGAGTAAAAGACAACGGACAAGACAGACCAACTAGAGACAACATGAGGTAAAGTATGGAAGCAGACAAAGACGATGATAGAGAGATAGAAGAAAACTTTAAGCCACACACAATATGTGTTATTACAATTATTGATTTCGTTTTGCTTTTTGTTGTTGTTTTCGATTTTGAGACACTCGCAAGCTGATTAAATGTTTGCGCAATCGACCGTACGTTTATAGGTTCAATTGAGGTTAAGTTGTGCGCCCCTCGTATTCCTACAACTACATAAAATGGTTACTCTTTGCGGTAACTATAATCAAAAATTTGTTTAAATTAATGCGATATAATCGAAAACATACACACACGTTAGAGAAGAGAGAGCACACACATGCACAGCCGCACAACCGTTTGTCTAAAAATGCCAGCACAGACTGAAAATGAAAGGAAAAAGAAGACAGATATGCACGTGCAATGTGTAAACAAGTGCCTGAGTCTCTGAGAGTTGACAGCACAAGAGAGAGAGAGAGAGAGAGAGAGAGAGAGAAAGAGTGCGCGCGTGGGAGAGCAAAAGAAATAACAGCATGGTGTACGTGCGTGTGTGTGCTGCCCGAGATGCTGATGTCTGTTAACAGCGCACTGTTGCGGTTGGCTTGAGTCTGCTGTTAGCAGTTGCATGTTGTTTACATGTCGAACATAGGGTGCTCATCAACTAAATGAACGGTACTTCATTAGAGAAATGACCTTGAGCAAAAGCAAAATGCGGGCAAGTATATTGCAATTGAACAGTAATTTCCTCATGCAGTTCCACTTGAAATATTAATGGAAAAGAAATGGAACTGTTAACGTAAATGTTAAGTGCGCAGTAAGTATTTCTCTTATCCAGCCCAGTTGCCAAGTTTTTTCTTTCTTCGCCAAGAACATGACCTGCTCCAAAACAATCCAAATGAAAGCGAACATTTTGAAAGGACTACGCATGCGTCATTCTAACGAAAGTGAAAGTACATAACCAAAAAGAAACATACAAACATGCATACATATGGACATCTATATATATGTACATATATTTGTATATATATATAGAAAGCACACTCCAGCAGTATATATAGAAAGCACACTCCTGACAGTATAGATTAGCTCCAATGGAAAAGGAATTGCGCATTTAGGTCAAGTTTGTGAAATATTCAAAACTTGAATATGCCAAAATGCTGAGCTGATAAGCTTATCAAGGCAGTCGCCAAAAGAATCGTCTATCCGTAGGTGACAGCAGACCCCCACTAGACGGGTCCCAAGACCCACAGCAAACAAACAAAGATAAGCGCCAACTTTGGTAGGTAGGACCATTGTTGTATTTGGGCTCAACTTATCAACAAATTGATTTCGGTACACACACATAATAACAGTTAAAATTGTTTACGCTTCATATGCGTACTTGGGCTCTTACATTTTGGATTATATACGATTTTTAACTTTACTTTAACTTAGTCCGAAGAAATAAAACATGAAACCTGCCATGAAATGACGCTTAGTTAGCAGTTTATATATAGAGTTCAAGTAGCCAACATTCACCTTGAACGTGATTGGGAATTCGATATCGCTATGTGAAGCATAATAGCATTCATATACAAACATACATATATATGTATATATGTATGTACATATAGTTGGAGAGTCGGTTAGTTTTTCGTCGTGCGTTGTACATGCGACCAACAGTCGGGAATACCGAATGTCCAAAGAAATGTGCTAAGGTGTGCGCGAATTGGGATTAGTTTTGTTTTTAAGGGGGATAGAGAGAACTCCGATTACGCGCTTTATGCTGACTTTTGTTTGTGTGGAATTGAAAACAAATAGCTCTCAAGTATGCGAGTTCAAGCCCCCTCCTGACTCTGAGTTCGATGACTCAGCGCTGAATTCCAGAAATGCGATAAGTTTTATTATACTCCAAATTGATTAAACCACAGCGAGAGAAATATTTAAAATAAAATCAATATCATAATGCTAATTGAGATTATATTTTTGAATAGTATTCACAATGGGTGCATGTCTGTTTGTATAACATATGTACCATATGCATATGTATTGGTGTTTAAGGCAGTGACCTCTATGCTGACGCAAGCTACCCACGACCTTTGGCACGCGAACTTCGTGCAGCCTTACTATACTATATACCACGTTCTATATAGTCCACGACCTTGGGGCATGTCTAAGGGGCAAAAACAAAACGAAGTACAGACCCATAAAACTGTCATAAAAATCTTGAATTACAATATACACGAATGCACTTGGGTACCTAAACGATGTTGTACTATGCAAGTTTGTCAGTTTAATGCGCAACTTGTTGTGGGCGTGTGTCTGTCTGTATGTTTGCCTTTCTGCCCCTCCCCATCTCTGTCTGTCTGTCTCTGTCTATTTTATTCTCTTTCTCCTCATTTCCGCATCGTTGGATGGGCGTGCAATTAGACAAATGCACTTGTGTCTTACTAAATGCAACCGGAAGCGACCGCATTATAATTTGAACAGACTTATTTTGGCTGTCCCTATGTTTTCCGTTAATTAGTCTAGAGTTTTGAGTGCACTGTACTAAGTAAAACAAAAGACAAGAAAACCTTCAGCGGAATACGTTGAAAATGCATCCGAAAAGTCATTGAAGATGTTTTGTGCAATATCTGTATTTTCAATTGCGATTTTGTTGTTCAGTTTTGAATTGTTGCCAACTCGTAATGCACACGTTCAGAGGCGATGATTAATGATCCTACATGCGAAACTGGTATAAGCAAGTAACGATTAGGAGAACTTGATGAATTCAAGCAAAGATTATAAAATATATATATATTATAATCCTTTGTTTGTCACAGCACTTTTACTTATTGCTATACTACATATTACAATACTATGGACATCTGATGCAATATTATGAATATCTTTTAAAGCATTTGACAAAGTTCATTTAACTTATGTTGTGCTGGATAAGCGAACATTGCATTTACATCGTGAATGCATTTCCCACTGGACATGACTTGGCCTCGCCCTATTGATAGCTCATCGCATGATTCATTAGTGAATTTCACAAAGTGCTTCCCTGAAAACCAAGAGGCACAAAAGACCTGAAGACCTTTGGGACCTGCTCGATGATTATACGAAATGACAACGACATCAATTTTTCAAAACAATGCGGACGTTCCTGTTCTCTTATATAACCGATACAGGTACATTCAGATAGACTACATCGCATATTGACTATATTTGTATATAGATATATCAATCTGTTTGCATTAGCAGTCCAACCGGCAAAACATTTGCATTCAAAATGAGCCGGCTGTGTTTGGTTGCTGGCACTCTCGGTAAATACTCGGTAAGGGGGTACCGTATATACCGTATACAGTACGATATGCTGTATACCCGGCAAAGGTACTATAATTGGCTACTCGACTCACTCGAGTCTAGCTTCCTCAGGGCGCGACAAGTGAGCTCTACGGCACGTTTTGGTTCCAATTCAATTAATGGGTTCGCTCTTTCTGTATTTGCACCTCTAATGGAATCGACATCTGACTTCAGATTTTCACAATAGCTGCGCACAGATAGAGAAAACTTGCTGTCAAAAGGGGGGCACGACTCTCGCAGGTACTCTCAGTCTCAGTCGTGGTTTCCACTACCATTTACACAATAATTGTGTATATACTCTAACTTGATTTGCTGCGTCACAGGTCGACCATAATAAATGCGATTTACGCGCCCGAAATTCAAGAGAAGATATTTCAAACCTGTCGCCATTAAGAAACGATTTATCAAATTATATACGCAAAGCGAATTTTTGCGAAGAAGTGGAAAATTAATGTCTTCTCCTGATTACGCTCAAAGCATTGAAAATGTAATGAAAAACTACTGAAGTGGAATAGCTAGCGCAAAAGGAGAAGAAATAACACTCACACATGTGCTTAACATAGCGCAAACTGTTCGTAAAAGCGCGACATTACATCAGATGTTAAGCTCTTTAAAAGGTCTTCTTAACTTCAGCCAAATGTTTCTGGGAATTTCTATTAAACTTGCAAATTTTGCCATTTATATGCTCTACATTTTAGGTAATTTAATACGTTTTTCCGGCTCACTTGATACAGTAGCACAAACCCACAATGTTTTCTTCAGCTTTTCAATTTTATTATGATAATGAGGTTCGGGCATTATCCCAAACATAACATAACAAGCCTGTCCGTTGCAGGCAGGTCTAATTTATTATACTATATGTGTTATAGTGTAGACACGACTATGCTGCTCTAAAATTGCTTCACACTGACGTCAATGGAAATTTATGCAAATGAACCGTAGATCCCTCAGTACTCCTCTCAGTGCTCAAATGAACTTTAAGATACTCGTGTTTCGTATTTCGTGGGTGCTAATTAGATTTTATGGCTTTCCATTTGCCATTGGGCGTGTCTTGACAGTTATTGAACTTACGTTTGTAATCACAAAAAAAAAACTTGATGATAAATATAAACGAAGTTACGTAGTATATAGTGTGTAATTAAGATCCGATGGGTGGCAAAAGTTATAAGCCAATTGTCAAATGGAGAGACCTTGTAATATTGTATAAATGTTCTTTTTTTTTTCATTTTCCTTTCCAGCCTAGTCTGAGCAAGGACAATGAAAAGCTGGCAACGTATTAATCAGCAACAAACAATAGAGAGAGAGGGAGCGTAGTGGAAAGCGGGCAAGAGGTGTGCAAAAGAGAAATAGTCTATTGTTGTGGGAAATGGAGAATATGTACATGCATTGCTCAAAGACAAAGTCATTAGAAACATGTCAGGCAAACATCATGAAAATACTGCGGGTGATATATGTATCTCTGTCTGAGGGCAAACGCTGTGGAATCCAGCGGAAATGTGGAATCTACGTAACAAAAATAAAGTCTTAAAGAGACGATGAGTTCAAAAATAAAAGGGGATTTTTCTTGAGAGACATTTGGTAAGCTATAAAACAGTTAAATAATGTGAACTTTGAATCCTACAATTTACCAAGATATTATATGTATGTATATAGATAGTTTGGCTAACAGTCCCCAAGTGTCATGACAATAGGTTAATAGCTGTCAGCTGTAATCATCTTATTTTGTATTTGTGCAAATGAATATATCATTCAATTTGAATAAAACTCTATTATTACAAGATTTGCAATTGTTCAAGAAATTTTAGTTTAATCATCATGCACAACAACAACAACAACAACAACAAGCGGAAAACAGACAATAATCAATTGCCCTAGCTAGATTTTCCCTGGGCTTGGTTAATTAATTTGTTGTCGAGTATGTAAAACTTGCAGGCAAGTAGAATTTATTTGCTTGACGATAAACAAACAAATAAAGTCAACATTGCTGGCTCCAAGTATTATTACTGCTGTTGTTATCAGCAAACAACAACAAGAACAACTGCATCCGAGAGGAGAGACATGGCATTGCATCTAGAAATATGGAATATACGATACACAAATAGAATATGTGCACAGCACACATTATTCAAATACATAGCACAGTGTAAAGGCTACGGGGGGCTTGCTTAAGTCGTATAATGAGTTCTGTGCAAATTTATGGAACGACACTCGCCCCGGGCACAATAATACAAACACTTATATCATGCAAACTATATAGTACGGATATATGTATAAATGTACACAGTCATATTTACATTAGAATTGCCAATCAACGCTTCATATCTTTTTTCAGTTCGGTTCGTTGGGGTTCGCTGGGGTTCTTACCTAATTTTTGTTTACCCATTCAAATGCGTCGCCAACTCGACCAGCCTCAACAACAACAGTCTGTCAAAAGCTGCTCACTTCACCTACTTCCCATTCCAAATGGGTTAACAGTGCTCAAGGTTACGGGTCTCTTTAGATATTTTCTACTTATAGAGTTTATAGTTTATTCCCCTCTCTTGCACACACTTCAAATCGGGCATGCTAATTAATGCCTTCTCGAAAGGGGGAGTGTGTGTGTGCCGGTTGTTGTTGTTGTTTGTGCGCCGCTCTATTGCTTCCTCTACATATATATTTCCCATATATATATATTTTGATATTTGTATATAATCTGTGAAAACCGTATCATTTGACTGCGTGTCGAAATTTGCAAAGTGCACATTAAATATTGCGAGTGTTTTTGTTAAAGCTTTATTTATGGGGTGATTAGTTGCGAATGAACCGAAAGTCACGTTCACACGTTCGATTCGAAAGATGGCGATAGAAAAACGACCCGAAATTGCAGGATGTTACTCTCTTTGAAATTGCGCCTTGCGCCTGAAGTTAAATTTAATCGTCTTTCTGAGTTCAAATTAAGCAAGAAATTTAATGGAAATTCATCGAGAACAAGTATAGATTGCAATCACGCACAATCTGCTTTGCTTGTAGGCAAATCAAACCGTGCTTAATGAGTTCATAAAGTTATCCTGAATAGGATCTCGACCTCCCAGTTGGCGCTGGCAACTCAGTTAAAAGTAATAGCAAAAGTATCTGTAAGCTGATTTCCTTTATAAGAGGGGGGAGCCAGACCAACCCAACCCAGCCCTGAATTGCCTTGCCTTGCCCCCCGTTCCCATCTGTAGCTTTAGCTGGCACATACCACTTGCTTAATCGTTGGCAAAGTTTCAGATAGCTTGCGAGGCTGTCACATGATACAGGATTAAGTTGCGAAGGGCCAAAACAGTTCAAGGACATTCGAGAAACTGGGTGAGTGTGTGTGTGTGTGTCTGTGTGTCTGCGTGTGAGCGAACGTTCTTTACGGCATTTAATTGGGCGTGGTCGAGACCAGAAGCCAGTGTGACGAAGCTCGTTAAGAAAGAGCAGACTGTGGAAAGGGAATACAAAGGCAGCCAGGGACCGCCTGCGGAGGCGTTTAATTTGTGGCATGCGTAAAGAAATGAAACGGAACTAGAAGAAAAGCAAAAAAGAAATCATACTATACGTGATGATAAAGCAGATAGGCAGTAATTATTTATCATCACATAGGTTTTCTAATGCCCCAAACCCAAAGAATGCTTGACTTGCAATATATAACTCCCAATTCAATCTGAATTTCAGCTAAATGAAGCACCCTGTATGCCAAGTTCAGTAGTAAATTTAAGCAGTTAGCAACAACATTTAAAGCGTGTTGCAATTAAGGCAATAATATTGCTAACAAGATGAATAACAACCGCAACAACAGAACAGAGCAGAGCAGAACAGAATCAAATTTATGTTGTTCGTAATATAATGAACAGAAATTTAATTGCCGTTTTTAGTAAGTTCCTTTACTTGACCCAATTCTCAGTCGACCCCAGAGACAACAACAGCTACAACTTGTCTAATCTTTTAAACATAATCGGAAAAACGCCAGCGGAAAATTACAATGCGTTTAAACGTTTTCTTTATGATTGATGCCCGAAGAGCGTGTTTGAATAAGATTTATGAACACGCAAAAATAAAACTGGAATCGATCATGTATATAGTATAGTACGAAATAACAACAACGACTTTATCCAAGTGCAGCGAAGGAAAATACTAAAAAACTCTCGAAAGGTTTAATGAACTTCAAACAAAGCTGCGATTTGTGTTTTTTCTTTAGTTTTGTTTTCAGTTGACCTTTTCAACGTCACCAGAAAACAACAACAAAAGAGTTGATCAGCTGCTTATAACAGGTTTTTTCCACATGTATCTTCAAGCTATTTGTATTTGTATCTGTATCTGTGTCTAGATATTTCATGCTTTTTACGCAGTTTTAAATTGAAATTAAATTCAACTGATTTCATATTAAATTGCGGCAACAATTAATGCGTTGCAATTGTGAACACAATTTGTAATCACAACTTATCCACAGCATATTTACAAATAGATGCAGGCAACCCACGCCACAGTTGCAAGAATAGACGGGCATACTCGAGTGGCATCAAGGTCATGCTATGTAAGCCTCTCGACTTAACTGCTAAACGAACGCGAGCAACTCTTGAGGGCAGAGGTTAAGCTCATGAATATGCAGTGAAGTATGCAAAGGAAAATTCTATATTACTTTGATACAAATTGACGTAAAATTGGAAAATGCAATTTAAGAGTTTTATAAGTAAATATTTTATGAATTACATTAAGAGTACTAAAAATGTATTTATGTTGGGCAAGGAATACATAAGTATTGACTGTCATTCGACTGTTGATTTAAAGAAAGAGAGGGAGTCATCATGAATTCCACTTTCCTCTTAATATATCCCACATTCTTCCTATTGACATTGACGATTATATCATTAAATATAAACAAAACAATAAGAGTACATATTTTATATGCTTTATTTGTACTGATTATATGGTAAGTATTTCATAATTTGATATGCACAAAGTTTTCCCCGGCAAATTGCAAAGAAAACTTTGCACATGAGAATAAGCTCACTGTAGGCAATCAGAGATATGAAACTCTCTCGTACTTCACTTCCGCTAAGAGAACACACACACATACACACACATACGTACTGGTGCTCACACACACACTGGTAAAATAGTATCGAGAAGTGTGGCTTGCAAAGAATTTTTGCGTCGCAAATGAAATTTCTACCTTCAGCGCCGGCAACGATTATTTGCAGCACACAGAGCAGCGCAGATTGTGCCGCAGGCTGCTGTTGTTCTTGCGCTTCTCACATCTCACACTTCTTCTTGTTGTTGTTATTTTCTTTTCTTTTCGTTTTGCTGTTGTTTTTGCCGGTGCAAATCGTAAAACGAAAATAAAGCACACACACACAAACACACGCACATGAAAGCAAAGCGAAGCGGCCAAGCTGAGCGCAATAGATCTAAATTTTCGCTGCGCAATTTCTTTGTTTTTGTTTCCCCACCTTTCGTTTCTTGTATTCGGAATTCTCTTTCGCTCTACACTCTGTGCAATCTGTAGATAGGGGTAGGGTAGTTGTTATTGTTGTTTTTGGAGCCGGCTTTTTGGGCAATTCACGTATTTTATTATTCCTCCAATTGTGGCATAAACAGAAGTTCCAGAGACGAACCAATTGAAAACATTCACTGAGCATAAATTCCAATTGGATTAGCTGCATATTTAATTGAATACATTCTTCTCTTCTTACCCTCGACATGTTATTTACATAACAATGTTAAACACGATTTGTATGTTGTCAGTATGTCTGTGTTTGTATATTCTCTTTTGCCTCTGCGAAAACAAGTGAAACTTTTATATGGTGCTCCAATCTTTCGCATATTGTTTATGAATTTGTTGTTGCTGCTGTGGCTGCTGCTGTTTTCTGTATTAGAACTGACCTATTCCAAGCGAATTTCAATTGCCAGACGATTGAGAATTTGTACAGTGTTTATAAAACTGATTTGTAATATTATGTAAAACCATATCAGTATTACATACATACTTATGTATGTGTGTGTGTGTGTGTGTGTGGCTCCACTGATTATGTGAGACTATTATTAGTTGGAATGGGTTATCGGCGGGTCTAAGTTGCAGTTTATTAACCAAGGTTTTGCAATTTTTATAAAGTTTGCTTTGTAGGATAAAAGATTGATAGATTTATATTGTTTGCTTATCTGTTGCATACAAGATTGCCAATAACTAAACCACAAGTAACATTATGACCTTGACTTATAGAAATTATTTCTATTTAAAAAGCCAGATAGGTCGGTGTCTATGAAATCAGATGTGAATTTGCCATTAGGAAGTGGGCAGGCAGCAGCTGGCAATCTGAGTGCGATCCAGAACATTTCATCTTAATGATCCTCCCAATACATATACATATACATATACATAAATATGTATATAGTACGTTTCTATTCAGTATTCAGCTTGATGTTTCGCGCGCACTTTGCTCAAATCAAAACAACATTTGTTGGCCCCTCGTGGTTTTGCGTCACAAGTGTCGAGAAATTGTTATAAATCAAATTTTTATTGTATTTTTGTTATTGTTTTCTTTTCATTCTAAGCGAAACACACAAGATAATGAAGAAACGAACCCAATGGGGGCGCAAAAACCAAAAATAACAGCAACTTTTGCAGGTCTAACTTGGCACAAAGTGTGCTAATCAAAAATTTGATGTAGATTTTATACTTATTTATAAATTATTCTTTGTTTTATCACATGCTTGACGATTTTCAAAGCGACAACGAAAACACACATTTTTGATTCGTGTTTTCTCTTATATGTATACATTTGTTGTAAATTATTGTTATTTCATTTTGTTTTGGGGGGTTTTCTTTTATTTAGCTGTTGCACTTTTCACAAACTTTCCATAAAATGTTTAATGCATTTTCCACTTCACGCACATTGAATAATTTTTTATTCGAAAATACATCTGTGTTTATTGTACTTCTGTTTGGCTTTTGTGGTTTTGTTTATTAACAATAAAATGCCAGATTAAAATGCTCGCTCATGCATATTTATAGCTCGAGTCGAAATCATATAGTAAATATACATACATATATATTTCTATATAAATGTTTTGGTATTTGCTTGAAATGAGCCTCAGAAAATCCAGTTTTTACTTTAAACGTTTTCTTTGTGTTTTTTTTTCTTCTTTTAAACAAAATATGTTAATTATGTGATCGTATACTATTATTATTATTCTATATTATCATGTGCCTCTAGGCACAAACCTTATCGAGAATAAATTCTTTCTTTCGACTTGTCTCACAGTTTTTCTTTTTTTTGATAAATTAATTCACAATTCACGTGGCGCTGTTAACGTCTGTCGCGGCCGGCGCTTGAAATTTAACTGAAAGGCGACAACGTAGCCGCCATGTGGCCAGCCCAGCGCGATATAAATGCATGTGTGTGGAAGTGTGAGTATGGGTGTGTATGGAGAGCACATGCACAAGTATATAACACATATTAACATGTGTAAAGGCATATGGACGACTTTGTATGTGTATGCCAAACCGGCAAGGCATGTGCCAGAGTGTGTGTGTGTGTGAGTTTGTGATATGTAACGCAGCAGAAAAAGGTGAGCACAACAAAAATTAGGTGAGTAAAGCGTACGTAGAAAGCCATAAGAAATAGCATACGACACGACTGTTAGACATAGAGTAGGCGTGGTTGCGTCGCTGTTAAGTGAATATTCCACTAAAACTTTCGGCTAAACGACCTTTGCTGTTAGTTTACATTGCACTGTAGCCTTCTCTAGTTGCGCTGCTAAGTTAACAGCCCGCTGTTAGCGCATTTACGCACTTTCGAGAACGGGAGAAGGGAATAGCAGCATAGCGGGTGTGCTTTTCTTGTTTTTGCGTGTCTGTTTATGCTTATGCAGACTTACAAGTGCTGTAATACAAGAGGAATTTCATGAATTTCTCTTGTGCTTTTGCTCTCCTTTTGTCTACTGCTTCGCCCTTTGTCTTTTGTTGTTGTTTACAACATCCCGTTGCTGCTTTACATGTTGTATTTACAAAATATGCGATTCTAATGCGATTCTTATTTGTGTGCGCGCCGTCACGTAGGCACATGCGGTAGTAGCGGAGCCTCCTCTTCTGTTGGTGGTGGTGACCAAAAGAAGAACAGAGAAAAACACAAAAAGCGCCCTTAACATTTGTCTATGCTGCTGACGTGCTCTCTCTCCTTCTCTCTCCATCTCATCAATTGTGTTATGCTCTTTGCTTCAACCAGACTGTTCTAGTTTGAGTGAGACTATGCCATGTGCGTGTGTGTGTGTGTGTGTGTGTGGGCAGCTCAGCAGACTTTCGCTTATGAATGGGGCTTAACAATAGCAAACAGACAGATAATAACAGCTTACACCCACGCACAAAAACACATACACACATATGCAGTTATTTACAGCTATGTTTGTGCGCATTTTGGCGTCAACATTTGCGCGTCTAGCTGGCTGCCTTCAAAATCAATGTCGGTTAATTGTTGTGGGCTGTGGCGAATTATTATTTTTGCCATTGTGAGACAGTGACTTACAAATGCCAAACACACTCAAATACACGCAAACACACATACAGGTATGCACATGTATTTGCCTTAAAGCGCAGTAGACGCGCCTCTCACTCGTGCTACTTCTCCTCCCTCCCATGCACCCATATCTAAATCATCTCTTCGCTCTCTTTCGTATTCGCCGTGCTCTGCACATGCTTCGAGATTACGTCATGGCCAGACACTTGATATCAAGCCGGCGACGAATAATAACAAAAAGCGCACAGCAAAAAACCAAAGACTCGAAATGTAAAATGCAAGTAAGCAACTACAACAACAGCAAAAGCAAAATCAAGCTCCGGTTGATGAATAACTGAGTACTTCAAAGAGCAACCAGAAAGAAAGGGGTACCTTTGACATGCCGAATGTTTTATACCCTTGCAGGTTTTAGATTTTACCTCTTGCGATTGTCCCTGTACAAAAGTGGATGGACATATAATTTAATTTGTATATAATTTTTTTGTTTAACCTTGGAAGTTCATCGTTACTTTTATATCGTAAAGGAAATCCTTGATCGAATTGACGACTCCAATTCTAAAAGACATGTTTAAACTAACCTGTGCATCAAAATGTACAATATTATTATATCCTTTTTAAGAATAAAACAATAGTAAGTGGTTTTCTTTAGTCTTTTACGAAAACTCAGACCAGAACAAACAATATTATTTTGTACGAAAACGGTAAAACAAAAACACGCGTCGTCGAGGCGCCGAATCATGGCCTTACAGGGTTACAAATCTTTATTTCCTACTGATGAAATGGACAAAATATATGTATATACGCAGGTTAACTTTTTATAACTTTTATAGAAACCGAGAAGTTGAGCTATTACAATATAATACTGGTTTTCATACAAAATCCCTTTTTAGGCCGATTGTTAGTATGACAGCCAAAAATAACAATTAATTACTTATTTAGAACATGCAGTAATACGAAGCATGTGGGAGACTAGTTTGCGTTGCAACACACAGACATGGCTAAATCGGCTCACCCTTATTGATGCTCATTCAGAATATATACAGTTTATATCGTAGGTTCGGCGAGTCTTTTCATATAAAACATCGTTGTTTATCGGTGTAACATCGTTGTTTCTTCAGCTCTAGTCGGAAATGTCTGCCCGAAATTAATGTACCCTTTTGTAAGGGTATAATAAGGGATAGAAGGAAAGAAGGCAAGAACTCAGCCTGTTTTCGAATGCACGCACCACCACCAGGTGCTGCTGCTTGCTCGTTGTTTACTGTCGTAGTTGTTATTCTTCTCATTGTTGTTGTTTGTTGACATTGAAAATGCAAGCGAAAACAGAAACAGGAGCAACAGCAACAACAACTGCAGTCTGTACATAACTTCGAAAAAAAAAAAATACATACAAGATTTCAAGGTCAGTCAGAGGGTAAACAGGCAAAAGACCAAAAACGCAGCAACAGTTAGTTCTGAGGCGCAGTTGCTGCTCTCATTACTCATCACTCTCTCTCTCTCACTCCTTCTCTCGCTCTCTCGAGTGCCGGAGTAAGAATGAGTGCATCTTGTGCATACGTAAGCTTCGCTTCGGCTTTCAATTGCTTTTGTTGTTGTAGGCGTCGTATGCTGCTTGTCTGTGCGTGTGTGTGTACTATGCTGCGCCTTAAAGAGAATGAAGCGTATTCACTCAACTTGTTTTTTTTACTGCTTTGAGTTGTTTTTAATTCATCAAAAATTTGTTATTGTTTACACGTTTGTGAATTTGTAGAGGAGGCGCGTAATTTGTTCCATATTTGTACAGTTCTTGCTGTGCGATAACTTAACTTGTAAATTTGCCGTTTATATTACTTGATTATCACATTAAAACTCCCTTTCCCTCTCTTTCTCTATCACTTAAAAAAGTTTCCACCAATATATTTTGCAAATTTACATTATTTCGCACCTCTACGAATCTAATTTACATAAAAGCAAAAACTCAACTGTATTTTTTGTATTAATTTAATTTGTCACGCACTCGAAAAGCAACAACGACGACAACAACAAACAAAAACTCAATTATTTACCTCAACTTGTATTTACATATGTAAAATGCATGGCAAACAAGGGGAACATAAAAACTGTTTATCTGTTTAAGCAGCCCATCGGCCACCTTTGTTAACTTCCTGTCCCCCTCTCCCTCTCTCTGTCTCTGAGCCTCTCCCCTTTTCATATCCATCTCTTTCAGTCTCAAATCATCGACACAGCTAATAAAAAAAACTTCAGCTTTTACACACATCGTTTAGTCATGTTTTTGCGTATATTTTTGCTGTTTGTTTGTTTTACTTTGCGCTGTTTGTTTTATCTGGTGTTGTTGCTTTTATTTTCAAAGTCAAGGTTACTTTGTTATGAATGTATTTTTGTTAACTTTTTCGCATTTATGATTTACATTAGTTGCGCTTTAATTCCAAACTTAAACAGAGTAATTTTATTGCAATCGCTAAATATTTCTGTAAATTGACAAACAGTTAAATCCGTTGATTTAACATGTACTTAACAGGCGCCTGGTACTTGCTGTTAAACGTCATGTGGTATATAAATAATAGAAATTGCGATTTTCTTTTGTACTTACTTTGCACTGCCAATTGTTGCTGATGCGCCGCAACGCGCTGTAAATAAAGAGAAATTTGTATTAATTATATTATAACAACTAAAAATACTAAAGTGATTAATTAAAACTACATTTTCAAATTGGCCGCGCACTGTTAGCTAACAGTTGAGAGCTTAGCGCCGACACAAACCATTGCGCATACTTAACATCACACTGTTGCTTACATTTGCATTGGCCAACACGGCACGCACTCCGCTGCTCTGCAGTGACTGAACATCCAGTGACTGACTGCGACCGCGATGCGTTTTTATTGTTGGCGAGGTGGGCGGTGGGCCAGTGGATGAGCTCGTCGAGTGGGTGTGGCGATAAAGCCAACGTTTTACAGCAGACATAGTTTTAGTTTGTGTTATGTATTAATTAGTTATAAATATCGTTCACAGCCGTTGAAATGTTATCGTTCTCAGTCGAAATGCTTTTACATTGTACAGAATTCCACACTTAACAGTGATCGCACTGTTCGGGCGCCACCGGGCGACAGAGGGCGCCAGTACCAACAGCTGTTGCTGCTAACTAACTAGTTGTGTTTTTTAGTCAATTCGAAATCTTGTGATATTTTCTTATTGTTGTTGTTGTTGTTGTACTCATTTAGCACCTGGTATATTTAAAGGTTTAATTGGTTATTGTTTCTCGCAAATAAATTGCAAATTACATATGCAAATTTCACTGAATATCCCTCTCTCTTTCTCTCTTGCATGAATGCATAATTTGCTTAATTACACACGAATATTCGTGTTATTGTTGTACAAGGAAGCAAAGAGTAAATGAAATAATTGTTGACGAACGCAAAAAAAGGTGAAGAGAGTAAAAATGATCGAAAATAAAATAATCCCTGACCATGAAAATGTCATCGTCTTTGTTTGGGGGCAAATGATTTACGGCTGAAATGCTCAAGTGGAACAGATACAAGTGCATGTTAAAGACGAACACACACAGCCACAGATATACACATGCATACATATGCATGCATATCCATTCATTCATTCACACATACACAAGAACTCACGCAGACACTGCGCTTGCACTCTTTGGGTCAAAGCGGTCCACAAATTAATCCTTGACCCCCTCGCAAAAGCTTTTAATTGAGAGAGGGAGAAGGTAAAGAGAGAGGAAGAGAGAGAGAGAGAGAGAGAGAGAGACGCGCGAGAGAGAATGCACTGCTTGCAGAGCAAGCGCCAGCAGCTTGTGACGCATAAGTTTATTGAACGCAGGGCGTGCATTCATCAGGGGGCGTGGCATGCTCTGTTGATTGCCCCTCTGGTGTGAGAACAAAAGAAATGAAAGAGGAACATGTGAGCAGAAGGCATTCAAAAGGTAGACGAACATCTTAAAAACTACAGCAGAGAGGAACAAGGAGAGACAATCAAAGAAAGTTAAATTTAAAAAGAAAGGCCAACTTCGGCATGTCAAAGGTTCTATGCCCTTGTAGGCTCTTATATCCTCCGATGACTCCTATACTAGTTATATATAATGGTGCAGAATTGAATAATAATGCGTCGATTACTGTCTAACATCGATTGACACTGATAAGTTTATATATTGTATATCTAAAATCAGAGCTGGTTTTCATACAATAACCTTCATTAAGGCCGATTGTTCCTATGGCAGCTATATGTTATAGTGATCCGATTTGGATAAAATTAAATATGCATATTAAATATTAAGAAAAAGTTAGATCTAGTAAATTTGTTTGCAATATCTTGAGAATTAACAAAAATCGGCCGATAGTTTGTATGGCAGCTATGCGATATATCGGTTCGATCCTGCTCGTTCCGACTTATAAACAACGTGCAGCAATAAGAATAATGTGTGCCAAGTTGTATCAATATAGCTCTAAGACTGAGAGACGAGTTTGCGTTAAAACAGACAGCAGACGGACAGACAAATTGGTGCAAGAACAGACTTTCAGACAAGACTATATCGACTCCCCTACTGATGCTCATTCAGACTATATATACTTTATAGGATCGGAGATGTCTGCTAAGGTGCTTTGTAAATATACCCTCTGCAAGCGTAAAGGAATTTTGTACAGAAACAGAGTGTTAGGGGTTAAAAGGGAATTATTACGTATACGACATATAACCTTAACTTTGCTTTTATCATTTTCTATAGCTACTTTGAATCAGATCCTTGTCGTTTTGCGCAACTCTTGTGAAAATTTATATTTAAAATAACTCATGTCTGTGTATTTTAAGCGCGAACACGTTTAATAAGCGAAATCAACAAAAGCCATTTGCTATTTATGGGCTTACATTATTTTTCCATTTTGTTATTTAGTTTTAGTTTGTATTTTCATTCTGCTTTCAGTTTCCTTCTCTCTCTTTCACGTCTATCTGTCTTAAATTGTTATATTTATGTCGGATCGTCGTTTTTGTGTTTGCCCAGCGGCAACAGCAGCAGCCCATAGTTCATACTATATATCATTCTAGTCAAATATTTGTGCAACGTTCTGTGGTGGAAAATGTATGTAGAATGACAAGGGAGAGAAACAATTGGAAGCTGACCAATATTTAAAATTCATTAACGATAATTAGATAACTGTGAAAGTGCTTAGTTTTTATAACTGCCTAAAAACCCTCAACAATATATTTTCACAATAATATATTATAACAGAAATAAGGTATAAAGCTCAAAATATCGATGGACATTTTATGTTCTATAATTTCCTTACTTCCCCCATTCCAATCGACCCCCAGAAGCATTTTCAAAAGTGTCAACTGTAAAACTGTTAGCGGCACTTGGCATATTCAATTAACTGGCAAAATATCCAAACTTGCTTCAATTTATTGCTGTACTTAATACCGTATGTAGCACACATAAGATTGACCATAACAACAGCAACAACAAAAACAACAATGGGGAATAAGAATAATAAACAAATATGAGAGACACAGGGAACATCGTCAAGTGGTTGACCTTTAGACGAGTGCAATAGAAATGGAAACATAAATAGAACTAGAAAAAACAACAGAGAAGAAAAAAAATATATAATAAATCTGTGCAAAGAGACTGCGACTATTCCGACAAACTACTTTCTGTGATTTCTCTATATAGAACAACAGAACAGCAGCAGCCACATCGCCTCAAAACTGGGAGACATAGAGGGGCTGACACAAACTGACACATGATTAATTAACGAGCTTTACAACTACAGACAGAAGCAATAACAAAACAACAAAGCAACGAAAAATTGCAAACAACAATTGTTCGGTATGCCCAAAAATGATATGAGAGTGTTTTTGGGCAACAGTTTCTATAGCAAGTGTGGGGCATCATTTCACTTCCTCGACAACGAAAAAGGAGGCGTTCACTTGTGCAGGTGGGCGGGGAAAACAGTTGCAAATACTCTCAAGGTAAGTTTACTTCAAACTTGCCAATTACAAGATATTATTACAAAAGAAAGTTAATAAAGTAAGGTAAGTATTTGGTTTGTACAAGCTTCTAATAAGTGAATCAGTAAAATTACGATAATCTTTTCTTTTAATTTGATGACAAAAATTTGTATACCCCCTACCCATAGAGTAGAAGGGTATTATATCTTGGTGGAAACCTAAAATCTATGTTACAGTCAGAAGGAGGCGTGACAGACGCCAAAACAATATGTATTTTCAATTGTTAACCTGCCTGTCTTTCTGTCTATCTGTTTGTAAGTATGTCTGTCCGTCCGTATGTTAAACTAGATCTCAGAGATTATAGTAGTAAGGGCTACCAAATTCTGTTTCAATATGTATTATTATTGTACACAGATTAAGTTTGTTTTTAGAATTCCACCATGCCCCTTTCCGCCCCTGTAAATCGAGAAAACCCGAATATCAAGTGCAATATTAATGCAGGATAGCTCATTGTTGGTACACATAGAAACTATCAAAGTCCAAATGAGTTTTGAAAATTTTGCTACAATCGTATAATTAATCTAAAAGTTATTTAAGAAATAAATTTAAGAGTTGGTGATTTCCAAACCACTCCTTAAAGTATGCAACACAAAATACGCTAAAAGTAGAAGTTCCACATGTAAGAAATCATTTTGATCACTTTGGAAGCGGATATGCCACAGTCGAGCATACTCAACTGTAGTTTTCGTGCTTGTTGAACTTTGTGAGACTTTCCTAACTTTCAATCAAAAAATTATAAAGAGATTCAACCTCATCAAATGGGAATACATTACTTCAAGCCGAATCTTTTCTAATATCTACTTTGATTTGTACTGTATAAAGTAAGCAATGTTTTAAAATTCTGATTAAATCTTATTCTACTACTAAGATAGTTGAAAAATTACCGAAACAAATTGAAACAAAGAACAATTTTATAAATAGAAATTGATTTGCAAATTGATTACAGCGGACAGATGCACAGATAACGTGCAGGCTTTGTATGAAGTAATCAGTGCAATATATGGCATGTATATTATACAAATTTAATACTAATTTTTAATGTATTTCATAAAGTATATAATAAATGCTCAATGCACTTTGTCAAGTCAATCGATCAGGGGGCAGGGCTTACAATTCGCTTGTCCCTTGCCCTCACTCAAAGCACCGGCCACAGCAGAGGGGAGGAAAGGAGAGGAAACCCATTTATTATGCGCGCTATTTTAATTTATTAATCGAATTGATTTCCATTTTAGTAGACTGACTATATGTCTCTGTCTTCGCTTTGTTTCCCCGCAAAACTTACTGTACGTATCTTATCGCAACCCTGTACTCTAAATTAAATTTCTTCATAAGTATTTATATTTGCCGAATGATAAAAAAACCCCAACTCGCCTTGATAACAAACATATTTGCAAAAAGCTATAGGCCCAAGAAGAACTGGTTTAGAATTCCAATACACGCGCAATATGTGTAGTTGTAAATAGTACTGAGTTTACAGTTTAGATAGGTTCTGTCAGTTTTCGTTATGGAATTTGCCAAACAGCTGTGCGACTTCAAAGTGTGTCGAATTATTTTGACAGATTTGTCATTAGCACCGGCCAGATATATACACTATATACTACCAACAGAGGCATAGATAGACACTTGTTGTTTTAGTTGGCATTTCATTGCCAAACTTGAATGCGGGCAAAGTTAAAATTATTGAAAAATATTTACGAATATTTACGAATATGCGCACGAAAGAGGAATTGAACTGGAATTAAAAGTTTATATAATATAATTATAGTGAAAAGTAAGGAAACAATGGAAATTTTCACAATAATGCATAGCAGTCAAGATAAAATTTACAGTTGAGTGACAGAGCTCATTTGAGCCTTGGCAACAGAACGTTTACGAATGTGTGGAACAAAGAGGACTTCAAATTTATATGACAGTTATTCAAGTTGAACAAGTAAAATGTTTAACCATAGCAGAACGTTTACGAGGGAGCCAGGGCATTACTTAGGGTTATAATCACCCCATACTTGCTATCTCGACGGTTGAGTATCATAAATAATATTAAATACCGAACGCGACTAAGCAATAGAATAATGTGATCTGTAACAGTTTTTAGCATTGATTTATTTTGAGTAAACAATCAGGACTTGTGACGGAAATAAAACTGTTGATATGTTAATTGAATTAACACAGGTGCGACCGATATCTGATATAAAATAAGTCAAAAAAATCAAAAATCATTTCAAGCAAATTGCTATAAATCACAATTTTATCTACGCGAAACTCCCACAGCCTTTTGCCAAGGCAATTAATATTAACAATTCAGATGTTAATTGCTTTGAAGTAAGAACTAACAATCGATTGCAGCTATCGGCTGTTAGATACCCTATTCAATTTTGATAGATAATGAAGATTTGAACTCTTAACTGTAAAACGAACTCGAACTGATGTATTATATCCCTACAAACACACACACACTCGCTCACTCCCTCTCCCTGTGTAGAGGCTATGAAAATTAGAAGACACTTTCATAACGTTCCCAATTCTGATATCAGCTAAGGATTGGTCGACTGTCTCAGTTGCTCGACCTCCGCGTGAAAATGAACAACAGCAAAGCCGACAACAGACAGTCGGAGGGTCTAAAAAACGAGCCCATTTAGACACTTGACAAATTAACAGGCCAGAAAAGGCTTAGAACATTAACAAACAAAAGCAAAACAAAATATTTAACAAAATTTCACGAATACGTTAATAAGCTGAGAGTGCAACAACAACAACAAAAGCACACACAGCCACACACACACACACACACACACGAATATGACACATCACATGTTTGCCATTTGTTTTGCTGACAGTTTTGGCCTTTTGTTGTATCTCTTTTTTTTTTTTTTTTTTTTTTTTTTTTTTTTTTTTTGTTTAGCTCATTTCCATGCGCCGCTTCAAGTGCTTAAAATTTTAATTAAACAAATAGAATTGTAGATTAGAGGCACAAAAATCGTATCGTATCATAGCATATCGCGTGGGCCGTCAACGCCGGCAATGAACTTGAAAATTGAAAAACAAATACATATGCATTTTATAATAACAAATATAATTACAAAATCCAATTGCAAATGCGCGCACACGCGGAAAACATGCAGAATTCTCATTATCTTTCAGAAATTGTGCGATCTTGATCAAAGTTAATAATAAGTTAAATAATGAAATTGGACAAAACTCTGGAAATCGTTTGAGATCATAACAAAATACAAGTTTAACTAATCTTTTGGTTGTTTATTTTTTATTATTTATCAAATATTATGGAAATCTATATTTTATTTATCTCCAAAATTGTTAAATCTTTTATTGCGCCACATTTGATTAACTTGGATGTATAATTCACGATTTTGTGTATAGCTTTACTTTAGAAATTATTGAATAATATTCAATTCACACATTATATTAATTTATTACAGTATAATTTATTGTTTTGTCGTTAGAAAATGCACTTGGGAATTGCGTTACTTCTTTTGCACTCAATTTTAATAGATTTGTTGGCAAAACATTTCAAACACAAGAAAAACTAATAAATTTTTATATTTTATTGCTGTTTTTATTTATTGAGCAAATTAAACACGCGCTGCGACCGCTTGTCGGCATGAATAAATCGCTGCTTTGATTATTTTTTAATATACATTAAATTATTGCTTTGGACTTGGACAGAATTTGTTGCTGTTGTCGTTGCCGTTGTTATTCTTGTTGTTTGTATGTTATTTATCAAAGAAACGCGCGGCCGCCCAATTGGAAATGCAGTTGAAAATAAATACACAAACGCAGCGTGCGAAAGAAGAAAACGGCAAAATTGAAATGACGGCGGCGTCAACAGCAGCGACAACGACGACAACGACGTATACGTAATGTACGTGAGTATGTTGTGTCTGCGCACGAGTGTCTGTGTGTGTGAGTGTTTATTTCTCTGGCACTTTTCCGCAAAGCCCAAAACTGTCAGACCCATGAGACACAGAGAGCGAGCGAGAAAGAGAGCGAATGAGAGGAAGGGGAGGGAGAGCACGCACGCGAGAAAGTCACGAGAGCTTTTGAGCGCAACGTTTGCTCAGCTGCTGCCGATGCGATCACCTGTTGTACTGGCTGAGCTTTCCCTCTCTCGCTCTCTCTCTTTCTCCCTCTCTCTCTCTGATTCTCTCTCCCCCTCTCTAGCTTGGCTGACTCTTTCACACTGTCTCTCCGCTCAAGGACTTGATAACATAACATGACGTAGCATATTATTATTATATGATAAATTGCGAACATGGATTTATTATTGTATTGTCTATATTGCTATGATACGAGTATTGGCTTGATTCTTTGAAACTCCTCTTCTTCCTCTTCTTGTTTTTGTGGGTTTTGTTTTTGCACTGATAAGCGCAATGTGATTGCGCAAATGCGAAATGTAACTGTCGCTTATCGATCAAATCGCAATTTGAAATCGAAATATTGCTCATGATTATATTTATAATGAAATGGTCAGACCAAAGGCGTGCTGCGGTATGACGACGTTCTTGACTGTATGATAAGGGGAAAACTTCGAGTTCGTGTACCTGCTCTGCTTGCAGACTGTTTGGGTTTTATGTTTATGCCCATAAAGAACGTGAGCAATTAGAGGTGACAGATTAACAAGTGAAATCAATTCTACTTTGCTCTAACCTACAAGTTAATCTTGTTTTATTAATCTATCTTTAATTCTGTAGAAAATATGGAATTTGTATAATACGTTTGTATAATATAACAAATATTTATACCCACAACCCATGGGGTGAAAGGGTATTTTAACTTTGTGTCAATCGAGAATGTATGCAACGTGGCAGACGCCATAAACTATATATATTCGTAATCATCATCAACAGACGAGTCGATATAGCCATGTCAGTTTGTCTGTTCGAATAGAAATCTAGACATCAGAGACATTAAGAGCTGGGACTATGAAAAAAATAGGAAAAAATGTCATTATTCTGCGCGCAGATCAAGTTTGTTCTGGAACCACTCCACTCCAAAAGGCTCCACGTTATGGCGTTTGAAGTATCTCTCACTTTTTTAAGACGCTTTCATTTAAAACGAGAGCAACAGTCGAGGTTGCACGTATTCTTCTGCCTGTTACATACATTTGCACAAAGTTAATATACCCCTTTTTGACCATTTCAATGGTCGAAGTGTATAAAAACGCCCTCTTCTAGTAAAACTATTGTTAACAGCGCATTAACATTGCAAGTTCAACAGCATGCCAGTTGCTGTTAACTAACAGCTGGTTTGTGTGCGCGCTAAGCGGTTAATAGCGAGTGCATCAACCTAGCTAAAACACCACACAATCGATAACCCACAAACGGTAATTTAGCCATGACACTTACCGCTTTGCGCTTGTCAGCCTCACTGACCGCTGAATTTGAACGATGTCGAAACAGATCCATCACTTTGGTCATTGGCGATCGCTGATTGGCCCCCGCATGCGGTCGCACAGCGGTCACCGTGTGGTAATACTATGGAGAATACAAAAATATTGATTACTATATTATGAAGTCAGAAGTATAATCATTTTGTACCTGCGCATCGCTGCCCTGGTGCAAATGAGCGCTGCCATCTTTGTACTTGCTTTTGGCTGAGGTGCCATCAGCATTGGTTATCGTTACGGCGGGATGCTGGCGATGGCCAAAATGCTGCATGGCCACTTTCATGGAATTCATGATGCCGCCAGCTGCTGCTGCACCAGTCACTGTTGTTGTCGCAGCAACATTTGAGCCCGTTCCCGCTGATGACGACGCTGCCGCGGCAGCTCCTCCAGCTGTCGCCGGCGCTCCACCGGATACGGAATATGTGCTGCTTGTGGCGCTACTATCCGCCGATGAGGGATCCAACAGATGTTTATCTTTATGCCGTTTTGCATCCGATTTGGCGCGTGGTCGAAACACATCGAATATTGTGGGCCGGCGATTTGGTGAGGCAATTCCGTGCACTGTCGACTGATTGAGCACGGGCGAATCTTCGCCACTGCGTCGTCGTTCCAATGAACCCGAACGTGATCCGCCGCTGCCCACCATGCGTTCCGTGCTCCTTGAGATCTTCTCGCTGTGTCGATTGAGTTTCTCCAGCTTGGCCGCTTCGCGTTCGATGCGACGCGCTGTTTCCCGTTCCAGTTTGCGTGCTTCCTTTTCACGGCGCGATTGCTCCTTCTCTTGACGTCTAAAGGGGAGTTAAAGAAAAAGGTGAGTTAAACGATAATTGATACCTTCTCTCATCTACTTACCTCTGTTCCTTCTCCATCTTTTTGTAGGCCTTTTTGGCTGCCTTTGCATTGGGCTCTGCGGGCGCACTTGAGGGTCGGGAGCCGGGCGGACGTGGTAGACCATCTTGTTCCTGAAAGCGTACATGACGTTTTTGAGTGGAATTCGTTTTGTTTGTAGTAATAGAAATTGATTGATTTTCGTCTAGATTGGAATTTGGTTCACAAATTGTTGGAATTTCTAGAACTTCTTGTGGTTTCAGCATGTTTCAGCCAGCCTTGCCCACGACTAACTGAGAACTGGTTACCCAGCCGTAGCAGCGATTATCCTGCCTGCCTGCCTGGCTACGCTGCAATTATGCCGAATTGTCTACAAATACAATTTGTCAGCCAACCCACATTTGTGAATCAACAACACTCTGAACGCAATTTGAAATGGCGCAACAGAGAAGAGAACTAGTACCATAACAACTACACATTTGGTAGTGTGTATTGAATTGTGTTTTATTAATTGTACGCCAGACACTCGGCGCGTGAATCCTGCGGCGACCTTTAATCGAATTTAATCAAATTATTTATGAATTACAATTGTAGCAGCAGCAGGTGGTGGGTTGCGACATTAGCTATGCGCCTTGCGCTGTGGTGAGTAATTATCGTGGGCGGTTTGTGTAGAAGCTAAGCCAAGCTGTCCATCGAGTGCGATAGAGAACGGGGATCAAATTGCTAAAGAATCAAAGTTTGTGATGACTAACCAATGGGGGATTTTAGGTAAAAAAAGCTACAAAAAAGCAGATGACAATGCGTAATAAAGTATAACAAATCTATTTGGATAGTTTAATTTGATTTAAATAGTTAAATTTAAAACTTTGCAGGTTTCTCGATACATGGTCTTTATCTTTTTCAATTGGAAATGACAAAGCTGTTTCTGCCTAACTAAAGTGTCTTTCAACACAACTCTTATCACTTCCCTTAGGCCGCTTGAAGATCTCAACATACAGATTCTTGAGAAGTTGCCGAAAAAACAACCAGATAATTAACTTTGGCACTCGGAAATTGTGGGCCCGACGCAGCGACAACAACAACAGCAGCTCAACTAATGGCAAACCCCCCATTTAATTACACGACCTTTCCGACAACTTTCACAAAATATCCAAACCTCGATTCAGGGCCTAGGTAGACAGAGAGACACCTGTAGTTTATTTATTTTTAGCACAAACTGAGAAGGCGACGCCGGCGATGGCGATGGTTTCACAGTCAACAGGTCAAAATTTATTTTTTTAAGGTATTAGTAGTTTTTTTTTTTTTTTTTCATCTTGCTTTTTGCACTTTGCCAAGTCACGTGCCCTGGGGGCTGTCAATTTGCGACTGTTGTTGTTGCTGTGCGATGAGCTAACAATCGAGCGAAATTAATGGACGCATCAAAAGTATTCCAATGATTCCGTTGATTCCAATGTGCAAAGTGGGTTAAATGGGCGAGGCAGCACAAGCGAGGAAAGGAAAAACTGTAGGTGGATTGAACGAAGAGTGAATACACTCATGTTGGCAAGGAATTTAACAGAGAACAAGTGAGTTCCATTGGAGAGAACATAGCCACGCATACAAAAGAAATATTTTACTAATATGTTAAGTTATAAATGTGTTATATAAAAAATATATTGCATTTGTTTTATAAATGAACATTTATATCACCAAATACGTTCCGTATATATAATATATATAAAAGTATTTCCAAGACTTCTCAATAGTCTACTCTGCCCACACGTAGAGTATGCTAATGAAAACCAGAAGCTCTTCACGCTTTTATTTGTGTAACGCAGATGCCGCAACCAGGTGTGGGCGTAGAAGGCGTGGCGTGTTTACCATCAGCTGTTGGTCGCCTTTGTCTGCGCCTAGTTCAATATTTGCAATGCCAGAAAGAGACAGAAAGAGAGAGTGAGAGCGAGAGGGAGCGTAAAGAACGGATGAGTTCAGCGTTCAAGTGATTTGCATGGGAGGCCAGGCATGCAGATGATAAATGGCGTCTATATGCAGCCAAGTAAGTGTATCTATAATTGGGTGTGGTGTGTGTCTCATTGACGTAATTGTTTGCCAGCCACACACACACGCACACACACACACACACACACAGACAACCACTAGAAACAACAGCCTATGTAAATATTGCCGAGTATGGAAATGTATTATATACACTAGTTTTCTATACAGATATATACATACATATATACTTGTATATAGAAGATATTGTTGATTGTGGATTGCCTTTCAGGTTTTTGTGAAAATAAATAAGAAATGTTTTCGCCGCTTGTTGACAAATTGTATCATTTGTCAGTCGGCTGATAAGGCGGGCACTGGAAGCACTCTCCCGGCCAGCCCCTTAACGCGGTGTCAACACACGATTGTACACGAATTGCACACGCGAAACGATAAATGAAAAGCCTGCACAGGTAGTACGCATAAGGTACTACAGTCAAGCCCATATAAAGCGTACGATTTCCCTTTTAACTGACACTTTGTTTACACTTTTGTGGCACGCAAACAAACATACAAACATTTAAGGCGAAAACCACGAATTATTTTTTGATTGTGAAATGCTATAAATAACTTGCTATGTTTATCAAAAGGGGTAGAACTTGGAATACCCTACATTGCCATAAAGTAGATAAATAGGCAGTAAAATAATTATAATATCTATATCTATACGATATATCGTTCTCTTGCAGTATAAATAGTTTCTTGTAATTCTCAGCTATATTTTTTATTAAGACCATGTATATTTCCCAACTCAAAGTTGCCTTTTTTACAGGGTGCGGGGAGACCCAAAAGGCCAGACAGAATTCGCTTAAGTGTTCACGCTGAAGTCTCAGACTCAGTTGAAGCAGCTGTCTGTCTTTGTGTGAAGAGTGGAAGATTCTGAAGTTGAAAGTTAACCTCAAAGATGAGATCAAAATGAAGACAAATTGAGCAGATAAACTTATAAGCCCAAATTGAATCATTTTTGTGCAAACATAAATAGCTTAACACATGTATAAAGTATGCAACATTTTCTATTTCCCATTTCTCTTTGATTTCCAATGCAATATGGCAAAATAATGATTGCCGAGCAATGACGTCAGCAGCAGGAAAAAATGTGTGAACACAAAGATAAAACAAAACTTTGGCCTCCTTTTCTGATGTGCGATTTTCAGCGCTTTGACGACAATTTTTGCGTGATTCTAGTTGTTTTTTTTGGGTTCGTAACTTATGTCTTTGTTTATTTTTTGCTTTGTTAAAAATTGAAGTTTATACAAACTGTTAATTTGATTTATGAGGCTTTTGTACTGATTTGAGCAGGCTACATTTTCAGTCTGAAGCTACGATGAAGCTAAAGTTGTCAGAGGGAAATTGAAGAGATTAGTCACGATTGACACATGGGAAGTTTTCATGTGCTTCCCAAATGATATGAATCGAGAAACGTTTAACTATATAAACAACTTCCAGCCGGGTAAATCCCATCGAGTTTGTATTATTTTATATAAATTTTAGATAAAGTATCTATTAATATCGCAGTCATAAAGATATCTCGAGGAGGTTTTGGTTATTTGAACTAAAAAAGAACTCTGTAGATTCAATTTTCATGATCGAACTTTTCTATAGCCTGTCATCAATCTTTCCGATCTATAAGAATTCCAGGTTTTTGTACTCTGTAGTTCACATCATATCGTACAATAGTAGATAAGTACAGAGTGTATCATCTGTTGTAACATATATTAATTACAATCTTACATGTCTCTACTTATACTCAACTTACATCTTCGGATACGGAGACGGAAACAGAACCGGAAGTGGCCAATTGCCGCGATGGGCTGATGGTTGCTGAGTTACTGCTCTCATTCCGCAGCAGTAGGCGTGGCATTGTGGCAGCACCGCCCAGCGAAACAGGTCGCACAGCGGCGGCAGTTTGCGCACTTGATGCTGATGGAGTTGGTGACGCATTGCTGGAGGCATTCATTGCACCCGGCAAGGCTGGACCACGACGTATCCAGATCTCGTCCAGCTCACGTTCACTGGGCGTGCGCGGCTTGTTGGCCAAGCTGCTCGCATTGGAGCTGCTATCACAATTGAGACTTTGGTTGTGGTTGAGCGAGGCGTTGCTCGCACGAATCTCGACCAGCGACGAGTCGAAGAACTGCTTGGAGAGATGCGGCTGGGCGGCGGGAAAGCGATGGCTGCCATAGCGTTGCGAGAAGAGACCCTGCACCGAGGAGTAGCCACCAAAGCTGGAAGGGAAGCTGATGGTTTGCGCATTGGCGCTGGGCTTCAGTTCGCGCAGCTGTTGTGCCTCCATGCGCAGCGCGGGCGTCTCCTGAGCACGTGTAACCTTGAACTTGCCCTTAATAATAACAGCCTGGTCGGCGGAATGCGGCAGCTGCAAGGGAAAGTGCGAAGCAGCGGCAGTTGGTGTGGCGGGTGGGGTCGCCGGTGGTGTCGACATCGTCGCCGGTTCTGGCTGCACTGGCGTCGTCGGCGCTGGTGGCGACACCTTCTCCACACTCGACTGCAGCAGCTCCTTCAGTGCCTTGGGCAAAATGGTGGCCGGTATCGGGGGCGGTGGGGGCGGCGGCGGTGGTGGCAACGATGTGTACTGCTGAGTGTTGATTCTATCGATCTTGTGCATGAATTGTTGACGCAAACGTTCCAACTCTCGAAATTTCTCCTTGGACGCAGCATCTTGTGGCGTAGGTGGTCGCGGCGGCGCTTTCGAGGCTCGTTCAAAACGAGGCGCATCACCCGACACCGGTGGCGACTTATCGCCACCATCGTCTTCATCGTCCTCCTCCTTGCACTGCGAGAGGCGACGTCGCTCTTGGAACGAGGGCAACAGATACGGCGTACGCTGATGGAACAGATCGTAACGCGCATCGCTGGCACGTGCAAACTTTGCACTCAGATTGAGTGCACCCACCGAGCCCATGTCATCGACATCATCATCATCGTCGTCGTTCTCATTGTCGCTGCTGCTGCCGCTGCTGCTGCCTTGGAAATCGAACGAGTTGACGCGCGGCAGCGACTGCAGTTGCATCTCCAGCTGTGGCGTCAATTGTTGGCTATACTGCAGGCCACCCAGTCCTCCCAGTTGGCTCAGGCTAGAAGCGGAAGAATCGGCTGTGCCACGCCCATTAGCACTAGCCTCCGAATCGGATTCATAGCCATCGGCCACTGCCTGCTCCAGATCATCCATGGTGGACTCAAAGGCGCACTCAAAGCTGTCCGCTTCCTGATTATCGCAAAGCAACTGATGCAGCTGGCAATCTGCTGCCATCTCCTTCTCTTTCTCACGTCCATCTTGTTTCTCTGCGTGTTCGCTCATCGTTGAAGACGCATTTGTTGTCTCTGTTGTTGCTGTTGCTGCTGCTGATTTTGTGATCTGCTTCGGTTTCACATTATCCTCGATGTAGTCGCAGTTTGTGGCCATTTGCGATGAGCTTTGTGTTTGGCAAGTTCTTTGGATTGATTGAATGTTATCTATGGATTTGTACTTCAATGTTAGCAACCTTGGACTGTGCGCGTCAAGGATCTCTTTAGATTCTTCGTTGGGCAAATATCATCTATGCAGCGACATTGGATTTGTGTCTCGTTGGCTTATCGTATCTGCAATGCAATGTTTGATTGAGCAACACAGCCACTGAGTTTTGTAGCCTGCAGCTTTTGTTTGTGTTGATATGAGAGAGAGAGATAGAGAGCGCGCGGGGGTCATGTGAGTTTTAGTTTGGGTAGAAATGATTTCGGGTTTTGACAGAACTTGGAAATAGATAAGGTTAAAGAAAGGGGTTCGCAGCAATCTTTTAAGTTTTATCTAGGGAGTAGTTCACTCATTATAGCTGGCTTTTTCAGAGATTGAAGATAACTTTTTATACTCAGTATATCATCTTTCCATAAAGCACAAAACAATTCTAAGGCGAACAACCATTGTATCTGTATTCACATATCGTATACAGTATCTATATATCTGCATAATGAACATGCCAAGTTTTTCAGTTTTAAATCATTTTTGAAAACGAAACGCAGATTGTCAGAGCACACAAGACCGCAAAACAAGCAAACGAACATGTCTGTCTGCCTAAAGATACTTAAGAAAACAAAAAAACAGCAAAAAACTCTGTAGCACGAGGTGAAGGTCATCAAACAACGGCGTCAAGCGTTTAGAAAATTCCATTTTCTGTTTCTATTTTTCGTTCTGTTTTTTTGTATTTTTTTCTCGATTCCAAGCAGTCGCCATTCATCCAAAACAGAAGCAGCAGAAAAGAAATACACAAACGAAAAACCGACGACAAATATGTTTAATGTATTTGTGTGTGTGTGTGTGTGAATGTATTTGTGCAGGCGCAGAAAGAGCAAAACAAAGCGCTAACAAAGCTAATTTAATTATTTACGCATCGTCAAAGCAAAACAAAGCTGTGGAAGTGCAAAGTAAGCAACTCAAAGATACCCTATAACGAAGCAGAATACACGAGATGTACAAATTATATATTTTCTTTTGTTTAGTATTTCCATATAAATTATTGTAATTATTTCAAAAATACCTGTAAAACATTACAAAACCTTTTAAACTGTATTTTCAATTACAAGGTGTAAAGAATTAAACAAGCAAATGGAAAAGAACGCATGTGACAAACTTAACTCCACATTATCAGTGCCAAAAACCTCAGAAAAATCAGAGAAAACTTTGGAGATTTCGAAACAAAACAAAACAATAAAACTTTTGAAAAAGGAATCAAGCGAAACACGAAAAAACTCTAAATTAATTTTAATTGTTATAACTACAGGCAACAGATACAAAACTATCTTCCGTCTGCCGCATTTGCTGCACTGCAAGAAATACTTATGCTGGTAACCACAGAAGGCGTGTTGCATTTCGCATTGCTGAAAACTCAACCGCAATTGAGCAAAACAAATGCAAACGATACACCCAGCAATTAATAACAATTAGATACATATGAGCACGACGATGGGCGGTGGGGGCGTGCCACACTGGGATTGCTGCAAGTGTTTGCGGTTTCTCTGTAAAAAAAAATAAACTACAATGAGGCATGCAAGTTTTATGTGGCAAGTCACGCGGGGAGAAGTGACTCAGGCCGAAGCGAAATGAATAATTAAAGCGTAACATTTGAACTGTACGTCAGATAATGCCGAACGGCGACACACATACACGAGAACGCACATACACTTACATATGTGTGTAACTCAATCGGTTTTTACGAGTATTTTATAGCATTCGCGACAGCTGTTGCTGTCTTTTAATTATACCTCCATTAACAATTGCAACAGTCGCGAGTAATTAAGGCTGGCAAATCGAACGTCATGTAAGGCTGACGCGATTGGTTACCAAAGTCGCTGTTGCACCTATTAATCAGTGGCGAGTATCTGTGTGTTAGTATCTGTATCTTAGCATGTGTGTGTGTGTGTCTCGGGACACTGACTAGACACAGTGGCGTCTTTAGAGCGACAAGTAGCTGCGTGCAATTAGATACGGCTGCTAGAAGAATTTACTATATCTTGAACAATTCTGAGATTTGATAAAATGTTTAACTGGCAGCTCTTAATATAAACAAATTATAATCATTTATGCGTAACTATTTTATAATATTGTATGACTTATAAAAGATACCAAGCATATTTCTATATATTCGAGTCTTGCTTGATATACTTAAATGAATGTTTATTTTGTTTGGAAACAGTCCAGCTGAAGCCTTCTTTCGTTCACTGTCCTCCCATATATCTTCTACCATCTGTCGGTTTTTTTATGCCAATTAACGATCGTCTAGCACGAGCTTCGCTTCACTAATTTCAACATTGTGCTGTTAATTTCTATATTAGTTTATGAGACCCACAAAGACATTGCTTTGTTTTCGCAGAAACTTTTCGAGACTTTGTACCCTCCAATTTCTTTGCCATAGCAAACACACACTTCCCTCCTCCCTCCTTGATTCATGACTGGCTCTCTCTCTCATGTGTAATTAATTGGTGTGTATCGTGTGACATAAATTAATTGATTACTTCCACTCGTGGCACGTTCGATGCGGCAAAATCTGGTGGCATTTGGTATCGATTCATGGGAATTCAATTTACCTATAGAACGTGGGCCAGATTGCACCTTGTACAGCTGACTTACATCATTTAGCAGCGTTTAGCTACCCACACCCAACTGGACTGTAGAAGTCGAGAATGGGAATTCACATATTCACATATATGTATATTTTATGTACATATAAGTAATTCATACGTACACATATCATATAGCGGCGATCCAAAGTCAACTACAATTGCAGTTGAGTATTATTTACATGGCTTCGAAATTAACTGGAGAATTATTTATCACTTAGTGTAATCAATCCGAAATGGAACTAAAAATCATCTTTCATAAGATTTTATTTGCTATTCAAACAAAATCATTCAAATTGTTTGAATGTCATTTGTATTTATATTCGATTGCACTCGATTGGAGAATTATTTTAATTACGTGACTGCAATTATTTATTGTCAGTTGCGAAATGTGCTCAACATGCACGAGAACAGCATTAAGCATAGCCTTTGAAACGGGTGTAAATACTTGGCACAAATATGAACTATTTGTAGGAACTGTAAAAACTGAGAAAGTTCAAAGAACACGTATAGTGGCGTATTATTCAAGCAGGAAAACTTGGTTCGGTATATAACTATAACTATTATAACTTTGTGCCAACCGAAAATGTATGTAACAGTCAAAAGGAGGCGTGGCAGACCCTACAAACTCAAGGCGAGTCGATGTAGCTGTATGTCTGTTAATATGCCTGTCTTGCTCTCTATCCGTCTGTAAGTCTGTCTGTCCGTCCGTATGAAACCCTAGATCTCAAGGACTATAATAGCTAGTGCTGCCAAACGTGGTGTCAGTGCACGCAGATCAGTTTGTTTAAAAATTTGACCACGCCTCTTTTCGCTCCCGTAAATCGATAAAACTGAATACAAAGCGTAATTAAAATGCAGCATAGCTCATTTTTTGTAAACACAATAACTTTTAACGCACAAATGATATCTGAACTTTGTTGCGAACGGATAAATTATAAAGGAGTTATTTAAGGAATAATTTGATAAAGTGTGCAACACTAAATTCGCTTTAATAAAAGTTTTATGTGTAAGAAGTCGTTGGTGGGTGTATCACAGTCAATCACAATCAACTGAAGCTTTCATGCTTGTTATTAATATATAGAAAGGCTATAACTACTTTATGAAATTTAAAATATTTTACTCAGAATTGACTATGAATACCAAAATAGCAACTAATATTAGAATAGAACTTAGTGCACGTTGCCTTAATAATAACAAAACAAAGCAAATGCCTTAAGATATATGTATGTACCTATATGAGCTATATATAGTTAAGGAACTTTTGGAAATGAGTCGAACCAGACTTGGTAAAAATTTGAAGTAAATGGAAAACGATTCATAAGTAAATTGACGCATTATTTGTAAACAATTTCATTTCAAATTCACATTCATTTGATATATAAATAAATTGTTTGTTTTTGGTTTTATTTAATGTTTCTATATTTAAGCGATTGAAATGAATTTTTATTGTTTTATTAAATTATGAGGGTTCACAGAATTGTCGCTCGCTAATCGAGTGCAAATAATCATTTGCTCAGCAGAAAACAAACCTCAGTCAGTTTAGAGGTCGCCTCGCCGAATCGGGAGAGTTGCGATTATTTCTGCGTCTGTTGCTAAGCGCATTTCTATATACAATATATAGTATACATATATAGTATAATATATAATATTTATTTAGATTTTTGCCCAACTCGTTTTTCTGTGTCACATTATAAGCCTTACTTTCTCAGTTCCTCCACTCGTACATTTCTCAATTTCTCACTTAAAGTCGAATCGACGTCAGCGTCACGTGGTTTCTGTTTTTATTTTTTTTTTTTTTTTTCACCGTCTTTCATCGCGTTTTGTTTCAGTATTTTGTTTTGATGTTTCGTGCAGTTTTAATTTCATGTTTATGTCGTTGTGTCAGTCTCTGAAGCCGTGACGAGCAAGGTGGCAATAAAACCTATGATATAATAGAACACTAAATACGTCTGGGAGGTGAACAGTTCAGCTCGACTTACAAGGGGTCAAGAATCGGGTAGAAATAGCTGAGGTTAAGGGCTAATTACAATATTCCTTCAAGTTTATAAAACATAAGCAACTTTCAAGTATTTTCAGAAGTTTCAACTTAAGTTTATCAGTTAATCTTTAGGATAACATATGATTAATATGTTTTTCAAGAATTCTAAAATAATTTTGGTTTCTTTTGAATGCATTTTCATGTAACATATTTTCAAAATAGTAAATTTTTTAAAACGACTATTAAGGTGTCATTTAATGGGCCAATTGTCAATGGAAATTCTACTTGGAGCTATTTGCTGTATGAAGCTCTATAAAAGTGCCCTATTTTATGAAGAAGGCTCCGCTTTTTTTCCGTTGTGTCCAGTCTAAGTGTTATAATTATGGAATACAGAGCAGGTGTCGCATAGGTCAATGCAATTTCCATAATTCCGCTATCGAATGGCAAAAGTTTTTCATTTCAGCCTATTTTTTTATTTGCTAGCTATCTTTCACCTTGCCACTACAGCGAGTCCAAAGTCATGCGATCTTCATGCATTGAGGCAGAAAGAGTTGAGTGGGCGGTAGTCCATCAAATAGTCCATATTATATATTTATAATATATATGTAGCTATAGTATACCCTATGGAAAATGACAGCAGCGCGTGTTACGCACGAATGAGCCTCGATTATAGTACAAAGCCGCCACTTTTGGTCTGTTGTCGTCGTTATCGTTATCGTTATTGTCCGAATTGCAACTTATGGTTATGTGTAGATATATATATTTGATAAAGTCGATGCGACTTGTTGATACTCGTCTATTACGCGTTATTCAATGGATTACCGATCATAATTTGCAAATCTATTGATCAACTTTTGAGTTTTATCTGCATAGCAAAACTCACTTAATGCGACTGCTATGTGAACCAGTCAAACTGGACTTGTCTTATTGCTATGCCAAATTTGCAAATTCGCAAATCAGCTGTCGCAGCTTTAAGACTTTTGGCGCCACAAAATCTAAAGCAACAACGATTTGCACGACTTGAATATTAGCTGTAGTTAGGTATTGTTTTCTAGGATTATGCAATTTATTTTATAGTGTCCGCTTATATTTCTTACTCATCATCATCAGATAGAATTTAGTTTTTACATTTGCAACATTATGATATGATTCTGATTTCACATCAAAATGAAATAGCAGGAAATATATTAAGAAAGATTGTAGTAGGATATATCTTTATACTCAGAAATTTGCTAGGTATAGAGTCAGTCGAGCATTCTCCTCGCTTGTTTCTCTCTCTTTCTCTTGACTGGTCTCTCCAATTGTTCTGGAGCAGCGGAGTGACGACGATTGGAGAAAAGGGGCTGGTGCAGGTGCAGAGAGGTTACGATTTAAAAACGCAGCTTGTACTATTCTCACATGTGCCTTATACGAAACGTATTTTATTCTCCAATTGTTTTGCAGCTACACTATGGCATATAAATATAATTGAATAGGAGGGTATTAGGGGGAGTCAATTTATAGCCGCATTCTGCCATATGCGTTGAGAGCGAAATTCGCACGTAAGCCTTTCGAAATCGACTTCAGAGCTTTGCCAGACGTCGGACGATTCAATTCAAATCAGTTTCCAACAGTGCGGCAACTGTGAACGGGTAGAGCATCGCTCCGGACATAGAAGCAAATATCAAATAATTATTAAAATACAAGTTTCTTAATTGAAACTCGAAAGTTATATTCAAAAGATGCAGGTGCATCGCATGAAACTGTTGGTGGTGTCCGTGTGCACCCTTATCTTTGGCATTATTTTCGGTTGGGTTCTATTTCCGAGCATCTTGAAGTTTATGATTTCTAAGGTGTGGATGTTTGTGCGTCTTCGACTCAAGTCTACGATTTGCTAAAGTTCGCAATCTTTCGACTCGTCTTTATTCTTCAGCAAGTCACACTCAAAGAAGGCACGGATATACGCGAACTCTGGTCCAAGACACCATTCCCCTTGCATTTCTTTATCTACATTTTCAATGTGACCAATCCCGAAGAAGTGGCTACGGGCGGCAAGCCACGTTTACAGGAAATAGGACCGTTTGTCTTCGAGTGTGTAACTGAATATCTAGAGTATTCGAAAAGGGTTTTCTAAAATTCGTTTTCTCTTTCTCGTTTCTCACGATCAGCGAGTGGAAGGATAAATACGACTTGGTGGATGATGAAGTTGAGGATACTGTTTCTTATAATATGCGCAACACATTCATTTTTAACGAGAAAGCATCGAGTCCGTTGACGGGGGAGGAAATCATTACACTGCCACATCCGTTACTACAGGTACGAATGATAAATATAACTCAAAAAGTTGCAACCAATGCACTCATTAAACTAATCTCAGCTTTGTCTTAATATCTATTTACATCTAATTCCACATTACTCCCTCAAGATGATCTCGACTTGTTATGAACATTAATAGAATTCGCAAATAAAGTGCGACTTTATAGTTTTCAAAGTTCGACGTCAACTATCACGTCAATGCCCACAATAAGTAACTCAAAAACCACTTAAAAAGACCTCGTAATCTATTGTTAGTCCACAAAAGCCTTGTAAATTATGCAAATCACTTAACTTCAGTTCCCACTGAAATGAAATTAACCTATCGCAGTGGAATAATCATCAAATTAGACAGCAAAAAAAATTAAGAAATCAACTAATCACCCATCCCGGTCGCAGTCCCAGTCGCGTTCCGAGTATCGTTTGGAAAGCCTCAGGTCCCGGTCCGGGTACGCTGCTGGCCTTTTGTAAATATGAAATGAGTTGCAATTAGCTTGGCATTTATCATACACTCGTAGAACCGAGACTTGAAGTGGTGTACGCTGCATTTCACTCATAATGCAACTCATGCTTTCTTTCTCACTCACACTAATTTGACAGCCTGTCGGCATAACCGTGCAACGTGAGCGGGCAGCCATGATGGAGCTCATTGCGAAGGCTTTGCAAATTGTCTTTCCGGATGGCAAAGCTTTTCTGACTGCCAAGTTTATGGATATATTTTTCCGTGGGATCGATGTCGACTGCTCCTCAGAGGAGTTTGCAGCCAAGGCGCTCTGTACGGTATTCTATACGGGCGAGGTAAAGCAGGCCAGACAGGTTAACCAGACGCACTTCCTCTTCTCGTTTTTGGGACAGGTAAGTATCGAGTCTAAACTACTTTTTACCTTTACGTTCTTTACTCTTCTTCTTAGGCCAATCACACGGATGCAGGTCGCTTTGCGGTCTGTCGCGGTGTCAAGAACAACAAGAAGCTTGGCATGGTGGTTAAGTTTGCCGATGAACCCGAGCTGGACGTTTGGCCTGGTGATGAGTGTAATCGATTTATAGGTACAGACTCAACGGTCTTTGCTCCCGGTATGAAGCGCGAGGCGGGTCTGTGGGCTTTCACTCCGGACATTTGTCGTTCGCTGGGCGCTGTCTATCAGCGCAAAACATCTTATCACGGCATGCCAGCAATTAGATATACCTTAGATCTGGGCGATGTGAGTTTGGATGAGAAGCTACATTGTTTCTGTACCGATCCCGAGGATTTGGATACGTGTCCGCCCAAGGGTACCATGAATCTGGCACATTGTGTAGGCGGTCCTTTGATGGCCTCCATGCCGCATTTCTATAAGGGCGCGCCGAAATTGCTCCAGGACGTTGATGGTCTCAGTCCAAACGAGAAAGATCATGCCGTCTTTATAGACTTTGAGCTGGTTAGTTAAGCGAGTTGATTCTACATTAGAAAATACTTTTTAATATGTTTCTCCTTCTCATAGATGTCTGGCACACCCTTTCAGGCAGCAAAGCGGCTGCAGTTCAATCTGGATGTGGAACCCGTGCAGGGTATTGAGCCATTAAAGCATCTACGTAAACTTATCATGCCCATGTTTTGGGTGGAAGAGGGTGTGCAGTTAAACAAGACCTATACCAACATGGTGAAATACACGCTGTTTCTGTAGGTTATAAACGATCCCAAACGAGGTAGATTGATGACTAAACAAAATTCTCTTGTTTCCCTCAAAAGTGGACTGAAATTCAACTCCGGTCTGCGTTGGATACTCATTACGCTCTCGCTCGTTGGCCTCATGTCTGCTGCATACTTGTTCTATCAGAAGTCAGATAGTTTGGATATAACAATGCCGCCCAAGATCATAAAGGAGCCCAATAAGGTGGCCAATGCGACAGCGGAAAGCGATAGCAAACAGGTCATATCGACGATAAATGCGCCCATACCAGGCGCCAATCTGTCCAATCCGAAAGTAGAACGCAGGGAACACTACTAGAGACTGTGCGGATTATGCCAATCAGTTATTATTGTTGTTGTTGTCATCATTATAATTGTTGTTGTTGTTGTCATTTATTGTATAGTATAAAGCACCTGTAGTCCAAGCACGCGCTAATAAAGTGGCCAAAGTAAATGTGGCGAAGTCATCAGCTGTTCAGTCGGCTTCAGACTTGTCTAACTGGTTTAGGCCTAGCGGATCGATCGATGCACTTGACAAGCGTCGCCAATGATTGCCAGTGATCGCTGATCAGCCCAGCCAGACAAGAGATGAATGACAAACACGGTGCGCTCTCATGACACCAATTGTGCACAACGATTGTGCAGTGATCGATAACGATAACATATTTATTTTAAAAAATATTCTAGCAGTGCTGAGGAAAGGGAGAGGGAAGTTTCAGTAAATTTAAAGTTCCCACTTTAGTAACAAATCTTAATGACTATTGTTACATTAAGAAAAATACTAACGCTACAGTCAGGTGCTGACTGTATAAGGCCATGGATTATCATATTATACCGTAATAAAAATTTTAACGGTATGGAATCGCCGCCCGAATATTATTAGAATAAAATAAATAAAAAAAATAAAATAAAATAATAAATAATTAATAAATGAAAATTCGCACCCGCCTCAACCGGGAGTCGAACACACGCACTCTCTCACAGCCGTCCGCCACTCTAACCACTCGGCCATTGCCTCACTCCTTGACCCATCGACAAATCTGCATTGTCAACCAATTTTGTTACCATACAATGCAAATAAAAAGTTTAAAATGATGTGTGTCTAGATTTGAACTTCGGTATGCTTGCGTAAATTAGGTCTGCTTAAGTATAAATGTATGTTCAAAGTGAGTTTAATTCGTATCATATCTCACTTATTAATAGTCCGATTTAAATGAAATTTTCACATAACGCCCGTGGCAAAGTATTTGTCATGTAAGATATACAACTTTGGTTGTTGAGCTAATATTGTAGTTTTTAAATAGTTATTACTGATTTACGGAGGCGGGAAGGGGCGTGTCCAAATTTTAAAAAAAACTTTGAGACACTGCAATATATACGTATGTTGTCGCAAAATTTGATGACTCTAGCTCTTATACTTTCTGAGATCCAGGTGTTCATACAGACAGACAGACGGACAGACGGACAGACAGACATGGCTCAATCGACTCGGCTACTGATACTGATTCAGAATATATATAGTTTATGGGGTCGGAGATGCCTCCTTCTGCCTGTTACGCACAATTCCGTTCCGACAAACACAATAGTCCATGAATTTTTTTAAAATCCATGGCCTAAAAAAAAGTAACAGCAGTTTTGGAAAACGAATGGCAATCATAGTGTTATAGAAGATATTGTAGTAGATGTGTGATTGTAGTAGTAGAGGTTGTTATAAAAGTAACAGTCGAACTTAAAGTAAAATTCGAAGTAGTAGTCAAAATTGTGGAACAACAAGCAACAATATACACTTTATCAATAGTAGATGAGATATCATTAGAAGAAAATATAGCAGTTGTAGTAGTAGTAGTAGTAGTAGTAGAAGGGATAGCAATAGAAATACTAGCAGAAGAAATAGAATAGTCTCAGTAGTTGAGATAGCCGAAGTAGAAGTAGTAGAAGAGAGTATCAGATCTTAGCTGTAAAGTATCAGTATAGCAATAAAAGTAGTAGTAAGGTAGCAGTAGTAGTAGTAGTTAAAGTAACAGTAGTATTAGTAGAATATGCAGTATTAGTGCTAGACATAACACATATGAAGAAGTAACCTAGATGACCTTTTATATTTTCCTTTTATCCTAAGCCGTCTTTAATAGATAAACATGTAGAAATAAACTTGATAAACATTCCTTTATTTCTGAATGTCTCTAAGCTATATGATTTCGAAACCATCTCCTGTCCATAGCAGCTCGTCGGCGTCTTCCTCCTCCAATACAGGACAACGCTTGGCATAATCCCAACTGTTACTCGCATCTCCCTTCAATAGTTGCAGTTGGGCGCATATCCAATCACTGTCATCTAGCTGCTCACTTTGCTGCTGACCAAACTGATCCTCATCCTTGACATATATCTCATGCTCCTGATCGTGCAGAATGTCCAGGTATTTCAGTTGCTTCAGCTGTGACAGCATTTTCTCAGGCCAATCTGCGAAACTTGTCTGGGAAATAGTCAAACGCTCTAGCTTCTGGGCAGGCCAGGGAAGTGGTAGTGTTGGCAACCTCTCCAGTCCCGATATATCCAATTCCAAGAGATTTTTAGCATTGCGAAGGAAGTCAAAACTGCTCAGCTTGGAATTACTGAGCAGAAGCTGCTGCAGCTCTTGAGGTTTATCAAGTCGCAAACTGTTCAATTCACAATCATCAATCTGCAGTTGCTGTATCTTTGCTGACAGATGCAATGATTGCAGCTGCGGATTATCGGAAAGTACCAAACGTTGTACAACCGAGAAGGTATTGGAAGCGACTTCCTTTAGCTCGTTTCCTCTTGCCGTGAAGTGCTGCAATTCCTGTTGATCCGCACACAACTTCGCAGGCAATTTCGTTAGTTTGTTATAATCCAAATTTATATATTGCAGATGTTTTAGCTGAGAAAATACATCCGCTGAAAGCATTTTCAAGCGATTTCCTTGAAGGGAAATTTTCTGGAGTTTGGTAAGGCCATTAAAACCCTTTGCTGGCAGTTCTTCCAATTTATTATCGGCCAATCCAAGTTCCTCAAGTTGTGTGGCCAGCGAGAAAGTATCCGCGTCAAGATGTTCAATTAAATTGCCACCCAGTTGCAACATTCTGAGATTTATGGCTCCTCGAAAGCATTCACGTGACACATGCCGCACCTCACAATCATAAACATCAAAGTTATCGAGTTTTTCGAGTGTTCTAAACACATTCAACGGCAGATGATTCAGTTGGGAATTGTGTAAAACAAATATCTTATAATTGCGCAACTTGCTGCTGATTTCATTCGTGAAATACGCCACTTGCGATTCCAGGGGATAGTTCAATTCTTCACACAGATTCTCAATACATTCGAGACTCTTTACAAACACTTTCTCGGGATTTGCCCAGCAAGCTCTGCAACTGAGCATCCATAGCAAATATACTGATAGATAATAACACAGTGATGACATGTCTACACGGGACTACGGTTTCCGCAACTGAAATGTGTCACCGGTTAGATCAGCCTTTTTAAACTCATCAATCGGCGACCGATCAAAGCCGAAGACACCGGGTTCTCGAAAACAACCCTAACAAGAACTGGTATTCAAGCATAAGAAACTAATCGAAAAGTGAGTTAAACTACTTTTTAGCGAAGGTCGCAACGCTTTATTTGACGGTTAAAATTGATTAAAATATCAATACAATTATATCACGAGATTCGATAGTTTTATACACTGGATAGCTTTGATTTCTTTCAATTCCAGCCCCTTAAAACTATAATAAATCTTACAGTAATTATGGCATGCTTAATTTGATAAACCCCTGTAAGTGTGTTCAAGCTTCGCTCATTTCGATTTTATGACTGCCATTACCGGTCACCTAAAGTCACAAGTTGAAACCTCTAAAAACATCTGAAAAAAAACCGCCCGCCTTTTGTCGAAAACGAAATATTAATAAAAAAATATATATATATGTATGTGTACGCGAACAATGAATATTCGCGACGTTCGGTTCTGTTCGGTATATGATATTTGTTTTCCCTGTGTCATTCTTTTTGGGCACAGCCCAACGATAAGCACGTTCCGAAAGCAGTTCCCGAATCATGCATACCATATTACGCGAGTATTATAATGTTGTTTGTGGCTTTAGTTTATGGCAACTTAGCTCTCTATCAGCTGTTAGATATGAGTATTATACTCCAGCTAGAGGACGTCTCTAAATTGTGCGCTGTACATGCATATAATATGTGGGCCAAGTTCAGTGTAGTCTGGTCTTCATGGCTGCTGTTGCCGATAAGAACTGCACAGATATGCGACTTATGGATGTATGTGAAGGAACTCAAACAGCATTGTAATTGCAAGTTAATGGGGAAAAGTTTTCAAGATTAAGAACAAATCAAGTGTTTGTTTAAACACACGAGTATCGATATGGCTTATTGATATAAATACTATTGAACAAGATTCTAAATATATTTTATAACCATATCATAGTCTATCCAACAGTAAAGATGAGTTATTTTAATAAGAGAGACTATCGGCGAGTGAATATCGATAATACTCTAGTTCAACTGTGCAAGGTCAAATGCACAACACTATCGATAGTTAACAATGTTTTATAGCCATATTTCGTAATCGAAACAAAGAGTATTTATCGGTTTTGGGTCACTTATCAATTAGATTCTACACATATTTGCAATTACTTTAATTTTCCAGATACGTACTACCAAAAAAACAATAAATTATTTTTGGGGTTTCATAGAAATTCCATTTTTCCAGTGCACTGTCCTTCTCCACCCTTTGTTACGATATTTCCAAATTAGATTTTGCCACATGATGATAAACTTAGCTGCGAAGCCAATAAAATACTTAATGTCTCCATATATGAAGGCGCCATAAAACATCACAAGGCACAAACAATACTGACTTATTGTTTGTCATACGAAAAGATATATAGTATATACCATGAGTGCGCGGTATATATGTATCTACACATTTGTTTGCACAGCAAAACTATTGAGGAAAATTTGATTTAAATTAAACGCAACAAACAATTTTCGCTGCGTAAACCGACAACAATAAGAGCACAAAGTCTCGGACTGGGCACAATTTCTAGAGATAGCGAGGGTATGTTAGGGGAGCGGAACAACTTTTGTTGGTATGCAAAGTAATTGGCGGCAAATTGAATTGAAAATAAAAAATGAAGAACCGTCGGCGACGACGACGACGACGAAAATATTTATCGCTAAACGAAGTCATGCCGTTTCAATTGACTGACAACAAAAGGGCAAACAGCAACAATCGCATCAGTCTCCTATATCTGTATCTACAATATCTATATCTTATCTATATACACGCACTACACACACACACACACATAAACTACATACATATATTGGAACAATTCAAGAATGTGACCAATAATTGCCAATAAATAGATCGATCGATAACAATGCGTTGAAAACAAACATTTGCTCGCGTTTTATTTGGTTTTTCAAAATGCAAATTGGATTATTTCTCTTGTTTATTGTTGCTTATCGCGTATGCCAGGAAACTGTCGACTCAAAAGCTAATTAGATGTACATAGCTTTTGCATTTGTTTGCACACAAATTAATTGTACTTTACTTAGCTTTTGTTTCACTTTTGTTAAGGACTGTAAAAACCAAATTTGTTTGATTTCGAAAGCAGGTCGAACGTGTTTCGATGCTGATATAATTCTTATATTTATTTGTTTTTCTACTCGTTTGTTTACTTCTTTGTTTGCAAATAATAACCTATACATACCTATACATATACACATATACGTGTATATGTTTGTACATTAGTGTATGGCGATTAATTAGTCATATTTATTCTGAAATTTCTACAGGATGGAAAATTTTCATCGCGCACCTGTGGCTACTGTAATGGCAAGATGCTTTCGATTTGGCCAACTGTCCCTCATAACTTGTTGAATAAATGCCAAACTACGGAAACACACACACACACACACATGCGCATTTATAAATAAATAATAGACATACGTAGACAATATTTACATACGCAAACAAGGCGTGAAATTGTTTAAAGCGAACTTGTTTATCAGGTCGTTCCACAAATGCTCTACGTAACAGTTCTTAAATAATATATAAGAAACAATATATAGTATTTATAAAACTAAATAAATGATAAGCTCATTTTAAGCTTAGGCAACTAAATGACTCAGATTACATGCAAACTGTGTAAGAATTGTTATATGAAAGGGATTTTTAAAACTGTTTTCAAACTTATCATATTTCAAATGCACAAGTTGCTAATTGATTCAATAATTAATTAATTAATTTAAGTTATTTAAGTGTTAAGTGTTGCATTGGCTCTAATCTACAATCTGAAAAGTATTCAGATATTATGCATCTGAATACTTTTCAGTGTGCACTTACAAGAGTATACAAAATTCGGTGGATTCTTGCTTATTTTTTAGGTTTTTGTATTAAAGTGAAAAAACGTCTCACAAGAAAATTGTAGCAGTATTTGCTTAAACGTTCTCCTCCGATCGTTGCAATACTAGTTATATATTATGTTGCAGAATTTAATAGTATTGTGTATATTCAGTATTATGTCTCATTTTGCTTGGCACTAATAAGTTAAGTTATTTCTAAAACATTTCGGCCTATTGTTCCTATGGTAGCTTTATGTTACAGTTATCTGCTTTTGATGAAATTTAAATTGCATACTTAATATAGAAAAAGTCTGTTGTAGTAAATTTGGTTGCAAATAGACTGAAGATCAGAGCATTTGCCCAGGTAATTAGACCTGAAGATACCCTATGGCAACGCATTTATAATGCCTGAGTTCTCTTGATAAGTGTTGATGTTAATTTATGCACTTATTTGTTATTTATATATTGTAATTAAATATGTATATAAACTATTTGAAAATCGTTGAAGGAAAATTACAATTATTGTGAGGGAAGTCTAGGAAATACTGTGTGTAAAGTTCCTATATACGCTCTGACGCTTTACATGAACTGAGGGAGAATTGACTTTCAGCAAAGCCCCCAATAAGCTGTGACACACACTCGAATCTCTCCTTCCCTACCTCATCCATTCTCTCTCTCGCTCTCCCTCTATTTTACGTACATATTCTATATTTGTGTACATATGTTATGCATTTGTGTATGTTGATATTTGCTCGGCTTTAGTCGTGCTGTTCGTCGTGAATCTGATCGTCCCGCTGTCTGGCGGACTATGCACGTTATCGCTAAAATGATTTGCTTCTAGCGCACAGAGAAGGTAAACAGAGCAGAGACAGAGAAAGAGAGAGAAGTTAGACCCAAAGAGAACAAAACTTTATAGGCATAGCGCTATGAAAATTGAAGAGAGAGAGAGAGAGAAGAAATATACTTCGTATTAAAAATCTACGAGCTGTGCAATTATTTATTTTATTGAGATTACATAAAGGTACATTCAATTCAGTGCGGATGTGCGACTTCAATCAGCTCGCCGGAGTACCCTCCACCCCCCTGGAGTGCCATTCCATTAAAAGCCACAACTTTTAAAATATTATTATACATTTTCCAAAGCAAACCTAAAACTGGTGACAAACAAAAGTTCACATAAAAACAGATTATATGCATAGCATCTATGTATATGTAATCAGAATAATAAAGTTTTTCCCCATTTTTTTTTGTTTCATGCACGTTTTATGCTCTAAATAAAAAATGGCACATGAAATGTGTCAGAGAGATTGTTTTTGTTGATATTTATAGAAGCTTAAGTTCAGAAATATTTTTGGGAAATCCATAGAGGAAATTATGAATGAATGATACGCTGCCAAATATACTCTGTACATGATAGTACAGTAATATTAATCTTGCGATCTATTAATATATTTTCTAATAAACATTTTGATTGACTAATTAATGATTCTTTTTTCCCCCTACCCCCTGCTATAAGCAGAGTAAGAGTATTGCAAGGCCTACTCGAAATTCTGATTTAATGGAAAATTGTTTTTTTTATACTTTTTTTTGTTTTTGCAAAATCAAAACCCCATGAATTTAACAAATGATTATATATAAAGCTAATGAGCAAGTGGACAACAACAAAGAGAGCAACAAAAACAACAATGTCGGACTATAGAAAATAATTTTGCTTGGCATGTGAAGCTGGCGCTACTTATCGATGGTGATCGCATTTTCAGTTGCCAGTGAAACGCGTAACCCGAAACACGCATACGCCATGAGAGCCCGCAAACAGATTGCACTACATTTCATTTTAATCTGCACCTTGCTCGCTGTGACATTTGCCCTCCAAGGCAGCAGCCAAGAAAAAGAGGAGGATCAATCAAATGAATCTACAAACGTTCAATCAATCGATCGAACCGAACAAACCTCAAGTGAGAAAGAAGAAAGAAAACGCATGACGAACATTGAGAGCCTGGAGGAGAATTGTCAATTTGAGAGTAACAGCAACTGTCGCTGCAGTGGCTTTCAATTCGCACAGACCGATGAAATCGCCTTCTTTGAGCTGCAAACGCAGGTGCGCATCGCTGACGATGGAAAAACCTATGAACTGGGTGAAGATCAACGTGTCGCATCGCTGATTGTAACGAACTCGACCTTTGTCAACTTTCCGCTACACTTGTTCTACACCATGCCGCAGCTGAGCGAGCTGGACATGCGGCAGTGCAACGTGCAAAACGTAAGCTGGGAATGTTTTCTTGCTGCCAACAAGCTGCGCATCTTACTGCTCTCAGATAACGAGATCATCGAGCTGGGCGAGAGTGTTTTCAACTATGCCACCACACTGGAGTATCTCTTTCTAAGCGGCAACAAACTGAAAAGTGTACACCCGAGTGCGTTCAAGGGTCTGCGACAGTTGCGTCATCTCGATTTGAGCGCCAATCGTCTGCAGCAACTGCCAGAGCGACTTTTTGCGGATTTAATTGGGTTGCAGGAACTGTTTCTAGCTGAGAATCAGCTGAGCTTTATCAGTGTCGATCTGCTGTCGTACAATACACGCTTACAGACTGTTTCACTGCATACGAATCGACTGCGTCAACTAGACGAATACGCTTTCCGTGCATCAACCCATTTGCTGCTGCTGGATCTGTCCCATAATCCAGAGCTACAAGTGCTGGTGCTCGGTTTGGATGCAGGTCATTTAATAGCACGCAATTGCTCGCTGACGCGTGTCAATCTGTTCGGTGTCGTGTCCAATGTCGATCTGGATGACAATAAGCTGCAAGAGTTGTATTTCTCTATGCCTGAGGCACTGCAGATTCTGGGACTGCGCAACAATTCGTTGGCTCATCTAGCCACACTGTCGCGTGTGCCACGTTTGCGGTATCTCAATGTGGCCGACAATCCCCAGTTGGGTGATTTGCCCGAAGATTGGCAGACACCGCAGCTACAACGTCTCGACCTGAGTAACACAGGATTGCAGCAGTTGCCACTGGCAGCGCTGCGGGGCATGCCAGAGCTAAGAAAGTTGAATGTGTCTGCGAACAATATCAGCGAAATTGATCCACTGGTAAGAGAGATTTTAGAGAAGTATTAAAACATATATCCTAAAGTTCATATATTCATAGATTATCATAGATGTCTTATTATCAGAAATTAATTGATTGCTTTGCAATAGATCTGCAATAATGCATTACATATTTCTTTTCCCAAGGCTTTTGAACAGTTGATGAATCTTACGCACTTCTATATCCATGCCAACAACTGGAACTGCTTTAATCTAGTCCAAGTGATGGATATATTGATTCTTCAGCATGGCATCAGTTACTCGATTGATCAGTTTGATAAAGATTTTCCCGGAACCTATATAAATGGAATCGCCTGCATGTACCGTCTGCCCCAGAGTGAAGAGTTGCCGTCCGAGCGCAAGGAAGGTGAAGATGAAGTGGACTTCCCGGAAACCAGTACCGTGTATTACCCGCTCAGCGAACAATCGGAAGTGGAGAAACTTCGACAGGAGCTCAAGGCGGTTGTGCAGCACTTTGAGCAGCGAGTCGACATGGTCTACGCGATGGTTAACAAGTTAAATGAAAAGATGAAATCACTAGAACAAATGAATAGTACATTGTGGAATCAGGTATCCATTATGGTTTAAGTTTTCTCTTCTTCTCCATGTTTATGAATCTCAAAATTGTGTAATAAAGTACTTAAAGAAAAATTGATAATGAGCTTTATGGAAAACCAAGTTTGGAGGACTTAAATTTCAAACAAAAGAACACTAAAGAAGTTTTATTGTACACCTTAAATGCTAACTTAGATTCCTTTCGGTATTGTTGAAATTTCTCATTCTATAAACCATTAGGCCATATAAATTGTATCTAATAATACTAAATACCTTCAATATATATACTATATATCTGTCTGAAAATTGAGATTCGGAATTCCTAGTACGTTGCCATGCTTTACTGTACAGTGCGCACACTTTGAGTCACACTCAGAGGCAAGCAAACAAACAAACATGACAAATCGAGTCTGGTCAACAATTTGCGGCTTTCAGGCAAACACTCAACACAAGCTTAATCTAATATTTACAACAAAAAATACCAAAAATGGGACAAAGTTCATTCAACCTGCGGCAGTCTCCAAGACGAAATATAATAAGAAAGAATTGGTGGACCTCGAAACGAACCGTAAGACAAGAAAAAGAGGTTGCAAGTGCAGTTCGGGAATTACGTAATTACCGAGAAAGGCCCCCAGCAACTGCTTGTAAGACAAAGTATAAACTCAGCGAAATTCCCGTAAATGTTATTAAATAAATAATTACACATTTAACAAGACGTCAAAACTGTAGGCGAGTGCATACACGACTATCAAATACTCAGCAAGTTCGCATTTAATGAGTTTCTATAGATCGACAAAGAGTTTCAAAAGATTCCTCTTACAAACGCAAATGATTCACTCTCCCCCTCAAATTGTTTATAAATAAATACAGCACGACGTTGGTTAGTCTCAAGCATAAACAATTGAATATTAATAAGTTGGTAGAGCACATTTGCTTTGCCGGAATTCACTTGCAATTTATAGTCCTCTAATTGCTCGGATAAACAAAAAAACACGAGAAATGAAATATCAAAAACAACAACAATAAAGCGAAACGAAACATCAACTACAACAATATTATTGTGGATCGTTTTCGGAGAACTTGGAATCGACAAATCAGTACAGATTGGCAGCTCGTGTGTTGGTTCTCGTGTGATTTATATAAGCATGTGACTGCATATATATGTATCTACAGATATATGTATATATATGATCCCCACATGTGTTCATACATATGGATACATACGAGTATAGTACATGGGGGGGGTATTTATATAATGGCTTTCTATTTAACGGTAATTGGCACAAAAACAGAACCCGTGCTTCTCGTGCAAATGTAAACATTTCGGCATTTACACTTGGGTTTTCACAACAAGCAACTAAGGGAACATCTGACTGAGCAAATTGCCAGTCAAAGTCAATAAACTGCACGTAACTCAGAAGTCTAGAATGGTGAGCTAAAGTAAAGCTTCCAGGGGATACTGATTAGATTGGGTAAGAATCTTGGAAAGAGGAAGGTACTTGCATAGGAACAATTGTTAATCATTTTTAGAGTTAATTGAAAACTAAATATCTGGTCAACTGTTATTATTATTTCGAAACTGAAAAACACTTGCTTAGCAATTTTAAATTTGACTCGAAATTTATTTCAATTATACGAACTGAAAAGGTGAAAATAAAAAGGTTGTCGTGGGTTCTCTCATATCAACACAAAAGAAAGTATGGCAGGGAATATAAGTAAATTTAATGTATTTAATTGTAAATTGAAACAAACCTGAGATTAATCACAAACTGGAAATTCTGATTATTTCAATAAAATGCTGTTGTTTTGTTGTTGTTTTCGTGTTAACAAAATGCACTTTTAAATTTTGTTTAGCGTGTTTGGTTTCTCTCTGTTTCTCTCTTGAATAAGAAACACACACACACACACACACACACACGCACACGCACGTGTTTATTTAACAATATATGAAGGCTATGAAGATTTGTAAACAATTCGAGATTACACTGCAATAAAAACACACAATATTTGCTGTTAAACTATCGCTGAGCCATAATACAGAGATTAAAATTAAATTATTGTGTTTTCCTCTTTTAATTCACATTTCTTCTTTTCTTTTTCGCAAACACTTCAGGCGTTGACGTCTGATTAGATTAATTTATAGCAAACAGCATTTCGCTAATGCCATTTGCTGTTTGATGTTGTTACAGTAGCTGTTGTTGTTCTTCTTGTTCTCGTTGTAGTTGTTGTTAATAATTATCAGCCATTTTGTACGTCAAGCAAATAAATCACACGCACCAACAACAACAGCGCAGGAACAATCAATTTCAATGCAGACGCGAGCGCGCACTTCCAATTTGGACTTTCCAATTGGAACACGCATCTGAAACTGATCATCCAGCAACAACAGCAACAGCAAGAACAACCACAACAGCAACAATGCAATGCAATACAAAGAGCGAAAAACAAAAGAGCATGAGTGAGTGAGCGACAGTCTGCCTGCATGACAGGCACAATTAATTTCTTATTGCAATTGTATTACAACAGAAACTCGCTGCTATGGGAAATTTCCATTAATAGCTGTTGTTGTTGGAGCTGCTGTTGCTCTGTTGCCTGTGTTGTTGGTGTTACTGTTGTTGTTCTTATTGCTGTGTGCGTATAACAGCTGATCTACAGCACGCAGTTACTGCAGCTGACTCCGGTGCATTTTGATTTTCATTTATCAATATAATTATTTATTTAATCGATTTTTCTGTTATAACATTTCTAATCGTTTTGCGCATTTAGGTGAAGCCACTTTAAGTGCTTGTGCTTATTTGGTTTTGTAACTTTTTCTTTGCGCAGTCAACACCAACAGCGACGTCAACGTCGGCGCAGTAGTGCACGAAGCACACACACACGCACACCATTACACAGGGAAGCACACAATTAAAAGCTTTGTACGCAGCTTATCAAACACAATTTGTACATAATTTAAACAATTGAATTTTAACTTTATTGCATTTATTTAAACAATTTACAATTGTTGCAATTTTGACAATGACTCTTTTTTGTGTTTTGCATGTTTCATTTTAGTTTGATTTTCTTTTATTTGCCAAAAAGGCGCAACAGGTAAACACACACACACACCCATACACATGCACGGATACATGTGCATACAAGCAGGCACACTCACACAGTGACACACGGTAGCGTTGGCGCGCGCGCGTTGCCTGCAGCTTCGATGTGGCCACAGAATTTATGAAAATTTGCGCACAGTTTCACGAGCAAATTGCCGCTTTGGCATTAACAATTACATTTAACTTGTTGCTGCTAATTGTATGCGTATACAGCAGTGAAACGTAATATCGAACGAAGGGTACGACAAGGGGACGAACCGATAAAAAAACGTAACGATTGTGACAAAATAAAAATGGGACAGAAGCAAACGACTTAACACGACAAAATATTTATTGGTACTAAATTGTTTTTGTGCGCAGTGTGACCAGCAGACGCAATTCGCAGAATGTTGCCAACAAAAAATACCAAAATACGAAACAGTAGTTTTAGATAAGTAAACATATAAAATTTACGCGTATTTTAGCGTATACGATTAAGTCTCGATATTTAACTTATTGCTTCCGAATGTATATACGTTTTTATATAAACGGGATTTTGCAGAAATAATATTTAATCCTTTCAGTAAACTTAACTTAACTTAATGAAGTCAACTTGTTGCGACATTGAACTTTGTTCTGTGTGACCGTGTAGTGACTCCATCAAGCAATGCAAAGCACGACCAGAGCTGCCAGATGTGCGCAAACGTGACATAGCAACGAGCTTTTAAGCCAGTAAACAATGGCGCCAAACTGGCTGACTTTTGAATGTTTCAAATAAAAACAAAGTAAAGCGAACAATGTTTTGTTGGTACCGTCAAATGAATTGCGACAATAATTATAATAATTAGCCATGAAATACAAAGTTTTTTACGTATTTCTCGTAATCATTTTCACAGCTAGCCAAATGTGGCACATATAACAGTTTTTCTTTTGTTCTCTTCACACGCCATTTGCCAACGCCCGCGGAGTCGCCACGGGGAGTGGCTGGCAAAAAAAAACTCAATGAAAACTTTGTTAGCGAAGTCGAATCAATAAAAATGGCGCAATGTTGCAAGCGCTGACGACGGCTAAAATAAACTTCCCCTTTCACCTAGAAAGCCTAAGAAAGTACCCCCCTCCCCCACTGCTCTTTGCTGAGTTTGTAATGAAGCTCACCTGCTCAATGTCAAAGTCCCATTCGGGCGAGGGGGAACGCCGCTGCGACGACCCGCCGGGCGGCGGAGTACTTAGCGCCGGCGAACCCGCCTGCGGCTCCTCTGGAATGACGGCAAAGCGTCCGCGCTGCAGAATAGGCGAAATGGCGCCATAATTAGCTGCAAAATTGAAAGGTAAACAACGTAAGAAGGCCGAACAGATTAGGAGAGGGAGAGAGAGGGAGAGCGAGAGAGGGCACTTACATGTGGGCATCAGGCGAAAGCGTCCCAGCGTCGTCTCCGGCGGCCCACTGGGCGTCGATGATGTGACGCGAAAGCGGCCGCGACGTGCCGCGGTCACCTCATTGTAGTCATTGCCGCCGGCGGCGGCTCCCCGGCGGCTCCTCCAGGCCCGCTTTGCATTTTCTATTTAAAGCTTACCAAAGCAACGCGCTGCAAGAGAAAGAGAGGGAGAGCGAGAGTACGAGTGTGAGTGTGACTCAGAGTAAGAGAGAGAAAGAGAGAGAGAGAGGGTGTTAAAATCGATAGGTCAACTTCAGTTTGCATTTTATGGCCAAGCTGCATGCAATGTTGACCAACAACAACGGAAGGAAGGCAGCAAGAAGAGTGCGGGGGGAAGGAGTGGGGGAATCAACATTATTTAGCTTTTCCTTGGCGCCACAAAGTATGCAGCAATGCGCTGCACACGCAATTGGAATTTTCGAAAAATGACGAAATATTTTTGCTTATTCAGTAAAAAAAGAGACGTGTGAGGGGACACAATTAGTAAGAGATAGAGAGAGAGAGAGAGAGAGTGAGAGAGAGGGAGGGAGAGAGGGAGGGAGAGAGAAGGAAAGGAAAGGAAAGGCAGAGCGGCAGTTTGGGAGTGTGTACGTCTTGTAGCGGCAGACAATGCGGCGTATGTGTGATATATCTAAAAGTATGACGAGAGCAGTTTGCAGGGTATTACAGCGGGTATGGTAGACAAGCAATGCAAACTGAGGAACAAAGAAGGGGAGAAAGGGAGAGACAGAGAGAGAGAGAGAGAAAGGGAGACAGAGGGAGAGATAGAGCGAAGATACATTTGTATGTCTAGTGAGTCTGAATATTCAAACAAACTTTATAAAAAATAAAAAGCAACTTGAAGTCAATTTATATAGTAATAAATAAATAAATAAATTGCAAAATAAATTTAATTAAGAGCCTAATAAAAGTAAATTTAATAAGTAAATATAGATATTTAATTTTCAATTAATTACAATCAATTGTTGCAGCAGATCGAGTATGACCTATAAAAAGGCCAGTCAGACATTACTCTACATATTATAGCAAGAGTATACCCCATTTGAATAGCCACAGCGCATTGCGCGTTTCGTTCTGCTTTGAACTACCCCCAGCAATTAAAACTCTGCGAACATTTCAATTAACATGTTTTGTTTCTGTTGTTGTTGTTACTGTTTCAGTTTTTAATTGCACATTTGTTGCTTTCGTTTGTTCCGTTTGTTATTACAAATAATGCAGTTTCACTCTTCCCCATTTGTGTCTGGGCTGCTTAATTTAGTTGCTGACTAATTTTGCCATATTTCGTTTGAAAATAATAGAAAATATTGTCGCTCTGTTGAAATGGAAAGTTTCTTTTTGTCACAATTTGTGACGAACTGTAGGTGATAATGCAAAATGCGAAGAGAAGGGAATAGAAAGAATTAAACGAAATGTAACAAATTTTGAAATATTCTGCTATACTTTAGGGCGACGGGTATGCACGACTATAGACGTGTATACATTGAATTCAGATCTTTCTTACCCAAATGAGTTATTTATGGTTGATGCTATAATTAGACAGACTTATGTCTATCACTTTGGGGCTTGTCATAAATTTGCAATTTATTAAATTTATATTTTGTGCAGCAACAAAAACAAAAACTTGTGTCGCGTTTCACTCTTCTTTTTTGTCACTTTTTTCTTTCTGTTATGTTTTACTTTTCTTTGTTTTTTATATCACTTTTTGCCACCTTTGCGCGCTTTCTTGCACTGCGAATTTCTGTTTCCTTTTCTGTTTGTGATGTTTTTGATGTTTTTGTTGTTGCTGTTGTTCATTTTCGAGACAAATTCAAATTGGTTTCGCTTGGCGATTAGTTCTGTTTGCATAACACGCACAAACAAATAAACAAACAAATCGAACCGAACCGAACCGAACCCGAAACGAATTTAGTTGAGAACACGCAAAATTTGAGTTACAATTTAAAGAATGAGTTTGCCATTTTAATTTGCAATACACACACACACACACACACAGAGTGATGGGCAATAATTATTTTATTGAATTTTTAATTGTTTATAAACATTTAATTGGTGCCGTTGCCGATTCGATTCAAATTGCATTTCGCATTCTGTTTTATGCAACTGCTGCCGCAGCAGCTGCACAGCGAATTTGGCATGGCTAGTAATAACAACAACAACAGCAACCAATCAAAGCAACAACAAAGGCGAAAAGAGCCGAAAATGCGGCCAAAAAGAATGCAGCACCAAAATAAACCGAAGCCAAAGCGCAAAACGAAACGAGTCGCAGGCGAAATGCAGTCGACAAAGACAGCGACGCGACGCGACGGCAGCTTCGAGCACTAATTGGCAAACAGAGAGAGAGAGAGAGTAAAAGAGAGAGAGACCTAAAGAGAGCGCGAGTGTGAATGCATTAAAAAAGAGCGGCTGCAGTGCCACAGTTGCGGTTCATTTACTTTTGCAAACACAACATGCAATGGGAGAGCGCAGTGAGGGAGATGAAGAAGAGAGAGAGAGTACAGACCATAGCCGGGCGCAGAGGGAGCGCAGCTTTTAATTCATAAACATAACTGCAGCTGCAGTGCAAACAAAGAGAGAGCAAGAGTGGAAGAGTGGGAGAGAGCGTTAGCAGGGCTAGTTATTGCGCCTTGGAGATGCTGACACAAAACCAACGGTAAATTAGGAAAACAGACTGCATGAGAGAGGGAGAAGAGAAGGAAGAGCAAGAGGTAGTGCAAGGGGTAGAGAGACAGCAGAGACAGAATACGTTTCTCTGGCAAAAGCTTTAGTATCAACAACAGCAACAACAACAGCAACACCAAAATGTCCGTCAGCTGTTCGCGGCATATTCGCCATTTTCTTTCGTTCCGCCTGCATTTCAACACAAATCGCTTGACAACAAACAGACACAAGTAAAAGAGAAGAGCAAAGAATAAAAGATAGGTGAGGCAAACACGTGAGCTCCGATGATTGAAAGCTTTGCTGCTGAAATTAGACGCAGGAAGATATTCTATTGATTCAGATTATAGATAGGATACTATTATAATTAAAGAAAAGACGGGTGCACGCAATGTATTAACATAAATGTATACGCAAAGAATATATAATGCAGGAAACGTATATTTTAATGTACAATTGTGATAATTTAATGTACAATTGTGTTAATCGAAAGACGCTATTTTTTTAACCCTTTACATTTTGCTGTCATACAAACTGTCGGCCTACTTTTATTATTTGTCAAGATTTTGCAACCAAATTTACTAAAATGCATCAGAATTTGTTTACCCTTCGACTATGAAAAATGCTCAAAAGGGTATACTGACTTTGTGCAAATGTATGTGACAGCCATAAGAAGGCGTGACAAACCCCATAAAGCATATACAGTTAGTCAAGAAACTCTCTACACATATGTATGTATGTACATGTTAATGTTATCTACATCTTCTTGACTAACTGTATATTCTTGCTCAGGATCACTAGCCGAGTCGATTGACCCATGTCTGTCTGTCTGGATGTCCGGCTGAACACACAGATCTCAGCTAGACACACCAAACTTGGCATGAAGGTTTCTATGTACCAGACGCAGATCTAGTTTATTTCAAATGTTGGGTGCCACGCCCACCGCCCTCGCAAATCAATAATTAAATTTTCGAACTCAATTTAAAAGCGCTGTATAAAATATACAACTTTCTGACTTTAATATGTACTAAGCTGAATAAAATATCTACGTATTTTTCAAATTGCAATCCGATCGGACAATAAACACAGAAGTTATTGAAGAAAGTATGAGCATAAAACGAAGCTAACAGCTAACAAGGGAGGCAGGCGAGGGCCATCATTCGGGAATAATTTTAAAGCATGTGCCTATGTATATGTGTATGAATTTAACAAATTAAACTACACCAGAACATGGGTCGATTTACGGGAGCGAAAGAGATGTAGCTATTAACATCATTGCCACTGACCTACGCGCGATAATAAAACATATTGTCATCAAATTTGATAATCCTAGCGAGTATAGAATATGAAACCAAATCAACTCGGCTATGAAATCTATTCAAAACGAGAGCAACAGTCGAGCGCAGCCGGCAATATATACATACATACATACATGCATATGTACATAAACCATTCTCGACAGATGAAGCTCGGTCTTCGCGCACGCCTGACTCCCTTGTTAACAGACACAAAAACTTGTGTTTATTGCTCGATCGGGATTTAGGGAAGACAGATATTATCGTTAGCTAACTATATGTAGTTGTATAGTTGTATCTTTTATACGTCGCTTACAGATTGTCTTAAAAAATGTATTTTTGATTTGCGTGGGCGGTAGGCTCACAACATTTGAAATAAACTTAATATGCGGGTGTCTCTAAGGCGAACACAATGACAAATATGGCTCAATTGACTCGTCTGATACGTGATCCTGAGCAAGAATACACATTCATTACTTATCGAGCCTCTTTATGCGTGTTACATACATTTACACAAAGTATACCCTCGGCCGAAGGGCAAATGAAGATGTATAAAGGAGTTCTATAGCACAAATCAAGAAATTTGAGCAGGAAGTGATTATATCTTATGCAAAACTCTTGATAGAATAAAACTAAAAGGCAATTAAGAATGTTATGGGTTATGGGAACAGAATTGTCTTATTGTCTTATATTTAAAATACTTTTGAAAATATATGAATTTAAAGAATTGAAGGTGGAGAAAATGGAAATAGATCTGTTCTTGAAACTCTTAAGGTTACATTTAAGGGACTTTAAGCCGCACAATCCTCAGTTACACACTCTTATTATACTTGATTAAGCTTTTGTAACATTATTCCTGTTGAATATAATGCCAGCATAATTAACCTCAATAACATAAAGTACATACCGGCATCATTTTTATCTTTTCGTGTTTGCTATTTTTATTTCTACTGATATAAGCATATAAGGCAACCCCCATATAGTGTTTATATTAAATTGCTCCTTGTTCTGGCTCTATAAAAGAGTTCTCCCATTCAACTGACTGCACAGTTTGTTGTGATCGCAACATGGAAGAACTTCGTTCAGTATTCATTCTGGGTCTCGTACTACTCGGTAAGTAGTTGCCACTTCTCTGAAGCATCGAGGAGAAGTTAAAGTTCGGCCTATCTTGTTTTCAGGGACACCCAGTACAGTTAACGCTGATTGTTCCTTGACCAAACCGTATGTGGAGGCATCCCTTTGTACCTTTGTCATATCGGAACCGGCAAAAGACTTTGGATTGTTGCAAAGTACTGTGGTTAAAGACGGCACTACGTTGAACTTACATTGTTCCAAGAAAGCTAAAGAAAATACGGTTCATTGTCGAGGTAAAAATCTGGACCCGAAAGATCCAGTACATCAAGAAAGCCCCACGACCGCTGAGGTCAAGCCGATTACCAACGACCAATCTTGCCCGGCCACAATGTACAGTATCGGTTATAGCGTAGGTAATAAGTTTTTGGAGCTATATCGCGCCTGCTATGATAAGAAAAAAGTGCGTTCCTTCTTCTCGGAAGCTACAATCCATTGGAAGAACTTCTGTGAGTTACAAAATTAATTTTTTATTAGGTGTAATTATCGAAAGGTTTCTTTTTAGTTCCCAAGCGCCTGGGTTGGATTTTTACTGTTGATGGACTCATCACACAAGGGGAGGCAAGTTCCTTTCAGACCAGGAACATATACAATACTTTTGTCAAGATCTATGGTCCGAAACAGAAGTATATCGTGAGTCAGAAAGATCTGACACTGAACCGTGGTCATCTGGTAGCATCGGCCGATATGATGTTCATGGATCAGATGTTCAACACCTTCAAGTATGTGAACGTTGTGCCACAGTTTGTGAGCATTAACGATGGAAATTGGGAGAAAATAGAGCAATGGGTACGTGGTTTAATTCCACGTGGCTCATCACTGATTGTGCGTTCGGGTGCTGTCGGTGTTCTGTCCCTGGCAGGGGATGCAGGAGGTACTAAGAAGCCAGCTTATCTGATTAGCGAACAATCTAAGAATCCCATTCCCGAGTGGATGTACAAAATGGTGCGAGATGTTCAGCACAAACTGTTGTACGTCTTCCTCACCTACAACAACATTTACGAGAACAAAAAGCCAACACCTCACAAGGCTTGTAAGCCCATCCCGTGTCCACTGCCACTGGAAGAGACTCCCCGGGCAGGCTACACCTATTGCTGTAATCCAGAGGAGTTTGCTAAACTTATCTCACATTTTGAATGATTTTAAACATTTTCCCTTCCCTTCCAAAACAAAAAATTAAGAATGTTACATTTATCCATGCACAACCAGACATCCCTTTAACATTGACTTACGCGGAATAATCAAATATATTGTTACTAATTTTGATAGTCCTAGCTGGTATTGCATTGAAGGTCTAGTTTTCAAACAGACAGACATGACTAAATCAATTCGGTTGTTAACACTATTCAAAACGAGAGCAACAGTCGGGCACACTCGATACTCTTAGGATACCCTTCGACCTTTGTTCCAGTAAAGTTTAATTTGTTAAATTCATACACATATATATAGCTATAATTATTATCGAAAGGCGCTCGCCTGCCTCCCTTGTTAACTGACACAAGAACTTGGTTTTATGACCACACTTTCTTTTATACATATGTCGCTTACAAATCGAAATGAAAACTGAATTATTGATTTGCTTGGGCGGCAGGTGTGATATCCAACATTTGAAATAAACCTGATCTGCGTATAGTATACAGGAACCCTTTCTCAAACTTTGTGTTTCTAGCTTGTATAAAAGCTGAGATCTGTGTGTTCACACGGACAAACAGACATGGCTCAATCGCCTCAGCTAGGGAAGAATATATACACATTGTGGGGTCTGCCTCCTTCTGCCTATTACATACATTTTCACAAAATTGGTATACCCTTTTTTAAGAGTATGTATTTAAAATATTCTTCTACCATACGAATAGCGGGTATTATTACTAGGGAAATGTATAAATTATGTTTTCTTGCAAGGAAATGGAAATAGGGCAGTTTTTGTTTATGCAGCAGCACATAGCAAATATCTGCTATTTTTCCACATTTTCGCAATCATTCAACAATATTATCCATCGTTTTTCCTGTTTGCATACCGCAAATTTTCTACAGAACGCGAAAAAATGATCTGAGAGACCGCAGAGAGAGAGAAAAACTTTTGCTTTTTGTAGGCGCATTTGGGCATAAGTCCAAACATGTGACCAACCCGTGGATGACATCATTGGTGTGGGCGACGGGCAGTGAAAAACGGGGGAAAATGCCAAGCGATGATGCAGATGAGATACTCCGATGGGCGACAATTTAAACAAAAGCAGCCCAAGAAGTGAAATGCAAACCAAAACGAAAATGAAAAACCCCGTGGCAGCCAGACAATTGGGCACACACAAAATGTGAAATATGAAAAAGAGAATTGTGTTTATAAATAATTAGCAAGAGAATCGCTCGATATTCCCCCAACACAATTGTGCTCTCATGTTGGCTTCTGTTTTTTACCCCACTGTCAAATGTCAAATGCGTTTATTGGCCTCAAAGGACGACAGGCTAAAACACGTGCGGTTTCAAGGACCCTTTGATAGCCCAGGAACCAACAGGGACTTGTTGAATGCCGGAAGGCAAACCAACCAAATGCTTTCTGTTCCATCTTGTTATATACAACGTAGAAAACGTAGATTTAAATTTATTACATTCCATGTTTATGAAGCTCCATAAATGTCAATTTAATTACAAACAAGTAAATAAAATATTATTTTTATACACTGCATTGTGTTTCCTTTTTCTTGACATCTTAAGCAGCTTCGACTTGTATAATTTACAATGTCGATAAAAAGAAATTAACTGTGTCAATATACAGCTCTGTTCGCGTCTCGCCAGACAAGAATATCGAACGATTTGGCATTGCTAATTATTGTTTTTGTTTTTGTATTTTATAATTATCAGCGTGAAAACCATTTCAATATGTATAGACCAATACGCAGATTCATGTGTGTGAGTGACGAGTATGACGCTTCTTTGTTTTGCTTTTGCAATACGTATAGTATGTGTGTATATATTTTATTATTGTGCGCGATAAGCAGGGCCCCAACAAATGCTATCTGCGTATTTCTAAGCATAAATCACTTCTACAGTCATATGTAGTATGTCGTATTTTCTGGGGCTAGATAACTAGAATTTTATTTCAATTGCATAATTTAAATAATGCAAAGTGCCAAAAGAAAATACATAAATGAAAAACGAAAAGTGAAAAATGCTTGGGAAACGGCTAGAACAAGTTTACGTCACACACGCATACAAGAACAACAACAACAACAACACAGTAGCCGGCAAAACGTTAACGGTAACAACCACCATTTTGGCGTGGCGGGAGAGCGAATGAGAGCCCAACTAACTGTCACTCACGTGTAGCTCTTGCTATGAGTGTGTGTGCGTGTGCATGAGAGCGTATGTATGTGTGTGTGTACTGGCTAGTGTTGTGAGGGTGCCTGTCAATCAATTGGCAGAACTTGTCTTAAATCCTTACAAAAGACTGAAATTTACCCAAGTCGCAAGCACATGAATATTTTTAAATAACGTTGCTGGTGCTGCTGCTATCGCTTGTGCCAATCACTTTCCATTTAATTTGTTGCTAAAATTAAGCTCGCACGCACACAATCACAATCACATACACACACGCACACTTGTACACAGTTGGGGCGAACCTTGCAGTACACTATGGCAAACAGCTGGCAATAGGCAGCAGCAGCAGCAACATCGACATCGACCACAACAACTCACCGTATAGGAAAATATATTTTATTTGATTCACGAAATTTATGTTGACAATTACTCTTAATTTCAAACCCCTTCCAACACTGATTTAGCACAATTCACTTGCATTTTTTTCTTTCCAATTGGAATTTCTTAAATAATCTCTTTTTTTTACACTTGTTTCTAATTCTTTACTTTACGGTGGTGTACAAATGCTTTTATTATTCACCCGACCACACACGTCGCTGCAATAGTCAAGCGTAAATTTTAAAAGTATTATTCACTTTTTCAATTCAACCGTCGCGTATAAAACAATAATATTAAAGCCGCGAGCGTTAAACGCTAACTGTGAATGGCGAACAAATTCGTTAGCACACTTCTAAAAAAACAACAAAATATAACAGTTTGCTGAAATGTTATTAACAGCAGCATTACATTATGATTTATGTGGATACAAAATAGATAGATGCAACAATAAATTAAGTATAGCTTTAGTGAAAAACTTATATACTACCATTAAATTAAATAAATGTTTAATATGTATATGCAAATTTTGAGAAAACTAAACTCAATTTCGAATTTAACAGTGGTTGAGCATAAAGTGCTAACAGAGCTGCTATTTAACAGCATCAGAACAGGAGAAATCCATTCGTGTGGCAACTCTGGCAGTACAGTGCCAGTACCACCAGATGTTGAATTCGAAAATGCAACAAAATCCATTTTGATTACTCTAAAATTATTATATTTTATATAAATTAAAATTGTTTTTCGTTTAAAATCGAATGCAGTGTGTGTTATACAAAAGGGATAAGCATTTGTACGTCTCGTAGCGCATACCTAATTAGGCTATAGACAGTTTTCATTGCATCTTATAATACAAAATAGCTACACATATTATAAATTCTATGAAATCAATTTCTTTTGTTCCTCCTTGATCTTGTTATCACTTGGTGGCTTCTTGTTCGTTGATCCATTTTGTTTCTTTCCAAACAGCATGTCCGTAAAGAGAGCAGCAAAGACTAATAAAGCCCCCATCCATTGGCGAGCAATCAAAACGTTGCCGAACAGCAACACGGAACAGAGGACAGTGAAGAACTTTCGTGTTGTGGTGACCACAGAGCAAGCCAATGGTCCGAAGCAAGCAACCATCAGAAAGATGAAGAGTTGTCCCAACGCGCCGCAAAATGCAATCAGTGACAGATGCAGCCAAACCTCGGAATGCCGAATTCCAAACTGTATGAATTCTAGACCCTCACCTGCAAACAAAACCATTTCATTATACAATATATTAAAGTGACCACTCTCTATTCGTCTTACCGGTGACAATCATGGCAACACCCAGCATCAGTGTGCTCCAGTAGTTCATGGACAACATCATCTGTTGACCCGACGGCGCACTGGCGGCACGCATACGTTCTTGCACCGCTCCAGTTAGACCGTCCATAGAGAGACTGAGGAAGAGTAATAGCTCACCAAGTCCCGTTGTTTCTGCTGGCAGGTTCGATACCTTACTCTCCTTGTACATAAACAATATGACACCAAGCACAATCGTTAGTACACATGCGTATCTCGTCCAGCTATACGATTTGCGTCCAATTAAGACACCCAAAATCATCACAGGAATTGGCTTAGCGGATTTGCCCACAACGGCTGTGGGATAGGGCACCCAACGTAGTGCCATGTTGGTCGAGACCATGGCCAGTAGGTATGTTAAAGAACTGGCCGCATAGTAGCCCGTGTGCGTGGTATCCTCCTTTTGAGGCTTCACCGTCAGCATACCTGAAATTGCCAACAAGTCATGGTTAGAGTGCGAAAAATGTAAACAATTGATATATGTATGTATGTATATGGAAACATCTACTACCTTTGGCAAAAAGATAATTGCAGAGGCACTGCACCCAGACAAGGGCCAGCGTGTAGGTGTAACGTTCGCCCACGTTGCCATCGGCTTGTACCTGATCTCCGTACCTGCCGCGCGTAAGTTTCTCCTGAACGATTCCGTACAGAAAGTAGGAAACAAATATGCCCAGCGCATAGACGGCGAAGCGGCTTTGTTCAGGTAGTTTCATGGCTTATGTTATTGTGTCTTCGGCTTCTTCTAGTCAATTTTATATTAATTCCTAACTCTTAAACGCTTGACATGGTGTACGAAACAGCTTCAATCAGCGGTTTTACAAAATTCTAATACGTGGTGTTTAGCGATGGACGTAGAGACGTGTGTTTACAACCTATCGATAAATCGAAACGACGATACGCGTTCAACGCGATGTTTATTGTAGGTCGATACTTTCACCAAGATATCGAAACTCGTATAAATCAAAACAATTCAAATATGTTTTAGAAATTGTATTTCGTTTATTTGGTTTAAAAATATGCTTGTAAAATATAATATTATATTATAGAACTGTAATACATCTTTTTGTCTCTCTGCGTTTCGTTCAAATTGTAATGCACTTAAGTGTTTTACAAATCCAACCATAGCGTAATATAATCATAATAATAATCGTACTCTTAAAAAATACACAAATCTATAATTTAGCTGAAAGTGGTTAAGGAAATGTTTTGTCTGCTTTTCGTCTTAATTTAATAGTATTTATATAAATGGCGTCCAAAACTATACAACAACAAACAGCAGTCGATTAAAATAAACAACAGAGTGCGGTAAATTGGTTAAGCGACTAGAACTTAAGAGTTGGAATTTTGATAAATTTAAAAAAAAAACATCTAGCTGAGAACAAAATAGTAGCAATAAAATCAACTTAAAAGGCCAAAATGATTCACAATAAAAGATTGGTAACTATGATGGCGGCAGCCAGGTATAAAAGAGTATATAGGCTGCACTTGAGACGACACTCGATGTGTCCAGGGGCGTTACAACCTGATCATCGAACTTATACCAGCGTCCGTAGTTGGCGCTCTTGCAAAACGCCGTATAATGACCACCCTCCATGGAGCCATAGTGATTGGAGACCGCATACAGTTGGTATGTCTTGGGCGTGGCAGCACGCAGCTCAGCACGTGCTATATACGGTGTCATTTCCATATTCTCCAGGGGAAATTGTAAATAGTTTTGTTTTTTAATGTAGGCACCTGTATTGCTTGGATCCGCGTAGAAACTGCAAGAGAGAACACAGACAAATGAGTTTAGACAGATATCTAATAAGGAATTAAAAAAAGCAAAACCATTACCGTTTCAGATGCACCACCAGTATGGGAGGCAGTTTGGATATATCAAGTTTTTTGATCGCATCACGTTTTGTCTTGCAGTTGGGACAGTTCCAACCGTGAATTTTCTCGCCACTGAAATACATGTCCATGCACTGATTCAGATAGCAGAGATTCGCGTTGGGGGGCAGCTCAAGACTGAGATTCGAGAAGCATTCATATGTGGCCGACTCCTTGGTGCAAGTAACACATTTCACTGTACTCTTGATTTGGCCATAGAATAAATGCAATATCAGGCTCTCCTGCGACTTGGTAAACTCCAGCCAGGCCTTCTCTGCTGCCGTGTGCTTCTCCCGTTGGCGCGACACGGGCATTGTTTGCAGATCGGAATGAAGCCAATCCATGAGTATGGTGAGGAATTCGTGCGAGTCCTGTTGATCGAAACCGCGAAAGATTTTCTGATATTGCCCCATAACTTCCTGGGAAAATGAAAGTACAAATTTAAAAGCTGCTCACAATTTTTCTGTAATTTCCCACTCACTCGCAAATCTCGGCTAGCCACACACTTGTATTGACCATTCCAGAGCTCCTTGAGCAGGGCGGCAACCTCCTCGATGACTTGTCCATTGGTTTTGTTGCGTCGACTTATGTTGGTCTTGTACATGTCCGATACACAATACTCCCTCAACTGTGGCGTATTGCTCAGGCACTGTAGAATGCTGTTCATGTAGCAGGTGTTGCCTAGATTCTTGAGACCCGTTAGGCCCCGTCCCTGCAAAGATTATATAAGGAATTAGACTGATAAGGGAAAACGTATCGCATTCGTTGCTTGTCATACTCGTCTGAGTGGAAATATGGAGCTATAAACATGATAGGTAGGCGGCAATTGAAATTTAACACCCGCAACACAAATCATTAGAATGGAATTAGGACAGAACCGCAGCTTAACCACCACTTTCGAATTGTTCGTTCTTTTGGCTTGAACATGCTTTGAGTTCGGACAGCGCGCGACTGAGCGCGACCCGCAATATGGTTGAGCCGAAGTGAAATTTGCAACCAATGGCCACGAAACGTGAGCTTATTGATTTGGCAAGGGCTATTTATAGTGGGCCAGCGACAGCAATCACCCACACAATCTTACCACATTTTGACCTACAACGGGTGAAAAATCACGGACTCGCGGTACCGGAGTCTCCACGGGCGGCCTGCTCTGCGGTTTGGTGGAGCGATCGTAGACAGGACGCGTATTGAGTGCAGCTTCATCGAAGGGAACCGTATGTTCAATGCCATTGGTTGGACTGGGCGTTGATTCGACATCATTGTCCATGGGCGTGGCAAGGCTAATGGACTCTACGGATGGCGGTTTATAGTTGCGTTTCGCTTCGCGTGCAATGACCAGCTCACGTTGACGTTGACGTTCGAGTCGATCAAGTTCGTGCTGTTCATCACGTGCTTGACGCTCCTGTATCTTGGTCTCGATTTGACGTGTCGTATCGGCATCGTTCTGCAACGGGCGCTGCTCCTTGTAGCGATTCAGTTCGTCGCGCAAACGGTAGTTTTCAATTTTCTAATGGGAACAAAGTAAGATTAATAACAATACTTAAGGTGTTATTCTTTCTACATACATAATCTTCGGCTCTGCTCTCCAACTGAAGTATGTTGTAGACCAGCTCCTGCTCGGCGGTGCTTAGTGGTGCCCCTTCGGCATGCAGTCGCTTCAGTTCGAACACACTTTGCCATTTCTTGGACGCATTATCCAATAGCATATCGTTTTGCTCCGCACGCTGCAACAACTCCGTCTGATCCCGCATTATCTCGTTGATTGGATTGACGTTCGTTACTGGACTTGCGGTTGTCTTCTGCCGCACATCGTAAGCGCGCAGGGATGTCGGCTTATTGGCCCGATTAATGCTGGGTCGTCCAGGCTTTTCCTTAAAATCGGGCGAGTTTAGTATATCCTCTTTCATGGTAATATCATTGATCGAAGGATATTCCACATCGTCGATCAGTTCGATGTCATTATTGTTCTGTTGCGGCGCCTGCACGCTGGGATTAGTGCAATGCGTTGGATACATCATGATAAAGTATTCGTAGCCACCCTCCAGAATTTGTATAGGCGAACGATAAGTCACATCGGGATCCCACTGCATCAAAGTAAAGATGATGAACAAACTGAGCAAATTCATTTTAAATTTAAATTCAAATTTACTTACGTTTTTTAATATGTCCAGCAGAGTGGCGATTGCTGTACCGGTTGCAGATTGTACATCCTTGCTGTTCCAGTCCATCAACACCACCGACTCCTTGACAGAACGTGATGCCCACGATGCCTTGGCACTGCTGCTCAGACGTCCCTGTAGCCTGCCCGCTGACATTCTGAAAAAAAAAGAGATGAATTCAAATTGATTCCCATTGGAGGTGAGGAGTGAACCTACCCCGGCGTAATGATCTCCTCGGGCACATTAAATGCACAATAGTAGGTCAAATGCGAGTTCTCATAGTCGGCACTACTGCGACAGTCCATAACCAGCACCGATTTCTTTTGCATGCGCTGGAACAGTGCCTCACAGCTAATAACACTCAGCTGGGCATATGTCATCGATTTGCCATCGCCAATGGGCTCTGTCCCAGGCGAGCTAATTGTGCCAGCAATTATATTCGCATTGGACGCGCTCTGTAGCGGTGTCTTTTGTTGCGATGACGATGGTGATGGCGATGACGACGGAGGCGTTGGCGGATACAGCAGCTCATAGCGTTCGCCCAATGAGTTGCTTATCGTTTCCAGTGTGTCCATAATGCGACGATTTGTTTCCGTGTCACCCAGCACTTGACGCACTGTTGACTTGTGCTGTGCATAATCGGGTTGCTCGCGTATCGCTGACAGCATATTAAAATACTTCATATAGGAGATGTAGGCCAACTCCTGATCGCCGTCCAGGCGATATTCCTCAGCTTTCAGGTACAGTTTTCTTGCGGTGTTAAGTAAACTGCAATTTTAAATACTGTTAACATCAGCATTTTATATTTCACTTGAGATGCATATGCGGGTGCTCCGCCTGAGGTTGGGTTTGCGGTCGGGCTTCGCGTCATGAGCGTATATGTGTGTGTGAGCTGGTGTCTACTTACATTTTGATGCTTTTGCTGCGTATAGGTGGTATTATGGTCCACTTTTCCAGATCCTCCAGCCTGTTGGCTAAGTGTAGCTTCTTCGGTTGTGTCATCGTGTCCTCTTTCGCAGGCCTGATATCCTCCTTTGTCGTGTTCTTATTTTGCTCCGATTTTAGTGGGTGAACTGCCGACCGTCAGAGGCAGAGCTAATTTTTACAAGTGTCTGTGTATTTGATTGTGTTTGTGAACAGAAACGGAGCTGTTACTTAACATAATACTGCAAATAACATAAACATTCGATGAACAATTTCTTTTATCGAAATATTTGTTAGTTTATTCGGCTTTCACAAAGTAAATGTACTGTTAATAATAATAAAAAAAAAGTGCACTTCTTCCACTATTGGCTGGAACGTTTATATAAGCATTATAAAAGTGAATTTGTTGCTAGATCCGAAATCAACTCCAGAGAACAGCTGTTAGCAGTGTGACCAGTTCATGATAATTGAAAAATACCAATTTTTCTTGAATAGCCTTTTATTTCAAATGTTGTAAGAAGATTTGAAATCTATGTATTTGATAATTTGTAATCAAATTAATGACTTATTAATAATCATTAATAACTAATTATTAACCCTTGCATGTATGTAACAAAATTTCTTTCAAAATTGGGTGCGATAGTTGTGGTGGAAGTTCGATAACTCGGAGTACGGATCATCAAAATTACAAAAGTTACAGAAAGTCAGTCAGAATTGGAGATAATCCTTATAGCTGTTAACGAAAACATATGTAATATGTTTAAGTATTCTGTAGCACTGTGTGGAGATTGAAGAAGAACTCTGGGAAGGGTATAAATATATGCCAAAGATACATATATTTTAATCATAATCTGATGAAAAACTGTATTACAAAATTAAAACCTAAGATCTCAAACATTTTTTGCTTTTTACAATTTTGTTGTAATTTTTATACCCTTCGACCATGGAAAATAGTCAAAGAAGAGTAAACTAACTTCGTGCAATATATTTAACAGGGAAAAGGACGCGTGGCATAGCTCACAAGTTAATACATACATATATTCTTGCCATGTCCGTCTGTCTGGGTGAAAGCCCAACGTCAGGTGTAATAAGAGCTACGGACAAAAAAATTTGAGATAAAGTTTATTTCAAATGTTAGATGCCACGCTCACCGCCCACGCAAATTGGTAATTGGCCACTATTAGAGAGAGTTTGTGTCCTGTTTGTAGTTCGGAATTATTGAGGTCTTCCAAAATTGGGCAAAGGATATCTTATTGTCGCGCGTGCCCAACTGTAACGTTCCTTTGAAGTTCAATGGAGTTATAGAATCGATAGAATCCTGAATATCTTTGGTTGATCAAAAACGATAGATGCCACTAGCGATTGATATCATTCACTACAGCAAAAGAATATAGTAAGAAACAACCATCAGCATATCGAGAGAAATTTTTTGTTTTACTGAGTGCACTTTATTACAGTGCACTTTATCCTTGTAAGAGGCTTTTACTAATCAATCCAAGTTTGATGTGCTTTTGGTCGTTCCTCATTAGAGTAACGAAGAACCACCTGTTTAATGAATTGTTTTACTTTGTTGATATCGGTAAATAGACCAGGCAATGCAGAATTATTGCAAGCGGGTCCATAGGCCACTACACCACAAAGTTCATCGTCGATGGTTACCGGGCATCCAAAATCGTAAACACACTCGTCGGCATAGTCAAACGCATGGGTACAAACAACAGTTTCGTCCAAAGATATTGAGGTATAGTATTGTGAGCACTCCATTTTATCAACTCGTGAAACCTGCTGCGTAACAACCTCTTCATTCTTTGCGCCACAACCAACAACCGTCAGTTTTTGGTTCGATTCCGAAGATTTGGTACAAAGCTGGACATAGTCACTATGATAGCCAGGCATCGGACGAACCAACTTAACAACGGCAATATCCATATAATTCGTAAAGCTTCCTAACGAAGACAGTGTCGATCAGTGCAAACTCATTGCCAGACAAAAACTCAACTCTCAGACTGTCTAACTTCTGCTTGTACTTGTGCATGCAGCTGGCGGAAGTGAGTACATAAAGTTCTCTATAGTAGGAGGCCCCGCAGGCGAACTGATCGCCGTCCATAATGCGCAGCAGCCAGGGGCCCACATACGCATTGTTAGTCGTTTGATAACCATCGGTATTCACCGTTATTATCGACGGCTTCACTTTAATATTATGCGTTTCATCTGATGATTTCCCTGTTCTGTAAGCTCCTGTCAGATGAGTCCACAGCAATAAGTGTAGAGCGATAGATTTGAACTTTTGAGGTTTGATTACGACTGTTTGAGAGAACGATAAGTTCCATAGAGTTTCGTTTAATTTTCACAGTTAACTTGATTTGAAAAGCTGATTATATAACATTAAGAAAACGACAAATTAGCACACATAGTAAATATACAGTTATTTACATGTGTGAAAAAGTTATGTATATACACTGCATGGTTGTTAAATAGGACAAAGAATCTGTTTTCAATCACCGGATGCTTCAAAGCCAAACATATTAGAGATTTAATTTGTCTATTTTTCAATATTCTAAACATTTATTTCATTTTTTTCTAAAATCTTAAGTCCTGTAGATGTTTTTCTACGGATGATATATAAAACATGACTTTATGGATATTTGTATAAATACCGGGATTTGTTGTGTTCTGACAACTTGAACCGAACGATGCAACGCCGCAAAGTTCGTTCTCATAAACCAATGGTGAACCGCCGTCAAAGAGACAAAGTTTGCGATCTTCGGGTTGCCTAACGCAGATGACGGTATCCGATATAAATCCACTGGAATAACTCTTCTTACATTGCTCTGTGTCCATGAGGGGCACCATATCGGTTTTAGGGTATTGCGACGGCTCTTGAATTACAATACTATCATAACCCCAGGCAAATGCACGATACATCATTTCGGGCTTAGGTTCGACGTTACATAGTTTGATGAACTCTATCATTCTGCCCTGGATAGGACGTCGTATTTTAATAACGGCAATGTCCATATTTGGGTTAGACGATTGATATTCATTTGGAATGTAGACAACATCGATCTCTGAAAAATTGTCAACCTCGTCGACGTCGAATGCAGTACCTTCAACTATTGCACCGTCTACATAATATCGAAAGGGCTCCATGCAACTGGCTGATGAGATAACCAAATATGGTGAATAATAAGATCCGCAGCAGGAGAAGCCTCCCTCTGAATTGTGAATCTGCAGTAGCCAGCCACCCATATTTTGGCCCGTGTTGGTTTTCATTCCACCCCATTGACGCTTACTGGGAATTGTTTTACGCGTTATTGAGTGTTTGTATATTTTACAAAACCCAGTAGACAGCCAGATCAGTGAAAGAAGTATCCATAGTTTCCACATGTCGCTGTATCTGGATAGACAATTGTTTAGAAATTCGATAGTATAATGGCATACTTTATAAAGTGGAACCTAAACAAATTACTCCTGATTCGATTCGTTTGTTAAGTTACGTAAATTATACCCGTGGCAAGCTAAATTTGAATAAACTTAATCAGATAATCTATAGGAAACTTCACGCTGAATTTGGTGTGTTCAGCTTTTGGAATAGCTATGATTCCAACGATTAAATGAAAGAAAAACAGTGGGATAAGGCTTAATGATAATGACCAACAAGTAAAGAAGATTCTTATAATACAGGAAGTAATTAAAAATCATTAAAACAGTTTAAAATTTTTATGAACATAAGCTGGTTTGAAGATTACAAGTCGGTTGATCGAAAGCCCATTTGAATCTGAGCTACAGTGAGTAGAATAAAGTCCCTAACTTTATTCACATCTGTGTAGATAGCTGGAAACTGCGGGTGAAAGCACGAGCTGCCTTCGGATACAATGCCGCAGAGTTGATCTTCGTATACCAACGGACTTCCAGGATCGTAAAGACATTGGGTTCGGTCTTTTGTATCAAATTGTACGCAAAATATTGATTTCGATAGGACAATATCCCTTCCTTTTGACCATCCCTTGTTGCAATTCTCCAAGCTAATGCTGGGCACTGGCTTTACTATTACATCTGACGATAGTTGTAATATAGTAAAGCTGCCGTAACCCCAGCCGTAAGACTTCATTTCCATATCTGGTGTTATTTTAGTTGCACAAAGTTTAATAAACTCCGTTCGTTTGCCCTTAATGGGGTTCCGTAATCTCAATACAGCAACGTCCATATAATTTTTGCCATCCTCAAATTCAGGTGGTGTATAATATGTATCGATATTGGAAAAGTTATCCTCATTAGGTAGCATTACGTCAGATTCGGCAATGAGACCACTCACGGCGTGACGATACGGGAACATGCAACTGCCGGATGTAACGACAACCAGTGAAGCAATATATGCACCACCACACGCAAAATTTCCATCACTATTCACGATTCGTATTACCCAGCCTCCTACACCCTGCGTATATTGACGAGTTTTTGGGAGTGTGGCTAGCCCTATATGGTTTTTATATACTTTACACAAAACTTGTGGAAGCAAAATTGCTAAGACTATTTGAGAAAGCCACATATTTTTCTTCATGGTTGCTGCCAAATGTTAACTGGTTTACCCTAATATTTAGCTGTCGATTATATACATTTGCTTTATTAGATGCGGTCAAATATATTATAATCTGAAATCGTTTGCATGTTATAGAGTTACGGAGATTTTTCACACTTTTGCAAACGGTATCTTCATTTTTGCTAAAACTTTGCAAGGAACAATTAATACCTCCATACTATCAAAAGATATTTTTATGTAATAAATATGCTTTAATAAATCAAAAAACGGAAACAGAGTAATCGGCTTGTCATCTGTTGATGAATACTTTAAACTGCAATTCAAACGAAGAAACGAAATTCACAGATGTTTTGCAAACGAACGTTCCGTGCAGTGCAGTGCTCCTATGTGGAGATTTCAAGGTTTATAATCGTAAGCCCATTCGAATCTTAGCCTCAGTGATCAGTATAAAGTTTTTAACTTTATTGATGTCTGTATAGATAGCAGGCAACTTCGGGTGAAGGCACGTGCCTCCAGATACAATGCCGCATAATTGATTTTTGTAGATCAACGGACAGCCAGGATCATATGGGCACGCGATTCGATGTTTTTTGTTAAAATTTACGCAGAATATGGATTTCGATAGGACAACATTCCTTTCTTGCCATCGCATGTTGCATTTATTCCAGGTAATAGTTAGCGCTGGTTTAATTAATGCTGCAGAAAATGCTTTTGAAGTAGACATGCTTTTCTGGCCCCAGCCGTAAGATTTTAATTTCATATTTGGTTCAATGCTAGTTACACAAAGTTTTATAAACTCGGTCCTTTTACCCTTAATGGGAATTCGTAATGTCAATACAGCAATGTCCATATGATTTTTGCCATGCTGAAATTCCGCTGGTAAGTAATAATTATCGATTTCGGAAAACGTATCCTCATTATTTAGCATTTTTTCAGTTTTGGCAAGAAAATCACTAATAGACTCGCGATGAGGGTAAATGCAGTTTCCGGATGTAACAACCAATAGCGGAGCAATATATGCACCACCACAAACAAAATATCCGTTAGCTTTCACTATCCGTATTAACCAGCCACCCTCTTCATCTTCGTGCTTTGGCGAATATTGTCGATTTGTCGGCATGGTGGCTAGTTCAATATTGTTTTCATAAATCTTACCAGCAACTTTTTGTAGTAAAATTGCTAAGACGACTTTACAAAGCCATATAGGTTTGTTCATACTGTCAATTGTTAACTATTTTGGCGTAACATTTTGCTGTTGATTATATTTATGAGGTTTTTTTTGATACGGTGAATATATTATAATCTGTTATATTTGGCATGTAAATATATATTTATATACATATCTTTTCAGAGGGTAAGTTCATTTTGGCAAGAAGTTTGTAGTATTGGCAGAGCCCGCAAAACTAGATGTTCTTAATCAGCATTTACAAGCCAATCGATATAGCCATTTCTGACTCTCCGTCCGTCTAAAAAGCTACATAGAACTACCAAAAAAAATTTAAACATTATTGCGCGCGGGTGAAGATTATTTTTGCACTTGGCCATGCCCCCTCTGCCCTTTTAATCTATTAAAATCAAATGAGAAGTGTTGTGTTAATGATATAACGGAGTATTTGGTTAACTTAAATGTTATTTATGAAATAATCTTATGATATCCAAAGCGTGACCTGAAAGTATGCAATGAAAAAATATGTTGATAATTTTTATACCCTTGCAGGTATATTTATTTTGGCCAGGAGCTTGATACGCACCTTGCAGACATTTCTCAGCATATAAAGTATATACATATATTGAACAGAGGAATCCGTCTGTCCGTGTGTGCGTGTGTTCGTCTGTTGAAACGCAAACAAGAGTCTCAGTTTTAAAGCTATCTTGATAAGACTTAGCACACATGCTTCTTATTGCTGCACGCTAAAAATAAGTCGGAACAAGCCGGATCGGACTGACATATCGCATAGCTGCCATACAAACTATTAACTTATCAGTGCCAATCAAAGTTAGGCATAATATTCTGCATCATTAAATATCACTAGTGTAGGAACGATCGGAGGGTATAAGAACCTGCTAGGGTATAGAAAATTCGACATTCCGAAGATAGCATTTGTTCTCGTTTATTTTTTTTGTATATTATATTCTTTTTATATTTCAGATTATATTCTTTTTCAACAACTTAGCATGCGAACATGTCTGCCGGGTGAGTGAGAGTGCAAAGGAGGCAATGCAAGACTTTGTTCGGAATTTGCTGTTGGAAATTATTAGTGTCTTTATAAATTTTTTTCAAAACTGTGTGCACTTGACCGTAGCTACCTGTTTGTTTTTTTTTTTTTTTAACAAAATAGTATAATGTGCAGATTTTAACTATTTAGATTAAAATGTAATTATTGTATAATAATGATCAATAATATAATTCACATGTGTAAGAGTTATAGTTATTTAGATCAAGGAGCTATATAGATTAAGCCACATTTTTAATTAGCTTCTAAGGTTTTAATTTTTGTATTTGTTATTCTTTTTTGGTCTTTGTGAAAATTTAAACTTTGGGTATACGAAATCCCATTCGAATATGAGAATCAATGAGCAATATAAAATCTCGGACTTTCATGATGTCTGTGTAAATGGCCGGAATCTGCGAATGGAGGCATGTGGTGCCTACGGATACAATGCCGCAGAATTGATCTTCGTAGATCAACGGGCAGCCGGGATCGTAAAGGCACTGAGTACGGTCCATTGTGTCATATTGTACACAAAAAATTGAACTCGACAGAGCCCTTTTTTTATTTGCTTCCAACCATCGCCTCTTGCAAGTATCCTTGTCGATGATTCGTGCAGGCTTTATTAATGCTGTTGGCGATATAGTTAAAATAGTAAAGCTTCCGTAACCCCAGCCATACGATTTTAAATTCATATTCGGTATAATGTGAGTTTCACAAAGTTTAATAAACTCAGTCCGTTTGCCCCTAAGGGGGTTCCGTAATCTTAATACAGCAACGTCCATATAGTTTTTGTTATCCTCAAACTCCGGTGGTGTGTAAAATGTATCGATAAAGGAGAAGTTATCCTCATTACCTAACATTTCGTCAGTTTCGGCTAGAAGTCCATTCATGGAGTGCCGATATGGCTCCATGCAGTTTCCAGATGTAACAACAATTATTGGCGAAATATATGCACCACCGCAAGCAAACTGACCCTCTAAGTCCACGATTCTTATTATCCAGCCTCCTGTATGATTATGGTGCGTACTTTTATAGTGCCGAGTTACTGGTAATGTGCTTAGTCCTATATGGGTTCTATATTGCATACACAACACTTTTGGTAGTATAATTGCCAAGACGATTTCATAAAGCCACATAGTGTTCCTCATGCTGACAATTGCTAACTGATTTGCCATATCATTTTTCATTCGATTATATGTCTGCTTATTAGATATGGTAAAATATATTATAATCTGTAATATTTCCCACCCCAGGGCCGTAGCGACGCTCTCGAGGCCCTTGTGTAAAACTTCTCCCAGCTTCTTTTGTAATTGCCTTGCTTTAAAATACAGTACGTATGTTATTTTAGTTCATAAAACATTTCACAAGAAACTTAATGCTAATTATATTGATTCTTTTATTGGTTTTATATATTTTATATTTCATTCTCTATATTTTTTAAGAAATCTGTATATGAGGCCACCTTATGAACAATTGATATTTGTACTAATCAATTATTACATGGTATGTACATTCCATTACCTAAAGGGTGGAGGGAAAACCAGTAAGAAAAGCAACAGTCGCGCGGCACGCGACAGTGGGATACTCGTCGACCCATGTTCTGGTGTAGTTTAATTTGTTAAATTCATAAACATATATATAGGGACATGATTTAAAATTAATCCCGACAGATGGCGCTCGCGCTTCGCTCTCGCCCGCCTCCCTTGTTCACTGACAAAAGTACTTGGTTTTATGCACATATTTTCTTAAATAACTTATCTGTTTATTGTCCTATCGGATTGCAATTTAGTGAATACGTAGATATTTAATTCAGCTTAGTATATGTTAAAGTCAGAAAGTTTTATCTTTAATACAACGCTTACTAATTGCGTTCAAAAATTAAATTATTGATTTGCGGGGGCGGTGAGCGTGGCACCCAACATTTGAAATAAACTTCATATGCGCCTGGTACACAGAAACCTTCATGCCAAATTTGGTGTCTCTAGCTCTTATAATAGCTGAGATCTGTGTGTTCATCTGGTCATCCATACATCCGGACATCCGGACAGACAGACAGACATGGCTCAATCGACTCGGCTAGTGATCCTGAGCAAAAATATATATACTTTATGGGGTCTCCTACGCCTCCTTCTGCCTGTTACATACATTTGCACAAAGTTAGTATACCCGTTTTTTGACCATTTTCAATGGTCGAAGGGTATAAAAACTAACTTGCTAGAGGAAATTGTTTGTTACAGAAGGTGTGGAAGATCTCACAAAGTATGTTAGTAAAAATATATTGTTCAGTAAATATATGTCAATTTAACCATGTCCGTCCGTTTGAATGTCGAGATCTCAACTATTTTAAAAACTAAAGACACCAGATTTGGCATGAAGCTATCTGTATATAATAGCTTTGTCTTCTAGTAGCAGAGGGCCCCTGACAGGCGGGCCCTTGTGCACTACACATCCTATAAACGCCTCGATACGGGCCCGTCCCACTCCATTAAATGAACCATTTCTATTTATTAACTCATTGTAATAAATATACTTAATAGTATATATTTATAATGTACATGTTTATTAAATAAAAATAAAAAATTATCTGCTAAATATCACTTCAATATAGTTGTGAGATCAAAAGCCTTAGTACGTTTCTGGGAAAAGTGAAACAACATATTAACCTGTTTACGATATAATTTATTGTTATATGCCGCTAAATGAATGTGTGGTTAATAACAGAACATTATAACATATTATATTTTGTTGAAGCTGAATTTATTTTTGAAAAAGCTTGACGTCGGCGTGCGAACAGTGTCATTTGTCAGTATCACATTTGAGGCGAGTGTTTTAAGATCAATTCAGATGCATATTTATGGCGTGAATACGACAGAGTTGAGATGACATCATAAGGTTGGGAGGAGGAGGGTTGGTTTTGGTTGCGGCTCACTTGCGCACATTAAGCGTGTAGCGGTACTTTCGTAAAGAAAGCGACAGCCGCCCCAAAAATACACTCATACATACACACACAACCTCCACCAAAATTAAGTTGTAGCCCGAGATGTGTGCGCATTTATTTTGGGAATTGCGCAATTTGGGTTTCAAGTGCAAAAACTGGGCGCTGAACTCACGATTAACCAGAAACAATGTGACAACGAAGTACAGCAAAACAACAGTGACGAATAAAAAGAAGAAGAACACTTCCTGACACTGGACTCACTTACTCCGTAGGGTTTGTTCTGGATTCGATCTTCCGGCATGGCGGATGGGCTACGGCGCACGTAAGCACCTAGCACCCATCATCAGCATAGGGCAGTACTAAGCACTGTCTAATTGATAGCCCATACACGCAGTTCTATTTTGCCCAATTTCCATCATAATTTGTCACCACCAATTTGCCATGCCTAACATGTGCGCAACGTGGTTCGCACGCCCAACCTGCGGCTCAGTCGATACCCGGCAACGGGTTTCAGAACGCTATATAAAATCAGCGTATTGTCGTCATCGCGCACCTGTCGCGCATGCCGAATGAGCTCGGAGCGCGTGCGTCGTTCACTGGCGTACCTGGCAGCCGCGTAGCCTATTTGCCCATTTTGGCAAGTTCAATTGAATTTAAATCTACAAAGGCGTAATTACTAAGTAAATTAAGTCAACATAAGATGGAAGATTAGAATCAAACAATATTTGGGAACAAATAAGTATAGTATGATATAAGTGAAAATACCTAAATTTGAAATAAAAATTGTTAACTGATGGTGTTGTTACGGGACACTTTAGTAAATATTAATAGGGTGCTTGGGTGCTGAAGTTGTGTTCGAATCACACCTAATGTTAAATGAAATTCAAAAAACATTCACAAAACATTTTACCTAACTAAAGAAATCTGGGTATAGTATTATATTACTCAACTGAATCAAATGTGTAAAACGAATTCTAAATTATACGGAACTAATATAAAAAAGTACGGAACGAATATGAAAAAGTCAAAAGAACATTAAGAAAATGATCAACTAACAAATTGAACGTGTGTTTATAGTGTTAAAATGCCTTTTAAATGGTCGCTTTTTCATTCGGCATACAAATCGCGTCTTTATTTTGGTGGTTTTGCTAAGAGATAACACAGACCTTCCTTCTACAGCAAATATGTTTATGCAAATCTGCCTGAACATTTTGTTGGAAATGGGGAAAGCACACACGCATTTGCAATGAGTTCTATAGAAATGGTGCTTTACATTTGATAAAAAACAATTGAAAGTGACAAATATGGGTTTTTTTAGACTCACTGTTTGAATTCATCGGGAAACATTTTCATTTGATACTTTTCTTAGTTTTTATCTTCTTTGTTGTACAGCGAGAACACCTGTATGAGACATTGTTCCCCGCATCCCAAAAGAGAGGAGCTGCCTGAGGTGCTGAGGCTATCTGTCTGCGGTAACCTGAGATGGTTACTGATCTTAACCGGACCCATCTGTTGCTCTCGCTCCTCCGATACTGGAGATGAGGTTCAAACAGAGTAATTGACTCTTCCTGCGGCTTTGTCAGGAAACTGAGAAAAAAATGCTGCTTGAGAGTTGCCGAAATGCAGACAGATCGGAAGCAGTGCGAATATCTTTGAGTTGTCCATTGATCAGTGAAATAATCTTCCTTTGATCTTGAATTACGTGATGAGTTTTTGGTTGGGCTTGAGACTGAATTAAAAAGAATAATTTGTTGAATCTAGAATTTCCATTTCCCATTTGTGGGTGTTCCTTGGTTGTGAGAAAAGCCGTATACACACACACAGATACACACACATAGACACACATACACACACATACACACACATGCACACATGTTTAGACAGCTTCTTTGTTGGGGTTAATAACTTCGGGGGCTACGGCGTAACCCGATACCGGGCCACATCTCGAAAGGTGCATGACCCAGCTTTCAGAGTCTGGCGCATAGTTCCCCAGCTTTTTATGTATGTAAGTGTAATCGAAGCTGTTGGAAGAAGTGTCTGGCTAATTGTTGCTAAGCAGCATCCTTATTCCCTTTTCAGAGTGACCCCATTTGTTGCGTTAGAAACGAAAGAGAGGGAGAGAGAGTGAGAAAAAAATACCGTCATAATTTGATAAAGAACACCGCAAAAGGGAACAATTGCAAGCGTGACGGTTCCATTTAAACTATGAAAACGTTTAATTAATACCCTGCTATTAGATAACCTAATCTAAAAGGGAGGCTTTACTCTACCACACTTAGCTAGCCGGCTAAATTGTATCGTTGCCCAAACCTCAAAACGCATTTCCTACATCGAACTTGTTGTAAAAGGACCTTGCCACAGTTCGATGCGGTTTGTTGGTTGTCTGTTGTGTTTGGTTCGATGCGGTTCGATTGGTTCTTGTGTTAAACTTTGATATTTCGTTTTCTGAGGCACGTGCAGATGATAGAAGACTACGGCCATAAAAAGCAGGAAATTAAATGTATTTGAGCTAACATTCTTGGGGAGTGTAAAAAAAGTTTCGGCAGAGTGGAAATTGAAGGTAAGTGACATATTTAGCAATATGCACTTGAATCTCTGTTCCGTAAGTAAGCTATTAAACAACATAAATAGGAGCTTAACTTATGTTTTGGATTATATTATATAGCAATAAATATTTTATGTGAGGTATATTCAAAACTGTAACTTATTCCAAGCTCTATTGGAATAACATTTTACGAATTTTAATAAACTGTATTGATTTAAATTTGTAATGTATGAATGTATAGTACACTGAAAGATACATTTCAATCATTCAATACTCTTAAAAGTATGTAATCTTTCAGTTGCCCCAAAGTGAATACGCTTCCTCAGCAGCTGCTTGGAATGTTCAAAAGTTAAGCGAAAAGTAGCCAAAAAATTTACAACTTTGTAAAGTTAGGATTTGCCAAGTTTTTGGCACAATTGCATTGGAATTTTTTGGCCAACTTGCGTGAAAAGTTTGTGCTACACTTTCACTGCAAGAGCATCAACAACAGCAGCAAGAACAAACACAACAACAACAGCAACAATATGCCAACAAGTGGCGCTGCCAATGGGAGTTACGTCATCTTAGCCAAGCCCCAACCAGAGACGAAGTGTTGCCGAGTAACCGCATGCATGTTGTGTTTATCACCCCAACCCCTCGAGCCACTCGGCAACCCAGCAAACAGAGTTGGCCATGCAACTCGAACTTGTGTGCAGGAAGTCAGTTAGTTGCGAACCGTTGAGGATGCGCGTACGATGGGAAAAAAATGAAAACAGAAAACAGTTTCGCAACGAACGCAGCTCGCAGCAGACGCAGCGGCATGCGCAGATGCCTGTGTTGTGTCCACATCCTTTTTCGACTCGTAGTGGCAAGTTCGTGTTGTGCTCGTTCGGTTTCACATTGTTCGGCTTGTTGGTGGTCGCTGCATCAACTCGTTACGTTTAGTTTTGAAGTAAAAACTTGCCGCACTTTCGAATCAGTCTTTGCCGACTTGTTGTGCCACTTGCATAGTACCGACTGCTCGCAAGAAACTTGAAGAGATAACAACAACAAATACATATAAACAATTTTAAAAATAATAATAAAAGCTAATTTCATTTTAAGTGTCATTTAAAATGAATAATTAACAAAACAATTGCTGTCCCAAATTATCGTACAACATTTTTACGAACTGTCACGCGTTGTTTGAGTGAAATTCAAATTTGTTTTACGATCTTCGTTTTTGGCTCCCGTCGATTAACTGAGTGAGTTTTATTTGAATATCAATTACAATTAATATTATTTTTTCGCTTAATTATTCGTTGGCTTCGGCTTTGATGTCAGCTCACTCGTAAATTGTTTTCAATTTCAAAATATGCATCGCTTTTGCGGTCGAAAAGTTGTGTTAGCCGTGCCATTATAATTGAATAAAATTCTTGTTGGTAGTTGCGGTAAAAGTCCATTAAGGCGATTAGCTGCTGTAAACCGTTTAGATATACATAAAATCTGGCGATTTTATAAATATTTTGGTATCACTTCTGTTTATCACTTAAAGGCTTTGTAAGTTGAAAGCAATAATTGTATTGCATTATAAACTTTAAGTTTGAACAAAAAAAAGCATTAATATCAAAAGCATTTTCACGATATTCACAGAGTTTGAACTGATTAATTAATAAAAAGTAATTGAGAAAATGCCCTACACATCTACTGAAATATAACTTATGTCATAGAATATTTGCAACATATCATTATTTGGTTATTAAGAATAATTACCAATTGGTTAAGTATATTTTTATGTATGAAATCATAAATAATTAAGTAGGACTCTTTTCTAAAAATGTTATATTAAAAATTGTAGATGAAAAATCAAATTAAACGAGAATAGTGTAGTCAAGCTCCTCAAACACAACTGAATAGTGGTTTAAATGAATTGAAAGTAATTCTCAAACATATAATATTTTGTTAGCCTTAACAAGGAAGAAAAGTATTGTGGTATATGTTATTGTGTATATTCAATATTATGTCTCCAAGTAAAGTCATTCGAAAATCAAAACTGGTCTTTATAGAAAAACCTTCATTTCGGACTATTCTTCCTTTGGCAGCTCTATGTTACAGTGTAGTAAATTTGGTTGCAAAATATTTAAATATCATATACGCATTTAAAAATGAACAAATAAGCAACACAGATTGCGCTATAAATGTTACTCATACTCTGTAAATATTTTTGGATAAGTCAAATTCCTTGCAATTTGAAACCTTTCGAAAATCCATACAATCGACCCTCGGCCACATCACTGTAAGCTTGCACGAGGGGCAGAGCTTCCTCAGAGCCGGACGTTCTGCTGATTTGATTAGCACGGCATCGTGTTGAGCTAAAATGAGAGAGTAAGATTACGGTTAGGTGGTGGGCGGGGTAAAAGGCTTGGAAGTAAGAGGGGTGGGGGGGAGACTCGGGAGATGGTTACTGAGACTTCAGCTGTATGCGGGCAGCCATGAAATTTTAATTTAACTTTCTCCGGAATGTCCCCGTATGTGCAAGTGGATGAGGATGTGTGTTACATATCTGTGTGTGCGTGCGTAATGTCCCCAGCGCGTGTGTGTGCATGCTAAAGTCAAACATTAACATTATGTGCTATGTGCGAAGGAAAGGGAAACTAAAAATAAAGACAATGCAATTTTATTGCGCAATTTCGCAGCACCAACGTCTTTGCAAATGATTTAGGAACGGTTGTTGGGTAGAAATTGTGGGCCTGGATCGACTGTCGGTCAGAATGTGAGGAGGAAGAGTGTGTGCAGGAGAGAGATGGCTGGTTAATGACAGGTCGGCGCAGGCATCGGCATTGACTGGCGCTGTGGTAATTTGCCAATGAGACGTGTTCGTCCTGCTCCTGCTGCTTAATGTTGCCTTTTAGCGTTGTTTTATATCGGTTTGCTTACATTCAATTAGGCGAACGCACGAGCGACTCGCACAAGCCAATGGAAAGGATAACATGAAAATGAAAAAAAAAAAAATACATGAAAGAAAAGTTACCGTCAGAATGTGGAAGATTTGATACCCTGACAACTTATGGCGGAGGTCTTCAACAACTGTTCCAACGAGTTTGAATGGCAGCTTTATTTTATTTATTGTGATGTCAATATCATTTTGACTGCAGACTATTTAAAGCGAACAAAGCAGATGTGGTTAGTTTGCCACATCTTTAAAAAAACAATAAGTATGCTAATTTGCCGATAGTTTTTATGGCAGCTGTTCCCACTTATTAATAGCACGAAGTAATAAAAAGCATTTTGTACGATTCGCATACTATCAAGTCGGAGATGTCGCCGTCTGTTTAAGTAGAATTCTGGGCCAAATTAATATACCCTATCTAAGGGCATAAACAAGACCCAAAGACGGACAAAGGCCGAAAGAAAATAACAAACAGCAAACAGCTGACAAAAACAACTACAACAATTGTTGCTTCCACTTACTTTATTCTTGTTTCGGTCTTTCGCTCGAGTCCTGCCACAATGTGTGTTTAATTGTATATTACGTATACGCCACATTTGACGCATTGTGGGTGTTGGCCCAGCCGTGTCCACTGTGCTCCACTCCACCCTCTGTGTCGTGTTGTGTTTTGTGGAGAATATATTTTAATTAGCACATGTGACAATACATACACACATCTGAAAGTGTATGTAAGTGTGGCTTGTATTCATAGGTAGTAAATGATTGTGTCTGTTTACTTTAGCGTAACGCAGTTGTATTCGTAGTTCTATTTGTTTCGGTCAAAGGGTATAACATACGGGGTTAATCTCTTAAGTGTCAAATCTGAAAACATATATAAAGAAATTATACATCTTATAAACCAATGTCGAAAAGAGTTAAACATTTTGTTATTACGTTTATTTCATCGTGCAAAGTACACTAAACTTTTCAAAACCCTTCTACAGGGCATTTTATAGTCAACACTTGTGATTCTTTTCTTTACAAATTATTATTACAGCTGAAATTTGTCGAAAATGGTTTTTTTTATGGACTGTGACTATAATTGCGCCAGTTTAATGAATTGCAATGGCTACATTATAAATGATAAATTGTCAAGCGAGCGGGTGCTAAATTTACGATCAAGCAAATGAAACTTTTAATGCGTTTAATGATTGGAGCATTTAATAGGCCAAATAGCTATTTATTAATAAATATTCGTCAGAATGTTTTGCAACTCGTGTCGGTCATTAGGCGTGTGCAACTTCAACAATTGCAGCACATGATATATGCGTATTTGAAGTTGAAGAATACATACTCAGCTGGGGAAAGTCCGAAAGTCCAAATGTCAGAGTCATTAGTTGGCCGTCATATGTAATTAAAACTTACGTAATCTTAGAAAGAATAAATTTGAGACCAAGAAATAAATAAAGTCAGCTTAAACGATTCCGCTATTTAGTGGATAATTGAAATTAAGGTTAAAGGAAAGGCATATTTTTGAATTGTTGACTTTGTTGAATTGTTGTTAAGAATTCAAGAGTGACCAAAAGAGGCAACTTTTTAAATAATTAAATTTTGTGGAAATAATACTATGTTAAATACTTTGTTTGTTTTCATTTTAAATGTCTTAAGCACAACTTTGCTCTGTTCTTTTGGCATTCTCATAATATAGTGACGCTGCCGCTCTCTTTCCGCGTTTACAACAATCTTTTATTGATAGATATACCGACAGGGTTATCGTTAACTAATTCGATTTACGATAGTGTATTGACTAAGGTCACACTTAAATAACATAAGACTTGACATAATAAGATTTTACTTAATATTTTATTTTTGAGGCAAGCCAAAGTTCACTCAGCTTTCTTTCTTGTTATTTTAATATACATAAAGTCGTCATAAATGTATTTAATGTATCTTTACAATTGTATAAATTTGTAAACTTAAAACTTGCCATAATTGATTCAATTTGAAGGCCATTCAATGTCGTTTTCTGCACATTTTGCGGTTCAACGCACTTGCATTTTTTATTTGACCAGACAAGCCACAAGCAGAAGGACAATGACGCGCTGTTGTTGTTGACAGCGTAGCAAACCCATGTCCATTTGGATTATTTTTTTTCTCTCTAATTACACACGCACCTTTGGGCCATTTTACGAATGCTTCAACGCTTCATTATGTGGCATTTAAGAGGGCATTTGTAATAAAAAAACATTTGGCAAAAAGAAAAGATGTGAGTTCACAAAGGTAAAGCTAAAAGGTGAAATTTTTGGAAATAACAGGTTCTCGAGTGCGTTGCAAGCTTTCATTGCGATTTTCACGCTTGCATGGCTTTTTACGCTAAAATGGCTGTTGCCTTCTTTCGTCATTTGTTGCTGTTCTATGTATATTAGGGACCTTCTCGTATGCTTTCTCTTTTTGCGTAGCTCGCTTTGTTTCTTTGAGTGTCTACAAAGTCAGAATCATCGTTAAATATTTAACAACCTGAATGCACTCACACATTTATGAAAGTGTAAATATTTAATGATGAATGCCTTTTTGCTTCAGACCGACACGGGCAGCCTGGCTTGCTCACGCTCTCACCTTGCTATTAGTTGCAGGTACTAAACGCCGTACACTTCCTTGGTTGGGAGTCCTTGATAATGTGCGCGCCGTGGCAGTGGCGGTCTACCTGCCCTTTAATGGGCCTCGATAGCGGTTTATTGTAATATGCGGCGTATGCGTAATGCGTTGTGTTCTGCCCCCCTGCACGGCAAATGGATGTGCATTATTAATTGAAGGTGTTTTTAGTGTACAGATTTTGATTGGGTTAGCTAACAATTCGATTGTTCAGTTAACATTTTGCACTGCTAAGTGAGGGAGGCAATATTGACTATTATGGTTTTTCTAGTACCCTGAGCAGATGATACTCTGTTCTTTTTAGCTTCCCTATTTAAATAACTTTTTAGCCACACGTCGTATCCAAATGTTGACCCAAGACATAAAACCCGCATCTTGCTTAGTCGAATAACCTTTTTTGCAAGCAACCTGACCACGTAGACGATCAATGCGGTTGCCCAAAATACTAACATACTTTTTAGTAATTTTTGTGGTTATAATTCATATTTTATAATTAATAAAAATACTTCACATTGCCTACACAGAGCGCAGGCAAGCACATCGCACTCATAATTAAATTCATGATAAATGAAAGGCGACGTGGTGCGAAGGAGTTGCCCAAAGGACAACGTCGCGACTGTTAATCAACTCACGCAGCTGCAGCTGGGGGCAGGGTAAAGAGAGGTATGCGACGTGAGGCGAACGCAAGTAATGAAAGCCATTAAAAATGGCGGCGGTTTAACTGGGGAAAATCGATACAATGGAAGAAGAAAGTACGTGGACGTCAAAAGTGAAAACTGATAAAATGCAGCTTACCACACACTAGTGAAAATATATATTGTATGTGGCCAGGACTTGCCTTAGTCGGTATTTTTTATAGTTAGCAAACACAAAGTGACCCACACAAACAAAAACACACACACGCACACATACACAGTCACACACATGTACCTAAAAAACACCTGGCAACTAGGGGTATGTCAGCACAGCTCGTGCTATTATTCATATTACGAGGCATGGTCGGGTCTTTGTTTGATTCCTCTATACCAGAAACTACATCCATTTATTTACCTCACCCAGAAAATTACAGTGAACAGCGTTTGTTGTTGCTGTTTTTATAGTATCATTGTGTTATAAGCAAAAATAATTGGCACATACGCTGAATAACGCATCAGTTTTCGTTATTGAACCCATTTTGTACAGTTAGGTTAGTCGAACAATTCTAGTGAAACTGGAAACTGTATTTCTAAAAACAAGTTTATCTCAAGAAAAATTAGTGAGCATTTACAAGAAATGTATTCATTAAAAAAGAATTCAAAAACACTCTTCTTCGAGACATTTGTTGATATGTTTTATTGCATTACACGCGCTTCATTTATCAGGCTAAAGATTGAAGGATAAGCTAATCAATCGAAGTTGACAAACACCTTTGACCTGACCCTGGTACAACATTGCGTATGCGCATTTTCTGCGTTTTTTGCATTAGAAAATACGCATCTCGGTGGGTTAAGAAAGAAAACACAACACAAAATCGCAATGGGCAACACACGCGCTAACGCGACACATACTCAGACAGCCACTATGGAACAAGAACAACTTCTGACCCTCTGTCGGGTGTCTCGAAGTTGACAACTTGTCCCACACAGTGCAGCACAGCGGCGCACACTGCAAGTGCAAGGATAAAGTGCATTAAAAATTCATTAGATATATGCATATATATAATATATATGTATACATAGATATACGCTGTATATTTATATATACCCGCTCAAGGGAGCGTGGCGAGAAAGGAAGAGAAACAAAGAGCGTAAAAGGAACTGCGCCATAGTGGACTAAAAAACAAAAACAAGCTACAAAATTGCTGGGCGGGGCAAAGAAAAACAAAACATTTGATTTACGCAGCTTGAAGCGAAGGCGCAGCGGCGTCTGGGACTGACAAGACGCCCCACAGTGCGGACAAGGCGTCCTCTAATTGGCACAAATTTTGTGCACTGATGCCACATGCCAGATGGCCACATGGCCACATGGATGCATGCTGGTCACTCGTCGCGCTGCTTTGACATTTTCATGCCGAGCACGTAGCTGGGCAAACTAATGGAATTAAACAAATTGTTTGATCTAGTCTGGCCAGCAGGAAATGTAAATTTTCAGCGCGTGTCAGTGGCAACACCAGGGGGAACAGGAGCAGCTGAGCTGACACTCCTTTTCGAGTATTCACTGCAATTAGATTCCACCACCACCTGCCACCTGGAACTGGCAAATTGGCCCGAGGCGTTGCTACTTATTCAACTGGTTTCACTGGGCACTGTGGTACGTGCTATTGTCATTGTGTTTGGATATTATTATATCTTGCAGACCGAGCAAAAGGGGGTATATAAGCTGAGTGTCACATAATAAAACATGGCTGACTATATAGTAATGACTAATTTTTTCATTTATCTTGAAGAAATAAATGCAACTTGATTTCGCATACATGTTCAGAGATATATTTTGTATGCAGATTGGTTTCTTGTTTGCATAATACTGAAAATGGGGTTTATTCTCTTTTATCCTCTACCTCACGATACCTTAACGTACATCAATTTCAGTGTATTTGCAATTCATTTCGTTTCCCAGTGCATCCAGGGTATTTAGCGGGCGTGCACATGCCTCTGAGGGAGGCAATTCCGTTCGTTTTTTTTTGTACTATGTTTGCATGGCCAGGCGAATGTCCTAGCAATCGTCAAGTTCATTTGGTTTGTGTTGTTCTTGAACTTAATTCCACAACTGTGCACAACAACTGTGGCAAATAATACACTTTCGCTGCTCGCTCTTGCTCCCTTTTCAGTTCTCGCTCGTCTCAAGGTTCGATGACATTTGTCGAGCGCTCAATTTGATTAAGTGCGGAGTGTGCACGCTATGCTCAAGGCTTGGGTATCAAGCAGTGGAGAGAAGAGAAGCAGGCCGTGGGGGGAGGACCATGGTGGCGTGGTGGAAACGTTGACTAGAATGGCGACCAAATGCAATTATCTGCAAGCTTGCAGGAGTCTCACGACGCGTGCTCAATGCCAGTCCAAATTGCATTTGAGTACTTGCTGGTTTATCAGCTGCCAGTCTCAGTCCAGCCTCTCCCCCGCTTCTCCCTCTTTCTCTTTCTCACTGATACTAACCGGCATTTGAATGGCAGTCTGTGATTTGATACAGCTGCCCAAGCACGTTCTTAAATACGAGTCTTAAAGTTGCCCCGCCTCCGATTGCGTTCATATTATAGCATACATTTGTGCGAAGGTGAAATGTCCGCTCAAGTGGCCTGTGCTCTCTTCCTACTCTCTATTCCACTTCGCCCCCATGATTCTCTTTGTTTAAATAAACTGCCACTAAAACAAAATATGCTACTGTCACACTACAAGCAAGAGAAATGAAAATACCTTTGTCCCTGTGCGAAGATAACACCAGCAACAACAACGACAACAACAACCGCAGTAACAACAATAACAACAATTGCGTCAAGGGACAAGCCCAAAAACAACCCTGAAGGGTTTTACATTTTTCTCGTGCTTTTGCAGTTAGAACAGGCGTTGACAGAACCTCAGACCACATAACATTACACACGTTGTGGCCTGGAAAATGTGTTGTTTTTTCTTCGGTGTTTCCCCTCTCCGGTCTTCGGTCTCCATATGCATCTAGTTTGCTGCATTTTTTTCGCCCAGCTACGTGTGCTGTACGCATGCCTGAGATGCCTGGTGCTAAGCAGATAGCGTAAGTAATGACGGCAATTTGCTTAAATTTGTTAAAAGATCGTTGACTATAACCTTAAATATGGTTTCTAAAGTTAAAGCAAGAAGAGTTTCCATTTTTGTTTAAAAATAAAGGAATGCATTGCTTGTCTTATTTAAATCATCTTTTTGAGCTGCATCATCACACACTTTACATAGCTTAGTACCAAGTAAAACCCAAGATAAAATACAAAGCTGTTTTGAGGAAAGCTGAAAAAATTACCATAAAAGAGCTTCATAAACTCTTGAGAGTGTTGTGCGCACTTGACAAGGACAAACAAACGCAAACACTTGTAAAATAATCACACATACACTTACACAGACGCACACCCACTCTTGCGTACACTCACTCACACTTATTTGTGATGTGTGTGCGCGCGTATGTATTTTAATATTATTGCCGGCCATAATTGCTCAAATAAAACAGTTGACAGCGCATACCAAAGGCGTGTGGTTCAAGTGGGCCTGGCAACTAAAGTAGTCACAAGCGCAATGACATTCAAATTAAGTCAAACGGCAACAGAGGCAACCAATGTACACAGCGACAGCCTCATAACAAGAGGCTGCCATGTTATTTGATTCGTATGCTAACAATACGCCCGAAATTATGCAACATCAAATTACGGCAGTCAAACAGGACGACAAGGCGACGACTGCTGCAGCTGACAGAGGCGGGGCACGCTCTGTTATTCCTTAGCTGCTTGTTAAGGCAAACTTTACGTATTTGTTGTTGTATATTATCTTGTTACCCATTCGCGAAGGGTGTGATGAAATTTGTGTGGCTCAGGTGGAAGTCCAAATTATTAAGTAGCTTTTGCTGAGTAGATTTGTAACCTATTTTACTAGATCTTCGGAGACCTAATGTAGTTTGCTTAATGTAATCCTTATACTCTTTGGGGTTCGACTTACTAAGCTTTGCAGTTTGTAAAAAGTGTATGTTGCCTGGTGTTTTACTTGAGTTAGTTTGTTTTTATCCTATTGCAGATATATTGTGAGCTATCAATATTAGCTTACCATGTTTAAATGAAATAGTACTGAAAGTTGAGGCCTAATAATATATTTTATACACTGGGTATTTCACCGTCACCCGTACTCTGTCCCTACTATGCTCTGTTGTTGTATCCCAACTAAATAAAGTTCCCATGGAGCATGGACGCCCTATGGCCTCAACTCGGTCAACATCGCAGCACGAGCTACGCTGCTTCAAATTGAAAATACAGCCAACAAAACGTTTGCATGACTGCGGGCATTATGATTATTTTGTTTTTCTGTTTTGTTTTCATTTTGTTGTGTTTCTGTCATTTTTTATTCAAACTTTTCGTTGTCTCAAATTTGTTTTAATTTAATTTTTTTCTGCACAGCTCCGTCACTGACTTTTATTCAACATCTCAGAATGTTGTGCTTTTTGGTCAGCCTAAGAACATTGCAAGAAAAGGACAAGCAAAGAAATGAACAGTTGATAACAAAAGAACAGAAATAGGAGAATGATCAAGTTTTTTGGTATTTATCTTTCATTTATAATTTGCAGCTAGGCAATATATATAGCCGACGGACTATATACGGTTGTAATACTGTGTGGGTGCCAAACATGACAGCTCAGTACGTTATTCTGTTTGCAAGTCTTCAGGGTGTCCAGGTTGATAAGGCAAAAGCACCAGCTAGTGGGCTTTTTAAGTATGACTCACACATACAATCACACGAAAGCGTGGGCAGTTAGTCGGCTTATGAATGAAATTTGTCTTGATTCAGTGATGTAAAAAGAGGCAAAATACAATTTTTGTTCAGCTTAGCTCACTAGATATGGGATTGGGATATTGTATTATATTCACATCAAACGTACTCAGAGAAGGGGCAGTTCAATTATATAATCCTTGCAGAAGTAACGCAATAGTCGGATTAGCTAGTTGAGTTTGGCAGGGCGATATTTGAATACATTTCCTAAGGAAATCATTTTTTGGCATTTAAGAAACATTATTAAATAATAAAAAAACTGAAGGTTCTTTTGTTAGCTAAATTAAAACAAAGGTTCTAAACAAAATCTCTTGAAGTTACAATTCTCTTCCTATGTTTCAAACCATAATTTTGTTATCGTTAAACAATTAGTCTGAAAGGAAACATAACCAATTCCAATCAATTTGTTGGAAAATTCCTGTGTTACAGTTTACTCAAGAATATCCTCATATCAAAGGCCCTTCAGCTACCTCTCAACTACATTTTCTTTTCGCCTGAAATTCATGAAATCATGTTATTTTAAATGTCGATTGTCTATAAACTATATAATAATATATAAAAATATTCGTAAATTTTTCTTCCAACTTTACTCCCACAAAAAGCAAAAAAAAAAACTGTTAGACAACAATCGAAATTTATGCATATGAGATGATAAATAATAAAAAATGTTATATCAGATTTTTGTCTGATGCTTTTCCTGTTGTTGTTATTGTTGCTATTGAAGGGCCTTTTGTGAAAATGTTTTGCCTAAAAGGCAATGTTTCTTAAGTATTCCTTTTGTGCTCGCGCGTCTCAAATTGTTGGCGTAGTAGGCGAGTAGTGAAGACTCTGATTGTGATTCTGGCTGCTGGCTGTCGGTTCCTGGCACTTGATATGCAAATTGTTGGCTGTCATGAAAATATGCACATTAATTTTCAAGGCTTTTTGCGCGTATACGGAATAAACTTTGGTATATGTACTGGGTACGTCAACTGAACGACCGTGTTTTGTTCCAACTCACGTGTAAAACGTTACACGAAACGTGCGATGATGGGGGAAATTGAAACTGAAAATATATGAGGACAAAAAAAAAACATCTAAGGGAGAGCCAGCGATAACGCACGTGTGTCAAGCAAATGCGACAGTTGCATGAGGGCGGACTGGGCGTGCCCTTACTGACTGCTTGTTAGTGGGTGCATAATCATATAAAAACGTTTATGTGCTAAAATAAACAATGCAAAAGCTCCTAACTGTCAGTGGCAGTTGCAAAGTGTTTGTTGTTTGTTTTTTGTTGCGGCGAATTTTGCGTATCCCGTTAATCAGCTTTTGCCGCAGTCTGGCATTGACGGCATGAAAGCCAGCAATGCGGGCCGACCACAAATGTGTGTTTCAACAAATAAACAAATAAAATACGAGGAGCATCAATCAGACACAGCTCCAACACAGTGATGCCAGCACCACCAGCAGCAACACCTTTACACATAGTCAAGTTATTAATGCCGGCTCAAGTCCTTTGGCTGCAACAACAACTACGTAATCAACATGTTAAATTTTCCGCATTTATAAGACTTCTTGCGAGAGAACAACATCTGTCTAGACCGACTCCAGTTGGATTAGCACACACACGCCCACTTACACACATTTCCAATGAAAATAATCGAAAACCCTATTGTGAAAAATTGCCTACAAGTTTGTGGAATATTTTACGCTCGGTTTAATTTTGTAAAGTTCGACTTAAAACTTTTAGTTTACGCAATATTTGCTGGCATCTATAGTTGAGTATGAGAGGATTAAATTGATATTGGCAGATTGAATATCCAAATAGCATTTGCTATTTTTATTTTATTTTTTATTTTTCCTTTATTTTTTGATCAACCTTTCCTTATTATACATTTATAAGTTTTCAAGAACATAAAAATATATATTATATCGTGTAAGACTTTGTATAGAATATAAGAAAACTGCAAGGGTATAAAAACCTTCAGCTGAGTTGTGAGAACATTTAACGATCTAATACCTAAATGATTACTAAACCACTTTCATATTACAGTTATTATTTTACTTATGAGCAGCACTTTAATTGCCATGGCCATGCCATAAGCCTTGTCAGCTCTTACTCCATATGAAGGTATTTTTTCCCAGCTGTTATTCATCACTATTTCTCGCAAATTCTCTAATACCTGTCGTAGCTGTCTTCATCAAGCTTGACCCATGTCAGTGCTCTGTGCATTCTGATGAGGTATTAAGACATGAGACCAGAAGTTCTACTCGGAGTCTCTTTTCTAGTTTGTTTTGGGTTTATTTAGTTTTTTTTCTACGTACAGCACGTGTTGCTGCACCAAATATGGATTGCTCTCTCCCATGTGCTGCTGCAACTGCCTTTGTTGTGCACACAATTTACCAGCTGCTGGCCCCAAGATAAATGCCGTAGGAACGACATGCTATTTTCCACTAAATTAACAAAAAGTCTCCTGATATGCGCATTTGCTGTCAAGTGGCTGGTAAACATTTTTCCGAGTAGTTTGTGTGTGTGTGTCTATTGTCATATCCCAGCGAGAAATTAAAAAAATAATACAAATGTACAAACTGCACACACACACATACACAGGGCTCCAATCTCAGGGGAGTCACAAAGAGCGGAAGCAGCATAAAGTGTAAAATGTTTGTGACCCAACAGGAAAGTGCAACATGGCGTATGAGTGACATATAAAACTTTAATGCATACTTTTATGTGCTGGATTGTGTCTTCTGTTGTTGCTATATTTTGCTCTGGTTAAGTAGAAGGGCGTGAGCTGCAGCCAGCGCGATATGTCACTGGGTGAATTTGGTGTGTGTGTGTGTGAGTGTGTATTTTGTGGGGATCATAAATTACGCAACCGACACACCCTGTCATGCCGAAGATGCCGTAAACAAAGCTATAAAGTTGTTAGGGCGTGTGTGTGTGTGTGTGTTAACTGACTAAGGGTAGGCGTGAGTGTATGTGTGCGAATGCATGTGTGTGCATACTTTGTACTGCGTAGCTGTGGCAGCATCTTGGCTTAAACCAAGAGCGACAGCTTAAACCGTGAAGCTGCACAAAGCGACTGCTAATTGTGTTCGTTTGTTGTGCGGCCACGTGACAGGAAATACATTTTCCCAGCCCCGTCTCCCCCTATTTGTCCATTATAAGCACTCAATTGGATTTGGCCATTTGCAGTTGTTGGAGCATTTTAACAAGTCACGAGAAGGAGATGGAGGGAGAGGTAAGTTCTTGTGCGAGTGCAATTTAGAGAAGTATGCCAAGCCGGAAATCCGTGCGCACTTTCGAGTGCATTTCCGGCAGGCAGCTGCAACAACAGCAGCAACGGGAAGGGAGGAAGGTTGTGTAGTGTAGCAAGTGAAAAGTAAAATGCAGCCAGTGGAGACGGGAAGGGAAGGCAACAGCAAGATGTGCTGCACACTTGACGCTTGCGGCGCCATTTTGCTGCAGATGTTTCGTAAAAGCTGCTAGATCGGAAATAAAATTGTCATCTTTACGGGCATTTCGAAAAATGTGACGTGCCGGAAATGGCTATAAGTTGTTGTATTCCCTCAGTTGTTGTTGTTGTTGTTGTTGTCATTGTTCATTGGAACGAATTGCCAAAGTGCAGGCGCGTGTGCAGTGCCAAATGCCGCTCGATTGTATGCTAAGCATTTGGGGTACAACACGTTCGCACTAGCAATTAGAGAGAGAAAGAGAGAGAGAGAGAGAGAGAGAGAGAGAGAGAGAGAGAGAGAGAGAGAGAGGAAAAGAAAAAGTGTGTGACATGCGATTGTAGCTGACAGCTGCAATAAAATGGCGTATATTATTTCCGTTATGGAACGTAAAGTGCTTTATCTAATTAGCGCTTAATATGAAACTGTGCAGCCAGCTGACCTTGATGTTGAACTGAAATTCATTTAAAATTTGTTCTATCACTAATGTTATGTTATCGGAATCTACCTAAAATGGCCACGTTTACTGCTTAGTTACATAAGGCGGACCTTATGCGCACAATTTGCTTGTGCAGAACTCTACAGAAATCGTTGGCTTACGTAAACTAATGACCTGAAGCGATTTGCTGGATTGTGTTGCGCAGGACACGTGAGTTGACTTTTAACATTTGCGCTTATTACAGCATAAGCTGACTGCACTCGACCAGCTACTTGACGAGAGATGCGATGCTCATTAATCACAATGAAGCGCATCAAATGCACAGCGCAATATACTCAACTCGAAACGCGTGGCATGTGGCTGCATGTGCCAGCATGTCGCCGCGTGTGCCTGCATGTGGCACTGTGTGGCAGCCACCCAAATGCGTCGCATTTCAAACTAAAACTAATCAATTTTGCGCATGATTGATGCCCAATTGTGTTGCATTCTTTTGCCTTGCGAGACAGAGAGGGACAAGAGAGAGAGAGAGAGAGAGAGAGAGAGAGAGAGAGAGGGCAAGAGCGAAACCAGCTTCGATTGAACTTGACCGAGGGCATTTTTCGTCGCAACTTTGTTTCACTTGAGTGCGTGGCCAATGGCAAAAGTTGAAAGCCAAACGCTGAAAGTCTAATCGCATCATTGATGCGGCTGCCAGCCCTTTGGCCTGCATGTCTATTGTTACACCCCGACTTGATTGGCTTTTATTTTCTCCTTCTTCGAAGCTGAGCGATTTCAAATTAAAATTGTTTGTCACATTTCTGCACGTGGCAAAGTTTAGACTAAACGGAACAAGGCGCGAGCAGGCAATCATTTCTGGCGTTGAGGCAAATCAAATATGATAAACCGAGTTGAGTGGCAACGGCACCTGTCGGTCACTTGGATATTTAATATTCCGTGGAAACGAACCAAATGGAAACGGCACTTGAAACGTACTTCAGATTGCTCAAAGTTTGCACTTTCCTGAAATCATTTGGGAAAATCCTTGAGGTTTTTTTTGCTGTTCGAATCTTATTTAAATTTTGTATTTATTGCACGCTCACTTCGATTGAATTGATTTGTTATTTTTTTTTTTTCGAAAGAAATACTTTACCTACAAATACGGGAAACAGTGTGTGCAACTGGGCGTATGTTTAACGTGCATGGTCGCACGGCGATTCAATCATTTGGAAAACGATTGCATGTTTAATAAAGCAATTGCTTTTTGTCGACTTTCGTTGATACCTTACAATGTGACCGTTGACAGGGAATACCGTATACGCTGTAGAAATATATGATAAATTGTGGCTTGCCTTATACCTCATATAATATAATTTATATAGGGTATAATTGTACTAATTGGGTTTTATACTTATTAGAATCTCAGCGATATATACCTTCATTTGTACCGCGTAAACAAGACTAAAATCGGGTATATTCTGATAAGAAAGTGGATACATCTAGGGAACTACTTAACGTAGTATTTAATATGCTAGACTTGGCTAGCTTTATTCTCTAAAAGCAGGAATTAATGGGGCATATGATTAATTAGTGAAACTTAGTTTAAGCTAAGAGTGAATAATAATAAATTAGAGAGTAGTTACTGCACACCACATCACCTGTTCTTCTCTTATCATGTACCCATTTGCCTACCATATTAAATCCAGAAACGGGTTCACATTTGTGCACGCGTCGTGCTCGCTTCTCTCAAAATTGTTTGCACATTTAATTGACGTGTTTTATTTTTGGCTACATATTAAACAATGCAAAAGCCCCTGGATAGCGTATAAAACAACAACAAAATCAACAGTAGGCAAGGCCCTGAGTATTACAATAACAACAATTACAGATGAAAATTTAGCAATATGCGTAAGATCTGACATACATGAATATGTTAAAATGCTGCACAAACATCGACAACGATTATTTTCTATAGGCGGGGAGTTTTTGTGATTTCTTGGCTTTTTATGAATATTTATCGCCCTAATTGATTAACAACAATATCGACAACAACAACAACAACAACATTAACTCAACACCCGCAATCACATGTCAGCTTATATACATAAATGAGGAACGCGGGCCTATATAATTATTTTGTGTGAAAATTTGTACGCAAACTTTGACGCGTGGCCGCACATGGATTATGGGGACTGAGGCGACTCATAGTGCTTCCGATTGGGCCATTAGTCGAGTAGTCGATTTCACCTTGAACAATGCGAAGTGTGAAGTGCGCAGAGTGAGTTGAAGAATGTTCGGCTGAAACTTTTGCACTAACTGTACCAAAACTTATAGACCTGAAAAATGTTGAGCCAGAGTCTTAAAGTAATAAAAGCTGATTGACACTTTGGTGTCTAATTATATGACTTCTACAAGATATTATATAAGCCAAGTGTATAGATCAATATTAGCTTAAAGGGAGGCCAATTCGGTATTTGGCGTGCTGCATAATTAGCATTATTTTCAAAGGTTAAAGTTACTTTAAATGTCAAACAATTGTAACATTTGCTCTTTGCCGATTACGCAATAATAATGGATATATATCTTGTTTTAAATAAATATATAATATATGATATAATAAAATGCAATTAATAATAAACAATCAGTTAACGCCACTGGGTCATTGTCAAGGTAAGGTAAAGTTTTAACTGCAGCTCGTTTTAATATATTTATTGGTTTTTGATAAACAAAAATGATGTAAAGAATGTGTGTGGATGTGTGTGTGTGTGTAGTACACGAATCTTAGTGAAATAGCAGATGTATTTATGTCTGTTTTCCCCCAACTTTCCACCTTGAACTCGGTTTGACCAGCCGTCAGCTTGTCAATGTACTGACAATTGAAGAAAAACACAACTGCCAACGGATCGGACGACCTTCAACCCGAAATACAAATTATATATACACATATGTATATGTACACAGAAGCCAATGCACCAGGCAGTATTGAGAGTGACTGTCGGAGGGCAGCGTGAAAACTAGACAGGGAGGAAATGCAGTTCTTGGCGCAAAGTATGAACATCGGCTAGGATTGCAAATTGCACAAATGAATTGTATATTCATTTGTTGTAGTATCAAGTATTAATAATATTTACATATTATTATTATTTGCACGAGTTTAATGAACTGCACCAATGCAAATATGTGTGTTTTACCGAATCTACCCCGCTCCCCCCCCAATCTTCTGTGGATACCACAAGGCAAATAGTCAAAAAGCGTTTCGCACTTACATCGACCGACTCGTGCGTTACTCTGGGCAATATGCAAATATAATAAAAGTAAGCGCAGTGCACGGCGCAATGCAATTGCGATTTTAATTTCAGAAACTTAATGAAAATGAAATTCAATAGCAAATAAATGAATAAATTGACTTAATTTGCTCTTCACGTGCGCTCCACGTGTGTTTGTTGTTCTCTTGTTGAAAGTATGTAAACTTGAAATTACTTTAAAGTTAAAGATGCGGAAAATATAGCCTAATTAGGTGTGAATGAATGATAGAATAGGCTCAGGTATATATCAGGCTGAGATATTGCATGCAACATGCAAACAAAACTATTAATAAACAGCCAACTTTGAAATAAACCTTATTAGTTTATAAATATTCATAATATATTTTTAAGCGAATTAATAACTATAATTATAAAACCAATGTTTTATTATTTATATTTATAATACAAAGAATACTTTTTGCAGCAATTAAAGCTGTCGTCAAATTGGTTACTATTTGATACTTTTTGATTATAATTGCATTGAAATGCTTTTAAGGCTGGTGCTTTTGGCCAGCCAACTGTACGCAATAAATCAAATTAGCACGGATAAAAGTTGAGTTGGTTGAGCGTGTGTGTGTGTGGGTTGGGAGTGTGTGCACAGTAAACGCATCGCATGATTGATAGCGCATAAGGGGGACGAAAAAGTGCATAATTCGATTTGCAATCAATAATGCCACGCCCCGCAGACAGCTCTCCTCCCCCGTTGCGTTAGCTGACAATACACGAATCACAGAGCAAAAGGCAAACAGCCTTGCAACAACAATGCATTATCGGAAGGGGGGAGTGTGAAGAGGGAATTGGAAGAGCGGTCAAAGGTTGCCTCAATTGGCTTGTGCCACTAACCCAGTTAAGCCGTTTAAGGCATGTGTGTGTGTTCGGTTGTGTATATTTGAGGTTAAAGTACGCCAGGACATTAACCTACTTAGCCAAGCTCTCGGTCGACACTTTAACAGATTATTTGCCTGCCTCTCGAGCATCTTGCCGAGCTTGGTAACTTAATCCTTTTGCTTGCGCACAGCATCTTTGGCCCGCACCGCTTCAGGCTGATCGTTTGGCCATAAAGATTAATAACCAAAATGTGGAAAAAAATGAACATCGAGTATTAAATTCGTGTTTGTTGTTGTTTCCTTTTTGCGTCTGCCACGTGGCATCATAAAAGCTCAAACAGCTTAAACGACGCACACAATATCCTCATTAGCATCAGTTCAGCAAAAGGTTATGCGGTTTTTTGTCAGCTTCTTCTTCTTCTTCACCCTGTCATCGATCGGCACGTGTAAAATTGTAGCTTAGAAACATGCGCTTTTTTTCTATTCAGCCAAAACGTGGCTTCTTCTCTTTCGCACTTTGCTGCAATCCTTTTGCTTGTTTGTCCAGTTGATGACGTGAGAGACTCACATTTCGCTATTCAAGTCGTTAACCATTAACACCTTTGGCTCATACACTCACACGCACATACATACATACTCATGCAAACGAGCACCCGCGCAAAGAAACTTGAATCTTGATTTCTTTTATGGCTGTTTTGCTTTTTGCACATATTTAATTTGACACGTAAATATTGTTGAAGCCGGATTGTTGAATTTAAAAACTTGTTTATTATTAATTGTTATTAAATGTTATCGTTTGACGCTTTAAATTCTGTTGTTGCTTGAGGTGAAAGCGTAACTGCAATTAGAGCAAGGATTTGTATTGATATTCGTTCTTATCGAGCTGTAAATGGATTGAATAATACACTTCAGTATGTATTAAATTATGGTACTTATATTTTGAGACTTTCATACTACCCAAAGTTGTGTAAACATGTGCAAATGATATCTGCTCTTCACACTCTACTCATCATAAAGTTTCTAATTTGGTCAGTCATTTAGTTTCAACTCACTCATAAGATACACATTTATCTGCATCTATTTTCTGATATTCCAGAGTATGTCAAGATTTCACCCTCGCCTCATTTCATGTACTTACAAAGATAAACGTAATTCGCAGATCATAAAATGAGCATCATCAGTTTTGGATGCGTGACTTGAGATTGCGATTTTGTGTTTTATTATTATTTTGTTTTACTGTTGAACTCACGATCTTTTCAATTCGATCACGTTGTGATAGCGTGATTCAATATAAGTTTGTTTGATAATGCAATAAAATTACAGTTTCTTTTCTGTTTCGCAAAAAATTTCCAATAGTCAATTAGATTTGGCTTCGTAAAATTCCAAATTGAATCGTTTTTATATGCCGGCAACATATGAATAAGCGATAACGGGCGCCTTAACTGCTTCCAATTAGAAATTATTCCTCGCGCCATGCTTCAATCAGAAAGTGCGGCAAAAGAGCTGGGCAAAAGCAAAAGTTTTCCGAAAAGAAATCATTTTAATTGCCAACCCAGTCGGCCAGATTTTTAATTGCTTTTCAATGTCGAAGGCAAAGAATATTTCTTTTTGAGTGTTGCCTGAGGGAATTTAAGTTGGGTGTGGTTAGGGAAAATTCTGTCTGGAATGGAAGTATAAAGAGGTAGACAGTTGCTCAAGAATAAAGTAATTGAATTACTAATATTTTGCACTATAGAGTATCGAATAGTCGTCAGTATCCGTTAATTTTGATGCGTTCATTTTCTTTCTTAGGTTTTTCTTTTTTTGTTGAAACAAAAGTTGGCAAGGTTTAGAGTTCACTGAAATGAAAAAGTTCAGTTAATTTACTAATTGTTGCACTTGATGCAAAATTTGCGTGCTGCCACTTAAGCCCACTTTAGGGCGTGGCCTTCGTTTCGGCACCATGGGGGAATTAGTCAGCAAGAGCAACGGTTTGATGTAAGCGAAAATACATTAAGCTGTCAATCTTCATTCCGCACACAACACAAGACACACACAGAGACATTCACGCACACACACATACACATACTCCTACACATTCACACAGATACAGAAGTGAAACCATCAAGTGTCAGGCACTGAAAATATTTTGGCAAATGCTTCAGTTGGTGAGAAGCTTGGGTTGGGTTAGGTTTTGTTCGCTCGGTGCTCAGTTTGTTGGTTACTCGACATGTTCGGGTACGCGGTGTCTCCAGGGGGCGTGTGCAGATGCCACAATATCGTTGAGTGGCACTTTTGAACTTTGACTGTCGCTGACGTCGCTTTGCCTCAATTGATTTTTGTGAATGCAGACAGACAGACAGACAGCAGGACAGGCAGGCAGGCAGTCAGTCAGCTAGTCAGTGCCTTGCAAACCACTTCACTGCTCCCTCCCTAAAATTTAAACTGCTTACAGTCCTTAACACTGCTCAGGCAAAAAGGGCAACTGAAATTACCTTAATGTAATTGCTTAAATGCAAATGTGGCTATTTTCAAGGCGTTTTTTTTGTCTTTTAGACCCCCCTGCCAGTCAAATTGGGCAGTTGGTACTAACCAGCAACGCTTGTAGGTATTTGTACTACTTCTCCTACCCGTTTGCTCCTCCCAGAAATCAATCACTAATGTCAGGTCACAGTTAAGGTGTATTAATATTCAATTACTTTTTCTAGCAAGAACTCATGGAAAATGAATGAGTCGAAGGAGAACTTATGAAAATCGACTTGCGACTAAAATTACTCACAATTCGACCTTATCCGGCATTAAGGTATACAACTCAATATAGAATTAGTTTGACCTTGACCGTAGGCACTGGCGCATTAAACTCATTCTACCCATCAACAACACTGCCCACAGGCCACCTGGCTGACAGCATATCAACGCAGCCGAGTTGACGGTCAGATTAGCATTCGTTTGATATGGAAATGCAAATGGAAAATTTGTTTTATGAACTGCTGCACACTTTTTTCTTTGCATGTTTGAAACAAACTCACGTTACTGACTCAAATTGAAATCGATTTGAATTTGGAAATCAGTTCCATATCAAATATTAAATTTGATAATTACCATTAAAAAGAAGTACCAGTAAAGAAGAAATGCATTGTTTATATTTTAATTTCATCTGGAAAATAATATATCAATTACATGTAATTTTTAAATTTTTAAAATCTTTTTATTCTTAAAAAAATCTAAATTATACTCACGGTAGACAGTATGTTCTTTAAGATCGGTTAAAGCATTTAAACTTTGTCCTGGAAAATAATGTTCTTAACTGAATGAATAGGAAAGTATTAGAAGACTTGTTAATATGCTTAAAGAAAATTGTTGCTGCGCAGAATTCAAGAAGGAAAGAAAAGGAAACCGGAGTCCTTGAGTCAGAGCTTACGGTCAACCCTTTTTTTTTTGGGGCAGAGCTACCTGATATGTATCGATTTATGTGGCGACACCTTGAAGAAAACTGCTATTGTTATTCGGCATATTTTGTCTGAGTACCCTATATATTTGCTTTTTTATGAAAGACCCTAAGTTAAATAACTATGGGGTAGGTAGGTAGGTAGGCAGTGAGGTTGACAATATAAGGTGGTATAGTACGAATGCTAAGTTCTTAAAGTTCTTACGTGATATCTCAAAGTCTAGGCCAGTTGTTACTATTTTCGATTCGACCCCAGCTTAATGCACTAAGTCATCGAATGACCCACTAGACTATAAAGCCACACAAGTTGTTGTTATTTACGAGTTTTATCATGACCGAGTGCTGCGACTTATGGCCTTCTTACTATAATATTTTCCACTCTATTGACACGAACTGTTTGTGGCATTTATTTATTGTGGCTATGCATGTATTTTTCTTGCGAAATTTCCTTTCAAAATGCTAATAAGCTGAGAGCGGCTGAGGCAGCAGCACAGTCAGTAGAGGCAGCAGCAGCAGCAACAGCAACTGCGAAGAAATATCAAAATCCGATTTCCATTACTAAGTCTCATACTATGGCCAGCTATTTCAGTATTTTCTTGGTCCAACTCGATAATGAAATGTTGTTTTCTTCCATATGCTTATTTTGCAGTTTGCCTGTCGGCCTGAACTCAATGTCATATTCTTGTTAACGTCTATTGCTGCCAACTAATTTCACCCAGACAAAGTCTCAGTCCGGAAAAAGGGTAAGTTAACTTTTTTAACAAGCTCCAAGTGACAATTTTAGCTAAAATGTTCAGAGTGAACAAAACAAGGCAAGGCTGGGAATAGTTATTCCTAACACGTACATATATAGTATCTATTAAATGACATTAGCAAACTGTTTTTAACTCTTTTGCTAACTATTCCAAAAGTGTATTCAAGTTTCGAGACTACCGAGAAATGTTTTCTATGCCTGTTGGTATCTTGGCGCAATTTTCAATCAGATTTTTGTCTGTCTATGTGTGTGCGTGTGTTTGCTCCGGAAATAATAGTTATTTTGCTGGCACGTGGCTAGTAGGCAAAAGCAGATGCACACATGAAGTCACACACACATTCGCAGACACACAGACACTCATACACACATCTCTTGGCTTGTCGAAATTCATGAAATTCTCCTGACAGCAATTTCGAGAGTCATAAGTAGAATATATTTCGCTCACTGTTTTGTTTAGCCGCATTCCCTTAGCCTCCTCTCTCTCTCTCTCCCTCTCATGAGTTAAGGCAATCAAAATTGCAATTTTTGATTAGCAAATTTATGTAATAATCAAGTTGTGCTGTGGCTGTAGTACTCATAAATATTTTGCTGATTGATGAGTTCGACTCGTTTCGGCTTCCGTTTTTATGATCGGCTATACTTTTCTTCCTCTTCTTCTACCAATATTATTATTATTATTCTTATTTCGAGCTCTCGAAATGCCACTTGAGCTTATTTATTGCCCTCATTCCAATGCTCTTGCTGGGGATCTCTGCTCCAAGTATTTACTGTAGTATTTACTGTGCCTGTCTATGTGGAGTGTGTGTGCACAGCGTCAAGTTCTAAGTGGCCTAAACAATCCGCCTTTGTGTGTAGTTTGGTCTAATGTTGTGTATATGTGTGTATGTCTAAAGTACTTGTGCAAGATTTTCCTGGTATTCTCATATGCTTGAATTTAAGGAACTGAGCATCCAGTCTAAGTAGCTGGTTATGCCTGAAGTGCACTCGGTCTAGAGTATGGGGCAGTTATATCCCATGTGAAATTGTTTGTCAATCTGTCCAGGTTGTATAAGTGGGTTATAACTGGGCTATTATATGATCGGAATTGTCTTATATCTGCACGAGATGCCGTTCAAGTGGCAACTAGCTCATTACGATTTTGTTGCAAATAATTATCTAAGCAGCCCTCAAAGTTGCGATATTTGAGAGGCTTATGTATCCTCTAAGAGCTTGAACTTGTCTCTAATTAGTAAAGGGAAGGGAAATCTTGTTATGTCTCAAGTTCATCGTGTTCGAGTGCACCCGGAAAATTAACTAGGCTAACTATATCTATCTCTCTACGTCTTAAGTAGCATTATTGATAAGTTTTACCTACATTTGAACAATTCTGAAGCTTACTTCCTGCCATAACTATTGACTGAGGTCATTTTTGATAGTATCAAAATTTTATCAGTTTTGTATACATTTTTACAACTTTACGAGACCATAATTTAGCAATCTAGTTATTATTTCCTCTACTATAATTTGCTTGTATGCAATGTGATTTTTATCTCTTGATAAACACTAAATGTCAAATGAGATCTTATTGCATTTTGCATTTTGCGCTCGAGTTGCACATTTTATGGCGCACAACTCACTCCCTACAATCATTTTCCAGCTGGTGCAGCGTTTTTGTGTTTCTAAGTATCTCGTATAGCCAGCTGTGGAGTTACCCTGTACAATAGTCAGGTGATTGAAGAGTAATACCAAAGGGTTGGATGAGATGAGAGTTGAAGATACAATAAGATTTTTTCGCAGATCTCCATTTTATATTTTCCTTGTATTACTGCGCTATGATTGCTTTACAGATTTCTTTCGCTTACAGTATAAACATGACTCAATTATTATCGCTTTTTCTGTATAGTTTAAAGTACATATACCATACTTGTGCTGGGTATCTCCCTGTCAAGCACTGACAAGTGTTGCAAATCTTGTTTTATGATGATTTATTAATGCAGCAGCCATGAGGTACCATAAAGTGAAGCCACTTGAAAAATGAAGAGTCCGGGCACCCACCCAGCAGTAACAACAATAACAACAACTGCAAAGTGTCTGTCATATCCGCTTCACTGGCAATAGCTGTGACTAGCTAATAACACCATGAGCATTAAACATACATACACACATCAAATGCTTAGCTTACAGTAAATGCATATATTTATGTATTCGTGGGTGTATGTGTACCATAATATGCAGTACTTAGCACTTCTTTTTGTTCTATTCTGTTTTGTTTCAGCGAGAAAATTGTTTATTTCGATAACAATAAATTCTGATGGTTGGCTGCCTCATAAATCTGTGAAAAACGCTAATATTACCTGACCACACGGTAAACAGTCATAGAAATTGAAAGGCAGACTGCTTATAATGAAAAATTGCGGCGCCAGTTTGCGTTACGAAATGTTTTAAATATTTGATTGATTTTTAATCACAAGGCACGAAATTGCTGTCGATTCAAAACAAAACGTTGAACTCTAAATGCTACTCGACGACAAAGTTTATCTCTCTTCCAGACTCAGTTCCATTGGCATTCCCTTTCCCCTTACCAGTCCTGCTTACTCTCCTTCCATTCTTCCTCTTCGCATTCGGAAAGTGGCGACAGTCTTGTCTAGCGCCCAACATCAAAATTCATGCGTCAGCAAAGTGTCAACTTTTCGAAATTGCTAATCATGCGGCACACACCAAACAACACTCACACATGCTTACACACACGCGCAGGCATATGTATGTATAAGCAGACAAACTCACACACTCTCAGTTTGAACAAGGGAACAAGCCAAATGACGTTGAGTTTGTTGGATAAACAATCGTTAACTAAGAAGTCAAGCATGAGAGTGGAAAAAGTAGAAACGAATGAAGGAAATATAGTCATGAAATTAAGATATCCAACATTACGATACCCTGTAAGCGAAAAATACATTTGTATGCTAACCTCATATACATATCGGTTAGTATCTACAGGGTAAACGGATTATAAACTGTATTTTGTGTTAACAGTTTACGGCAGCCCTGACTTCCCCGACTAAAGTGCAGTTTAACTAGACTCGTATGAAAGCAAAAGAACTAGGTCAACGATCAGTTGTTCGCTGTAGATAAGTGGGCTGTGTATACATGTATGTCGGTATGACGATATATACTACGTATATACATTAATTTAAATGTGATGAAAGACCGAAATGATGTGCTAGATAAATCTAGGTTTTAAATAAAAATACTAAGTATTTTTCGAAGTACATGTTTACTTGGGAAAAAACCAAATTAAAATTCGCCTTGAAATACTTGCGCCTAATTTTGAGGCAAATTTAAATTAAATCAAACTGAAATGTGACGTAAAAATAAATGTTGCTGGCAGTTGTGTTTCTATGCACAGGTTGAATATATCTTTATATCTTTGATTTATAGACGTCACGAAATTATTGCCATTTCTATTGTTGGAATAATTTTTACAACACAAACCAATATACACTGCTCATCTGAGAGTACTAGCTCGTGTACTACTAAATGTTACGCATACGCCGTGTATGCATCTCTTTCTCGCTCGTTATTAACTCACGCTGTGCGACAGCAACGTTTCCTGCATACAGTATTCATTCACAGACAGGTAAACGCGCTCACCCATACAGACATAAACACACTCACAAACATCCATTCATTAGAAAAATAAATTCTGTTCTAGGCGCAAAAGAACTTTTGCCGCACATTTTTGGCCAAAAGCCAAAAGTAAACGAAAGAAAAAGAACAAAAATAAAAGTTGCTCACGTTTTAAATGTTGTTGTTTTTGCTGCTTTTGTTGTTTTTGTTGTTTCTTTGGTTCATTTCGGCTTTGTAAAGATATCAAAATTCAAGCAGGCCGTCATTTCATGACGGTATCAGTTGGAATGTTATGCGGTTCGTAGCGGGAATCATCGCACCACACCGCTGCCTGTTCTAACCTCTGACCTATGGCCCACAACCCTTGCCGCTCTCATATTGACTTGTGTTCGTTTGTCAAAGGTTTGGCAATTACTTACATTTGTGTGTGTCAATATTGTTGTCGCTTTCTCTTCGTTCCGCTAGCCAAAGTTGGCCTCATACATCACAGTTTGACATGAATTGGGGGCCATGCGAATAATGTGAGGACGAGATAGATAGATAGACGCCTTGTGGCATGTGGCCTGTGACGTTGACACTTGCCGGCCGCTCGGATTGCCCTTGTTTTCTTCATGTCATATCGATTTTCAAATTTTCGCCATACCCGAATCGGACCTCGTATCCAAAGTGTCATTTGACGCTTCTGTCGGAACTCGTGTTTGCGAAATTGTCGCCCGCTGCTTTTGTTTGCCACCTTCTTATAGTGGTTGTTGTTGCTATTCACTATTTCTTCTCTTGCTTGCTGTGTTTTTTTTTTGTTATGGTGATTTCCTTGACGGCTTAAAGGTGTTAACTTTATCGCACGGCTTTACCTTTGGTCAGGCAATCGTTTTGTATTCTTTTCTTTGCACTTTGCAATTGTATTTTGTGTAAACACTTGTTTCTCTTGTTTTTCAATTTCACCAGAATAAAAAGCAATTTGATATGCCAGAAAAAAAAAACGAAACAAATAAAATTTTGATATAAGCTCTTGTGAGACAGCACAGAGTTTATATAATTTGATTTAAATGACAAAAAAGCCAATTCTCTTGCATTGTGCTTTGGCACGTTCCATTTGAAACATTTGCAGCAATACGACGCAAATAGAAATTAGTTTGGCAAGACTTTGCCATACCATAAGGAATATCATCTCTAAAGTCAATTAAATAGGTGTAAATATCATTAATTTGTTTCATATATGATATATTTCATATTCTACAGTGCTATAATAAAATCCAGTTTATTTTAGTTCTCAAAAACCATGAATTTGACACACCTCCTTTCAAATGTAGTACACAATATGCAGTGTGTGTCATCTCTGTGTTCTGAAAATTTCACAACGTTTCGTTTAAAAATAAGAAAGTTATTTACGAAACCGTAGGAATGTACAGAGTATAAAGTTAATTTTAGATTATAACTCAGAATGAGAGGTGTAGCCAGCAGTTACAGGGTATTTCCTCCATCAACAACACTCGACAACAAGTTCAGAGATAGACGTAATGCATTCCAATCTTGCCTATACTTACAATAGTTTACTTGTTGCATTCTCGTATTGTTCTTAGCACCTCCCCCTATTTGTTTAGCTTAGTTCATTGATTTATAAATCGCACTTATTAACCTTGCCGTCCATTTGTGAGCTAATTCCCGTACAATGCAAGTAGTTGTTCAACAAACGGTTTATTAATGTCTCTGACAACCGGTTATTTTGTTTGAGTTAATCGCATTGCTAATGCGTTTTAATATTCTCACTGCCCGCCCCCCACATCCGGTAGGGTGCAATAATAGAGAGGAAAAATTGCACTTTTTCGAAAGGTTCGTAAAATTTGATTGCAACTCAATAGATTTTCCAGACAACTCTTGTCCGAAGGCAAACGTAAGCAACTTCAACTGCAATAAGACAAAATGCTTTGTCATTTTTTTTAATTTCAGTAAGTTCAAGGAACATACCCGCTCGGTTCCCTTCTCACACTCTTCTAATACATTATATAAGCATAATAGTTTTGATTTTGGTTTTGGGATTTAATGCAACCTTGCAATTTTCTACTCCATTGCACTTTATGACCGCAGCCAATTATTATCGGTAATTTAAAGCCCTGACTAACTGGCAAGCTCGCAAACTTGTAGAACATGCAGTGCAATGAACCCCAGTGGCAAAGTTTGAAAACGCAATTCGATTATGGCCCAGCTAAATTACAACTACGATTACACGCTTACGCCCAATTGGTACGTCACACTGGCAAAATATCTGGCAACGTCAAGTGTTTTGCGTTCTATCCTAACGAAAGATTGGGGTGGCTATAATAATTTTGTCATGCATGCGACTCAAATTATAGATAATTGTGTCTATTGCCAGTGCCATAACAATAAAGCTAATTTGAGAACTTCAGACACCAAACGATGCTTGAGACATAATAAGAGCAGCCCGATAAGCGCACTTGCAAGAATTTCTAGTCTTTTTCGGGCAACGATTGACATTGTGCGATGTGCGTTTCATAAATTAATCTTAAGAGGCAGTCTATTAAATTCGGTAAACGCTGTTGATCTCCGTTTCATATACAGAAGTTATATTTATATATTAGGGTAGCACATTCAGGCTTCGTCTTGAGTTTTAGATTGCATTTACTTTCTGGAAAGTTGCAGACACAATTTGAATAAATATCGAATGCAAAACATTGATTCGTTTTTTCTCGTTCGCTTGTGTTGCACTGTAACGGATATTATAGAGCCAAGTGCAAAATGCTCGGGCGTTCCATATGGGACTGCGGCAATGCAGCCAAGAGACTCAACAGTCACTTGACTTTAGCAACAACAACAACAACGACAAGTAAGGCAACAACATCACTAACAAGGGGCTAACAACAAGTTTACAAACCGCAAAACATTCGCGAATAAAAATCAAAGTTGAACTTTGGTAACGACTTTGCAACAAGTTTCTTGCATTGGTTACTGCTGCTTACTCAGTTTGTTGGGCCGTAAAAATATATAAAAAAAGAGCGATACACAAAAAAAGGGGAACCAACTAAGAGTGAAAACTGTTGGCAAACATTCTCTTTAGTCAACATCTAAGTACAAAGTTTTAATCATATTCAAGCAGTATTAATAGTTGTAATAATGTGTACTCCAATTACAGATAACTGGATTGTAATTCCCAGAGAGAACATGCATATTCATTCTACTCCCTATCTAGTTGGAATGTTATCCGAGGTACTGTTCTAGAAAATTCGCAGACAGTAACATTCACAGTTTGCCTAACAGCTTACAATGAGTTATGGTTCTTTTCGAGGATATAGTCATAGGTGAAGGTTTTTCATAGATACTATACGTATGTGTTCTTTACCTATATAGCTTATCTTTATTAGAGTATTGCGACTTCGTCTTGCCTGACTGCAGACATTCTTTCTGTAAACTTTTTACATGCTTACATCTTTTTATGAAAGATTTATGCCACTTGATGACCTTGGGCATGGTATGTTTTCTTGTTCCACACTGGCTAAAAATAGCGTAGGCAACCTCCAAGAGGTCACAGCAATTGCAGCCTGCTCATTCACACGCACACATACACAGCAACCACATTTAGCTGAGGTAAATTAAAACCCAATAAAAACAAAAAGTTGCCTGTTAAATTGTTTTACAGGGCAGGTAAAACTTTTTAAGTGCCACAACAATAACAACACTAAGCGAAACATAAAAGGGCAGTCATGAAAACGGAAATAAAGAGAGAAAAACCAAAAAAAAAAAGTCCACAAATGCCAGCTGTGGCCGCCAGAATCGATGAAAACATTTAGTTAAACAATTCATTTATTATACAGGCCTATTAAATTGAGCGGCTCATTCTCATTCCGCTAAAAGGTCAGTTACAGTTGACGGTTACCTTTTGCCAAAGCAAAATCCCCGAAATTGGAAATTAATTAATTAAGTAGCTAACAAGACGCGCCCACAAAAGTGTTTACGACTGCGATAAGCACACTGTGCACAGTGTGACAAGAACTCGTTGTTAAATATTGATAACTTGCCAGACATCTAGGCCATTAGAGAGACATGTATCTGGTAACTAAGGGCACTGCTAGGGGCTCCTTCTAACACAGGTAGTCCCGCAGTAAGCCATTTGTCGAATGCAAATATTTAACCATAGTTCTCCCGGATCTGGTGGTCGACTTTACCCTTATCAGTTACATGTCTGCTGATAAGCACCCGGTAAACTCTGATTTATATATCGTTGTGTGATATGATAAAAAATATCGCCGACATATCGTGCTACTCGAAAGTTATTTGATTGTCAAGCCGGGCGCCGCGAAGGGCCCATAATTTCCATTATCAGTCAAGAACCGCATGCAATGTGTGGCCCATTGTACGGAGTACTGTGGGTGCGTTTCGAATTAAGCGTATAAAAAGCTGCATGTCACCATGGAATTGTACCAGTTAGCTCATCGAGTCATTGTATCTGCTGCTACTGCCTAGGTGGGTGCGAATGGAAAAAATATGACAGATAAAAAATAATCTTGAAATCTGAACGCGAATAGGTGTCAAAATATCTTGCAAGGCATCAGATAAAATTGTCGAGAAAGACAGGGATAAATGATAGATTATGCTTTGATATGTTCAAGATTTTTAGAGTTTTCTCTTATATCTTTCGCAGTCAGAATCTTTGCATGGGCACATGCGACTATCTGATTTTGGATCCGCTTTGGCAGCAGGTGCACTGAAGTTACCCACAAAAAGTGGTCCATACTGTGGGTCATAGATGACATAGTAGAATGGATGGTCGGCGTAAAAGTATTTCGGTTCTTCGGGCGGTGGGGCACTTCGCAAAAACACCATAGCAGCAGTTGCAGCTGCTGCTTCTGTTCCCTTTTCGTTAACATCGATGAAGGCTTTATGTATGATCTTTGAGACTGCTATATTTTTTTCCGAATCCGAAATATTGTGTAACTCAGCCTGACTGCCGAACAAATTCGTGATACCTAGTCGCTGGCATAATTCCGATAATTCTAGGCTGAATTCGGCTTGGAATTTTGGTAGCTTCACCCTTACTTTTTGCGACGACAGTTTGGAAGTTATATCCGTTAATCGCTTCCCATGCAATCCCTTCTGAAGCTGTGTTAGGGATCCATTCTTATTCGGCAATATTATTAACATGCACAGACTAGTATCGCGGTACTTCATCTGAAGGGCTTTTGCATCGAGGTCTTGTAGATCGGCATAACCATAATGATTCAACGCATTCATCATAGACACACTAATTTTAGTTCCACTCGCTAAGTTAAATTGCTCATATTTAGTTTGGTTCTCATCAAAACAGATGGTCCATTCGCCTTTAAAGTGAATCGCATTGACTATCACTAATTTAATGTTAGCACCTAAATCATTTGGACTTAGTATATTCCTTATACACCTATTAGTTTTGGTTTCCACCCATTCGTTTATGGTATTCGCAGCCTCCATGATAACCGCGAAATTGATATTCTCAGGTTGTGAATTAAAGTTTTCGAACAATGTTTTTTTTGAATTCTGAACGTACCGGAAATTGATTCGCAACGTATAACTTATTGGCAACTTGCAGTACACTACACTGTTCATATACAGTAAGCACGTTATGAAAACACTTAGCTATGTCTTTCGCAGTGGAGGAGTTGAACATGAACCCAGTGTCCATTTGTTTTGCAGTGCCACAATCATCTACTGCGCCCATGCGCAACATTGCCGCCGCTACTTGTACAGAGAATGGAGAATATATTAGATTCGTATCGGGATGTGATTTAGCCAATAGGTTGTAAAAGTTTCGAGAAAACGTATCCAAATTATTGGCAAAAGTATCTGATTCTTTTTTATCCATTTTTAGAGATTGAAATTTGGTGGAACCATACCATACTAAACTTAAAAAATTAGTATTAGGAATAGTATAATTAGCATCATATGTACAAGAATCAAATTTGGTTGTTTATTATGTGAAATTTTATTAAAATTTTGAGAATAAATTTTAGTGTTGAGAAGAATAAATTTCAGTGTTGTGACATATTTAAAATTGATACTCAGTTAGAGGTAAAATTAATAAAGCACTAATTGGTTATATGGTTTTTAATTATAGGAACGAAGACTTTTCCATAATGGTTGTAGAGAATCATTTGGATTATCAAAATAAGATGTTGAAAATAAATTGCATAACTTCCGATTCGTTTTGACTTTTCGTCTTATATTTCTATGTGGAATTCATAGTTCTAATTGATTTGCTTTTGAGCCTTGTATCTACAATAAAATATATTTGGCTTATTGTTTCAAGCAAAAATCATATATCAAATTTGTTAATCATTGGGTAAACATTGTTGTCTTCTTGGAATACGTTATGACTCACGGCCTATGCAAATTTCTCAAATTTCTCCAATTCAATTCATTTTTTGGCCGCCTATCGATGGTCGCCCTCCGATGGTGGGTTGCCAAAGCCACACCGGCACATCAATCAAACAAATAGTACACGTACTCATAGATATGTGGGTGATATATCACATTTTTGGATACCTTAACGAGTCGATGAGTTGCGGTTGACACGTGCCCCCCGCCGCGGCGGTTGGCCAGTTAATAACTGTTCTTATCTGGGGTGAACATTCGTATCTGGTCGATGACAAGGACACTTGTCAAATGAAATGATATTGGAATTTATAATTAATGTTCAATAACTTTTTAATTTGCGGCCATATTGGTGAAAAATGTGTTTTCGGAAATGTATGTTTTCATTTAGTGCGTAAACTTGTCAATCAGCATAAATCAGACAGAATTTTGACTAGTTCTTGCGTGAGGTCAGACGTGGACAAGTACATATGTATGTACGTTTGTATGCTGTGTATGTTATGATCAATAATTCAGAATGTTCACGGAACTCAATGTAGGTCAGTTTGCCTGCCTGCCTGCCTGCCTGCCTGCCTGTTCGACATGCCTGCATGGCATGTTGTCCAGCTATAAATAAATGCATTTCTGTTTTGTTTTCGAAATTGCCTAGTGAACAAACAAAGAACGGAACACAGAGCGGAACGGAACCGAACCGAGACGAACAGAAGAGTAGTTGTAGACACAATTTTCCATTTTCCACTCTTTGGTGTCGAAAAAGTCGCTGACCTTGCGCGATGGAATTGGTTTTGGGGGCAAGTCCATGTCCATGTCCATGGTCCACATGCGTCTGAAGTATCAAAGCGAATGGCCTTCGGCATGATATGAAAAGAGCATCAAGACTTGAACTTAATTGAAGCTGAGTATTTGTTGATTGTCCTGTTTAGCGATGGGCGCATGACTTGCGTGCGTGCTCACGACAAACGACATGGCAACTGCTTGATTTGCTCCCAAGAAATCATCATTAATTTGGACTTGAATTAAAATAACATACAAAAAATAATAATAAAATAAATATATATGCATGAATATATCATTTATAATAACTTTTATTATTCCTAGCATGAGTTCTATTACATTTTCTTTGTAGTACTGTCTTTGCTATGTCGTGCTTGACAAGTTTCGACACGTTCTGTGCTGAAAGAAAAGTCAAACAATCAGTCATCCTAGTGCCTTCTAACATAGTATAGTATATCAATTCATATGCAGTCGAGCATGGCTCTTATTATGATTCGGACGCGAGAATTGGCTCCAGGCTTTGCTCTTGTCTCTGGTCGCTGGTCGCATGTGGCAAACACTTTGACCTCAACATGTGGCATGTGGCATTTGGCCTGCAGCCCGTTCTCTAACACTGCCATCTCTCTTTCTCCTTCCATCTGTCTCTATATCTAGTGTAATTTTGATGTATTTTGTGTCGAGCTGGTAATTTGATGCCACTCACAGAAATCAGACAATGGCCCCGCAGCCGACTGAGTGCAGTGAACTCGATTGCTTAAATTCTGTTGCGATTTGCATAAATTTGAGAGACATCGCATTACAACATTAGACGGTGACACTCCTTCCCCCCCGCGTGCCTCCTTCACCATTGTACATCTACCCTTTACCTGACAGAGTGTGTTAACAAGCTTGATAATGTAATTATTGAGCCATAACAGGTTGTCACTTTCGGCCCCACAACTCAACTCAGCGCGGCTCAACGCCTGTCATCATCAATTGCATTAACTCATAATCGATGACCCGTATATGGTCTGGATATTGTGTGTTGGCCTTTGGCCATAGTGTGGTATTATTAATGCCAGTCGTGAGCTGTATCTGCCTCTGCTGCAACTTAAAGTTCTGAGGGCCATGCCTAATGCAATTTGCAAGTTGTAATTGATACCAGGCAGGCAAGTTAACTAATTATGCTAGTTGATTGGACAATTCTCTTATAGCAAGACGGCTGTGAAGGTCGTAAAATGTGGGTCAAAAAAAACTGAGAAACACTGGGAAAAACAATGCCATACAGAGTAGAAAAGTTTCAAAAGAAATACATATTCTTTGCTCAGCTATGTGAACAAATTTCCCTGGAACTGCAAGAAACTCCCCCGACTATCTGAAGTACTTGCATTCCAAAAATATTTGTACAACATTTCTGTTGCCGCATATCGTTCTGTGTACACACACTGCATTGATATGGAGCTGGATTCAACGCACTTTGCCTCAACTTCTTTGTTCTTCTTTATGCTCAATCTAACTGCAATCTCTACTGGTTATAGTCGGAGTTCGTCGGCGTAGTGCTCTGTGTATAGAAGGCCAAGATTATACTTGGGACTAGCACTAGATTTGTAGTCTCAGACTTCGTCGAGGTCGTAATTGTTCAAGCATTTCAACCGTTACGCTGCGTACTTGTCAGCCAGCTGGGGTAGATTTTGTAATGGATAAAGTCATGCTCGATCTCATTAGCGTGTCTGAGTCTGAGTCTGAGTACGGTAGGGTGGGTGGTATAACGGAATAGCAGCAAATCTACAGAATTTGGCTGACAAATAGTTGCGCACAGTTATTGCACGCGACAAGCTAGAGATGAGCAAGCGTGACATGTGAGAAGCATCCAGTGCAAGACGTTATCGGTCATTATTGATGTTATATGATATCGATTTAGAACTAGTAAGAGACAACACGTGACACGATGGAACTCACGCAACTAACTACCGATCTGGAAGCCTCTTTGAAACCTGTTCCGGTTGCTAACTTTACTAATAATTAATGCACGACTGCTTGAATTAGTTAATCGTATCTCGTTTAACTCACGCTGCCACCTCTAATTATAACTGAGCCAATGATAGTCAAGAGCTTACCGAGCATTTGCATATTTAATTCATGTTTACATTTAGCTACACTTTTTTTTTGTTGCAATAACTTTTCCACTAGCCAATAGGAATAAATAATAAAAAAAACCGTCACCAGAAGATGATTGTGAATCTATGACAGGCAGACGACAACAACAACAGCAACAATAACAAAACGAACCCACCGACAACGATGACAACGATGCTAATGTGATTGTTTTTGTATTTTTTCTCTTCTCTCTTTTTTTTTTTGCTCGGTATTGTCGTGCCAGCGAGTTAACGAGCTAATGGAAAAGTTTATACTGGAATCGCACACACACTCACAAACATATATATGTAACACCGTAATGTTTCCATTCAGTGAACCAACCTGAACTGCGATTCAATTGAATTTATATCATACAATTTCATTTCCCATAGATCATAACAAACCTAAACCTTTTACAGAGTATTCGCTATGCCATGAATACAAATCGTAGACCCCTATAACCTTATAGTGTAGTATATTACACATAGGACAGATTTTTAATAATCATCATCAGTAGAACAGAAGATGGCCCATAAATATGACAGAATATTTCGTACGCATTAAAATCGGATTGTAGTGGACCCTAATGACCCCATAGTGTAGTATATTACACATACATCGTTTCAATCTTGCTAGGAATATTTTTGCCCATTAAATTGATAGGGAATGGTGCTGACCTGGCAACCCCATAGTGTAGTATATTACACATACAGATCGTTAGTCATCGTCTACATATATATTTGGGTCACTATATCGTACGCAGTATCTATTAACTGTGTAAGACTGTGGACCCCCGCGACCCCATAGTGTAGTATATTACACATACAGGTTGGTAATCATCGCAGAAACACAACTGAAAAAACATATGTATGGATCGAGCTTTTTACGGAATAAGTATTTGGACTCATTAAATATGCACTGAAAAGACTGGACCCCATTAGCCCCATAGTGTAGTATATTACACAGATAAAGTCTGAATCATCGCAGGCAAAATTCATAAACCTTTTAAGTTAGCAAAATCTACTTAGTGCGTGTAAATTTCAAATTAATTGAAATCATCTCCTGAAATTTGCTTATCAAGTAGGAATAAATATTAAACTTATCATAGTATGTCTGTAGAGCATTTTAAAGTCAACGAGTCGGTACATATACTCTGTTTCTTTTATATTGTATTCAACGATTGCAAAGTTACTAAGCTCAGATAAAAAGTTGCGCCAATATTTGCCTTTTTGCCTTTGCCTTTGATAAAGCCGCATTTTATTCAATTATAGGCGGATGAAGAGAGCGAACCGCACAAAAATATAGACATACACACATTTTTTTGCTGTATATACATATAATACATATTTATGTATTATATACGCACTTGTATCAATTTAATAGCAACAGCAAACTTTATCGGACACTGTCCCAGTGGCAGGAAGACGGTCCAGAGTTAATTAAATTGGATTTATGTTAATGGAATTTGGGTCTATTCATTGGTCAAACCTAGGCCCAGCTTAGCATTTGATTGAGCAACGTACATTGTGATTATTATTTCTTTATCATGGCAGGCTTATCCGTCGCGCAATCTTATCAACAAAGAGACATAATGCTTATTACGGCATACCGAACGAACTGAACTGATGTAACGGAACGCCTCATCGATTATACTATATATAGTTCATTTAGTATACGTACTAAGACTTCTTCGGTTTAATTTGGACATTCGTCATGTCGTCTGAGACACCTCCGACCTGTACTAAACAGGCGGGGCGTTTCTCGCACCTGTCACTGGGTATCGACTGCCTGCTTAGTGAGTAGTCGCAGCGTCAATTAACCAAGCTTTTAACTAATGTCTTAAAAAATCGAGTCTGTTTGTCACTGGAAAACAGCAACGTGCGAAAACAATTAGCGACCTGTTAAAGAAATGCGACTTAGACCTTGTTAGAGAGGTGTAATCGAGTTCTCTAACGGCTTATCACATGCGTAGCTCGATGCTAAGCTTACCGGGGCATAGATAGATACATTGCAACAAGTTGAATATTGGGTAAGATTTATACAGAGTAAGAGTTATGAGGCATGAACCGTTGAGCCATAATACAATTTTCAATAAAGAATTGTAGTTAAAGAATGATAAAGACGCTAAAAATATATATGCGTATACATATTTATATGCCCAACCCTACATTTATTTGTTGACTGTTTTTCTCTTAGTCAACCTTTGCATTTTCTCTCATCAAGAACATCTTTTGTTGATTATTGAAGTTTAATTTGCAGTTGTCTTTGGCTAAATACTTGTTAATCAGCTTGTAATCACATTGGCAATTCAGATCAAAAGAACTGCCAAGAATTAAATGAAGTTTTTTTTAGTCGCAACCATTTTTCAATGCCAGCTGCAAATGGAAGTTTTGTTCGACATTTTTCGTATATATTATTGCAATTATCAAAGGCTTTGACGGGGGATCTAGAGTGTAGATCATATTGCAATCAACGGGCAAGAAAGTCAATTCATCGTGACTGAGGCCATTACACACACATTGACACATAGACACATTCATATTCGTATTCACATTCTTGCTTCATTCGCGCTGTTACCAGCTCAAGGACATGGCACGTAATGTGGCCTAAAGTCAAGACTGGTGTATAGTATATACGATTACCTTTATATATGTACCTTAACAGACATTAATGACAGCTGTCTGACCATTTTGGGCGACAAAGGTTGGTGGAAAAGGAGCTGGGGGAAGGGAGGTAAAGGGTCCCCACTGAGTGCTCATTGTATGTAAATGTTGCGAAGGAATTTCACGCCCATTTTGGGAGCGCGTATACAACAAAATGATCGTCAGCAACAAATATGGGTTAAATATCATTTATATCAAATTTATTTACGGACATACGACGGGGGTTAAGTGCCTCAAATCTGTGCGATAGCGGGACACTGATGGCGTTCCCCCGGGCGTCAGTGCAAAAGTGAGCGCAACAATTTTAAATAAACCTTAAGCTGCAGCTGAAGTTAAGGCCAAAGCTCGGCATTAACGTCAAAAGTGACGTCACGTTTTAAGAGCACAATAAAACCGGCTTGGTACACACATTGAACATTGACTGGTCACTCGCTCGTCGTGTGTGTGCTGTTTTGTGCTCTTTATTGTAGCTGTTGCTGTTGTGGTTGTGGTTGTTGTCGCCGCGATATGTGCGCGCCATAGCATGAATTCTTTGTGCTGGGAATCACAGGCCAAGCACTTCGTTCAGGTTCATATCAACAGGTTCATATTGATCCATCTAGAGTAACTCATTAGGCGATTCACGTGCCGAGTGAATCCCCACCAAAGCCGAGCCTCTCTTTCGCGCTTCCTCATGCTCTCATTCTCACTTAATGTGTTTCGTTCATGCACTGCTGTAGGGTGCAGTGGATTTTTTACCATCACATGGCGTATGCGTAATGTGTTAGGGCAATTTGCGGGCGTTTTCGCATGCCAAATATTTATCTTAAAGTGTTCGACTGGCTTGTTTCTTGCCAAGTCATGCAAATGAGCGCGTTCACAGCGACTTGTTTACTCACTCCGCCAAACAGTTTGGGAAAAAACCAAGTCGAACTATGCCCCCCCATCCAGACAACCTATAAAAACAAAAAGGGGGAAAAAAACGAAACAAAAACAAACAAGAGCCAGACCAGACACTTGTTATTATGTATATACGCTAAGCTTCTGCACTTTGATCGTCCGACTTTATGGCTATTGTACTCGTATTTCGACCACTCTGCGGCAAGGGAAAGGGGATCAGTGCGTGATGGTGCCACGCGTACGGAAGTGTCAGTCTGGCACTGAAACTGGAACTGGAACTGGAATGCAGCTAAGCGTATTATTTGACCTGCTCAAGTAAATAGTAAATGTATTTTAATGTACATAATAATAAACAATATATAGACATTGATAATGGGCACAAGTGCGACCACGATGCCTTTGTTCCGCTGTTCGTAGCATTATCTGTCGATGGAGGCGCATCAGCTTAGCACCAGCTGATAAGTGCGAGGAACTGCAATTTAGATTTCAAGCAAAGCCTACCTAGCCAAAGAAATATAGTGCATTCACGTACACGTTTGTGCATGTATGAGGATTTATAAATAACTATATAGTAGGTAGGTTTACGATTGTTTTCGGTGTGTGAATGCGTCCGTCTTTGCCTTGATTCACTTTTTACGTCAATATTTGTCGCTTGCACACAGTCGAATCGATGCGGAATGAGGGAGACAGGCAAAGGTGCTAAGCGGAGGTTGAGTGTATAAACGAGCGTTAAATTCACACCCTCAAAAATAGTCCGACGCTTAAAGATTGCAAGATTCAACTAGACAGCAACTAAAATGTTTCATTGATCTTGAGTAAATTGTTGATCGAGCTAACATCAGCTTATAGATTCAGATTCAGATTCACTTAGGTCTTTCTACTGTGTAGCTCGTGTGTGTCTAGTCAAAAAGGGGCGTTGCTCGACAGCCGCTTGGTGATAAGCCGATATTTCTGTGATCTGTTTACAAATTGATTTTGATGGGAGTTCAATTCTATATATAATTGCAGGGTACTCAGTGTGGGGCATTCGCGTTAGTAATTGAATTGAATTGCGGCAATGATCTTTTACTGTGAGATAGTAAGTCATGTAATGTTTCAAATAACATGTATTGGAAATAATGATGTATCGATGGTGTATAATATAACTAACTACTTCCTTGAATTTTCATAATACTTTATTTTCAAATATCGTTTCCTTATGGGATATTAATATCACTGCATTTTAAGCCATATTAATTGTATTCATTTCTGTAGGCTGACCGAGTGCATTGACCTACTTTATTTAGTGGCATCTCTTCTTCTTGACCCATAATTACAAGTTAATTAGGATAAACTTTAAAGATGCATTACCAGCTACTTGTGGAAGAAATGTATGGTAAAAGTGGGCTTGCAACATCATTCGTTTTCTGTCAACAGCGAGAAATATCGTGTATTTATAGATTCGCTGGCCGTTAAGTAGGGCATGTAAATTGCGCTCAGCCCGACACCAAAACGATTTTTGTGTACAATTCACAGTCTCCGGTCGCGTGTTCAATGTTCCCGCGCTGCAGACACAAATCTCACGCGCTCTTTGAGCACGATCTCTCTCTATCTCTCTGGCTCCCTCACTCTCTCACACGTTTGGTTCCCGATCTTGCTTCGATATGTGATCTCAGTTTGGAACTGGTCGAACGATAGAACGAACGCACATCTGATGAGCTCATGGAGCTGGAGCTACTGGCACGGGCTCTGCGACTGTAACCGGACGGTTCAAAGTTGTCGCGCTCTTCTCGTCTTTGTCCAGTGGTCATGTCGAAAGCAGCTGATTGAGGCATTGATGCGTAGTAGTAGCAGTAAAAGTAACCATTTGTAATGACAGTTAAATTTGCTGTTTTTACATGTGATTTTTGCGTGTAGTACCATGAATCGAGCTAGCAAGTAGGCAAGTCCAGTATAGATACTTCAGGTTGCTTTTTGTGTGGCTTATCGATAACTTGTGTCTGGTCAACGCGGGTAATTTGCCGATAAGAACTATTTACTCAGCTAATGGAGAGCATGAGCTGGAGCGTGCCTCGCGGGAGGGTCTTCGAAGCGTGCATATATCATATCCAAATAGCTATTACAAAAATCTAGCGATAACTGACTCATGCGAGGGAAGAGCGTATGAAATATATGCTATGTCATGGTTTGGCGCGAGTTTTATTGTATATTTTAAATTTCACAATGACAACAAACAGTAAACTGTTAATATTTTTGTTGCGTTTTTAGTGTTTTCATGATGTTCTTGTTGTTGTTGATGATAGCACAAGGAAGACTCTTATCTCACAAAGTCAAATTAACTTACTCTATCTCTTTCTTACTTGCAGTTGCTGTGCTGAGAATTTCATCAGCTGTTCCGACTGCCCGCAGCGACAGCAGCAGCGGCATCAACAATTATTTACTTGCGCTCCCCTCATAAAAATGCACTTTTTATGGCAGAGAAAATAGAGCGTAGCCATTGCATTGGATGTTGTACAGAACTCAAATGAAAATGAGGTTTGGAAAATGTGCCAGCAGCAGCAGCAGCAGCAACAGTGGCACGATTCGATTGTGATGTAATGAGAGCGCAGCAAAAGTGAAGCCGCCGCAATCCAAATGCAATTGCTAAAAGATTATACAATTTGTGAGATTGCAACGAACTAGGACAACGGCTGCAACAAACGGCATCAGCTCTGACGAGAGTCTCGAGCTGATAAATACCGGCTGGCAACAAGCAACAGACAACAAGCAACAACATTGCCGCCGCCTCAGTAGCAGCGCCGCGACAGAGGCAGCATAAATTCAAAGTCGCTTCGTTATTAATTGAGCAGAGAGCGTGGGAAATCACAGCGGCAGCAGCAGCAACGGCAACAGCAGCAACATAGCAGCAACAACAGTCTCTCAGTGTTGCTCGCTCAGCTCTCTCAGCTCTCTCAGTGCTCTCACCTCCACACGCGATTAACCGTTGCCATCGCCTCTCAGCGGCCATCGTCGTCGTTCTCATATATTTTAAAGCGAATCGGCTCGGCAGCACACACGACAGTTGTGCTTGAAACGCTTCGTAGTGAAGATCGTGCTCGATCGACGCGCGTATATGAAATACGAAAATCAAAAAAAGAAATAAAAGCGAAAAGAAATATACGAAATTGTTGTATGAAACACTGTGAAACATTTTGGAGTGTACAAAATTGGCATGCGAAAACGATAGCAAAAGAAAAAGAAATTTTTTAGAAATTTTTGTTCAATATCGACGACGAGCTTCGCGCGGAAATTAGCAAGCGTTTGCAAGAAACAAACTACAAGATACAACAAGAGATACAATTGGGAAACGGGAAACAACTCGTATAAATTGCAACTAAAATAAATAACAACAGTAATAACAACAACAACAAATAAAATAAAAAATAACTGTGCTACGTGTAAACCAAGTGAAACTTTTCGTGAGTGCCCAAAAAACGTAAAACGAAAAGTGACAGCAAAAAGCAAAGCTAAATAACTCAAGTTGATTGTAACACAGTGGCTCTTAAACTGTAAAGTGATGTGCGTGCCGCAAGCACAACAAAAACAGAAACAACTGCAGCAACAACAAATAGAAACTGAAGAAAAAGCAAAAGCAAAAGCAAGAGCTGCCGTTGCCATTGAGCCAACGTTAAGAGCCTAAAGAGATGGCCATAGATTTCCTTATACTGGCCCTGCTGCTCATCTCGTTCATCATCAATCTGCTGGCATTGTGCGCCTTCTGGATAACGCCTGGACTGCGCACCACAGCGAATCGCTTTACCATCAATCTGCTGATCATCAACCTCATCGGCTGCTGCATTCTGGCACCAACGCTCTTTCTGAGCGGCGTAAAGAGTCTGTCCGGCGACGACAGCAGTGCATCGGTGTCTGTAGCCGGCGATAGCATTGAGTTCTATTCGAAACTAGGCAATCATCAGCTTACCATACGCCGCAATGGCCAGCTTGTCGAGCAGGATGGCATTGTGGTGCGTCGCAACGTCAGCAACAGCAGCAGCAGTGGCATCGATAACACTAACAACAACAATGAGAGCACCGGAGAGACCATCCAGATGATCTACAAGTGCAATGCCACATATTGCCGCGAACTGACAATCGATGAGCGCGGCGATGGTGGCATTGTGATCACAAAGACGGAAACACAGGAGGATAATCTCAGCAACTCAGCAATTCCCACCATGCACAGCAACATTCAATTGCCGGCAGTGCAGCTGCGTTGTTGGTCCATTGACATGGCCGCCGCACTGGGCGCTCTGGCCGTGTTGCTGGTGGTGGGCGATACATGGTGTGCAGTCACAGATCCTCTGCGCTATCACAGCCGCATTTCGGGCTTGAAAACGTGGATCTTCATCACACTCACCTGGGCAGTGGGCATCCTCTTCGGCGCCCTGTCAGCGTTTCGTGTGCTCGACTTCGAGGCGGACACGCTGTTAAGTCGGCAACGCCGTCTGGCGGCCACTTACTTCAACATCAGCAGCACCAGCAGTATTTTTGGTGTTGTTTTTGCCTGCGTCTACTTCATTGTCATCATTCTGCTGCCCTTCGGGTTTGTGTGCGGCATGTACTGGCGCATCTTCAGCGAGGCACGCGGCAATGGGCTGCGCATGCGCCAGAACGGCTCATCGCCGCTGCTGCAGAGCGCACTCAATTTGACGAATCACGCGCAGGCTGCACCCGCCACACCCTACGCGAACAGCCTGTGCGTGCACAGACATTCCATTTCGTCGGCAAGTTCGCATGGCGGCAGCGCAGTCGGTGCCTCGACTGGTGGCCTGCAGATGCAGATCGATCAGCGTATAGCGCCTCGCAGTTCGCCCAGTTGCCTGCGACGAGACTCGGCGGCAAAGGTGTTGCTGCCAACCATTTCGGATGATGGTTCGGACGTGGATGCGGAGAGCTGCACGGGAGTACGAGCACAACAGCAGCAGCATCAGCAGCTGATGAGCGTGCCGGAGCAATCCTTGGCCGATCGCAATCAAAACATTCTGCTGACCCTGCAAACGGCAAGCGGAGAGATCAAGCGTAACTACTCAGCAAGGCAGTTGCCACTGCTGGGCACCTCATCGCAGGATTTGCGTGAGTTGCATCGTCTGCAAGGCATACGCCAGGTGCACAGTTCTCCGAATCTGCACAAGTATACGGAACTGCGACAGGATTCGCTGGGTGACGAGTGTCAATCGCCGCACTTGTTGCACGCCCAACACCGACAGCAGCAACACTCGCAGCAGCAACTACAGCTGGAACAGCAACAGTTGCAGCCGGCACATCAGCAGCAACTGCAGTCACAGCAACAGCAGCATCACCATCAACATCAGCTGCATTTCAGCGCCGTTCGGCAACATTCCGGTGGCCATGCTCTCCAAATTCCCGCCATACACGCCTCCCCCAAGGCACTGAGCTACATGAGCTCGCTGCGTCACAGGCTGAGCAACGCCAGCTCGTTGTTCAAGTACCGCGAAGAGTCGCGTGCCGCACGCATCAGCATCCTGGTTGTGGTCATGTTCGTTGTCTCGTATCTGCCATACGGACTGCTCGTGCTGCTGCAATCTCGCCTATCAGCTGCCAACTTTGGCGGCTCCACCCAGCTGGCCATCTTCATGATCCTGCTGGCGAATCTCAGTTCGCCCTTCATCTTCGCCTATCGCAACAAGCGGGTGCGACGCGGCGTCAAGCGCCTGTTCGGACTGGACGCAGCCAGCGCCCTGCAGCGTCATCATAGCAGCAGCATGAAGACCAACGGCGGAGGTTCGACTGGCGGTGCTAGTGGCGCAGCTGCTACCGCGGCACAGTTGCAGCGCAATAGCAGCAAATTGTCGCAGTACAGCAGCAACAGTTGCCGCTTCCTCACGCCGCAGAGCTCACTGATCAGTCAGTGCCAGACAACGCCAGTGCACACGACCCTCACGTTGCGTCCGAACAGCAGTTGCAGCACCATCATCAATTTTGGTGGTCATACCAAGGGCTCGGCCGATTCGGATGAGCTGCCCTCGCTGGAGGCCACACCACCGCCAGCACAGCGCACGGTGCGACCGAAACTGCAGCGTGGTATTACCATTGTGGAACATATTCACATACCCGGCTCGCCGCCCAAGTTCCAGGCGAGGCGTGGCCTGTTCGATATGTTGTTTCGCAGCTCGAAGAAACTGCAGTCGAGCTGTTCGCAGCCAGAGCCTGCAGAGGTCTAAAGCAGGAGATCTACTAGAGTTAAGTACTACTATACTATGTTTGATTGCTTGCTGAAGAATTCGCAGAACAGTATTCGTTATGTATTAAGTTAAGCTAAATAAGCCAAAATCCAAACTGAATAACAAAAAATTACTATTAATATGCTGTGCTAGAAGCTTCTCATGCCAAAAACCCAAAAAGCAAAATCGAAAATTTTCAAAGCAGTTACAAAAAGAGATATAAAGAAACCACAAAACTTTCAAATATTTCAAGTTGAAACTCACTAAAACATTGTACCTTATCTTAAATAATAATCCAAAATACAAATATCTGTACAAGTTAAAAACACACTTCTCAAAAAAAAAAAAAAAAAAAACACATATTAAGTAAACACGAACAGCAAATTTTCAAGTAAATATCAAACTGTAAACGGGAACCAAGCAGCCAATTTCGAGTACCTAAAAACACTGTCTAAACATATGAAAACATTTTTAAAGAAAAAGTCAATTGCTTGAGACTCACGCACACAAGCATACACATATACTATATAGTATAAAACCATTTAATTTATTATAATTTAATTTGACAAATATTTATTAATCAAACACGACAAGCTTTAACAAAAGGAAACAGCATCAACCACAGCAACATTCTGGCTAAATTCGATTCATAAGTTTTACATATATAGTTAAGTGAATGTGCAAAGCATATACTTTATATATAAATGTGTATTATAACATAATTATTCTAGTTTGTAGAGCTGGTACCTAGTGCCATCAAGCGAGAGAGTGTGTGAAAGAGGAAGGGAGAGGGGAAAATAACTATCTCTTAAAGGACATTGCAAGCGGCAGTTTTCATATTGAAAGCTTTTTTTTCGCCGGCCTATGCAATGTCACGGTCTCCATCAGTTAATCATTTAGTCGGTCGGTCAATGAGCGCTATAAAAAATTACAATTTATTTTCTCAACAGAATTTCAGTCATTGCATGCAGCTTAATACCTCATTAGTTATAATTTAAATCAAATAACGATGTATAGATATATGTTTATATTAATGGGTTGGCAGTACGTGCCTTGGGTACGACTGTTGCCCTGACTCAGTCCGAAAGCTTTATAATTCCTAAGTTCCAACTCTGTTCTGTCCTATGTATACTTTTTTTTATTGCCGCCATTCGACTTGCTAGCAACTTAAAAACAAACACACACACACACATGCAAACACAAATGAAAAGTAAACCAAACCTCGAATTTATATATTTCTAAAAATTTACATGAAACATTTATATATTATATGTATTATGAATTGAATATTGAATATCTATGCATGTATTTGTCCTATATGTGTGTAGACAACAGCAACAAAACAGAAACAACAAGAGTTCCCTTCAAATTCAAACTGATACAGTGAAAAATGTAATGCATTCAAAACTAACTAAAAACACGTAATAATAGTTTATACAAACAGAGAAAGTCTATATATAATATATAAATATATGTATACATTATACAAGTACATGAATAAATAAATAGATCTATTTTTTTCTAATTAATGCAACTGTCAAACGCTAAATACGATTAATGTAAACCAAAAACCAAACACAAATTCGATGTGACAAATTAGCTTTTAAAGTGAAACACAAACGAAAAGAAATGCAAAGAAACCAAACGAATGGAAGCAAATGAAATGAGTAGTGAGAGAAGAAGAAAAAGGTATGAAAAGAGAACAAGAAAATACACGAATTAACTATAGTACAATTACAATTGGTAGCTAACCACAGACATCAATTTAATCGAGTATTTTCTAGTATGCTGCTTAATATTTAAAAAAAAAAAAAATACACTAAACACGAAAAAAACCAACTGAAAGTAATAAGCTATTCCAACAGAAGAACAACTATTTAAATAAAAGAATATGTGTCTTAAAAACAATTATCCACTATGACTTTTTATTGCCTGAACTTTAGTTCTCTTTTTTGCAGCCAAACGTGTTTGCCTACGCAACGCTATACAGATATACCATATTATATAGCAACGAGGTTGGATTGAGGAATTCAACGCTCAATCAGCTGGTTGTGTACGGTAAGAATGATGAAAAATAATCAAAACAGGAATAAATGGTCACACTAACAAGAAATGCGTACATATGGAATGTGTACGTTAAGAAAAAAGGAAAAGTAATCGAAATAGGAATAAATAGTCACCCCTAACAAGAAATCCTTCAAGCATGATTTTACTATGTATTAACAGCAGATTAAGTAACAGAAATGAATTATAATTGCAAATTTAGCCATATTCCATGACTAAATAAATGGTTACATTAAATTTGAATCGTAGCTCTTAGCATGTCTAGAATAGTTTTATCTATTGAAACATATATCTTTCTTCCCAACACATCTGCTTATTATATAGAAAAATCAAAATGAAAAGAAATGGTCACTCTATTGATAATAGTGACTCAAAAGAGGATCAATAATTATAAAAATTTTGTTTGTTGGGTAATACTCGTACAATATGCTACATGCATATCGTTCTATGAAGTCTCCTTTTGGAAACTAATTAATCCCATCTCGATTGCCAGCTCTTTGTAACTCTTCGATTCGCGCACAAGCAAGAGCTCTGAAACACGAACAAGCACTCGAAGAGTGTTGACTTTAGAGCGCGCAAGTTCAACTTTTGCAAATGCTTTTTCCATATTCGTGACCAAATTAATTGATTCATTTGGATGGAGCTCCATAAAATATAAAGAAAAAATTGTCAATAAAAGTCGGTAACAGTTTGTCGCTTAATGAACCATTTATGTTTTTCTTTTTTGTTTTACTCATAAAAACGAAATGAATTATGAATATTGTATAACAGTCGATACTGTCGCAAATGGTGGACTTGAGTGATGCTGAAGTGTGGTGGCGAGTGGCAAGTGTGAGTGGTGCGGGATGTTTTCGACTTCCAACTTATTTAGAAGTTCACACTCGCCAAATTGTGGTTGCTGCTTGCAGACTGGGCGTATGGGCGTTGAAAAGTTTGACACTTTTGTTTGGCGATTGGCTGCAACTGCTGCGATAATAGCAGAAGGCGTGACTAATCATTTGGCTCATATCAGTTTAAAATAAGCAAACCGGTGTCGTCCGGCTGACTCACTTACCCCACCTAGGCGATAGGCATCTCGCTGCTATCTTCATGCAATATGCCGACAGCGCTGCGGCACATCAGACTTGGCGCAGTGTCAACACAACCCCGTGCGACCTCATAGCAGCACCCTATCTTAGTTACCGGCTTCGGCGGATGCGTAGCTGTCACTCAGCCGTGTGGCCATCGCGTAACCGCGTTAGCGGAACCGTAGCCCAAAACAGAAAACAGAACACACAGCAAACCCAAAACAAAAGCAATAGCAGCCGCATATGTTGCTTTTGTTATATTTACTCTATGATTCAGTGCACTCAACTGTGCGTGAAAAATGTCATATACACTAGAGACGCTCATATTTTCACAAATAAATAAAAACATTTGTGTATATACATAAATAAATACTAAAGATGTCGTTTATGATGCGTTGCAATAATAAACAAATAACAAAAATCCATTTGATCTCGGAATTTGCCAACTGTTGCGCAAAACAGAATTTCAATTTCATGCATATGAAATACAAATACATACGAAAATGGACACAGATTTAATCTGCATTTTGATGAGTTCTTCGTCGAAGTAGGAAAATCCTGATTGGTTTTGAGTATAGCCCGGAAAATCAGTACACACATTGCATTGATAGGATTTACAAAAAGAAGAAATTGTTTTGTTAATTCATATTCACTACGTTTATTCTTAATATTTCATGAATTGATTATTATGTGATATGGAACGATAAAGCACCCACGTTATTTATTTATTTATTTAATTATTTAATTTAATTTAATATCGACTAATGGGAGTCGACTGGGAAAAGAGTTTACAATAAAAATTAAGAATTAAAATTGTTACATTAATAATAATTTTTAAATGAATGAATGTAATGAAATGTAAATTTAAAAAAATTATTAATATTTTATTTTATTTAAATTAAAATTAAATTTAAAAATTAAAATTTAAACTGGGATAATAAAAAAGGTTAGTATTAATTGTTGTTAAGTGTTAAGTAGTTAAGAATGGATAGTTTGACCGAATTAAGGGAGCACTCTGAATTGAAAGCTCTAAACAGTCAATTGTAATCAGCACAGAGAACACGAAAGGGATCATGCAAGCTATAATTGTTATGACAAAAGTCCAAGGAAAGTGGCAATAAATTACGAGTTACTCTAGAAGGAATACAGAAATTTATTTTGTTAAGCAGAATAGGGGAATCAATGTCGTACTTGATTAGTTTAAAAAGAAACGTGACACCTAACATAATACGACGATTAGTAAGAGAAGGTAGGTTAATAAGAAGGAGTCTACGACGATCAAATTTCAATCTATGATCAAAGAGAATACCTAGATCATTTACCTCAGTTATTCTTGAAATCGAGTTTAAATCAAATGTATAATTGAAGACGTGATAGCTACCTCTGTAAAATGACATAACTTTGCACTTCAAACAGTTAAGATGCAGCAGATTATGCCTGCACCAAGCAAAGAGCAAATCAAGATCTGTTTGGAGGAAGTTACGTGCAGGATCACTATACGTCAAACAGAGTTTCACGTCATCAGCATACATAAGGATATTAGAGTGAAGAAGTATTGAAGGAAGATCGTTAATAAAAAGGTTAAAAAGCAAAGGTCCAAGATAGACAGTATTTAAAAATAACTCGTTGAGACCTGTTAGTTAAATAATTGGATATCCACAAAATGAGCTTTTGTGGAAAACCGATTAAATTTAACTTATGAATCAAGAGATTACGATTTACGGAATCAAATGCTTTACTGAAGCCCGTATAAACGACATCGGCTTGCATTTTCTTCCGAAATCCTAAAGTAATGCGGGAAGAAAATTCTAGAAGATTAGAAGCAGTAGATCTTGCCTTTACAAACCTATGTTGATGGGGCGAAATTATTGATTTACTCATAAAGGTTAACTGAGCAGTACGATTTTTTCAAAAATCTTAGGTATTGCAGACAATTTGGATATACACCAATAGTTCTGCACATCATGGTTAGATCCACTTTTGTGAAGCGGAATTGAAAAAGAGTTTTTCCAAATAGAAGGAAAATAACTGTTAGCTTAAAAATTGGTTTTAGAAGTGAGTCAGCACAAAATCTAAGAACACATCCTGGAACTCCATCAGGGCCAGGAGAGAAAACAGGTTTCATAGATTTTGGATCACTAAGTAAACAAAGTTTTCTTAATAGTAGGACAAAAAAGAGTGTTAAAATTATTAATAGGGTAAGGGTAGGGATGTATGGAAGAACTATACGGATTAGTTGAGTAGGTAGATTGAAAAAAGTCTGCAAACAAATTGGCTGCGGCCTGATCAGTGGTTGCTTCATTTTTTCCGAAAAATAAAGAGGAAGGGAAGCTACTGGATCTAGGTTTCAGATTGATTATACATTGTTGAATTACATCTCTTTTCCCTTAATAATTATATTAATTAACCAATTATACCTTTCGACCATTGAAAATTGTCAAAAAAGGGTAGACTAACTTTGTGGAAATGTATGTAACAGGCAGAAGGGGGCGTGGTATAGTGGTAAAGTATACATATTCTTGCTCAGGATCACTAGCCGAGTCTATTGAGCCATGTCTATCTGTCTGTCTGTGTGTAAAAGATACAAATTTCTGACTATATACATAACTAAATGAATTATCTACGTATTCTCGAAATTACAATCCGATCGCACAATAAACACAGAAGTTATTTAAGAGAGTATTAGCATCAAACTAAGTGTTTGTGTCAGCTAACAAAAGAAGCGGGCGAGCGCCATCTGTCGAGAATAATTTCAAAGCATGTGCATATGTATATGTGTAGATACATAGGAACATAAGTCGAAGGGTATCCCACTGTCGCGTGCCGCGCGAGTGTTTGCTTTTCTTACTGGTTTTAAGCTAAATTCATGATCAACTTCTGAGTAAATGTGAATACATGAATTGAATTCATGCAATGAGTTCTCCTACAAACACAGTAATTGTCTGTCTGTAAAATTATTAAATATTATTCAATATAATATACCTAAGTTATTATAAACTAATACATCAGTTGACCTGAACAAGCCTTTATCTATTTACGACTTCTGGTTTTAAACAACAGTAACTTTCATTTTCTATCAATTCCACTTATTTCAATCAGAACATTTTCTAACCATGTTCGAAGTATAATTACTATCTGGTTTCTTTCAATCTACCCTTATAGACATACTGGCTAAAACCGAAAGTGACTCATTTGAAGAATTAAATAAAATTCTAATCCAATTCATTATGCATTAATTATAGATTATTTTAGCTTAATTTACAAGCCACATTTAAAACCGTTAAGTGGCAAGAGCGAATTGGATTTTTCTTGCATTTCGAGAGCCCACAACGAATCACCTTAAAAGACAACCTGCTTCCGTAATGTCAAATAAGTAAAGCCGGGCCAAGCCTAATTTGAATATCTGCATAATTAAATAAGAATATCAAAAAAAAAAAAATTAATAAAGAACGATTTTTTGACTCACCGCCGACAAATAAGAGAATACAAGTATATGTAGTATAATACATATATCAAAAGTCATTAGAACAAAATTTGTTTTTGGCACGGCGACACAGTTTTTTTTCACAAATAATTTTTTTTTTTGTTTTGAAATAAATTGAATTTAAATGTGAGGTGAGGGAACCCAACAAGAGGCTGCTCTCGACAGACAGACAGTCCGTCTGTTGGATGTCTGTCCACCGGTGGGTGGACAAGTACTTGTCAAGCAGAACAAATATGTATGTCGATTAGACAAGAGGAAACTAACTTAAGCAGCGGCATGTGCAGTGCTTAAGGATAACTAGCCAACACCTGAGATGTACCATACATGTAGCTTGTAATGGGCTTATGCATATGTAGATTAACTGATCAATTTCATGATTGGTATTATTATTTTTCTTGCCATCAGCCTACAAGCAGCTCACGTGTCAATGAACTTCTTCGGCGGCAGCTGTCAAAATTAGAATCAACTTCGGATTCAACATCGTCATGAGACATACACAAATCATTGATGCCGTCCCCTAATCATTATCATAAATCTAATACATCCAATTTTGGCTTTTTTCAATTTGCATGTGAACTTGAAAGAGAGTGCATTGACATAGGCATCGGATACAGTATATCGCCATATAGCGCAACCTGCCAGTGGCAGAGCCTTGAGTGTGCCTTCTTTTTTGTCGGTTGTTGCACTATTGCCGCCTCACATAGCATCCGCTATCTACATATAAACACCAAACCAGACACCCACCAATCAAGATTGATATGTCTATCTGCACTAGCATATACAAAGTAGGGTGTTGGCATTACAATTGGCTTGTTTTCCGCATTTTGTTCAAAACAAAATTTACGACATCTGCGCCAAAATACTCGTTGCCAGGCAAACAGCAGACAAAATTGAGTTTCCTGGCTCAGAAATCGAACAGATGTGCTCGGGGCTTTGTGCGCTTAGTCGGTTAAGTAGTACTACAACTAGAGGTAAGTACTCCCCACAGGCACGCACTCGCCGAGTAATATGCAAATATATGGCCGGGCTTATCAACTGGTCTGCTTATCGTGCTGCAAATCTAACAACAGCTTGATTTAATATATTTGCCTATAAACAAAAGTCGGCTGATGTTGTTTTTCATTATTATGCGCTATACGTACATATACTTTGCAGCTGCAAGTACGCCCAGAGTAGAGAGGGTATTACAGATGAATACAGATGAGTATAGAATATTATATATGGTAAGTGTGTCGATTGCCTCATAGATCTTCAAATCAGTATGAGCTACATGTGGTATGTTGAAAAATCTTGATAATGATGTTTTTAATCTCCGGTTCATTGATATTCCTATATTTGCCTTTTTAAAGGCCGGTACAAATTGCTAATAATAAATTTTATATAAAAGAGTTTTAAAATAAAAAGGCTGTTTTAGCTAATATGACAATATTCTATTGTATGTTATGTTACATTTAATTTGAGTTTTAAAGATATCTACCGACTCATCTTCTGGCCAATCTTGTTTTTATACATATTCTAAATTACTTATAATAAAACTTTAAGTTTACAAAATGTATAATTCCTGTCCAGGATATCTGCCTATCAGGCAAACTCTATTAGCGCCATCTCTTATCCGTTTTCTATATACATTTCTAAACAAGCATATTTAAATTTAAAGTACACGTAGCTCTAAATACTTTGCACATTTTCGGCAACATCCCGGGCACAGATACACAGATACCATAGATAACTGTGCCATTCTCACGCAGCTTAGAATTATATCTTTCTCCAGATTTGCAGCAGTAGAAATGGCCTCGTAAATATGTCGACTCGAGCGAGTGGCCGACTAGTCGACTGCCTGACTGCACGACTGGGCCTTATCGTAACTTTCAGGCGGGCTCCCGTTCCGTTGTTGCTGCCTGTTGTTGTTTGCGACAGTGACGTCACAGCTAAAATAGAAACATACGTGTGTGTGTGAAGGGGGCATCAGCTGTATAGAGTTGCCTGACAATATTTGAACTTGTGGCGTCTGAGACCAAGGAACCTCTACACACTACGCTGTCGCCTTGATGTTTGTCAGTTGTGGCCCCAGTTACGACTCTGGTTCAGATGTTCAGATGATGCTGGGAATATTCCATGACACGTTTCAAATATTATCACAGTGCAAGCAAAAAGTAGAATCTCTGGCTCAGGCCTCACATTGTTTACCAGCCTGGAATAGGGCGGGAAGGAAGACCAGGCAGTAGAGGGGCTCGACATGGCAAGACAGGAGGGCGGGGAACGTTATAGTGAGTACTATAAGTTTTCCAAAGTGCTGGGAACATGCTTATCAAGTCGACAGGTCTGCCAAGCACAGCCAAGTCGAGCCAAATTGTGCGGAACGTAAAAATATGCAATATATTTTGACACTTTTCAATTAAGTGCGACACTTTTCAGTGCTGCATTTCCACGAAAATTCCTCTGCTTACAGTTTATGCATGTGCAGGCAGAAACTGATAAACTTGTATATATAAATATTGTGGGGATAGCAGAAACTACGGAAATTTCTTGTGTTCTGTTGCATTTTTGGCAAACGACAAATATGAATTTTATTTATTATAGCAGGGCGGGCAAATTTTTTTATCGCATATTTCGAGGAATTTGCCCGCACCCAAGAGGCGAATCGTGACTAAGTACTGTACGATAGAAACGTCAACTCTCGCATCGGATTCGGTTCGTTTGATTCCTCTGCAGATGATGCCGAATGATTCCAAGAACTTAACCGGCAAGTCACGAAGTACGTACAGTATAAACATAAAGTACATATTTATGCTGAAGCTCTTTGGCGATTTCCGCTCCAGCTGTCCCTATATATAGATTAATTGAGTGTTTAACTTCTGCTACCATAAACATTTACACAATCACTTAAGTAAATAAAAATATATTTTTATAACTAAAATCTAAATTTGTTTTGCTCAGATTTAACTGAAATCTATTTTCCTAAAGCGCAATTTATTTTGACATAGTTAAGATCTAGATCTTAAGTATTTCAGACAATAAATAAAATATTTACACACAGTTAACTCGGTACACAGACCGACAGACGAGATGTAATCATCGCTTAGTTTTGTCGCACACATATTTCATTTTAAAATATACTATAATTAATTTGTTTTGCTTTTTGCCTGCCAGAAAATTGACAGATTTTGGTGAGTTATAATGACATAAGTCGGGGCAGGTAAGTGCATATACATAAATATACATATGCATAGTGCCTGTTTGTGTTTGTTATGTGTCGCGTGTTTGTATGCCTAATGAGCCAAAGCTATCTATTATCGAATCATTTGATAATTTTGACTTACTAATGGACTCCTCCCAAGGGGTAGTTTTTTCAGTCAAATTTGTCTTTCGTATACTAATTATGACACGTTTTTTCAATATTTGCCTCAGATTTATTAAAACGATGCCTACAATGTAAGTGTTTAATGTAATTTGTGTGAAATGTGTAAAATCTTCTATACAAAATTATGGCAGATATTAAACCAAATTTCGATAATAAAAATACTTTTAACAATTTCATAGTCATTTCTTGAGGGTGTTGGAATTCATTTAACGTATTTGATCAGTGATACATTGGAAATTAAAAATAATATTTAATTTTAGATGTAGGTTATTGAAATCACATTTAAAATCCCAATCAAAGGAGCATTCTATTTGTTTTTCTATATTAATACTACTTGAGTCTTTAAATACAAACTTAGCTATTTTCAGTTGTGTTGTCAACCTTAACATTAGCCACCATCTGGCTTTGTTGTTATAATATAGTTGCTGCCAAAATAAATACGTAGCTGTTGGCCGCGAGAGCCCACCGTGAGCGATGCACATGCCGCACAGCACGCACAGCTCACTCCGCGGGGGATCGGCGAGTAACACTTGTGGGGCTGCTTAAAAAAGCGCAGAAATTATTTATTTCCGCATCTTATAAATTTGCAATATGCTAAGTTTTTTTGCCGTTAATAAGAAACAAATATAAAAAATATAGAAGAAAATATAAGGCAAATAGAAGAAAAATTGGATTTAACATGCGAACGTTTTAACACACTATGAAATTATATTATAATTGCTTTACACTGTTTGATATGATGTAGATTACTGGCACTGATTTGAAGAAAGATAAAAGACCTCTGACATAACATACTATTGCTTGTAACCTTGTGGAAAACTGACTAACTAAACGCTCTTTAAGATTGGTGATGACAAATTTTTAGGAGAATCCCAAAGGTATTGGAATGCAAAAAAAATACATAATGAGTGTTGTTTAAAAAATTCAGTATAGCTCGATAGATATACTTATTTAGCGATTTGCCTACAATGAAATATATACTATATATTTTACCATACTGTTCAAACGTTTCACATAGCACGTCATATTTGTTATACCCTTTTATTGACTGACTTAAGCTTCATGGGTGGCTAAGCAGATAAAAAAAGCATTTTGAAAAGCGTCTGCAGATATTTGCCAATAATATTGAATTTGTGGCAAATTTGTCGTCAGCTTGCATTTGGCTCTTTTAACTCCCTCCATCGTCCTTTACTTTGCTGTTACTCATTTTTTATGTGTGTTTTCACTAGGTTCCCAAGTCGATGCTTCGGGATTATTGCCTACAGTTGACTGCGCTTTTCTACGTTACTTTTTTGGCCTGGTTCCAAGTTAATTTCTTGTTGCTCTGTCGGTAGCTAACAAAAAAAAAAAAAAAAACGAAAAGAAAAGAAAAAATATAAGTTTACAACCTGCTGCCGCCGGTTACAGTAGAAATATCATAACCATCGTTTGGGCCAGCTCTCGAATTGCTGTTTGATTTGCTTGTTTGCACAAAAGCGAGCAGAGTTGAACTTATTTTTGTTGAGAAACTTTAACAGGCATCACTCGCACACAGCTAAGCAAATATTTGAACAGCTCACAGCCAGTTGGCCAGGCAAAACAGCTACGGATATAGATATAGCTACAGCTACAGCCACAGCTACAACTACAACTCGAACAACATCTAACCAGTTGAAGCTGTAGCTTCATGGCTTGACAGTATCGGGTGCCGTAAAAGAGTGTATTATAACCGTTAAGAAAAATACAACTCTCCGTCCACAAAAACATTTCTTTATACAAAGTATCAAATAAGTTTTTCAATAGTTTTGTTTCTTCTTCAGTTGTTTTTTTTGTGTTTTCCTTATATTTTATTATTCTTCTTTTATTTGGGCGCCACGACGACGGTTTCACGAGTTCAGTTGAGAAGAAGAAAAGATCTCACCCTTCATGTATCCGCATCCGTGTGTGTATTCGCTTCCGTACCGGCATTTGTATGTATGTTGGTTTGTGTGCTAAACTGATTTACTGCAAAGCACATTGGGCAAACGTGCTGAGCCACAAGCGGCGTAAACGTAATGTTCGTAAAATCTTTAAATTCAGCTTAATCGAGGACTTCAAGTGTGACAAACTTAGTCAAACTTAGTTGGCATCCGTTCTGAATTGCCGCTATTATAGTGTTAGTCTGAGCAAACAACTAATTGAGACAGTTTCAATATGATTTCAGTTTGCTTTGATAGTCAAGTTAGTTGCAGACTGCAGTTAAGAGTTGATAGAAAGAACCTAACGACATGGGAATGGGATTACGCTTTACTGGTGGCTTTTGGGATTTAATACACATTCACTTGCATTTGATAAGTGCCATGTCTGAAAGCCTGTAATGAAAGATCTTCTGTTGTAAATTTGCTATCTTTGCGTAAGCACAGCAATTTTCTCAGAGATTATCTGCGCTTTACGGTCTATCGTAAAAGTTTCTACCCCTGTGAATGTAATTCCATTTTGATCTCGAGTAAAGCTTTTAGTAGGCATATAGAATTTGCTTTACAATTAACTTTTATATAACAATTAATAGTGTCGACATGGGGTCAAGTGCTGATTATTCATTCTCATCTATTTAAGTGGAAATCAGGTTAGAAATTTTAATTTATCAATTAAATCCTAAAAGTAGTACAATAAAAACATGTTCTCTGATTTATTGCACATAATTTTTTTATTTTATGAATTCGAAGAAAAAACTTTATTCAATTTGTAAATTGCAACTTCATGTAGAAAAGTTAAATATTTAAGTGTTGCCAATCTACAGTCTCTGCAGCACCAAAAACATTTTTTGTGCAAGTTGTTTTGCCGTATTCCATGTTCATTCTATAGTATTCTTACACGGATTCGTTCTGCCTGCATACATATCTTGTGTAAAGCCAAGCCAAATAAATTGTCGAAAGAATGGCACGGCCGCAATATAAATTCATTCAACATGCGCCCGAATCTCCATTGTGGATGGTCTAATTAAAGTTGCACGAGAGAAGGAGAAATATATAGGGAGAGAAAGAAGCAGAGAACTAAGCTCGATGAGCTTAAAGATGCATTGGCTTGGTAAGCAGCTGGGGCTACAAGAGGCGTAGCCAGAAAAGAACTAAACAAGTTGAGTTTACTTACACAGTCACACTTCTTTACTGTGTTCAGTTTGTAGGGTATATGTGAATTGTGTAAAAGAGTGTAATATACTTAAGAGATGCGAATATATGTATGTACAAGCCTATATATTTGGCACTTCAAAGTGTATTAACTCTGCTTAAATCTACTTCCAAATCAACTCTTTAAAATTTACCTCACTCTTGTTGTAGCGCATTTAGCAGTCAAGCATGCTTGACTTAAGCTTTCTCAACATGTTGTTGTTGCTGTTCTAGGTGTTTTTGCACTTCTGCTCTGCACGAACGTCAGCTGCTGAAAATTACAGAGTTTGCAGTTGACGCCAGGCAGCCGACAAAATGGCAACGAGGAGTCCCGGCTGCGGTAGGCACACGACAACACTTTGGGGTTAACCACCAGCCACACAACCACCAAGCCACCCAACCAGCACACTCCACTCGCAGTGCATGCACTCACACATACACACACACACACATACCTAGCTGTGCACACTTATGTACACCCACTCTTGCACACACTCAATGAAGGCAGTGCCTTCATTTCTGCCTTTGCCAGTGTTTCATGCATCACAGCGCATTTTTGCCAGACGCCAGGAGTCATTTTTCTGAAGTCATGCCTGCATTGCAGAGTATCACCTAACTGTGACTCTTCACGGTGATTCCCTTGTAAGCCACTAGTATGTGGATTAACTTATCAACCGGGAATCCCTTTAATTCTTTGTTCAAAACTTTAAAATGTATGCTGAGTGGTTTTGTTTGTTCGCCTTTGTTTGTTTAACTAAAATTAATCACATAAAACACAAAGTTTTTACCCTTTAAATACAATCCCTTGTTCTTTTTTAAGCATGTTGTCAAGCGTATATTTTTTTTTTGTTCGGCTTGGGGTCTTTGTAATGTGCTCTCTAAGTTGTCGTTAAGCAGATTGCAAAAGGGAGCAGAAGAAACGTGAATGGACTCATGCACTCTGCATGCTGAGCATTGTTGCATTGTTGCATTGTTGTTGTTTCTGATTTTTGGCGTTACTTGATCTCGCAGTTAATCACAGCGATTCAGCAACAGTATTTACTTGCAGTGTGGAAGCCAAGTAATGTAGGGGATTGGGGTTGAAGCAACGATCATTGCATTTTCTAAAAGAAAATAAGTGAATAAGCGCTGGATACGTTTGTAAGAGCAAATGAGCACATGAATAATTCCTGACTAAAATTATCATAATTATTAATGCTGCTGCAACTGAATTTTGATTATTATAAACTAAATAATTTTTTACAATTATAAATAATTCATTAATTCATAATTAACTTCAAATAGATAGTCAAACTATCTGCAACAGCGGCTCAGTAATATTCTGAATATAGGAAAAGATTTATCGCTGCACTTTCTCGAAAAGTCACAGTTCATGAGCAAGCACTCACTTGCACTCACTTTGCATCTCTGGGGGTCGAGAGTGCATTGAAGCAAAAATCATATTGTAGACTCTTTCGCCTGCCTCCTGGGCGTGATGTGTTTGAAGGCGGGGTGAGGAAAGTGAGGCGGCATCGGCAACGCTGTCTTCACTTGCAGCAAGTTGGTTGGAATGGCGTGTGGAAATGAAAAACGACATCGATTATGCAAGAACGCTTCCCAAGATGGGGACACGCTCGTAAGGATATTGTTTAAAAAATATGGCTGAAGCTGAAATGGGTTGATGTGGAGGTGTTGCAAGTTGTGGTGTAGTGCAGTCTGTGTGTCTGTGTAGGTCTTTGTTTACCTGTTTCTTCGGATGGCTCGTGGCATGATTGAAATTCAAATGGCGTCATGGCAATCGATATGCAAGCGACTGCGGTTTAAACATTTCTCACTTGGGTTGTGCTCTCCGTGCCAGGCCCACGAAACTGAAATCAAGAGTCAGCGCGACAAGCGACCAAATAACAAACAAACAGTCGCACACTCTGCAGTTGTAAATTCGAATGAGGCAATGGAACCCAGAGTCGTGTCGAACACACAGAAACTCATACAACCCAACCAAGTCGCCCATTGGCAGTGGCAAAGTCAAGGTCGCCCCATGGCAGCGTTGCAGCTGTTTGTTTGTGGGGCGAATTCGAACTGGGTGTGGAGGGAGCTATGGATGGAGAGCAACGTTTGCGTGCGGTTACATTTGCCCTCAAAAAGGCGAGCGTTTTAATTTTTATTGCATTGTCATGTGGTTGCAATTGAATTTACAGCTGCTGCCAAACATGCAACATTTTGTGGTCCGGCTACCGACACGTGCCACACAGCGTTAATTTGTCTATGTATGTATGTCGCCCGTGCGTCAGTGTGGTCCATATAAGAAATCACTCTGACAGCTGACACAGCCGCAGTCTTTCGATGGCTTGCTGTTGGGGGGGAGGGGGGTGGAAAAACGCTTGACGAGTGCTGAGAGATATTTCCTGTACCTGTTGTCGAAGAAATATTTTCCATTAGGCACAACTTTTCCATACTCACCAAACAGAAGGGGGAAAGAACTTAGAGCAAAACTGAAAACTGATTAATGATTGCCATATCCCTTCCCGCCATGATCTTTGCCCTGTTCACTATTAACCTGCAATTAAGTATTCAAAGCATTTACGGTTCGAAACTGTTCAAATGTTTATGCGTCTCAGGGCAAAGTTTTCGTATGTTTCCACAGTATTTTAGACCATTCATTTGGTTTTTTTTTGTGCGTGGCGGTTTTATTTATGTTTCAGCTAAGACAAATAATTCCACTTATTCGGTTTATTTCCGATTGGCGCTTCGCTTTGTTTACCCTGCCCAGTTTTTTTTGCGTCGATTGTTAGTCAAATTAACAAATAAAATTGTGCAGAAAGAAAAAGAGAAAAAGCAACTAAAAGGAAAAAGAAAAACTATAGAAGAATGATTGCGCGCTGCGTGGAATTCGCTGCTTAAATGACCCGTGACCACTTAAAACACCGCACACTGGGATGAAACTGCATAGACGTATCTATGATATATTTTAGGTTTAATATATGTATACTAGTTATTTCACAATAAAATTAAAAAACTATATTCGCATGTGTCTTAAAATTTTTTAAAATATTCTTTATTCTTATTAAATTGTTTTCTTATCAGATTATTGTATTTTTATAAAAATGTTTGTATATTGAATAAGACACAATTTATAAATAAGAATGAATAATATAGTTTTCTTTATTTCAACTGTGTTCACATTTATTTTTGCAAATCAAAGTGACTTCTTTCTTTCAATGCTCACTGTACTTTGGGTCAAACCAGCAAACCGAAACCCATAGCAAAAATGTATCTGTGAATTTGTTTGGGAATTAATTCATAAATTTTCGGATAGTCATGCTTGCCGATATCACTTAATTGTTGCTAATTTATAAGTATTGCGCACTTCAAGCGATTACATATTATTAATTTTGCCATAATTCGGCTGGTTTATCTCATTGGGGCCATCGGGCATTCTAAATAAAGCTTAAAATTGGAGCAGCGATTGTGGGTGTCGTCCGTTTTGGGTTGTACCAATTTAGTTTCGGTTTCAGCTTAAGTCCAATGATAACAATCATGTCATTAAGGTGACAAATCGATTGTCGACTCTTGCAGACACACAGTGTAGATATGTGTGGGTGACAGTGGGTCTGTATGTGTGTGTGTGTGCGTGTGGTTGGCAAATAAATTTGGAACGCTTGTAATTCGCTCAACAGTGGCCTCTTGTGCTATTCATCTTATACACTTTCATGAGGGTGTTGCGCATTTGCAAAAAAAACTGAAGAGTTTGTCAGATTTATTGATATAGTTACAGTTTTAATGTTATCTCTTGTAATGTTTGTATATTATTTAATGTCAATTTTTGGTATATATTTATTATAATAACGATGTACATTATATATGTATAACCTTATAATATATACTGTATCATTAAGTTGTTTCTGACCTGGCAGTGCATTTGAGCTTCGGCACTCCGTTTCTTCTCTTCTTTCTTGTGTTTGCTTTTTGCAAACTTTAAACAATTTGCAAAGAAAACAAACTAACAGAAGGCAAAGAGAAAAAGGGAAACAAAACAAATAATCAGTCAGACAGCGACAGGGACAAAGAGAGAGAGACCAATATACGGTCTTCGCATCCGGCGACAATGCACTAAAACGGTCACTCTGGCGGCGCTGCGAACTTTATGTTGACCCGAACAAAAGAGTTGATCGACTTCGGCGACGTGTGTGCGCTTCTTACGTGGATAAACATGTCTTTTAAAGGCCTTTCTTATTGTTGTTGTTATTGTTATTGTATTCTTTTTGGACAGCATTGAAAATAGCATTTAATTGCGCGCACAGAACATAAATTTTCAATTTAAACAAATTTGGTTGTGACGGCTTTGAATTACGCTCTTTTTTGCCTAACATCCGGTGGCCTGTGCAAAGGTACAGCACAGATGAACCGCCAGTGGGTGTGTGCATCTGTGTGGTGTGTGTGTGTATATATTAACAAAGCTGCAGGTTAGCTCATCGACAAACATACGATGATGTATTCGTTTGCATAAAGAAAATACGACAAAGTTCAGTGCACCGGGAAATGCAATTTACTTGGGCCATTCAAGGCACTCGGCGCACTCGTTTCGAGTGACGTCTACGCTTGAACGTTGAACACTTTCCGTTCGCTGATTCTCACTTCTCGTTTCCCATCCGAATGGCACGTGCAGGCAGCCATCTCGCTTACTATACGACGCGTCGTCGCTTAACCTTTGTACCATACCGCAGAGTATAGTCGGCAGATCGAAGAGCGAGACAGTTAGGCAGACAGACACACAGAGAGACTAGAAGACTGAGATAGTCACGCTATATTGCCATCCGGCTGGCAACTGGTGCGATTCCATTTGGCAAGCTTAACGGAGTTTGGCTGCCGCTTTAGCGGCGACAAGCGGTCTCTTTTAGACCACACTCGGCAGGTCGCGTAGCTGGACTCTGGCTGAGAGAGTTATTGGATTGACTATAAACCGACTTTGCCCTCCGTCGTCTCACATTCGAGATTCTCTTTGAGCGCGCAGCGTCGCTTTGAAATGTGGGTAAAGGGCATTCCGCAAATAAAGTCATCATTTTGTAGCTTTTAAACGTTATTTGTTTTGCATTTTCAATGCTTATTTCTTTCTTATGATTATTGGCTGGCATTCGCTCTAAGCTGCTCATGAAATTGCCCGAGTGTACTGTGGGAAATTTACGATTATTTCGAACAAGATCGTTTTCAACTATTTCCTCACTTTGACTTTAACATCGTCGAGTATCTATTGAATGTCATACAGAGATATTTGAAACGATTTCTTTCAATCTTTTATCTTTCTGTTTTGCATTTCCCTTTTTTTTTTGCTGCATCATGCTGCAAAACAACTCCAGGCACACGCTCAACTTCCGCACTTATTGCGCGAGAAAGTCGTATTATGAATGCAAAAGATGTGACATCAGCCGTGCATTTTCATGCCAAATTTCATGAGGCTGGCTGGCATCAATAACAGCCAAACAACGGAACAATAGAGCTGGGAGCTGGGCGCGAGATGCGGCACACGAATTGTTGCGCTGAATTCCAAATGCGAATCGCCAAAGTGATGCAAAAAACACTTCCGCTTGATGCTGCCACCGCAGCGGCAGATGCTGCTGCTATATTTGTTGTTGAAGTTGTCGCTGAGCTGAAGCTGAGCTGCGGCTTGGGCTGTGTCTGGGCGCTGTCTGTCAGTCTCGCCGGAGCACGGTTCAGCCAATAAGCGCGACAACTGATTGGCATGCTAAATGAACCGCAGAGCGTACTGCGGCGCGTGCAGGGCAACCAAATGGCGTGTTGTGCTCCATGTGTGTGTGTGTGTATGTACAGTAGTTTTTATGCCTTCAGCCCTCGGTCTGGGGGGCACACACAAACACACACACATGCACGCGTAATAAATGCCAAAACGACTTTATTCCACAGGCGATTCAAAAACACACACGGAACGCAATCAATGGGCGCGTCTCATGAAATCGTTTATTTTTCTCCAGTTTTTTTTTCGGACTTCCACCGTATAATTTGGGCTAGTTTTGCTTTTTTTTGTCCGCATGTGTGTTTTTGTATTTATCTATTGGTTTATTTATGGCACACACTGTGCGCTAATTATGCGGGCTTTGACTACGCTTAGCCCGTTGGTTTTATGCTGTTTAATTAAAATTAACATTTTCATATCGATGGTCAAGCGACACACTGGGATTTTTGCACAGCTACCCTGTAAAGTGTTGGCAGTAGGGCATAATAAAGTTGAGTAAAATATAGTTTGTAATTCACAATACGTATGTCAACTCGATTGAGCAGCGTATTGGCCCGTCGTGTATTTCAGTCTATTTTGCAGCTTCGCTAATTAAAAACTATATTGTTTTTACATAAATTAGTTTCAGTTGTGTTTCTGTTATGTGCCATGCTAAATGATTCAGTATTGTAAAATTAAATAAGAAGAAACAAAAGAAATGAAGATGCTGAAAATATAATAAAATTGTCGATAAATATCCGCACGTTTCGTATCGATTCGCTTGGCCACAACCGCAATAAGCCCACAACGTGTTTACGATCCATTATGAACAGGTCCATCTGCTGATATCTATATATCTGCATAGTGTACCGACATGTGCTGCAGCTAACTCAGAGCTACACGAGGGATAAACCCAATCGAATTTCGAATACTAAACGTATTGCAGGAAATCAGGAAAGATTCTGTGTATCTCAGGCATAAATTCTAAACTCTATAAATACATTTTCCTTTTAATCAAATTAGCAAAGAATACTATACAAAGATACTATTTATATGTTGCTTTATTTTTTTTTTTTTTTACAGCAAACATAGTCAAGCTATGAACACCTCATTGGGCTGCTTTGGTTTTTTGGTTATGATTCGATTACGAAATGATGACCTTTAAAATTGATTTGTTTGATCTTCAAGCTGGTTCGGCTTATAAACCAGTTTCCAGTTGACGATTTAGTAGTTTAGTTGCTGCCCCAAGTAGTTAAATACAGGCAAAGATATATACGCATACCTACACATAGTATCGTATTTATAAGTAAACAGATATGGAGAAAAGCAGTTGCAGTTCACAGGAATCAAATGGAAACTAAAGGATGCGCACACACATAATTTCCAGCTGTTTACAATCGTATATTGTTCGCTATTTTCGCAGTTGTGGAAAATCCACAAGTCATTTCCACAGAATTCTCATTTGAATTCATGCCTACCGAAAGTTTCGTGGAGCCCTCGCTACCGAAACATGTGTGTGCATAAAATAAATCGAACGAGCGCATAAATATTTATGAAATCGAAGTATAGAGAGAGAGGGTAACACAGATAGAAGCCAAAAAGAGATAGAGAGTCAGGCAAATAAAAATAATTAAAAATATACAATATAAAAAGATTCACTGGCTGCCGAAAATACACAACAACAAGCTAAAACTCAGAAACCTGATCTAAAGCTCTCAGTTCTGAGCTGTGATTTCATGATCAAGTTTCCAGACAAACTGGCGACCCTACAGACTTTATGAGACAATTTGCAAATTAAACTTAAGTTCTTTTCGCCACCGCTTAGATGAGTCGATTAATTAACAATGATGACAACAAGAGACTGAATGAGTCCTCGAACTGAATGAGTCCTCGAGCTCACCTTCAGTCGGAGTATTCCCGTCCGCAGACCATAAGCTAATGTTGCATTCACCTCCAGCTTCAACTGCATTTGTTCTATTTAATTGCCGACTGGGCTTGCCTTTGTTTCGCCTTCCATTTCCATTGAGTGACACGCCCCAGACCCATAAAAAAGCGCTCGCCACAAAGTGTTGTTACCAAAACAGTAAAATCAAGTGCGAGATGCAACTGTGAGGGTTGTTCGACTGAGAGGTACTACGTAGAAGGATAAGCTGATATAAAATATACACATATTTCTTAAGATTTGTTAATAAAATTATTGGACATGTTCTAAACTACAACAATTTTGATTGAATTGAACCTATAAGTTACTTGCATTGGTATTAAAACAAACTATGCTGTTTAATAAAGATAAAAATAAATAAAAATAAAAATAAATAATAAAGATAAAATAAAGTTTAATAAAGATAAGTTACTTACGATCTTCTATAAATTTCCAAAATCAAAGTTCATATCATACCTCATAAGCATCGACTGCTGGGAAATGTAGTTGTATTCTCCTGTACCGAAACCTAATTAGATTGTTGCTGTGTAAGGGGGCTGTTCTGGGTTCTGTCCGACCGTCCGACCGTAACACAATGCTGGTCAGTCTCATTCCGCAAATAGAGAAGTCAGCTGCCCGCAGCTTATGTCATTGGAGGTACTCAGCAGGCCATTAACAAAACACATACAAACATTGATGATAGACTTGTGAATGCTCTACATGCTCTATATGAAATAAAATTAAATTCTACAGCTGTTAGGTTTTTTTAAAGTGTAATTAATTTTCGCTACAGAAATAATAAGCTATTTCTAAGCTTTTGTACAGACATAGATGCATTCGTCAAAATCTAAAATTACACATCTGTTCATTTTATTTATACTAATAGATACTTTATCTATATACACATCAAAGGTAGAAACTTTCTTTGAATTCGCACATAAATATATTCTATTTGAGGACCTATGAGAATAGAGACAAAATACCTAAAAGCAAATGCAAACGAATTGCTTAGACATTAAAACAATACTGTGCTCGATAATACTTTCCAATCACGCACTATACTGTGTGAAGAGTATTACAAAAAAAACCAAACAACATTCCGAAAAGGAAACAAAGCACATTTCGAGAAAGAAGAAAGCAAGACAGCGCATGAATAAAAGGAAAGATTCGAATCTGCTTTGAAATGATTCAATGGGAAGATTTTCGAATCAAGAACTAATAAGACAAATACTATGGGTGTAGGTATATTTCGGTGAGAGTTCGTCGAGTGAATATGTCAAGCAATAATTTTCAATGGCAAGATCATCTGCTTTTGTCAATTGGGCACAGTGGCAAACTGTGTTGCTGTGCCAGCTGTCAAGTTCTTCCGATTAGGTCTTGCAAAGTTATTGAAGTTTGTAAGACTCATGTACCTGCTTTTGTATCATATTGCAATATTTAACTCGACAGCATTTGCACACATAAATCTTTAATACAGAATTGTGCGTTGCCAATGTTATTTTAATTTGTCTTAAGGGCAGGAATTTCAATATCGAATATGCTTTAATTGCTTTTTAGGCCATGGATTTTAAAAAAATGTATGGTCTATTGTGTTTGTCGGAACGGAATTGTGCGTAACAGGCAGAAGGAGGCATCTCCGACCCCATATATTCTGAATCAGTATCAGTAGCCGAGTCGATTGAGCCATGTCTGTCTGTCCGTCTGTCTGTCTGTATGAACACCTGGATCTCAGAAAGTATAAGAGCTAGAGTCATCAACATACGTATATATTGCAGTGTCTCAAAGTTTTTTTTAACATTTTGACACGCCCCTTCCCGCCTCCGTAAATCAGTAATAACTATTTAAAAACTACAATATTAGCTCAACAACCAAAGTTGTATATCTTACATGACAAATACTTTGCCACGGGCGTTTCATTTAACTCGGACTATTAATAAGTGAGATATGATACGAATTAAACTCACTTTGATCATATGGTATATGTATACTTAAGCAGACCTAATTTACGCAAGCATACCGAAGTTCAAATCTAGCGTCAGACACACAGCATTTCAAACTTTTTATTTTCATTGTATGGTAACATTGTATGGTTCACAATGCGGCTTTGCCGATAGGCCAAGAAGTGAGGCAATTGCCGAGTGATTAGAGTGGCGGACGGCTGTGAGAGAGTGTGTGTGTTCAACTCCCGGTTGAGGCGGGTGCGAGTTTTCATTTATTAATTATTTTTCATTTTTATTTTTTTTTTTATTTATTTTATTCTAATAAAATTCGGGCGGCGATTCCATACATTTAAAATTTGTATTACGGTATATTATGATAATCCATGGCCTTATACAGTCAGCACCTGACTGTAGCGTTAGTATTTTTCGAAATGCACATGCCAAAGAGACTCGTCGAGCGAATAGGTGACATTTTGAGTGGGTAAGAACGTTTTATTGGTCTGCTGTTGCAATGTTGAATGTATTCACTGGAAAATGGAATTCAAATGAATGAGCATGATGGCAAGTTGAATTCATATTGAAATGTCTGCGACACAAGATATATATATTTGATGAAGGATGTTAAATGTTTAAGACTATGATTGGCAAACAGTTGAAGAAAAACGCACATTAACAGAGGAAAATCATGTGCTGTTAATGTAGGGTATGCACATTACCAACTAGTTTTATGGTTTAGCCACATGCGAATGCGGAATGCAAATCGTGCATGTGATTTTGGGTTGCACTTGGCTGGCCACACGCGCCGACATAGACCGAAAGAGATAGACGGAATAAGAGACAGATGGATAGACACACACACACAGACAGTCAGAAAGGCCGGCAGGCAAGTGGCCTCTAAATTTCGTTATCTGACAGTGACACTACTTTTAGTGTGCCTTATTTATCGCGCATACGCAATGTGGTGCAGTGTTGCAGCACGAGTTTGCGATAAATAAAGCAGCGAAAATGGGCTTGCCAAAAAAACAAAATCAGCTGCTGCCCAGTTGAATGACGGTGCACGACAATAATGTAGGTAGTATGTATAGCTATATAGCTATACAGATACCAGTTCCCGGCCGATGTTGTTGGTGTGCCGACGAGATGAACCCCCTCGCGTTAATTGATGTTTGTCATTTTGTTTTTTGTAGAAATGGCGCCTGCAGCAACATCAGCTGATTTGCATGTGTCAATCACGCAGCCAGACAGACAGAGTGTATGTATGTACTATACTGTATGCATACATATCTTCCAAACAAACGATTCATTGTTTTGCCTTGAGCTTGAACTGCGTTTGTGGCTTGTTAGATTAGAATTGCCAATGTAAAACAGTTTCAAGTGGGGTATATGCGGGTTGTGAAAAGAGAGATTGAAATCAATGGACAACAATTTATCTTACAGTAATTTTAAGTTACTCATTCCTTCGGCTTGCTCTGTATTTAGAACATACAATCGAACATTCTTTCTCTCTTTTCATACCTCAATTTCTTGTTACGTTACGAAGGGTAGCTGCTACTCAATTGCACACGACTCTCGTAGCTCTCATTACTCACATATATTTACTCTACTTATTTATTTGTTTATTTACTTTACTGTCATTAATAAACTGCAATTGTAAGGAGCACAATTAGCAGTACATGCTCCACACACACACACACACATTTGACAGTTTATACAGCTCGTTTAGTTCATTCACAAAACACATAACTCCTTTGGGTATTTCAAAATGGCAAGTAAATAGTGAAGGGGAAGGCATCGCGGCGGAAATAACGCATTGGCTCGTGGTGTGCATTAAAGAAACTTACGTTATTTATGGCATCATAAATAGAGCGATTCTGGCTCGACTTTTCTACTTATTTATGGCATTTATAGTACTTGTGACTTTTCTCGATGCCAGCGAGGCTCACTTGAACTTTATCGATTACGCTTGGCTGTGTCTCCATTTCCCATTGGGCCTGTCAGTCCGTCTTTTTGGCTCACTGGCTGTTTGTCGGCTTGTCGATTTGTCATTCAGCTCTCTTTGTTTTCCTCGTGGCTTTACGCACAATTTGTATGACAAATTTCGACTTAGTTTTTATTTCGGTTATTAGCCAAACTGGCGGCATAGTGAAAATAAAAATGAGAATCACTACAACAACAAAACACGCAAAATGTGTCAGCTAACTTAGTGATTGGTTTATGAAGACGAACTGCTAATGCTCTGTATATATTATTTAATAGGTATAAGAAAATTACATTTTGTGAAATTTCAAGAAACTTGTTTAATTAAACTTATTAAACTTCACTTATTTTAATTAAAATGTATAATTATACTGCAATACATATAAAATATACCATAAATCCAGTAATGATATAATAGTATTTAAAATTAAAATGTATATTCATTCCACTTGCAATTACTTACACTTTATACCTTGACCATATATTTAACCTACAAATAAATAAAATCTAAGTTTACTTATTTTTCTGCGAAAGTGTGTTCATTAAATCACGTGAGAACAGCTTTCTTCTACATCTTCATCTACACCCACATCTACAAGAACTATTAAGCATTTCGACTGTGATTCTGCTGCGGAAGCCGTTGCCAGCTGATGTCATACACTCGCCCCAGCTACAGCTCCAGCTCCAGTTCCAACTGCGACTCGTGCTCTTGCTCTTTCCAAACACAATAAACATTCAAAGAAACCGAAACCACAACCAAAACCAAAAGCAAAACCAAGACAGAGAAAAGACCACTCGGCCGCAGAGAGGCGAGAAGAGCAGACTAAATTTGGCGGCTCAGAGTCAGCAAGTTGGCCAATCGTGTGTGTGTGTGTGTGCGTGTACTGTGTGGCCGTGTGAGCTTCAAAGTTGAATCTGGAAATTCCCATATGGAAAATTACTGCATTAAGTCAGAGTCCAAGTACCGATTGCAGTTAGAGTTGCATAAGTATAGAGCGTGCTATATATAGGGCAACCTGGTGCGCCAGTGACGCATGCGGAGAATACCAAGAATTATGCAAAATGCAAGACAAGCAGTTTAATGCTGACGATATAAGAGAAAACTTCAATAACAATTAGGGTAAGTAGCTTGCCAGGTGTATGCGACTGTAATATATGCAGCAATAAATTTGTTAAAAGAGTGCCAAAGCTTATAACTTTGCGAGGGATATATATATATATATATATATATATATATATATATATATATATATATATATATATATATATATATGATTTGTAGAATATAAAAGAAGAAGAATAATCGAGCTAAGCATAAAAAGTTATTAGTAAAATCCGATATAGGTGTACTATATAGAATGGAACCTGTTGAAGTTTTGAAATTATGTTTAACGTCTGAGAATGTATTTTTTCATTGGCAATTCACAATATCATCGCATATTACTTTATCCATTCCATATAAAGAGATTATATGAGCAGGATAGTCGCTGCTCCATATATAATATATAAAATGTTACCTATAGTTCTGCAATATACTTTAAAACACCTAGTTAATATCTCACAAGTCTTATATACCCATTCCCAAGTGCACAGGGTGCGAAAAAACTCACTTCAAAATGTTGTTAATTGAATGCATGTGCTCTTCATGTTCTACTGGCAATTCGTCAATATTTATTTATGCTTTTTGTTCTTGCTCTGCTTGTTTTTTCTGTTGTTGTAGATGTTTTTCATTGGCTTTCTGCTGCTGTTGTTGCTGTTGAAATTGACAAGTTGAGAGTGCTGAGTCAGTCGGTTGGTAGGCGCTATAAATTCATTCGAAAATTGGCCCAAAGTCAATTCCAACAATTCAATTAGCTCGCCACCGGAGAAGGGAATAGAGAAAGAGAGCTGCGTATTTCAGCCTTTATGACCTTATGGATGAGCATCAGCTATATATACACTTGTATATGGCCAATCAAGCGGAAATGTCCTCATTGAAAAGTAATTGGAACAAACCAATTGCCGTGAACTGTCAAGTCGGCCCGTTGCGTGTGATGTCCTCGACTGTTATTGACATTCAATTCTGGGAATTGCAGCACGACATAGCTAGATTCCAAGTCCTGGCTGACCACCCACTCAAACACAGACACTGCATGTGGAGCTATAAATATACATGTGCATTTCAGAAATAATTTGAGTTTTTGATCCCAATGCCGGCCCGACAACAGAAAATGCAAAATTGTCACGTCATTGCGAGTTATTTCAGACACGCTCAAAGTAAATCAAATTGCATTATGTCAATGCAAATATAAACGGAAAGAAAGAGAGAATGAAAGAGAGAGAAAAAAACAGAGAGAGAGAGAGAGAGAGGCAGAAGCTACTTGTACATGCTCACAGATAAGAATACAACAATTCATATATGAGTAAGTTGAGTAACTGTTGTAGGCTGATAGCGAGGGAAAGTTTAACAAAATCAGATTCACAGACTGAAAGTAATCGTTCAAAAATTATAAATTTATTGCAATTTAATTTATGGGAAATATTTATGCCAGAAAGTGAAATGGAAGGCAAACGAGATGCTTAAGCGATTGATTCACACTTATGAAAGTCAATCTGTAGGGTACTGGGACACTAGCTAAACTATCTATTACAGATTAGAATATTTCAATACCTATTTGAGTAAGTTGAATAATTGTTGTGGGGTAACACCAAGAGAAAGTTAATTAGATTCAGATTTACAGTCTGAAAGTGATCATGATAATTATAATGCAATGCAAGATAATATATGAGGAATATTTAATGCAAGCGGAATGAAAAGCCAACGAGATGATTAACCGATTGATTCACACTTACACTTATCGAGGTAAGTCATCAAAAGTTTAACTGCTAATTGTAATTGATTTTTTGTAAGTTGTGAGAGGAGATAGTATTTACTATATGCTTGTGGGAAATATGTTCTAGAAATGCTGTAGATCTTCCTAAGTAGGTTTTGTTTCTCAGCTTCTTTAAAAATTACTTACTTACTTACTAAATGCTTGAGAATTTTGTTTGACGCCTTCCAGGAAACACACAACTTGATTCTACGCATTTTTCAGGTTTTTTTTTTCATTCTTAACTTTTGCTCATTAGCGATTATAAGCGAATATTAAGCCAAATTATAATAATGCCACTTTACCGCTTGTTGGGGTCAGCGCTAAACTTTTCGCTTACTTGCCACGCGCGCTTCAAGTTTTGACGAATTTTCCTCGTTCTTTGGCAAAAAAAGTTTGTGGTTCTGTGCGGTTCTTTCTTTTGCCGCTTTTGTTCTTGTTGATAACAGCATTTATTTGTAGCTAAAACAATTTCCGCTTAGCTGAGAACAAAAGGCACGTGAAAGTTGACGAGTTCAAGGAGCGAAAGTGAGCTGTAAAAGCTGAGGAAATATTCCCAGTTGGCACAGTGAAAAGCCATCGCTTTGAATTGTGCCACATTCCATAAACTTTGAGCTTGGAAATTTGCCCGACAAGTGAGCTAGAGCAGGTGAGCAACAATAACAATATCAGCGAGAGATACCAGCAGCAGCAACAGCAGCAGGTGAATGACAATGCTGCGTCAGCAAGAATACTTTTCTATTCATAGAGCTCGCTTTTCAAATGGAAATGCATTCCAACTAACACAATAAGACTGAAGCCTGTTGCAGTGTGTGTGTGTGTGTCTAAGTGTCTAGAAATAAGATTGATAGAATCAGCGTCTAGAAACGAGATTTCTATGCGATGCCATGGCATATACAAATGTATATAGTATATATATTTGATGTCTGATATGCGACTATGTGAGACGTGCGCGACTTTCTTGAATTTGTTAGGCAATTGTGGGGGAATTTAATGGAATTCACTCGTTGTCTGGCTGCTTTTCGAATCGTTTCAGTTCGATTTGCCAGTCAACAATGCACACTGTCTGCTTTAATTGCTTCCCAACAACAACAGAGGCGATAGTAGCGACAACATTGTCGCCACATGAGCTTGAGAAATTGTCAAGACGCTTTACTGAATTTTCGCACTTTATGCAAATAATATAAAATATAAATCAGCGCATATCAATCAAAATGAAATGCCAGGCAGGCATTCTGCCAGTCACTCAGTCAATCAGTCAGTCGGCCAGTCAGTCAAAGGTTCAAAGATTCGATTGAAGGCGAATGCAATTCGCGTCAATGAACAATGCATGCAAAACTGTTTGCCAGCCCATTTTCAGCTCCATTGACAATGGCAATGATTGGTTTTGTTGTTGTTCTTACTGCTGCTTAAAACGTAACGGAAGTACTATGATTACTGCCGTTGTTGGTTTTGTTGTTTTGCCATTGCTTTCACGTGTCCCACTGCTGATTTCGTGTACGTAAGTGACCACGTATATTAAGCATACGCACGGAGGGACGAGACCCGGTGCGCATCGACAGACGGCAAGCAGTGTGACCCACAACGACGCGAGTTCAGTGTAAAGTGCAGCCGACTTAAGTGTGTGTACTTAGTTCTTTTGATGTCTCTCACTGCATTTATTTCAATTGAAATGCTGATGATGTTAGAGGCACGAGAGACTGTGCTGAAATGCTGCACTAGGGGGGGCTTTTATACGGAAATGCTTGAGTACGCGCATAATACCCAAGTAGTCTACAGACACTCGAGGTGTTTGGGATCAGTCGTGTCTGGCATTGATGTAAACTTACAATGAAAGTATTTAAAAAATGAGTAAAAAATACAGAAAAATGGAATTTAGATCCGATTTAAATTTTATTTCGATGATCCAAAAACTCTTAAATATAGTATTTTTAATCTGAAATAAACGCAATTTTTAACAGACAGAATGAATAACAATACCATGTCAAAAATGGATTAATCTTGCCATTGTTCTCTTCAACTAAAGCTGTAGGTTTCATACATCAATTTCATTCTTCTTAAAGTTGATTTGTAGACTCGTATTCCAGTTTTCAAAATTTAATCAACGTGAGTTTCTTTCTTGACACAGTGGACACGCTTTTGGCACTTAAAGCACACTTTACCTCAATCCCCAAAAAGTTTTCAATGCAAAGTTTACAATGTCAAAGCCAAGTTTGAAGACTTAGCTGGCAGAATCGTCAAAGGGACCTAAGCTCTTGCTTTCTGTCTCGCTCTCTCTATCTTTATCTCTTGCTCATTTACCATAATATCCGTTTGCTGGGCAACTTTGTGCAGTGCTTGTGAAACTGCGCATTTAATTGACGTCAGCATCCCCAGTTGCCGCAGTTGCCTTTAGCCTTATCCGACTTCCAGCCTTATCCTGGCGACAAACAATTTCAATTAATTTTAAAAATCAACTAAGCGAATGACACACTTGAAGTGCTCAGTCGAATAACCTAATCCGCCAGCCAATTGTCGTGAAATGCATTCACCAAATGGGAATAACTCATCAAGGAGTTATATTGCCTCCTGCTCTATCTCTCTATCTCTCTCGGTCTCTCATTTCTCTTTCTTTTTCCCTTCCTCGCTATCTGAAATGGCAAATCTAAATGGCGCCATGTTCCATTCATTGGTGGAAAAACTTTAATTGCAAAAGTGTGCGAGCATTTTCACAGAGCATTTCTCTGCCTGTCTGTTGCGCGCCTGCCCTGCCAGCTCGCTAAGCTGAGATAATTATGCCAAATATTTTGTCAGCTTCACGTGCGCAAGGACATTCGCGATGTCGGCATTTTCTAGGCACAAAGGCCATAAGCTATTAGCCTTGTTGTCGTTGTCGTTGCTGGTCTCGTTGGTGTTGTTGCGATTGTGAAAATCTCTGCACAGTGGGTAATTTGCCTGCGGCTTAGTTGTTGATCCTGCTGCCAATGCCGTAGCACACTTTTTGGCGCCTTTCATTTGTGGCGCATTCTGTGTTTGCTTTGGCAAATTGTTTTTGTTTTCTCCCCTCTCTATCTCCCTTACACCCTCTTTACGTGCCATTTTTAACGGCCAGTAGAAAACAATTCACTACATATACGCAATATGTGGGTCAATAGGATTATTTATTTGTGCATCTTATTTTCATCATAAAACGTCGTTTATTTTGCTTTTCCTTAAAGCAAATTGAATCGATTTAAATTTCCGACTTGGAAGCCAAGAAAAGCAATTGAATTTTTATATTTGCACAGAAAGTTGTTGCGGGTCTGACGCAGTCGGCGCAGACGAAACTCGATAATACGCCAATAAATACACAACAAATATTTGCAAATGTGAGTAGACTGCGGAATGTGAAGTGTAGAAGTTTTCTACGAATCATCGAGTGCGAATTGCAAATACAAATACCAATGCAAATGTTTGTGCAATGTGTCAATGTGTTTGCCGAGCTTTAAGTGAGCTCCTAAAAGGGTTTTCATTTTCAGTTGCAAGTACCTTAAATACCTTACACAAGCCTCTGCGTGTTTCATTCAATTTAATGCTTTTTATCAAGTGAATAAAAGCAAATCTCATTACAATTTCGTGAGTGCAAAACGTTCTGCCAGGCCCAGCTCCGCCCACTTTTGGCCAGGTGCAATTAAATGGCATTCATTGCATTGCACATTAGAAAATATTTGTGCATATAATTACGTGTGCGCAGTTCTCCAAGTAACTGTGCACCCCTTCACGCGCACACCGCCCCTCCCCCAGTCTATTTGCTTCGCTTGCTCGCTGCACACGCAACGATTGGAAGCTGCTCTCTGCACTCGACTAGCAAGCTAGAGACATGCACGCAGATTTTGTTTCAAAGGCATTTTAATTGCACGATTGCGCCAGGGAAAATGTCAAGCCATTTGCGGAAAGTTTCCGAGTAAGAGTTAAACTAAGAGCGAAAAGTACGGGAATAAAAAAGAGGAATTCCACTAACACGTATTAGTATAAACATTAAGATCAAACTAGCGTTTGCTTTAATTGTCGTATGGTTAAAATACTTATTGATGTTCTATCGACACAAATGGTGCAGATAGGAAATAATAGATAATACACTAATCAATATTAATCATATATTAATTAGTAATATGTCTACTCTAACCATTTCTACAAGGAACCAAACAGTTAAATTCATTTAAGTAAGCCACTTTTAAGTCAATTTACGTGCAGAGTATTCGTATATTCTCTCTTGCCTTTGATTTTGTTGCGGAACAGACTTTGCGGCTCCTTTTGCAGTGCACATCGCCATTTACAGACGCCTCGAACAGCTGAGATCAGCTCAATACAGCTGCACTGCTGGGCACTGCTGTCTCTTTCCCATTCTCCCACGAGATTTGCTCGTGATTTCATTAACACGAACATGCTGCTCACAGCGAGTACTCATTTATTTGCACTGGGATTTGAGTGCGTTGTCAATTGTGGCAGCAAATGCGAGCAAATAAGATAAATGGATTTGTTAAATTCTCATTTTGTCAGCCGCCCATACATGGTACGTGGCGGCTACGCAATGCCATTAGCATTGAGTGTCTGAATGTGTGTGCAGTGTGTTTGTTGAACTTTTGAATTTGTTTCAATTACAGCTTATGTAATTCTCAGCCCAAATTGGTTCGGTTATTCCCCACTAAAAGCCAACAGGTCTGCCCAGATGCAACCTACTAATTGGTGGGAAGTTTGCTCAGCTACAGGTGTTCTTAATTGAGCTGATGCCGCTTAAGATAGCAGGGTGTTTAGTGAGAAAGCATGGCTGGAAATGCATTGCTGAGCAACAGAGGGTGACTGTGACTGTGACACGTGTGTTTAAATTTGTACTTAAATTGTAAGTATAGCCCAGAATTTAGTACTAATTGAGCAAGAATACGATATTTGCAAGTACGTGTTTTGTTTCATTACATTTAATTGCAAGTAAAATAACAATTTATTAAATAATTGAATGCAATATATAGATTGTAATCATATATCCACATGTGAGCCTATCATATCATGCTTAATTTATCACAAACTAACTCAGAGACCGATGATGCTTTAAGTTAGTCACAAACTTATTTCTCAACTTCATATCGCACACTGTTCATAGTGCTTATGGCATAAGCTCCCCATTTCAATAGCCCCTCAGTCAGAATGTTAACAACACACACGCAATCAATGCAGTTCAATGAATGCGAATAGCCAAATGAAGCATTTTTTGTATTCGTTTCCGTTACGCTTGAGCCAGCCAATTGGCCACAATTTAAGCTAGAAATGCACACCATATTACGCATACGCAGCGTGTGCTATCGACAATAAAACTGCACAAATGACGCTACGATTGCAGAGCAGCAAACTGCTTCTCCTAGGTTTTGATTTTTGTTTTTGGCTGCCTTTCCGGTTTTGGTTTCTGGCACACAGCCAGCATAAAAGCGTTCAAAATGCAATCGAATGCACGCCAGTTGGGCCAAACCGATAGACAGACATGCGAGCAGTTATTCAGTCATTCACTCAGTCAATCACTCAGGTAGTCATTCTTGCAGTCAGTTATTCAGTGGGTCTTGCCGGCATTGGCGTTGTGTTCTACAACAAGTCCAAAATGTGCACTGCACGCCCAGAAACAAAATTACATTCCATTAAAAAATCATGCCGCGGCGCACAAATCAACATCAACTCAATGAACATAAATTGCCACTGCTGCGCGCTCTATTTGTGAGTGTGTGTGCGTGCGCGTGTGTGTGGAGCCGGAGACTGACGCCAAATGGATCGATCGGCCTTCACATTGGCCACCATGGCGACGACGACGGCGATAATGATGATACCCACGGACTGCCAACTAACGCACATGCCCCAAAAAGTCACTCACACACAAACACTCACACTCATGTAGAAACACTTGCACTATTCAACGCACACATATACACACACACATACATAGATGGGCAGCACTTTGCACAGTGCACAAGAGGATTTCATTTTGAAAGTAAATATTTTTGCTGAAGTGCTTTCTGTGAATTTATTCTAAGAATTTAGGTTGATTTGGGGATTTATGGTTAAGATAGTTTTGTAGTAAAGTGAGTAATAAATGATGTATGAGAATAAGTATTTTAAGCTGTGTGGCAAAAACTTAACAGCTTAAAGAATAACCAGATTAAGATTTAACTTTCTAAACAGAATGTGGCTTTGTGAGTTTGTGACTAGATAAGCTTTATATGAAGGAGAAGTTTAAGAAATAAAAGACATAAATATGAATTTAAATTTTAAGGAATTCGATATTTAAACCCGCTACACAAGGGATAGAAGGGTATTTAAACTTTATGTCAACCGAAAATGTAAATAACGGACAGAAGATGGAGTAGCTTAGACCCCAGAAACTATATATATTCTATATATATTCTTAAAATAGCTTGAAATAGTCAAATTTTGGTTTCAATATGTGTTACTATTTCATGCAAATCAATACTATTTTATATTTTAGCCACGCCCCTTTCGATTTAAACCAAATTGCAAGAGTAATTTTAATGCAGGACAGATCATTTTTGGTAAACGCAATAATTCTTAACGGCCAAATAATTTCTAAAAGTTTGATTAAAATCAAATCATAAAAATATAAGTTATTCAAGAAATAGTTATTCCAAAGCAGCTTCCGAATTAGAACCTCAAAGTATGCAGCACAAAATACGCAACACATGGAAATTATATATTTAAGAAATCATTTTGGTCAGGTAGGTAGTATTCACACTTGGCTGTAACTTTCGTAATTGATTTATAATACTATTGATATTAGTTATAAAGTTATATTAAAAACTATGTTCAATGCTCGTTGTCTTAAGGAGGTTTGCAACGCATCTTATGAGTTGATTCAGATAACAAACGTAGTGCTGAAGTACTAACTTGGTTCATATCAAAGTTTGAATATATCTGAGAATATATTTTGGATTCCACAGTGGACGCGCTAAGGTCAGTTTAAATGCATTAAAGCAGCCAGCAGCCAATTTGGTCGACTTCACTTGAGCGCTGTCAAGCTTTCTGTCTCTCTCCCCCTGTCGGTCTCTGTCGTTCTCTGTCGCTTGCTGCCCTCAACTGTCAATTTCTGCTGCGTCGGCGATGTCACACAGGCAGCTTTGTTATTGGGCCCCCGAGTGGCGTTTGCTGCTAATTAGAAACTGCTTCTGAGCGCACGCAATGCTTGCGAGCGAGAGAGCAACTTGTAATTATAGTTCGAGTGTGTGGAGATGGAGAGAAGGAGAGTTAAAGGGAAAATGAGGAGTGGGCGGACTACGGATACACAAGCAGCATCTTACGTGTGCAATTGTCTTTAATGACAACGTACTGCTGCCCAATCACGTCACGTAAGCATAACGTAAGGGTAATGTGCCAACGAGGGAACGCAATGATTTCCGATCGAATCGGTTTGTGGGGCGTTTAATTGGCAGCACAAAACTGCTCTGACTCTGGCTCTGGCTATGCTTCTGTTGCTGCTGCTGCTGCTGCTTGCCTCAAGCAGCGTCTGCATTATGCAGAACGCAATCAGCTGCAGGACTCGAGCCAGTTTCGGGCCAGTCACGAGGCATCAATTTCCGCCTGAGCATGGCGCATTTTCAAGCGACTTTGCTTCCGCTTTGACGTAGTCTACGTGCGCCTGTGTGCCTGCGTGTGCCTGCGCGCAATCAACAACGTGGCAGCTCAAAATACACGCACGCTGCACAATCGCGCCACAGGATGCCAAAGGATACAGTGACGTGCCTTTTGTTCGATCCTGCCCAGTGGGAAGTTACCAATGCACCGAACTGTCTGACAATGGCAGGCTCAGTACGGCACAATGCTTGTGTGGCTGGTGGCAGGTGGCACGTATCAGGCCGACTATCAGCAACGTGATGATGTTTACATGCTATGCAAATACAATTAATTCCGCTTTGTGGGCAATCTTCGTTCTGCAGATAGAAATGCTAACGGATGTGTTGACACAGCTGCATCACGTCTACTGCTAGAGGCAATGCAACAAAGGCCACAACTTTGTGTGTGTGTGTGAATGGGTGTGGTAGCATACAATGCCGAAAAAGCTGCATAAGGCTAAGTGTGTTCAGCATGCGTGCAGTTAGCAAGCGACCGATAAGGGTGACCATACGTGGAGAAACTTAAACCGATTAGGCAGCCAATTAACGTGCTTGAAAATATGGGATGCTTTGAAAATCAAGGATTCTGGTTTTAACAGCAAATTTGCAGTTCAAGCATCTACTCAACAGATTTATATAATCTTATTATATTATACAACCATTTCACATCTACTCACAAACTGCATGCAAGGGTGCATTCTTTGCCGAACAGGCGTAAGTGTGACCAAACTTTGATTAACTTAAGTCGATTAGAAAGCCAATAAACGTAACGTGGAAAGCTTTTCCAATTAATGACTCTGGTTCTAAATTTAGTTAACCATTCAATTGGCTATTTATTCCTTCCAAGAAACCTATTTAAAATGCAACATGAAAACCATTTGTTGTTTTGTTTTCAAGTTGCATTTTTTAAAATGGAACATGAAAACAGCTGGTCTGCCTGTTGTAGATTTTCTCCCAACGCTTCTGTTACTAAAGGAATTTCGGAAATTTATCTGATGCATTGACCTGGTCGAGCACAATGAGATTAATATCAATTTGCCAGATTAAATTACTCAATTGCAATTGTGATACAATGGCGCATAAAAGTCATTTTAATAATTTAATGCAAAAGCAATAAACATTCAAAAAAAAAAAAAACACTGAACAGCAAAAGCAGATGCACAAAAAGGGAAAACGGGAAATTCTTATCGGTTGCTGCTGCCGAAATCTGAATACGCTTGTTGGGGAAATATGACAACGATAAGGTAATTTAAATTCGGATATAGTGTTTTAAAATAAGTGCTCTTTCATTTACAGCACATTTGCAACTTAGCTGCATATAGAAAATCAATAGTCAAGCATAAATTCATCTTGTCACAAAATAGAACTCAAAAATAGACAGCCCCAATTGATCACTTATCTTTTGCAAGCTCATTCCACTTGAAGTCAATGTACCCTACGGTAAGTGTATTAAAAACAAAACAATTAAACTGACCACATTTCGGTCTGGTCAAGTTTTGAGCGTCCTCATTCGCTTGGCCTTTGTCACGGTTTGCAATGACTCTCTCTGTATGTCTCTGTCGTTCTGTCTGTTTGGCTTTTCGTGTGTCTGTCCCTCTTCGCTGCGCATTTGATTTGATTCTGATTAAGCGAACTTTGCACTCGATGCAGCAGCTGCAGACACGGCGACAGCGACAGCAACAACAACAACAATAACAACGGCAAAGCGAATAAGAACAGAAATTACGTTTGCCTTTTGTGCGTTTTTATTTGCATTCACAATGAGGTAAATTGCAAATTGAATATTGCAGAAGATGCGCCAAAAAAATAAAATGAAATATCACCTCCATCCATCCATCAGTCAGACTGTTCAGCCAGTCCATCTCTGCCTGTGTGCTTCCCCTTGTCCGGAGAAAGAGAAAGAAAGACTGGAAGTTGTTGTATATTGAAAGTCGGCGCACGCAAAATAAAACACAAACATCAACAGCGGCCGTCGGTTATCTCAGTCTAAACAAATGTGATACAATGTGATAAAATATACTGCCAAATATATAGTATGTCGAACCCGATGCCGGAACGTGGCATCTGCAACTGTTACCCAATGAAGCACGAGTAATGTGCAAACATTTCATTAAAATGAAATTCCAAATTGATTGGTAACTCGGCGCCAAGAAGGTAGCGTAATAATTCTCAGAGCGATATAACAGGAAACAAGAAACAGCAGAAAACGCAACAACAAAAATAGCAACATGAAAGTGAGGTAACTTTCCCGATGTTATAAATAGAGAAACATAAGTTCGCAATTAGCTTTATTACGTTCAATGCGTAAGTTACTTAAGATTCCCATTAGCCAATCAAATGGCATAACTAGTGAAAATGCAACAATTACCTACAAATTCAGACAAGATTATATTTCACATGATGTGCTAATCGCAAACGGACAACAGATTGTTCAAGTTCAGGAGCAAACTTATATATATACAACCTTTATAGGCTGAACCTTTATGGTTAGGCTGAGGCTTTGACCTCAAAACCCTTATATATAAAAGCAAGACATTCTAATAATGTGAAATATTAATCATTATAAAGAATGAGTGGACAATTTGTGAATACTATGCATAGTTTTTGCATGGCGTAAAAACAATTATTGTATATTATTATTGTATATATAAGATACAATTATTGTATATATAAGATACAAGTATAGTTTCTAGTAACTAGTTTAATATATACTTATCTTCTTTCTAGTAACAGTAGTACTTTTTAACTAACTGCATGTTTGAACATTCTAATCGCTATTTTGATTAGGTTTTGCTTACTAACACTAACTCTCCTGATCTGATTGGGTTTTTCTGGGTTTTCCCCAATCCTCTGCAACAAATGTTGGATCGGCTCTTTCATTTTTTTATCCCAATGTAAACTCAATTCAATTAATTTCTTTTTCTTTCTTTTCTCACAGTTAAGATTTTACTTTTAACTTAACATTATTAATTATAAATATTAATTGTTTTTTTTCTTTACTTTTAAACAGTCGACTGACCTTAGTCCGACTATAAACTAATTAAAGAAATAAATTAATTTAGTGGGGACAGAAAAAAAACAAAATCACTAGTTACAATATCAATTAATATTTGAATAAGCTGGATTCTAAAAGATTTGCGACAATCCGATATTCTGTAAGTCTTAAAGTTTGCAAATGATGATAAAGAATTGGAAAGTAGAGCCATAAATAAATTACTTTGGCATTAAAAAATCAAAAAAGCAAATAGTTCCCATAAGCCTTTCAATTTGATTTAAACAGAGCACAAAAAAGGTGCTCTCAAACTATTTAAGCTCATGCACGATAAGCTTCTTAACTGTCGCCTGGAGGTATGCAAAGATTTGACAACAGTAAGATTTGATACACATACATATATTAAATATATGCATCATAATGTTGTAGACTTCCAAGGTACAGCCACACCGTAAACAAGTAAAATTAGCTTTGAATATTTTTTGCTCTTTTTCATAAGGTTTGCTTTATTGAATGATGTTCGTTCAGTTTCCTTATTATTATTGTTTCGTTTTCCTTCTTGAGTTTTCTTCTGTATTTTGGTTAACGTAATCATGTGAAACATGTTGTTGTTGTTCATACATGATGTTGTTGTGGGATTTGAGGAAATAATAAATGAGATGTTACTATCTTTTCGTGTTGTTCTTGTTGCTTCCGTTTTTTCTTCATGTTTTTTTTATAATTTTCTATATGCTCTCTTTCTCTAAAATCATAAAGTTCGCTTATTAATGTAGGTATTATTTTGATTTGCTTGTGTCTAAAATTTTCAATTAACAACGATATGCAGAAATATATATATATATATGTGAATATGTAATAAGAAATTTGAATAACACATAAGAGTAAGAATCATAAATGGTAGAATATGTTGTGGTTAGTAGCGAAATGTGCCTCGATCTCTGGATCGCGTGGGATATAATCTCGGCGGCGTTCAATACACGGTATGTCGATAACAATAACAAGCATTATGTCAACTACAGTTATAGGCTGACCATACCATTACTATCAACGTAATTCATTTTGTTAGTAAAATTCTGCCTTTCGGCAATAACAATTTTTGTTTTTTAATGTATGTATGTATATCGTTTGATAAATGTATATATATGTATGTATGTTTGGTTTATTTAGGGTTTAGCTTTAGTTTGTTTATTTTATTATTGTGTTTGTTTATTTGCGTCATTTTGTTCACTTATAATTATAATAGTAATCATAAATATAAAGTGTAATAATAATAATTATAAAAACGTTTTCCATTGTTTTTTTATACAAACGTTGCAGAAAATATATAAAATATCGATGAAACATAAGAAACGCATGCGATTTCAATGTTGAATAAAATTTCCTTGTTGTTGTTGTTCTTGTTGTTGTTCTTTGTTTTTGTCCTGTTTGTTTGTTTTTTGTTGCCTTTTACGATTAACGACATGTTCAAGCAATTGCATTTTAAACAATGAAACATTACATATGTAATAGATATAATCATCATCATAATAATAATCATAAATAGTCATATAATTTGCATAACTTTCAACATTATTTGTGCTTAGAACTAAGAATAAATTTGCGTCTCAATAAACATAGTTTTTTCATTTTTTATAGTTTCTCAAAATTCATGATTTAATTTTTTTTTTATATTTTTTACTGCTTGCTTTTCATAAGCTTTCTCTGCATCTTAATTAGAAAATAAATAATGAAAATTGCGCGAAAAACGACGGTTTTCGGCAATTAGCGTTTTATTATCTGCTTCTTGGTACCGCAGCCGCCGCCTTAGTAGGCGTGGTTGGCAATGAACAGGGAACCGGAACCACCACCAGCGCTGCCGGCAACGTATTTGCCCACAGCAGCTTCGCCGTTAGCCTGTGAGAAAGAGAGAGAGTCCAAGAAAGAAAGGTGTTAATTAAATTTTAATTTTTAAAACCATGCAAAGAAAACTCCGGAAAATTGCCCCGTTTGCTTATAACTAAACTTGACTCTTGGCGTTTCAATTTTGCGACCTTTACTGTGATTTGCTGCATAGGTCACTGAATGCTGAGGACCTGCGGCAAAATATTTCAAAGTTTATTTTTTATTTTTGTTTTATGCCATACAGCACCCACACTTATACAACACATCAGAAACTTTTTGAATATTAAATTTTAAAACTCTTTTGGGGATAAAAAAAAGTTTATTCGATTAAGTATTGCCCTGAAGAAAGGTGAAGTATCTACAATATATTTCCCTTTGCCTTTGCGCCTGGCCTGGGGCCGAAGTTGACTTGACTCTGCGTTTAGTTCACGTAATTCTGTAAACACTGTGGTGTGTAATGTGCAGTGTGTATGTGAAAAAATGACAGGTAAAAAGCTGTCAATTTTAAGTCCCAAAAATAATAGGTAACAAATGCAGTTTGAGGCTGACTGTCAGGGCTTCTGTGCGGGCTTATAAGAATGTTTACAGTTTACGAAATGGGTCAAAGCATCTTGATTAGTAAGAAGATTGCCAATAATCTCATTTAAGTGTTCACAAACTTACTTTAAATACTGAAAAAATATTATACCTTACAATAAATATTAATTCAAAACAAATTTGAATATAAAACCTATTATAAGTCTTGTCTTTCTCATCAATATTACTACAATATTAAAAATAAAATGTTCTTCTATTACTTTGTTTCTTTTCAGTTCTGAAAATCGTGTTTTATTTAAATATTATTAAATTATCTCTTTCATGGGAATCAGTTATCAATACGAAATTCAAGGAATTATATAACTATGAAGTGCTAATCATACATATTTGTTATTTAATAAAAAATATCTGCAAATTATGCGGCCAAGAAATGTTGAAATCTCCATTTCTCAGTGCGTGCTTTTGTTTTGCGATGTTTGTTTGTGGAATGTTGCGTTCAGCTCTCAGGTCTCGACAGGCATTGCTGACCAGTTGGATTACAACAGCGGCCGTGATTAGGTTGCGTTCGATTGGGGGTTAGGAGCACTTGTTTCTTTAGTACTTGTGACCGGCAATGAACAGACTGGCATCTCCCGCAAACGAGGGAATCGAACCGGCCACATATTTGCCCACGCAGGCTTGACCATTGGCCTGGTTGGTAGGGAAGGAAGCGGGAAGTGGTTGGGATTAATCAAAAAGCAGCGTGCGGCATAAAAAAGGATACAAATAAAAGCATAATATGTTGCATGCAGTAAATGAAAAAAATAATGATGCAATGTTTTATAAAAGCTTCAAATTGGTGCTGATATTTACAGAAAATTTCGTTTAATATGAAAGTTGGGTTTTATAAAAGAGAAGTGTTGAAATAAGAATATGAAGTGAATGTAAATAATGAATATCAAATGTTTTAAGTAAGTTAATAATATACAGAAACTCAAAACTGTTATGTGAGTGAGGTTTTATAAAAATTAAGTGTTATATAAACAAAATGCATGCAGAAAATGAAAATAATAATCTTATGTTTCTTAAAAGGGGAAGTGTTATATGAAAGAGTAAGATGACTTTTTAAAAAATACTTGAGTTAAAATGTAATACAAATTTTATTATGAATTCTTTGTTAGATCTGTGCCATCTATTCTTTGTCTAAAAAGGGTAATCAAAAAAACAAGTATTATTTTTTTTAATAAACAAGTTTGAAGACTTGAAAAATAATTAATCTGGAAATTTCAGAAAAATTTTACAAAGCATCCTTTGCTACATGAGGATCATCTTTTTCTTTTCCTGATCAACTATGGTACGGTTCTTCTTTATATGTTCTTCACTGTATCACATGTTGATTGGCAGTATCTTAGATCATGAAGGAATCATGCTATATTATTCACATTCAATTGACTTCAAATATTCCATGCCTTTTACAACCAATTTTAAAATAACAAGTTTTCTTTTCCGTTTGACTCTAAATTTACTCTGATTACTTTCTTAATTCTCGATTCTTGCTTCAGTACTTGTGATTATCAACATGGAGTCCTGAATCACCGGCAGTGCCTTTAACAGAGCCTGGATTATAGCAACCTTCAGCGGCTTCGCCGTTAGCCTAAGTATTAAATGAGTGAGTGCGTTGAGTGAGTATTTGGTGATTGATGCGTTAGGATTGTTAGGAGGAGGATATTAAGAAAAAGGATTGATTGGAATTTGTAAGCAGGTTTAGCACCTGAGATAACCTAGCCTGCCCACCAGATAGAAAATGGACTTATAGCTAAACCTATATTATGTTTGATCCCAGTTCCATATTAATATTCATATATTCTAGGCACGTTCGACTTACCCTGGCGCGCTTGATCAGCTCGTTCTGTCCGGCACCGATGTTCTCCTTCTTGCCTCCCCATGCGCGGAGCACGGAAGCCTGCAGAGCACGACCGTACGAGAAGGTCAGAGCCCATGGGCGGACCAGAGGAACTTGGTTGATGGCGCTCAGGTTGACGGAGGCCTCCTCCTCGGACTGACCACCAGACAGGAAGGTGACACCTGTCATCCAAAAAAGTCATTAGTACAACTGCATAGACAAGAATTTAAAAGAGGATCTCACCGGGAACGGCGGCGGGCACAGTGCGACGGAGAGCCTGCACGGTGGCGAGGGCAATCTCCTGAGGTGTGTTCTTCACCTTGGCGGACTGGCCAGCGGTGACCATGTTGGGCTTAAGCAGAGTACCCTCCAGGTAGACATGGTGATCGTTCAGGGCCTTGTAGACGGCGGCCAGCACGGTCTCGGTGACCTTCTGGGCACGGTCCAGATCGTGCTCACCATCGGGCAGAACCTCGGGCTCCACAATGGGCACAATGCGCTCCGACTGGCAGATGGATGCATAGCGGGCCAGAACGTTGGCGTTCTCCAGAATGGACTGGTACGATGGGGTGTTCTTGCCGATCTTCAGGACGCAACGCCACTTGGCGAAGTCGCAACCCTCCTTCTTGTACTTGGCGCAACGGGCAGCCAAGTCATCCAGACCCTGGGTGGTGGACTCATCCTCAGAGCCGAACAATGGGACAACACCTCTGTCGACCTTGATGCCGGGAATGATGCCCTTCTTCTTCAGCAGCTGAACGAAGGTGGTGCCGTCATCGGCCTTCTGGTAGACGGTCTCATCGAACAGAATCACACCCGAAATGTTTTCGGCCAACTTGTCATCGGTGGTGAAGAGCAACTGACGGTAGGCACGGCGGTTCTCGTCGGTGTTCTCCACGCCGATGTCCTTCAGGCGCTTGCCCATGGTCGAGACGGACTCATCGGCGGCGAGAATACCCTTGCCGGGAGCAACGATTGCCTGGGCAATGGTTTTCAGCTCCTCCTGCAGCTCCTTGCTGGGGTAGTTGAAGTATGTGGTCATCTTTGAGATTCGCGTGTGACTCTGCATATTTTCCAGCCATTTTGTGAACAGATCGTGTTGGAAATTTATGGAATATGAAAAGAAACATATTGATGAGTCAAATCTTTTTGACTTTTGCAATGGCTTGCAAAATCTGATTATGCCTAAACGTAGAATTTTGAATTTTTAATAAAGAACTAAAATACTACTAAAACTTTTCTTTTTTAATTTTATTTCCGAACATGTTTTTTGTTGAAGAAAACTCAGACTGTCATAATTGGCACATATCAATCAGGGGGATTAGGCATTTTGAATTTGATAAAAACGCTCAGCTGTTCGAGAAGAGCGCAAAAAATAAAGAGAGCTAAAGAGAGCGCAAGTGCGTTTGAACAAGCTCTCAATGGCTCGCAACATTTCTCGTTTTCGGGTAGACAGAATTGTTGCTAACGATTGGATACAATGTTGCCAAAAATTTTTTTTATCACCGAAGAAACCCAAGTACAACTTTAATAAAATATCAGCAATGCAAATAAAGCTGGTATAAATAGCTTGTTCGATTTTTATATATTATAGAGCTTTCTTATTCACTTCATTTCATTCTCTTTAATGTTTAAGTTTCACTTTATTCAACTATATTTCAGTTCTTGCAACATTTTCACTGTGTATTGCTCATAGTCCAGAGTTCCAGACTTAGTTATGAAATTCTCAGGAAGCGCCCAGCGTAGTCAACCAACCAACCTGGACAATTGTTTTCTAACAACTGAGCTAAATTGCAAAGTGAAGGCGAACACGACGCCAGCCGCGGCGACTGATGTAAGCGAACCGATAGAGACTGAAATATTTCATGGAAAGACGAGGGGCAGCAGCAGCGCATGTGACGTACACTTTCACTTTCTATGCTATGAGCTGCGCTGCCTCCGTGACGAGACGCGTCGTGACGTGATGTGTAGCGCATGCTCTGCTACGCAATGACATTGAACAAGGTCAAGCTAAATTCTGCGCTGCTCTCTCGTGCTCGTGTTCGTGTTCGAATGTTGCCGAGCGAATGTTGAAAGCGTGTTGCCTACGAAACGGTTATACAAAATAACCGTGTGAGGCGCGTGTGGCGCGAAAGGGAGAACTAGAGAGGTAGTAAGAGAGAGAGAGAGAAAGAGAGAATGTGTGTGTGGGTTGAATCGGGGGCGGCAAGCGATGTATAGAGAAAACTTCTATAGACAACAAAGTTGCAAGTTCGCTTGACTTGTTTGACATTGAAAAGCACGCACTGTCCTTGCATATGCCAAATAACTGTAACTGTATATACATATATGTTTATAATATATATACATATATCGCGCATTTACGACAACTGATAAGCAGCCAAAACACTATTGATAACCCAAGACAAGAGTAAACAAAGGAGGTGAACACTTGAATTGTAACTAGGAAAACTCGGGGATATAACTGCGATATGCTACTATATGCATATAGTATGCTGATTCACTTCGTTCATACACACCTAGACAGGCCGGCAATCGATTAAAGACTGAATGTAGCCCAAAATGTGCGACAAATAAATAGTTGAGGAGAGCGAAGCAGAGCGAGAACAACAACAGAAAAAGTAACAAAAACAACAACACTAATTAGCTGCTGCTATCAAGTAAAGTCGTATATATATATATGTGTGTGTGTATAAAAATAAAACAGACACATGTGAACGAATACATATAGACGCGTGTGTTTTTTAGTGGTTGCACGAAGAAAAAAACAAGTTGATAAAACGACAAAAAAATACTATAGAAATTTTCGAAAATTATGGAAACGTTCGACGCGCATGTTCTTCATGTGTTGTCAAGCTCCAAACCGCATAACCTTCAGACAAATAACAGAAAAACAAAAAATAAAAAATAAAATATAACAAATCAGAAACGAGCCCCCTAGTGAGACAATACGCGGTTCCAAAGTCTTTGAAGCGACGACGTTATCATTCCAAAACTTGTTCAGGATGTTGTTGTATTCGTATCAGGTCCCGCCTCCAGCAATAGGTCAAAAGAACACATCGGGTATTGTGATTGGAAAGGGACTGATAGAGGTGAGAGGAATACTTATAAGGCTCAACTGACGTCAAATAAAATGGAGAGAGAATGAGAGAAAGAGAGAACAGTAGCATAAGGAAAAGAACGTGCAAAAATTAGAATACACAAAATCAAAATAAGATTTATTCATCTGATTTTCACTTTCATTAGCTTTGTATATTTTTATTATTTGCACTTTCTTTTTTTTGCATATTTTACACATTTAATTTAATAAAAGTGAAAATATTCATTCGTTCAATTTGTACTATGCAGATTTAAGTATTTTCACTCTCTTTAGTGGCCTCTTTGACATTGACCCTGTTTACGAACCCTTCTCAAAACATTCAAGTTCATTCATAAAAGTGTTTTATGAGTCCAAATTGAATACATACATATGTACATGTATGACTTGCTCTCGTTTCCTACCCTTAATATGTGAGAGAACAAACTCTTCTTTTCTCTTTTTCTCCTTCTTCACGCTTCTTTAGATCTTTCACTTATGTAAAAGAACTGTCGAAGCAAGATAAATTGTTAAAACGACAGCCACGCCCGGGGAAAAAGGTGAACAATTTTTGAACTATACATCTCTATATGCCTCTCTTTCTTTCATTCCCTCTTTTTCTCTCACCTACACTCAATCAGTAGAAAAAGATTTCAGAAAACTGCGACCAGAATTGGCAAGTGGCGAAGTCAATAAACGCAACAGAATGACGACATCTAATTGGGAACTAAGCAAACGCCAATAAACAGTTGCGTATAGACAATTAGACGATTAGACACGTACATAGATAACACTATGTAGCGCATGCTGAGAGAGAACATCCATATAGATCTATACTATTTATAAAGATACGCGACGACGACTACAAATTACAGTTGAAACGTTGCCAGGAAAGAAAATGAAGCGAAAAGTTCAACTTATTACGGGTAGGGGATGGTGGGGTGGTAGGGTATCTATAACCGGTTAAGTCGGCCACAGAAATTGTACTCAGGTTTCTTATCAGCTTGCAGTATAGGCTACATAGGTCAACGACGTCCACGATAACGGGCACAAAATTAGGGGGAGACTCAAAGTTCGAGAAGCACTCATAATTTACTCATAGAAAATTTCCAGTCGCAATAATTCTGGTACATTCACACACACACATAGCACATCCAACACACACTCACACACACTCTCAAACACGCTTACAGCGAATGCATAGTGTATGTAACTTATGAACTATGAAGAAAAAAACCGATTACGAAACCAACTTGAGATGAGTGTAAAAACAAATGAGACTGCACCGAGAGTATTACGAGATAACCAACTGCGCTGTTCTTTACGTTTTTTATTCAAAAGTCAAAAGTATTTTATTTTTCCACTTTTACACACACACAATCACTCACTCACGTAGGCACTGGCACTCACCGGTCTGGAAAAAGTTGCTGTGTGGGTGATTGGCTTGCGCTACTCTGCTGCTGGCTACCGGCTGGCTCTGCTGCTGCTGCTGCACTGGAGCTAAATAGCGGACGCTTTTATTTTCGGGCTATCTGCGACAGCGACTGCGACTGCGACGGCGGCGTCGACGTGAAAATTCCAAAGTGAAATAAGTAAAAGGCAGGCCCGAATGTAGGCAAGCGAGACGGCAAAAGGTTGTTTGGAGGTCGTTCGGTGTTGGCAAAGCAAATGCACATTTTGTGCCTAAATCGAAAATACCAAAAAGCATGCGGTATCTAAGAGCTTAGGGTGGCCGCACTGGCTGAGCTTGTTGGGTGACTGCGCGAAGCTTACAAACAGCTATGCGAGAGCTTTTTCGTACAATGACTTGTGTGCTTTGCACTGCTTGTTGAGTGCGGCTTGAAGAAAGTTCGTTAAAAGCTCCTTTGTTTTTGATTTGAATATATTTGAGCATTATTACATACAATTAAATAATAAAACAGTATGAGATATTCCAAAGTTTGAAGTATTTTGTTATAATTTATTTAATTATTTATTTTTTGATTTAATGTCTACTAATATCAGTCAAATAAAATAAATTTGAAAATAACATTGAAATTAAATATAATTAAATAAAATTTATAAATCATGATGACTAAATTAATTATTAGACATTAGAAATAGAAAACAAATATATTTAAAGTTAACAAAGTAAAAATGTAAATGTAAAAATGACAATGAAATGTAGCCGACAATATAATTACAATATATTTTTGATAAAATTAATAAATATTTAATTGTGATAATGACTTCAAAATTTAATTTTGATAATTTAGTACTGATAAATTAGTATAATTATGAGATTTAATTAAGATTAAGATTATTATTGTATGATTAATGTTAGAAGGCTGCTATATAATAAAGTTAATATATGCTTTTAGCGTAAATAGAATTGAAATTTAGTATACTATATATTAAAATATAAAATAAAAGTCAAAAAAATTCATTAATTATTGTTTGATACAGGAAGAAAAGAAATTCAGAAGTAATGTTTTCTATATCCAATACAAATTATTTTTCCATTTAATCTACTTTTAATTTTGGCACTATTTCAACTCCCATTCATTATGCACATCTTATTGAATTTTAATTACATTTGTTTTTAATTATACTATACAATTAAATCAAATTAAACTACACCGTCTTTACTTCGTTTAGTTCAACATGATTAATTAATTCCGTATTTTATTTTGACAATAGATAAACCAATACATGCGAGTGGCTTTTGACCAGTGCCATCGTAAAGTCAAACAACAAAAACAAAGCACTTGAACAAAATGCCTGACCTCCTGCAATGCAAAAGGATTCAACCCCGCGACACGAAAGGACACTGAAACAGCTGACTGAGAGAGAAACCGAGAAGTGAAAATATATCCCCATATTTTACATAAATATTGAGTGGAACTTAGTTGAGTAAACAGAGAGTACATTTGCTCTTTCGACCCCTTTGCGCTCTCTTTGGGCTATGTTTTATGTTTTTGCAAAAAGTGTTTATAGGATTCTAGTTTATGAGATTAACAGAATAAATAAGTAAGCAGTCTCTCATATATTTTAGATAAGGTAAACTGATAACTAAAGTTGCAACTCCTTAAGTCCCTTTATCCATGCTTGGCTTTGTTATTGCTGTTGTTCGCTCTTATCTAATGCATCAGCCACTCTCTCAGCTCTCTCTGTGTTGCTTGCTCTCAGCACGTGTTGTTCGTCTCAATTGTGTCGTTTCGTTCGTTTCTTCGTTCGTTCGTAGTCCCCGTCGGCTTTGCACTTGGACCGCGGCGAGTCTCGTCTCACATTTGTCGCCTTTGCAGTTTCAGTTGAAATTCGTGCGTCGGCCGGTTGAGTTGTGTGGCGAATGCGCGGCTTCATTATCCGCCACACGTGTTGCTTTTTCGTCTAGCGAAACACACACATTCGTACCTAATACACTCGCGCACGTATTCGTGTACGCTATTCCCGTTACGTTACGTTACGTATACGTTACCTCGAGCGTTGACTGCGACAACAATTACGCGACTTTGTTGGCGTTCTTATGTCGTGTCGTTGTGTGCGCTAACGAAAGCAAGAAGAAAATTATGTGAATTACAAGTGAAGTGCCACATAAAGGAGAATAGAAAGCGAAAAATCATAAGAAAAACAAAAAGCAATAAAAAAGCGAAAACTTTACAAAAGCCCTGCAGAGTTTTCAGACTTAAAGCCGAGCAAGTAAAGCGCAGGCTGGTGAGCATGTCAAGCAGTTTGCACAGTTTTGGTAAGCCCATAAATCTTAACAAACAAATATATGCTTAGCAACACACACACACACAGAATTAGACATGCAGGCATATATTCTGTTGGGGTATATTGACTGGGAACCCTTGCGGTTCATATGCAGATTTTTGGCAGCCAAATTCGTAATATTGAGAAATTGATGAGTGCTTCTAGCCGCAGCATCAAAGCCCTTCTCCGTGCCGTACCACGCTGCGCTGTGCTGCCCGGACATGCCCCGACAGCGCCTGGCAGGCACTTCATTAATATGCAGCAGGCGACATGCGAATGCTGTGCGTTGTCAAGTCACCCAATTTCACCCGGTCTCAACCAGTTTTACCCGAGCGAGAGCCCACACCGCACTCAGACAATGCCATTTAATAGCGCACTGCGTGTGTGTGTGTGTGTGTGTACGCTAGCTTGTGTATTGTGGTCCTTGCCCTCCTCCTTCTGATCTTCTCGTCTGCATTTATCGAAATGAGTATCCTTTAGCTGGTGCCGAGTATCATCCTACCCGCCTGATGATAATGTTGATTTTTGCCTTCCGCAACAATTTGCTTTGAACTCTCAGTTTTCACCCTGGCTACGCCCCCTTGCTTTAGTGTTATTTATCTTGGCTCTTTTGTTGTGGATTTCATAAGCACTTGCTACCTTTTGCCAGGTGCTTATGAGCCATGCTAAGTCCTCTAACAACTACGCATTGTTGTTTTAGAATGGAATGTGTATAAGGAAGAAACGAAAAAATCCCGTTAGATTAGATATACAAATATATACAATAATTGTAATACAATCACATTTTTCCAGTCTGCAATCAAACTGCAAGCGGATTTCAATAATTAAATCAGCTTATCAACAAAAGCTTGAATAAACAAACATTAAACTATACCTAAATAAATCATTTTAATTGGACTGCAAATACATTTCAATTTTATTTTGTATTCGTAAAAAATTAATGTATAATAGTTTTTAAATAAACACTCTTGCCCGAAGACAACAAATGTTAAATAAACGAAAACCATAGGTTTGCAATTGCGTATTCAGGTTAAGATTATTAAATAAAACGCGTTATTTAATCACGGCACCTCTGAGAGCGTCCACATGCAATGCTTCAAATAATATTGTAATAATTAAATAATGTTAAATTGTATTGTTCATTCAGCCTGCACTTTTTTACAGTGGGTACTATTAATATTCCATGTGCTTTGATTTTGTTATATTTATTACAATTCTGTTAAACTTAATCTAAAGGGAATAAAAGAAAACTATCTTTTTATACTCTACGACCATTGAAAATGTTCAAAAGAGGGTATAGTACAGTTGTATGAACATCTATTGAACATTTCATTAAGATCGGACTGTAAATAACGAAGCTATTAAAGATTTTAAACAATTCCCTTAGAAAACATTCAATTCCAGTATCAGACATACTTATGTAATTATTTATTTGTAATAATAATGCAATTAAGTCGAGTTATTTTTAACACAGAACGTTTTTTTGTTTACTCTATATAACACAGCTATATTGAAAGTCCATTGCCTTATACAATCAGAGCCTGACTGTAGCACTCAATTGCTTTAAGATTTAAATATTGCTATCATGTAGACCTTTAGCAAGTGTATTCATAATACGAAAACAAGCAATGTTTTATTATTTCAACAATTGTTTTACAAAGTTTTGTTTATGTTATTTTATTATCTCCCTGGAGATATTTAAACTTCAACTATTTGCACTTCGCGGTGGTCGCTATAGTTCCGCTTATTGTGGTCGGCACTTTTTGTGGCCCATTTGGGAAGGTGGGAACGTTTAAACCTTTTAGCTCTGGTTTGCAATTGGTCTCCAACTCGTGCATAAATTATGCACGCCAGAGGAAATAAAAAACAAAAAGGGACAAAGCGGCAAAGCAAAGGAAGCGACGAATGTGGAGGCAAATCAAACAAGAGCAGAAACATGAAAATGTTGTTCTTTCCCGTTCTTCTTTTTCTTCTTTTTAGGCCATGGATTTTAAAAAAATTCATGGACTATTGTGTTTGTCGGAACGGAATTGTGCGTAACAGGCAGAAGGAGGCATCTCCGACCCCATAAACTATATATATTCTGAATCAGTATCAGTAGCCGAGTCGATTGAGCCATGTCTGTCTGTCCGTCTGTCCGTCTGTCCGTCTGTCCGTCTGTCTGTCTGTATGAACACCTGGATCTCAGAAAGTATAAGAGCTAGAGTCATCAAATTTTGCGACAACATACGTATATATTGCAGTGTCTCAAAGTTTTTTTTAAAATTTGGACACGCCCCTTCCCGCCTCCGTAAATCAGTAATAACTATTTAAAAACTACAATATTAGCTCAACAACCAAAGTTGTATATCTTACATGACAAATACTTTGCCACGGGCGTTATGTGAAAATTTCATTTAAATCGGACTATTAATAAGTGAGATATGATACGAATTAAACTCACTTTGAACATACATTTATACTTAAGCAGACCTAATTTACGCAAGCATACCGAAGTTCAAATCTAGACACACATCATTTTAAACTTTTTATTTGCATTGTATGGTAACAAAATTGGTTGACAATGCAGTTTTGCCGATAGGCCAAGGAGTGAGGCAATGGCCGAGTGGTTAGAGTGGCGGACGGCTGTGAGAGAGTGCATGTGTTCAACTTCCCGGTTGAGGCGGGTGCGAATTTTCATTTATTAATTATTTATTATATTATTTTATTTTTTTTTTTTTTTTTATTCTAATAATATTCGGGCGGCGATTCCATACCGTTAACATTTTTATTACGGTATAATATGATAATCCATGGCCTTATACAGTCAGCACCTGACCGTAGCGTTAGTATTTTTTTTGCTGCTATTGTATCGGTGTGCGCCCTAAAAAGTGTGCCATATTCCTTAAGTGTGTGCGTGTGTGTGTGTGTGTGTGTGTATGTTCGCACAGTTTTGTGCTCAGCTTCGGTTGTTTACTGCCAACAGAAATAAAATGAAATAATCAAAAAATGAAAACGAAAATGAAAATGAAAACAGAAATAAGAATAACAAAAACACAAATGAAAACACAACATCAGGTGGTATGTATATGTGTGTGGGTGTGTGTGTGCATGTGTAAATCTCCTTAAGTTTCTATATTTTGCTAAAAATTGTACTCACATTTGGAGCCAACAGCGGCGCCTTCTCTTTGTTGGCCTTGCATTAAATGAGTTTATGTCTTTTGGTTACTTTCATTTTGCTCATGTGTTCTTATTGAAATTGCAGTTAAATTATAATTTATAGCTAATGAAAATGAGCAGATGCAAAGGGGTGTGTTCCATTCCACTTTCTGTGTTTTTCTAACCCTGAATTTCCGAAAATTGGAAGATATCTAAGTGAGTTGGGGATTAACTTTTTAAATAATTGCCAGCATTTAGAAAGGAATTTTATTGGTGTAATGACAATTGTGTTTAATTAAATTAATTGATTTAACTAAATTTACGTAATATGTTATTGTATAAAAAACAGAAATTTGACAAAGTTGAAAAAGTACCATATAGTTAGTTATCTTGCAATACATCTATCATGAAGATTAAAAACTGTTTACTCTTTCTTTCAATGACAGCAATAGAGTACAGCAACTGATATACGGCATAAAATTGAAGATAAATATAAGCCATGATGGTGGTGGCAGAAGACAACTCTCCATGCAACTATCAATAGAATTAGGGGTGCAGTTGACAGGAATAATCGAGTAGCGAAGTCAGTCACAGATTTAGAAGAGCAGCAGAGTAGTCGTTGAAGAAAGACGTTAAAGAAGTTGTTTAAAAGGTGGATAAGTCGGTCGGCCTTAGTGGAAACGTTGGAAATAGAAGTTGTGTTGCTTAAATCAATCCAAGTTTTTAAAGTTAAACTGAACGTTATCAACTTGACTTATTTGTACTGGCTAAAACAATTACTTAATATTTGAATAAATAAATAAATATTTAAATATTACATCAAGTTTGAAGATATAAGAGCAAGTTAAACAGTCAACTGTCTTAAAAGAGCTTTATGATCTACGAAAACATGACTTTAACAATAGATTTAAAATTATTGAGTAGGAAACAAATTATAAATGAACTTAAGAAGTCACAGCCCTTCAGAAACTGCTTTCACTTAATTATTTTTTGGAAATATCCCAAGTCCTAACTGAGTTTCCAAATAGCATTTACTTATTTTTAATAACATTTGTTTTCGGTGCACCCGAATGAAGATTTTAATATTCATAAGACATCTTCAGCTCGACTCCAGCCATGAGATCAGCTTAAGTTCCGCTGGCAGCAACAGACGGGGGTAATATTTCTTAAATATTTTATGATGCACATTAAAATGGAAAATTGCTGTAAGTCCGCCCAGATGGCGTTAGTTAGAGCTGCCCCGAGGACCAAGTACTGGTGGCAAGTCGTCAAGCACCCTCTCGTATTATTATTATTATTATTCTCATTATTATTGTTATTATTATTATTGCCAGGCAATCGGGCAAACAAATTTTTGCACAGCTTTTGGCCGGCTGAGTGCGCTCTGGACGAGGTCGAGACGTGCAAACAGAGCAACAATTCGCATTCGCATTCGAATTCGAATTGAATGGCATGAATGCCAATGAATGATTACGAGTATGAACGGCAAATGAAAAGAAAAAGTCGGAAAAGGGAAAGGGTAGAGTAGAGTGAGGAGGGCGGCAATGGGTTGATTATAAATAACGTTAAGTAAGCGCACATGAATGCATTTTGATTGTCTGGCGTAGTTTACGGCACGTTTCCTTTCGTCCTGCTGCGGGAAAGGGAAATGCAGAAAGACAAACTGGCAGCACAGCCAGCGGGTGACTCGACAACGATTCTGACTCCCTGCCTGCCTGCCTGACTTCGAGGAGTCTTTTTGGGGCCAGGCACTTCCTTAAATGGTGCGCTAATGTCGAAAGAAAAGTCATCCTGCTCCTCCTTTTCCTTCTTCTCACTCTTGCCTCTTTCTTCAACCTCTTTCTCATTCTCCTTCTTCAGTTTTATTATTATTATTTTTATTTATTTGCCTGCTACTTTGTAGGGAAATATCAACTGCAGTCGCAGCGGTCGCTGTCGGCGACATCGTCGACAACGTCGCATTTCCTTGCTGCAATTTTGCAACTCGCTTCTCCCTGCATACACAAGTAAATACACCAGTCTTACTGTGTGTGTGTGTGTGTGTGTACTCTTTTTTTATGTGTCGGTTCCCTTTTGAGGCCATGCAAAATAATGTTTTATATGTTGCAATAAATGTACGACGCGACTCGCTGTGTGCCAACGCCCACTTTCCGCCCACTTCCCCTATCGCTGCATAACATTCGCAATGGCATCGCGCATACGCAATGTTGTACGCAGTTATCCTTGCGCCCATTTTTGTCTGACTTCCAATGTGCAACTGTGAGTGTGTGTGAGTATTCTGCCCAGTTGCCAACTGCTACCAAATTTGTGTTATTGCTGTTGCTGAACCCTTGTGTACTCGCATGTTCCCCCCAAGCAAATACTCCCTAATTGAAAAAGAAAAATGTGGCATTGTTTCCCGTTTTTCCCCGTTTCATTTTGCCAACGTCATCAAAACTATAATGTGACATTTTTAAGAATTTATTAGATGTGAAACCTCTACGCAAGCACTAATTTGTGCACGAAAATAAAATAAGAAGACGGCGTTTGTCGCCGCTTTCTGGAGATATATAAATATATAACATGTGTGTAAATCTTGTTGGATAAAGCAAAAGTTCTGTTCGGTTATTTGAGACAATGCTATTGTCTATAATTGCCTGCTGCTCGCATTGCTCTGCCTCTCCCTCCACCCCGACTTGTCTCTCACTCTCCCTCTGTGTTATTTAAATTATTTAGGCCTCTCGGCTGCGGCATCCTTTTGAAGTGCTATTCTGCATTTGGTAACAAAGAAATGAACAGCATGGCAATTTAATTAAAGATCAAATGTTGCTTGGTCCTTCGGCCTGGTCCTGTCACTGGCATAAATGTTTAACGAAGCGTCAAACGATTTCGATTTTGCAGTCGCTTCTTGTTTTGTTTGACGTTTGTTGCTCCTCTTGTTGATGTTAACCCAATAGGCGCTCATTTAGATCCTTTGCGTGTCAAGTTCTTGTTGTCGTTGTTGTGTTAATAATTCGTGCGTTGCGCTCGTGTCACGTTCTGCCTGACGTAAAATTCGATGCGGGTCGCCCTTGTCAAACGTCGTCGTCATTGCTGTTTCTGTTGTCATTGTGTCCCCATTGAGAATGACAATTTTTTGCATAATTTTATTGAAGTCAAAATATTAAAGATTTGGTTGGTCGTCGTCATGAACATAGCGCAAAATGCGTGGCATAAAAACGACTTTAAATGGGCGACAAGCAAATGTGCATAAAGGAAAGCAAACAGAGCAGATAAGATATCTTTTTAGACCGAAAAACTTTTGCAACTCTGAATTGGAATGTTTTCATTTTGTTCCCAGGCAGCAGACCATGAAAATCAACATACGAATTCGTGCTCCTCCATCTACTACAACTTCCACTTCTCTGCATTTGCCTTTTCCCAAATGTTTTGTCTGTCTGTATTTCTATATGCTCTACAAAGTGCACACTAACAGTTTCGCCATAGAGTGACGCGGCGAGGGAATGCTGTGCAAATGAAATATGGTACGAGTGGTACGCATAATTCTGGCAAATATGTTCCAAATGGCAAATATTGCATACAAAATGCAGATACAATAATATGAATTTGCCAAGAAAAATGTAAGATAGCACGACAAAATAACAAGTCAACTAAGGGCGACAATAAAGTTATGTAATTGGAACGTGAAATTTTCCAAAAACTGAACATATTGTATATTGATTGCACTGCGACTGAAGCATGGCTGTAGATCTGAGACACTTTAAGGAAAATTAAGGTCAATCCATAGAAGAATGAATGATAAGTAAAACTTGTTAACCTCTGAGCTGTCTTTAAAATTATTCCATACACACAAATTGCAAATCTCTAATCATTGCCTAGACTGCAATTATCATGTTGAGTAGGACTTACATCCTTCCATCGCCTCAAAGTATATAAACTCTATTGTCTATGCCATACTTGAGTTGATATTTTATTTTGTTTTCGGTGACTTTTGCTAGCAACCGACTTATGCATTAAAAACTATTAGAGTAGTTTACTTTGCACGAGTTCTGTTGTTGGCCAAGAAACTTTAATTTGAGTTTTCCAAAGAAAATTGTGCAAACGAAATGCTCAAAACGAAAAGGTCTCCAGCACACAAGACAGCACGCAGAGCAAGCGACTAAGCAGGAGACAGAGGGAAAAACAGGGATAGCCGGTCAATACCCTCGACAGCTGTCGGCAAATGCGACTCACTCATATGCCCAAAGCTGGCTTTAGTTTCTTTTCAGCATTTAGCATTGCTTTCTCACTTTGCCCCACCTGCAGCTCGGCAGAGAAAAAGCGAGTAGGAGTAACTGAAAAAGAATAGCTACCCAACAAAATTCATGAATGTTCTCTCTTTCTCTCCCTCTCTCTCTCTCTCTCTATCTGTCTAGTGTCGCTGAGCGAACTTTTGCCCCTCAGTGGAAACTATTTAAATTGGGTGTTGGTCTTTCTTGCATTGTTGTTGTTGCTGCTACTCTGATCCGTTAGCAAAAAGTTTGCTATAAATAATTTTTGCATTTTTATTGTGCATTTTTATGCATTTGCCGCTCGCATTCGATATCAAAGTTGGCTCTGCAAATAAATATGAAAAGTTTTATTTATGTTTGGCATGGGCTAAGCCAAAACCAGAAACCAGCACACCCGCGGAGCTCAGACCAAAACCATAAGACCATGGGCGTTATATACATATTTATGGCATTTGTTTGCCAACAACTTTCAATAGCTCAATCACGCCAGGTTTAGGCACATGCACAGGCACGGGCACAAGTACAGCTGAGGTGAGGGGGAACTGCGAGCTGGGCACCTTCTCATGCAATACATGTCGTATATTTGATGTAGTCAAATTGCAACTTATAGTTTTTTCCTTTACAGCCAGAACGACGAACATCATCAATGTGAGTGCTGCGTGGCTTGTGCTGTGCTGCTAGCTCTTGGGGGCAATGAAATCGCGGAAGCTGTCAAAGGTTTGTGGCCTGAACTACTTGACGTTTGTCTACTTTCCGGTGCTCGTTCTGCCCATCTTAAAATGCACGGCAATTGCCACCGCCAGCAGCAGCAGCAGCAGCGGAGGCAGCAGCAACAGCAACAGCGGAGGCAACAACGATTTCGACTATCGCATGCAGCGTGTGCGCAACGTGCTGAAGGAGGTGCCCCTGATCGATGGCCACAACGATCTGCCATGGAACATTCGCAAGTTTCTCAAGAATCAGCTGAAAGACTTTCACTTTGGCGGCGATCTGCGGGAATTGGCCCCCTGGTCGTCGAGTGCCTGGAGCCACACGGACTTGCGCCGGCTCAAAGAGGGCATGGTCTCGGCACAGTTCTGGTCCGCCTACGCGCCCTGCTCTTCCCAGCATCTGGATGCGGTGCAATTGACCCTAGAACAGATCGATTTAATACGCCGCCTGGTGCAACTGTATCCCCATCACATGGCACTGGTCACGACGGCCTCGGGCATCGAGCAGACGCATCGCACCGGCAAGATAGCCAGTCTCATTGGCGTCGAGGGCGGTCATGCCATCGGCACCAGTCTCAGTGTGCTGCGCATGTTCTACCAGCTCGGTGCCCGTTATCTCACACTTACACACACCTGCAACACACCTTGGTGAGTGCGGGAGGGACAATTAGTCAACGGGCGGGAATTGATATTCTCTTTTTGATAACAGGGCGGACTGCTGCAAAGTTGACGAACCTGGCAAGTATCCACATATTGGCGGACTCTCACAGTTCGGCAAGGTAAGCAGCTGGTTTCATTTTATTTATATTTAAGTATATTTCGCAAAGTCCTTAATTAATTTCCCGTACGACATACATTGAAATGAATTCAGCGCAGCTGTGTGGGTTTTCAATTCAACAATTAATGCTTCTCTATGAAAACCAGTAACTTTTCTCATAAAAATCCATTCCAAAAAACATTATGATTGCAAACGTGCACAACAGAAACCATAAAATGGATGTCTGTCTGTCTATCATTCATGCAAAATTGTTGGGTTTCATTCCATTTTAGAGAACTATTAATACTAAATCAGTTTCTACATATACACTTGCACTTTGCACACTGTCAGAGGGAAATTAAGTTATGCCGTATTATTAAGAATGTTGTAAAGCTCTAAAGGACTATTTCATATCGTGAAATAAATGTCTTATGGTCGTTCTCGAAAATATCTGCTGTGTAGTTATCAGTCGGGAGTACTCATTTGCCTCTTCATTTTTGTACTCTTTGAACAATGCAAGTGGTCAAAACAGGGTCTACTAAATTTGAGCAGAGAGTCAACAGGAAAAAGAAAGCTTTGGCAAACCTCAAAAAATGTGTATATTAATATACTCCTAGCCGAGTTATTTGAGCCGTGTCTGTGTGTCAGTTTGTCTATCTGTATATCTGTCAGTCAGTCTGCCTCTCAGTCTGTGTGACCACACCGATCTCAACTTTTATAAACGCTAGAGACTCAAAATTTAGCATGATGGTTTCTGTACAATTTAATTTAAACAATTTAATTTTTGAATTAGATTTGTGAGCGACGTTTAAAAGATACAACTTTCTAACTTTGTCATAACTTAGCTTACTAAATTTGAACAATTAACAATTATTTTTGTCACCTTAGTACTTAAAGTTTCAAGTTCCGCTGCCTGTTGCAAGTACTTTGAATTTATAAGTGAATTTGCAACTGGTTTTCAAAACTGGCACAAGGGTGTATTACTGTCGCGCCTGTTTAGCCATAGCATCGTCTGGTTTTTAATATATATTCATTAAAAAATGTTTCTTTATTGTCAATACGTTTTGCTTTTTATCATATTCCATTTATATAAAATAAATGATTGCACCGCGAATTCAATTAGTGCAATTTAATGCGAAATGATTCGCAAAGTGATGTATCTTTTTATTTAAATAATTCATAATGGTAGTATGAATATCCCATGGCTTCTCCTTGTGTTTGCAGCTGGTGGTAAAGGAAATGAATCGTCTGGGCATGATTGTTGATCTGTCACATGTCTCGGTGCCAACAATGCTGGACGCGTTGGCCGCGTCGAGGGCTCCGCTCATCTTCTCGCACTCGTCGGCGCACGCCATCTGCAACAGTTCGCGCAACGTGCCCGATCATGTGCTGCAGCGCATCGTATGTATCTCGACACGAGTTGACTTGCTTAATGGCCCCCAGGGGCAATTTGGCTTTAACCTAATGAGGCTTATTACTTTGCAGGCCATTAACGGTGGTCTGGTTATGGTCGCGTTTTATCCGCACTTTGTCAGCTGCTCGGGACAGGCCACACTGCACGATGTTGTGGGTAGGTGAAAAAACAAGAAAAAAAGGAGAAAAACCACTGAAAAATGAAAACATAATATACGTATGAATTAATTTTTGCATTGCACATTGCAGCGCATATCAACCACATCCGTGAGGTGGCAGGTATTGATCACGTGGGCATTGGCGCCGGTTACGATGGCGTTAATCTGTAAGTATGAGCCATGAAAATACATAAATAGAACCATCCCAACTTGATTACCTTCCTCCAACTTTCTTTCTTGTATTTCCAGTGTGCCCAAAGGCCTCGAGGATGTATCCAAATATCCGCATCTTTTTGCAACTTTGCTTGAGTCTGATAAATGGTCAGAGGGGGACATCGCCAAGTTGGCTGGCAACAATCTAATACGCGTCTTTAAGGAAGTCGAAGGGGTGAGTACCACCCCACGCCCACCGAAAAATAGCAGACAGTACTCGCTCAATGGGACATTGGCATTCCATTGTTGTTGCATTGTGCACATTGGCAACATTTCTGAATAGCTTTGGCCAGTTGCGTGTATACACTACCTGCAGATTAAGGCTCAGACAGAGCTCAAAACAAAAGCACATTTCTTTCAATGCTGCAAACAGAAAAACATGTCGGCGCGTCCACATCCCCTGGATAGCTCGATAGGGAGTTCGGGTTGAGCTCGAACTGATGCTGCTACTGCTACTACTGCTGTTGCTGACGCTGTCTGCATTCTCTGAGTTGCTTGTTATTGCACTCGGAAAATTCCTTTCAAAGGATAAAGAGAATAATGTGGCTTTGCAATGGAATTTGCACATACTTCGTGCGGAAAGAAAAGCAAAAAGCAGGCCAAGCCATACCCCAAGCGACAACGTAGCAGAAAAGCAGAAGAGAAGAACAGAACTGAACCTAACCGGACTGAACTGAACTGAACAGAAGAGAAGAGAAGAGAATATCACTGCATCGTCGGGTGTCTGGCGTCGAAAAGACGCAAGTTGTAAAATAATTTTAAAAGGATTTTCAAATGGTTATTCCGATATTTATACACAAGCATGACCGGCAGATACCCCGCAGTATAGAGTGGAGGGGAACAGTCTGTGCTAGCTGTGCACAGTTTGTTTGCGGATGTGGTCAGCATGTTTGCTGTGGATCACAGCAGTTGCTCTCGAGTATTTGTTCCTTTTGCAGTTCCTATTGAGGTTCCTCCATTGCTCTATTCCTAGTGTGATGCGTTCAACTCTTTCGAATCGTTCGACTCTTTCGGATACACTCAAGCAGCATTCAATTTAAATCAATACACGGCGTCTGAATGCGGACGCTTTGAGCAAGTTCCAATCTCTCCATCGCACTCTCACGCTCCCAACATTCGTTTGCCATTCGCTTAGAAAGGCACTCGTTGCGCTGCATAGCACCATTCAAAAGATTCCAAAGTGGGTTTGTTTTGCAGTCGAATGGGTACTCGACTATGAACGTTAGCTAAAACTGTTCCTAACAGCACGGCAGCTTGATAGTTTCCCTCTGTAGGACCCGCACTGAGGGGACTATGGCGGCATTAAGTGGAAACTTTAAAGGACTTGCGGGTAGAGGAAATAATTGAATGAATGCGTATGTCTTATTTACTGCTTATTCATGTAATTGCATTAATTTCAATGCAATGAATGAATGCGTATGTCTTCTTTATTGATTATTCGTGTAATTGAGTTAATTTCAATGATATTTTGTTGTTCAAATTTAAAAATCCGGTGTCCACTTAAGAACAATGGAATTAACATGCGAATGCCTGCGCTTTATCTTAACCTTTAATATCATGGTACGAACTGAGATAGAGAAAGAGATAGACCTAAACTAATCTGCTTGCAGCGACCTCATTTAGGTCGCACGAAGCCGTTGTTAATTTTTGCCATCTAAATTGCTTTAGTTAAAAAACTCATTTAAAATGTCTGCGTTTCCAAGTAGTTGAAGGCAGTTGGTACTGGGTGGAGTTCATAGCTCAGCGAGTCTGGTCATTTAAAGATTTAATAACAAAAATAAATCATACGCCCCCTTGAACTAAGGCACTTTTCCTCTGCGAACATTTTATTGCTTTTTCTCATTATGAAAACCCCCATAAGTTTCGCCTCACCAAAAAACAAAAACGAGATGCCACAGCATTTTTAATTTAGCGCTTGTCTCGCCTTAATCATATTCTCACCAGTCTCACTCTCTCCCTCTCTCTCTCTCTCTCTCTCTCTCTGCTCTATTCGGAGTTCCTACAGTCTCTCTGCTATGTCTCTGCGGCGCCTTATCGTGCCTGCTACGTTGTAATTAGTTTTGGTGCTGCGCTTCTTTTTCTATGTGCATTAAACAAAATGTAAACTACACCCGACAATGGGCTCTCTATGTGATTACAATGCGCATTTGTGTGCAAGCACACACACACACATGATATACGCACATACTTACACCTACTTACTTGGCAATGTGTATGCGAAAGGGTATGCGAATGGGAATGGGCATTAAAAAGTGTTGCCTACTTTGCAGCGCGAGTGATTAAAATCGCTTCGTTTTTATTGCATTTTGCACTCAGCTCAGCTAAGAAAATAAGAAGAGAAAAAGAAATACAAGTAAAGCTGAGCAAACGAGAAGGGTACGACTAGCAAATACCACGTGATTGTAAATGTTATATTTATGTATGTTTTTTAGCTGAATAGAAAAATGTCAACTGAAAAACAATCTTAAGTTCATGTTTTTATTTATGTAGATTATAACCATACCGTACGTCTACTTTCATCTGTTTTTACGAGATCGTGCGATGTTTTGAATTCATTTGCATATTTTAGGCATACCCTCTGCAAACCGTTTTATGCTTATAGGGTATAGCACAAAGCTGCCACATAGTAAATATAAGTATATATTACAGTTTTCACTGCTGTTTATTATACGGCATAATGCTCATTAAGTATTGTATTGTATTGTAACAATCCGCAACTGCTTTTCATTTCGGTTAACGCAGCCACAAAAGTAATTAAAAATGTTTGCCCAGCGTATTTTTATTTTATTTTATTACGCTTATACGCGTATATACTGTCGCCTGCTACGTCTCTCTTTCTGTTGTTTCTCTTGCGCCTCGGGCTGGACTTAATAAAAAGAAAACCACATGCGGCATTTATCGAGGCCTCGCAATTCGTACTGAACAGCAAAGTCTCCTTTTCCTGCTGCAATTAAATCTACCCAGCAAACCAAAACCAGTTCAATCTTCAATTATTAGACGCTTAATGTAGCTCTTAAGGGACTCGAGTTCAGTGGGGCATATTCAGATATCCTTCGGAGCAGTTTGTGTGCGTGTGTGTGTGAGTAAGCGTTGCCATCGTTGTGATAATTAAGCAAGTCATAGAAATTAGGCAAAAGGCCATTTTAATGATTGTCATCTCAAACACACACATGCAAACACACACATGCAAACACACTCACACATACACTTATACATGCTTGCCTACTTAATACCCTTTTAGTGCCAAATACTATGTGTACTCTTGCCGGACCGTTCCAGCTATGAAATCAACTCGAATTTCGCCTAATTGAAATAAAATTTAAAGTTGTTTTCGACCGCAAAACGGTTTGCTATTTCGACCCTGCATGAACGGTCGAAACTTGTGCCATGCCACGCCCACTGGCCGAGCATTAAGCCATAAGTGCGTGTCATATAAAAATAAGCGAAATTGGGGCAATTGAGATTTCGGACAGCACATGGGAATGCCGCAGTGTGTTCATGCTGTGGCGCCTTTTCAATGCGTCCCAAACAGCAACAACAATGCCCACAAATGACAGGGTTGTCTGAGCAAGTGGAGGAGGAGTGGCCAGGGTTGTCCAGGGGTTGTGTGGAGGAGGAGGGGCAGTTGGTTAGACGGAATGTTACAGGGCCAACAAGCATTGCCATGAACATGATAATTTTCTTGACGCCAGTTTTTATCTAGGCAAACGCAGAGGCAGTTGAGGCTGTCTCAGTATCTGTGTGGATGGGTATTTGTGTGTGCGTGTGCGTGTGTAAATGTATCTTTTATTTTAGCCTTTTATGCGAGTATCTAATGCGAGGCATGGCAAGGCATTTGGCACGACACATAGCCCAAGAGGCGGCAAAGTCCTCGGCAAATGGCAGCAATTTGTGCGAGACAAATTCATTCAAATATCCTTTTGCCAGCCTTCGCACTCTCCGTGTGTGTGTGTGTGTGTGTGTCTTTGTGTGTGTATGTTTGTGTGTGTTGGTGTTAGTGTTTAGCTGCCAGCTGACCTTCTTACAATTGATTCGGTTAGCATAGAAGTTCCGCGCAGCTCTTTAAGAGCCATTTTTGCTTTGAACTTTTCACTCGGAATGTAACTATAACTGTGACTGTAGCTTTAGTTGTTTGCGAGCCTTTCATTTCGCCTCAACTCAAAGGCCGGAAAAGCGCCTGCCAAAGCCAAAGCCACAAAGGGACTTGCGGCAACGAGTGGGCGTGGCACCGCAAAGTGCAATGACTGCGACCAAACGCAGACGGCGACTGCGACTGCGACCAAAGCTGACGTTTTATTGTCGTTGCTGATTTTTTTTTGTTGTGTATGTTGGTGTGTGTGTGTATGTGTTTGTCTGTGTGTGTGTGGCAGGCAGCCTGCGCGCACATAAAGCCTCATAAAAAAGTCGTAAATTCGATTGTTATATGGCAAACAAAGCACCGGAAATGGGCCGAGCCGAGGCGAGCTAAGCTGAACTGCCTTTGACTGCGCCGCTGTCCACGCCTACCAACCCACTGCCGCCTCCCTACCCCGGAGCATTTTTAGCAGCGCCTAACAGCAGCTGGCGCTGCCTCAGTTTGCCGCGCTTCTTCGTTCTCTTTTTCACTGTCGCAGCTGTGCGGCCTCAAAAGGTGTTTGGTGTTGAAAACAAAACATTTTTTTGTTGTGTGTGTGTTTGTTTGTGAGCGTTTTTTGCATATATTTTGTTTTATTGTACGTCTCGTTACGGTTTTTTCTGCTCGGCGCACGGCATGAAATGTGCTTCAAACTTTTACCAAAGCGCACACCAAGTTCGCCAAACAAAAGCGGACCCAGCCCCACTGTGCGCTTAGCAGGCCTTAAAGAGCCATTTGCAATGCGTTGCCAATAAGGCCCATCTAAAGGAATTTACATATGAATAATTTAAGACGAATATGATTGTTTTTTAAGTAGCTCACAGTCAAGGCAAAGTGTTGAGATTGAGAAGGATTAATAGACTGCCAATAGGGCATATTCATTAGTGCGTATTTGTTTTGAGAGTCTTCCCAATAACTTGATGAGTTTCTATTCCCATTTCCAGTTCAATCAATCTCATATAGCGCTATTTGATTAGCATAATTGCGAATGGAACCAAAGTAATCAACGCGATGCTAAACCAACAGAATTTTCCATTTCAATTTCGTACATTGAGTGAAAACTTAGATAACTTTGTGGAATAACTTGATAGAAGCGAGTTGCTCGCATATGCAATTCATTTTCATTAGCTTAGCGAGTGCATATCAAGAATACGTACACATACACCCATGACTAATGTTTATTTATGGTCTTTTTATGCATTTATAATTTCGTTGCAGGTGCGCGATCAAATGGAATTGTTGCGAGTGCAACCGATTGATCAGTCAATTCCAGCCGAGGACATTATGGGCAGATCCTACTGTCGCTATCAAGGACCAAGAACGTGATAATTTCTTCATATGTAAAGTTGCAGCCATTACACTCTCACACACATACACACACACACATATATATACATGCAGTGCCCGACACGGAGAGCGAGAGAGAGAGAGAGAGAGAGAGCGGAAATTATGTCAAGCGTACGTGTTGTAAAACGAAACTTGTTTTAGGTTAATTGACAAAGTTTTTTCGTCCTTACATGTGAGAGCATTTGTTTTTATAGTGTGCGTGTGTGTGTGTGTGTGTGCTAAGCAGCATATATGATAGACACACACACACACATACGCAGGCACACGTACAGTAAGTTTCAATCGCTCAGACTCCACGTGGCAGCTGCTGCCTGGCAACATTGTTCGCAGCTGGCGCGTTGCACATAAACAAATACAAAGTGGAATAGGGCCGTCATACCTTACACACACACACATACACACACAGACTCTCCTACACAAACACCCACCATATCCCTAGCTGAGGTAACCATAGCTCAGCCAACATTGTGTAAATATCATTGCCATGTTTATTCTCATCTTTAGCACTTAGTAAGACAACGAGATGCGCAGGCAAAAAAAAAAACCAACTAGCTGCACCAAACAAAGCCAGAAGCAGCGTGTAAAGCAAACTTCAAAAAAAGAGTTAAACTGAAATTAGAACAAAAGAAACGAAAACCTGCAAACGCACAAGCAAAACGACAGTAGACAAAAGACAAAGCTGCCTGAGCAAACGAAATAATGGCCAAAGCGAAACATTACTAAGCCTCGAATTAATAAACAAAGAATCGGAGAAACAAAAGTGCGACGCAAAGTACAGGCGATCCTTGATCCTTGGCAGAGTAGAAAAAGTGCCACCACAAGGCGGGCAGCGCACACAGTCTTTATTGCCTATTTTTTCTATGAAAAAATTACAGTTCGAGCTATTAACTAAGTACGAAAAAGTTATCCATATATTTATTGGCTAAAGGAAGTGGCCCCCAAAAATTAACTTGAGAATCTGAAACTTAAAGTTTTTTAGATGAAACATAATAAATAATTTAAGTCTGTTTTTGATTTCTTAATTTACATTTATTATTAATTTTTTCTTCAACCACTTACGTATTTAAATATATTTCTAATTGAATTCAATATCGAATTATGCACGTACTGCGTGTATATCATTAATTCAACAAAAATGCCAATTGAATCAAATTTAATTAAAACAATAATATTTTCCTTACGAAGTCAACGATAAAATTTCTTTTTATTTTTTAATTGTGGTTTAACAATTAATAAGCCTGTTGATTTTTTTTTTCAGAACATAAGCACGGTCGGCATCATTTGGCAATTTGTTAGGTTTTCGGAATAATTTTCAATTAATATTTAAATAAATTCAACGACATGTTGTATAATTAATATATCCGAAACAAAGTCAACCCGCCAAACATACAAAGAGTTTTGAATAAGTTTAGCAAATCAATGTAAAATCATTATAATTGCAAAGCGATTGTTCACTGAATAAAATGAAACCAAAAACAAAACGACAACAACAATTTATAGATGTTCATGTCAAGGCCATGAGCTGAACAAAGCATGTAGGGATTCCCGCAAGCAATGAACTTGCGCCTAAAACAAGTTAGCATGCCATGTCATACAGTTTAAACAAATGAGTATTGAAGTGATTGAAAGATGAGAATATAACAAAGTTATCAGGGTTATGATGCCTGTGAATGTAACTGAATTGACATGTATCGAATATACTTTCTGCGAGGGTATTCCAACTTCGACACTGTGAAGTTAACAGTATTGTTTTTCATTCTCATTTTATTCAACCAATTTTACTCACTTTATTCGAATTCAAAAGTGAACAAAGCCGAGTTTGCTCATACAGACAGCGACAGCTTTGACTTTACACATGTTTATTAAAAATCTAACATATTGGAAGTTAATAAAAAAAAGGGGTGAAACAAAAGATACGAACCGAACAAAAGGATGGAGAAAAAACCAAAATAAAAGAGACAAAAACACATGTGATCAAAAATTAAATTAATTATATTATTATATATATTACGATTATTTACTAGCTAAAGAACGGTTTACAGCTGAACACAAAACACTCAAAAACACGAAAAACTACTGAGAAGAAAAACCCAAAAAGAAAATACTAACTAGTTAATGCTACAAGAACAAGAACAACAACAAATACGAGTATTTAAAACATTTTTACAGCTAACCAGCAAAGCAGGAAGAAGAAGACGAAGCCAAGCTGAAAATCGTTGTAAAATTTGCAGCGAAAGCAGAAAAAATTTGCATTATTTCATTACGATACTAAAGATAAATGTAATATTAATAAAATTAAATGTACTCCTATAGGAAATTCCAAATGAAACTAACAGAATATATCTATATACATAGTACACATACCGTATGTAATATAAATGTCTGTGTGCAGCCAAAGGTTTTCTGGCATATTCAATTGTAAATATTTGTACGGATAAAGAGTAAAAACAAAATTATATGGTTATGTTTAAGGCATTAAGTAAACCTAACAGAATATAATATTACGTTGTGGATAATAACCCGAAAATATGAACAATTCATAAGTGTATTACGGAATGTGTCGTGAGACCAGTGGGACAATGAAAGACAGACAGTCAGAGGAAAATACAAATGAAAGTAAATTACAAATAAATAAATGGAAAAATTAAGAACGTTTTCATCTTCTAGCTCTATTTTCAGCAAAAAGATACACAATAACAATTGATTTCGGTTGGATTTGCTGTCAATCAGCTGAGTACTTTGTCCAGCTTGTTTTTTGCCAAAGAACCGCAGCTTATCCGCTTGGCTTGTTACATTTGCACTCTTTTACCATTCATAGACCTAACACTGTTAGACTGTCTGTTTGTTGGCTGTTTGTGTTGTTGTGCCATTGTTGTTGCTATTGTTGGCTTTGTTGCTGTCTGTTTGCATGAAAAATACTGCTCAACTGCCATCAACACTGAAATGCTTCCTGGAACTTCAATTCTTTTGGCATTGCCTTGCTGCTGCTGCTGTTGTTGTGGTTGTATTTTTCCCATTTGTTGTTGCTGTTGTGCTGATTGCACTCGAAACACACACTCAACAAACAGTTCACCATGCCACACACAGATCCTGCAGCTGGCGCTTTTACTTTCCGACTCTCCGTCTGTCCCTCTGTCTGTCTGTCGGCCTGTCCTACTGTCTTGCTGAGCCATCCTGTTAGCTGAGATCTGAGCGCAACGAGTTCGTCTGTCAATTTGGAAAAAAACAATGGCAGATACAGTAGAATGTGCTCGAATATCAGATACCCTGTAAGTTTGGTGTAAGTTCAAGTTGATTCAATTTATAAAGGGTTTAAAAAAGACTCAATTCTGATAACAGCTTGCATACCAGTCGTGCACAGCCTCTGTGTGGCAACCTACAGGGTATTCACAGATATATAAATCGATTCGGCAACAACGTTGCGCTTATCTGCGTGCATTTTGGTAAAAAGCAAGCATTTTATTTCATTTCATTTTATTCGCCCAGTTAAAGATAAAAGTCCCGTCGAGTTCAGCTGCAATAAAAAAGCTGCTGCTGCTTCTGCCACTGCTATCGCTCGAGGCACACCCACCTCTGCCAACCAGTGTCCCTCCACTCCCCATGCTCCCCCTGCCGTGTAATTTATGTGTGCAGTGTGGCCAAAAGTTCAAACATTGAAAAATCATGAAATTTATCTCGCTTTGGCAAAGGTCAAGCAGTGTAACCCGTTACCCTCCAGCCTCTCATCCCCCCTACCACGCCTCCTGGCCCCATCATGGCCCAAAGCCATATAATTCAAACGCTCATAAAACTTGCAAATATTTGGCATTTCGCATTGCTGTGAGTGTCTATGTGTGCGTCTCTGTGCGTGTGTGTGTGCCTGTGCTCTGCCGCGAGCACTTCCAGCGAGAACCAAGGAAAACTAGCATGCATCAAATGAAATGTATGTTTTACATAAAATTTCAATTAAATAAAAAAAAAACTTTTCGGCGAGCGTGAGGCAGCGTCCTTGGCCAACAACAGTTCTTCTTCTTTTGGTTGTTGTTGTTGTTATTGTTGTTGTTGCTGTGGCTGCGGAACGTGCGTCTTGCGTAAATCATTTTGCTGGCAGTTGAAATTAAACTGGCATCGGCAGCAGCATTTGCTAAACATCTTACACCCCTTGCACCCTGCACTCTGCACCCTGCACACAGTAAGCCAAAAAAAAAGCAAAGGCCAAAAGCAATAAAGCAAAACAAAACCCAAGCCAAATGGGACAAACTAACGAAATATTGAGGACAAACGACATTTTAGAGGATAGCGAGGGAGTTGTGGAATGAGCTTAATCTCAATACATACATTTTTGAATAAATAAATTTTAAAGCATTGAAAAAGGAGGAAGAACGGCATGCCGAAGGTTCTATACCCTTGCAGATTATTATCTCTACGGTCGTTCCAATACTATAATGACGCAGAATTGAATGGTATTATGAATATTCCATATTACGTCTCACATTGAACTGTACTGATAAGTTAAGTTATTTGTAAAACCAGCAAAACCCTGCATTTTGGATTGTTCCTATGGCAGCTATATGTAATAGTGGTCCGATTTTGTTGGAATTTATATGCATATTACATAAAAAAAAAAGTCCAATGTAGTAAATTTGGTTGCAATATAATATGAAATGACAAAAATCGTCCGCTGGTTTGTATGGCAGCTATATGATATTGGTCTGATTCGCTTCGTTGCGACTTATATACAGCGTGCAGCAATAAGAAGCATATGTACGAAGTTTCAACAATATAGCTCAAAAAATGAGAGATTAGTCTACGATGCAACATACAGACGTTGCAAAAGACAGACGGACAGACGGACAAACGGACAGACGGACAAGCAGACAGTAAGCCTAGTGAGTCGATTCTTTTTGGGGTCTCAGATACTTTTTGGGGTCCGTGATGTCTACTAAGGTGCATTGCAAACTCCTCACCTGCAAGGGTATAAAATTGTTCGAGTTTGTTTGTTTTGCTTGAAAATGAATCGATTTAGGGACCAAATTTTAATACTTTCATCAAAATGTTAATTATAATAACCGTATAACAGTACAAAATCATCTACCTATTCACATAGAACACTTCATTGAAGTTTAAATCTGTATTACGCTTTTCATTTATTTGCAGCTGTCGCTAGTTTACTAGGCGCAATATCAATTTAGTCGGATCTGTGCTTCTTAATTGCGGATATATTTCATTTTTAATAATTTATTGGACATACTATGACTTCGTGTTGCGCTCCAAAGCGCTATCGCTTCAAAAATCGCAGCCCTCCGGCCCGGCACATAAATAAATAGGAGCATGGGTGAGGTCGGATCGGTGAGCGGGTGAACCTAACCGCGCCAACAATAAATAAATAAATATAAAAAACGCACAAGCTACGACAACGGAGAGAGAGAGAGAAAGAGAAAAAGTGAAATAAAATCGAAGCACAAATACTAAACATTTTCGTTTAGTTTGCAATGACGATTTGCTGGCCATGCCACGCCCACACGCCCCGATGCTGGGCTCCCCAAAACAATATTACCGCCTTATCCGGCAAGACCATGTCCGCTTTCTCCTCCCCCTCTCTCTCTCTCTGCCTTTCTGTGTGACTTTTGCTGCTCGACCTCGTGCTCGTGCTGTCAACGTCATAGCCCCGTTCGCCCCCTGCCCCGTGATCCATCTCTATTCCTAGTCCCTGTCCGCCGTAAAGTGCCACCAGAAAGGATTGCTGTACGCCATAAATTGTTGTATTTTATTGTCCAATTTCTTTTTATTATATTTTTGGGTTATTTTTCGCGTTGCGTTCTGTTGCTTATGCTTCATCTACTGTTTCGCTTTTCTTCAGATTTCTTTCTTCCTTCTTATTGTTGTTATTGTTTCTGTTGTTGTTGTTGTTGTTGTTGCCGAGCACTTTGTGGCACATGCTGGCAACTGGACAGGGCCACGGAACTCGGACCGAACTGGACCAAACTTGGCCGTCATTCGCATTGTCGTTTTGTTGGAAATTGTTTTTTAAAAAATAAAACACACACACGCACACGGGCGAGCGCGAAAAGGAAAGCATGAGGCAGCGTGACAGAGATAGACAAACAGCCGGCAAACGTTTTTCTTACAATAACAAAAGCAACAAACTTGAATTATTAAATGAGGACCCACAAGAACGGCAACAGTAGCAAAAACAAAACCAACAACAGCAACAACAACTTGACCCTCTCTTCTGGTGTGTGTGTGTGTGCTTGTTTTAACAATTAAGAAATTCTTGAAATATTCAGCATGTCAGAGGACAATAACAACTCAACTCTTTCACCAAGTCGCAGCTATGCTTAATGGTGTTCTTGGCCCTGGCTGGCGAACGCCGCTGGCTACTTAAGGCAAGGGTGCACACAGAGCGATATGGGGTACGTATAACTGTGTGTGTGTGTGTATGTGTGGCATATAATTATATATTCATAATGATTGCTGACTGACTGCAGAATGCAGCTCGAGCTTTTGAAATGCAAACTTTTGCCCAGGTGAATAATTGCACGGAGGCATAAAGTATACGTAATTTAATTACGAGTTCAGTATTATTGCGCAAGCAAAGCAAGTACAGTGGCTGCTCGATAGAGTGAACCAGCTTGGAAAAAGTGAATGATTTGCTCTGAGCGAGTCTTCACTGCATACATCAGCTCGTATGCTAAGATTGTCTCCCAAAAACATCAGTCGATATCAGCCTCGTCAAAGGCGATTTTAAGCTAGTTAACGTCACGGATCTGCTCTCCAGCTCAGTTTTCAAACGGGTTACTGATTTCAAAATTCCGCTATGACAGGCGCATTCAAAGTCGAACCGTATATTTTTCAAATTCCATTGATGAGCTTGGGGAGTGGATTCTGCTCTGCCGTAAACGGCTTTTGTTCTGGCTTAGGCCAACTATGCGTATGCGTAACGCGGCAAACATTTTAATGAGTGTTTGCATAACAAAAGTGGTTTTCGTGCCGTTGGCAATGCCGATGCCAATGCTGATACCGATGCCGATGCCACGCCCCCAAAAATGCCTCAATGACCTCAGGCGAAACCGCACCAGACCCCACACTGGCAGCAGCTTTTAGCGCACTGTACAACTGTAACATGCAATTATATTTAATGATGATGTTTATTGTATAATGTACTCATACGCACACAAGCAGGCCAAAAGAGCGAAGAAGAGGGCAGCACAAACAGTAAAAAGAGGACGTACAAGCCGAGTTTATTATGATAATATCATGATTTTTTATCTTCGCGAGAGAAACAGCATCAGCATCAAAAGCTGAATTTGAATTTACAGAAATTGATTTTGTATTAACTAAATTGAATTATTTATGATGCATTCAGAGAGCATTATAAAATAAGTCAACCTGCTCGCATCTATTATGGGCGATTATACCCGGCCGACAGCTGCTCTGCTAGTCGCCATATTTCACGCAATCAGGAATTTAACTAAGCCTCGCAAATCCTCACAGCTGCCACAGCATGCACCGAGGCATGTGGGAAGAGCGGGGCATGAGATGTGCCAGACCCCGTTGACCACTGATTGAAGCTCATTAAACATGAGTTGAGAATGTATTGAGGCAACGTTGAATATTCGAATTCCATTGGGACTGTATCGTCTGTGTATTCCAAGTCTAATTTAAGACCATAACAAAGTTTCCCAGGCAAATCGGATTACTTCATATAAAGTTATAAAATGATTAAATGGCGAAGAACAATTTTAAAACGGGTTTAAACAACCAAATTGAGATTTTGCTTGAAGAATATTGTTAGGCATTGAAAATTGATTTTATATTTCTTTATTACGCGAAAAATTATTCATATTGCAATATATGTAATGATATTTGTTAATCTTTTCAGTGCAAAAATAGATTCCTCTTAAAATACCTTTCTTTGCTGTTGTTTCTTGAACACTTTAAATTGAAACACCTTCCTAAGCTGCCAATAAGACGATCTGCATAGAGAGATCTTAGCTAAACCTCAACCCAACGCGACGTAATTAATTCTATTTGTGTATTGCTTTTCAGCGTTTACTCAATACCTTCAGCGTCGCTTTGCTGGAAGAGTGTTTGGATGGCGCCGTACCTTGAGTACGCTTATCCGCTTGTTGTGCTGCTGTTGACAACCGCAAGGCAATTAACGCTAAGCACCACAAATCCTTGCGGTGGCTCCTTAAAATATCCTCTCTCAAATAAGAAGAAAGTTTTTAGCCCAGCGTCTGAGCCAAGAACCAAGAACCGTTACATGTGTTGATGTTACTCGTAAGCGTCTCTCCGCCGGAATGAATCCAATTATGTGCTTAATCACCAGTAGAGAAAGTGAGAGAGAGAGAGAAAGAGAGAGAGATAGTGGTTTGCCCTAAGAAAGGACGCGCTGACAATGCGGCTTGGTCCATGCAAGGTCGTTGAATGAGCGACTCGCTTATCCACTTCATGGATATTCTTGAGTTCTCGAGTTGAGTCACATGTGCGTAACGCTTCGCCATGCCAAGCTGAGCGACATGTGCTGCATGCATGGCATATGCGGCATGTGGCAGGGCTTAAGGCACACGGCTGGTCGCTCAGCTGAGCCTTTAAGCATTAAATACTTTAACACACAAGCGCCGTTAAAATTTATTCATGGTCGTTTTTAATGCAGGCGGGCGGGGGCCGCAGCGGCACACGGACAACGCCTGTCGACTTGACATGCAAATGTCTGTGAATGTGAGGCTGTGCAAGGATGTACGTATGTGTGTGAGTGACTCTGTCAGATTGAATGTGTCTGTGTGATGCTTGCTCGAGCCTTTTTTTGTGCCATGCTCTTTGCTGTTGACGCTGTTGCTGCTGCTGCTGGAGCAGTTGATGTTGTTGCCGTTTGTTAAGCACGCTTTTGAAAAGCTATTGAATATGTTACCCCAGCCACCCCTTAAGAGGGGTCTCCGTTTTAATGGCGATTTTTCACACTCATTTGCCAGTGCCGTTCACTAACTACAAAGTGTGCGGTACATCAGTCACAAAGTTGAAGCTGTCGAAAATTTCGAAATAGATTTCCAATTAATCTTTTTATTTTCAAGACTTGAAACTTTTAAGGAATTATTTTAAAAATATATGATGCACATGTTTATAAACCTTTTTATTATAGAGTATACAGTATTCCATGCGATTACTCTTTTCATTTAGACTTTTTTTGCTGCCCTTTCGCTGCCCACTCTGTGCACTGCTCCCCGTTGGGCCCCAACGGACCAGGGCCCGCTGTGATCCAATCATCGGTTAAATGGCGAGTAAAGTGGATGAAATACAGAAGCTGCCCAGCATCCCATCGACTCTGGCCCAGTCCCTTGGCAGCTAACCCTGCCCTTGGCTTTCATTAGTAGCAGCCGCAGTTGGCATTTCTTTCCATCGATGTAACACTTTTCCGCCTCTATATGGTTAAGACTCCTGAGCCGAGCTTTGACTTGAACGCAAATACTTAAACATTTTATTTTAATTTGTAAGAGAGTGCGAGCTAAAGTGGATGAGGTCGATTGCCAGGCAGCCGCAGGCTCACGAAATGCGCAGAGTATTTGTCACTTGGCTACGGCTGCTAGCAGAGGGAGAGGAAGATAATTCAGTCATACACACATACACACACACATCAACCAGCCACTCCCGCCTGGCATTTGATTTGCTTAAAGGTTAAGTGAGTGTGACACGAGTGCGACGAAAGAGGAAATGTGCGCGGATCCGAGTGCAGAGACAGACAACGTGGCGTATGCGTAATGGCGAGTCAAGTGCAGACTTGTTTGTGTTCTGAAGTAATTATGCTGCGCAAAGCTTGTGCAATTTTAAAAATGTATAATCCGCACAGTTTTAGCAATTTGTTAGATATATATTTATAAATATTCTGTGTGGCTTTTTGTCAAATTTACGTCATTTTCATGAACTCGTCGACTTTTGGCATTCTCAATTAGCAAACAGAACTCTCAACTGGCAATTAAGCAACCTTAGGGGGGAGGAGAGGGATAGCGCTGCCGTCGGAATTTCACTTTCAGCACTTGACTTAGCAGCCAACCAAGTTCGACAGCACACAGTGGTAGTCGGTTGGCATTTCCGCATCCGTTTTGCTTTGTTAGCCCGTTTCCGGTTGCGCGTAACTTTGATTGCATTTGCGTCAGGGTGAGATTTCAATTTCATTGCACCCCATTTCCATGGATCGTCGCAGTTGTTGTTGCTATCGCTTTTGTTGTTGTGGTCGCCACTGTTGCTGGTGCTGTTGTTGTAGTTGTTGTAACTTTACGCCAACTGCACTTAAAATGTTTCCAAAGTCCTTTTATATTCACTTTATTTGTTTTGTGCGCTTTGTTTTGCTGCATCTTCAATTCTATTTTTGCCAGCGTCTTAGCTGCTGTCATTGTTGTTGTTGTTCACGTTGTTCGTGTTTTGTGAGTTGTTCGCGTTGTTCAGCTTGTTGTTTTTGCTGTTGCTGCCACTACTGCTTCTCCTTTTGCTGCTCTCTGCCTGGCTTTTATTGTTGCGCCGCGTATTTGCGCCTGGAACTATGCTTTTAATTTCGTTCAAATTTGCGTTTCCGTCTTGGCGTGTAACCAAGTAACCGCGTAGTGCTGCATTTTGTTGACTGAAATATCTCAGCGAAGGCGCTTCCGGGTAGTTTTACTATAGTAAGAATAAAGCACGGCAACTGTACCAGTCTGTTTGAGTAATTTTATATGCACATTTTGCGATGAAAACTGCGGAAGTCTGGAGTGTGCATTATGTGGAGTTCTCTTTGAAATTGTATTTTAAAAATGATTCGAAATGTTTTTGAATAAGGTGGTATAAGAAATAATGGTAAAAGTAAGTGCATTCAAACTAAAGAAATAATTAGAAATAAACTGATTTAACAGAGTAACAAATTTACTTTCAGGAAGTTAAGTGCAACAATAGACATAAATACATTATTTTGGTGTTCAATTAACTCAGAAAAAGATATTCTAAAATACCCAAATTAAAAACTTTAATGATAATAATAAGGTACATAATGATTAGGAACACAATGATTAGAAACATAATTATTGTATAGAAATAACTGCACCATGATTTGACCAGCAAAATAAGCATCGGGTGTCAACGGGTTACTGTCCCTATGTTTGTCGCTTTGTCTTTAAACCTAATTCTCTTGCCAAAACAATGTTTTGAAATAGAAATCACAATTAGTTTTCATTATTTCCATTATTTCAAACTGTTTGCTGCCTCTCCATGTAGAACAAAAAAATTGAACTGCGTGAGAAATTCTATTCATACTGCAAGAAAATTGAGTGAAACTTACAGAAGTGCACTAGAGATTATTATAATTCATATAAGACGTAGTAAAATGGTTAGTACGAAACTAATCCCCATTTATACTTCCCTTATAGAAGTTAGAATAAATTAATCTTTTTTTTGCAACCACGCACCTGTTATTATTTGCGGCATTTAGCTGGCAAATAATTAACTCTGCAGGAGCCACGGCTGAATTGGAATATTTAGCGCTTTCAAGTCAACGAAATAGAAGATGCTGTTGGGGCTGTTCGCCGCAGACATCTTAGCCATGTAATTCCAATAAATTTCGATATAATTTCTGCACTTGCTGCGGGCCATTCCGCAGCCAAGGCAGAGGTCGCAACACAATCTCTAAGCTGAAACCCGAAAAATGTTGCACTAAGTATCTACTTGTTATTGGCATTTGCTGGCATTTACATTTTAATGCCACCCATCGCCCACCACAGACGGCTGCAGGGTTCCTTTTTTAGCAGAGATGCCCGCCTCGAGGCGGGTCGAACTCCTTTTGTACTTTTCCCTTTGCCAATTCATTTGGCTTACGCTCGTCGCATTTTTTGCTGCTCCTCTGGTTCTGCTGCTACTTCTTCTTCTTCGCTTTCATTTGCCTTTTGCTTTTGGCTCTGTGTGCTTTGCAACTTTCTGTTTACACTGCTTGTTGCCTGTTGTTTTTGCTGTTTAGATATGCCGCAGTATTTAGCATGACAACGACAACGACAACGACATCGAAAGCGATGTAGAACCCGAACCAATGCAGTACCGACATATATATATATATATATATATATATATATGTTTATATAGTATATACTTATTTATAGTATATATGTGTGCCACACAATTGCCGAGCAGAGTTCAAAGGACTTTCTGGTAACTGCCAATAATTCAGTTGGTTTTTATGTTTTGTGTTCCCACATTTTCTCTGCATCTCTTTCCCTCTCTCTCTCTCTCTCTTTGTCTGTCCTTTGCTGTCTCTCTGTTTGTCGCTTTGTTTGCTTGCGGCTTTTGCATGTTTTTTATGGAATTAATTAAAACTTTGCTCTCATTTGCTCATTTGCAGTCACCCCAAAAAGGGGAGACATTTCAGAGCCAAAACTAGGCAGAACATTTACAATTAATGAACAAATATTGTTACGAATTTAATGTCTGACAGATTTAAGATTTTAATATAGGCCACAATCGGCGATATAATTTAATTGTTAATGCCAGCTAGTCATGGGGTAGAAGGGTATAAAACCTTTCTGTGAACCGAACATTTATGTTTGTTACAGAAGGAGACATAAAAACTTAGATAAAGAGATTGCAAAATTTGATGACAATATGTCTACTAATTGATCAAGATCAAGTGTATTTTAGAATTTGTGCACGAGTTATTTAAAAGAGAGAACGTTTTGTAAACTCAAGAATTAATACTTTCCAAAGGTTTTCTGAAGGTTTGATTGTAAAAGGACAATTAACATAGAATTTATGTAAGAAATAAACAAAGGAGACATCGTTTTTCAAAGTTCCGCTGTTAATTTGAAAGTTGAGCTGATGGGGATTTCAGCATTCAAACTTACTATATCTCTTTCGTTTGACTGATACCTATATATCCTTCGATATTCAAGCAGCATATATATGTTTCTCCAGTGCTCTCTACACGATCTGTTCAAATTGTTGAATTTTCATAGTGTTTGCCCAGTTAGCAATTGAAGTTGCAACTAGTTAGCAATTGAAGTTGCAACTAGTGTGGTAATGAGCATTTTCTATTACTGTCGCTGGGCTTATCATTCCCGGTGGCCAATATAGGCCTCGTCGACTACCATGCAGACGTGTATCTGTGTAGTTTGTACATGTTTTACAGCAATTCTCTGCCAGTTCGTTTCCGTTGAATGACAAATTTCAGACTAACAACTACAAAAGCTGCACTCGAAACGAAAGTACAATATCAAAGCAGATACGAAACAAGACCCGCCCCTGCCGTTCTCACGTGTCTCCGCTCGTGTTTGGACCATCAAGTGACATCGTCGCTGTTGACGTCGAGCTCGACGTCGCTGTCGCTGTCGACGTCACCGTCAGTACTCTGATTTTATGCATTTTATTATCTGCCTTAGTCACGTTTCAATTTACGGCCCATTGGCGGTTACAATTTGCAATCACGTTTCGCCCACGCCCCGAGCCGTACCCGAAGCGCACTCGTTGGAGGTGTTTGTGTGTGTGAGTGTGACTGTGCGTGTGTGCGTGGCAACTTTCTCTGGCATGACACCTTTATTAGAACAGGCAACGGTAACTGGCAACGAGCAACGTTAAACCACTGCCCCCAACCAGCACTTTACTCCAATTCGAGCTGCGAGTCCGTCTCCAACTGCCCGTGTTTATCATATGGCCGTGCCACTTATACGCTCCACTGGGCCTAGAAGCAGTTGCCTCCAACAGTCTTCTTGCTGCCTGCTGCCTTCAAGCCTTGTTTTAGTTTTGAATTTATTGCCATTTTGTAATTTTTTCTCTGCAATTTTCTTTTGTTCTCTTTCTGCTTCCACCATTGCCTTTGTCTTAGTTTTATAACTTATTTTGCCGGTGCAGGTGCAAATGTTCGTCGTGGTCTTCGTCGAGGTTTCTAGCAGCCAACCGTGCTGGCGCGCACGTCTGCTTTGGCTTCATTGTTATGTCTTTTATCTATGACGGTTCATTGTACGCTGCCCCCACCCAATGCTCCCCCCTCTCTGTTAGTCGAGTTGCACCTGTAGCTAGTGTAGCTTCTGTCTTTCGGCTTGTCTGTCTGTCTTTGGAACTGTCTCCTATGTCTGGCTCTCTTTCTGTCCCGCCGTCCGCAGCGCTGGGTTCCTCTGTCTGGGTCACGTGGCACGCTGCGTACCTGCTGCAGTGGCAATCGTAAATTGTAACTTTTTATTACATAATTTCTGTCATTACCCCGGAATGACTCTGGTCTGCTGCTGCTCTGGTCTGCACCGCACCGGGTCGGGCCAAGTCGGTTAGGGCCGCCGTTAACCCTCGTCCTGTAGCCATATTCGTAATGACTTCAATACATTTCGACTGTCGCCGCCTGACTGACATCCGCCGGTTGGCACAGCCATCCCGTTGCCACTGCCATTTTCTGCTGCGTGTCCTGCATACATACGGATACGGCTATTCATCCTTTGCCAACACCCACTGTCTTCCACTTTCTTCCACTTCTACTTCGTCGTCTTTTATGTGCTCGCCTTTTTACTGCCTTTACTGCTGTCTAACTGCCCAGGCTCGCGTAATGTTAATTTAAAATGTAATTAGTTTAAGTAATGAACACAGTTTTGGCTGGCGCTGCACTTAGCGCACCTTTAACTTCACCGTTACCTTTTGATGTTTGCATCGCATCAGTTGAAGATGCGTGTTCCAGGATACGTTTTCGCCATTTACATTGAACTCAGTTTGCAGTTATTTGAATACTAATTGTGCAAGCAATAAGTTAATACACAATAAACATATATAATATATAATTTACATAATGCCTTATTGGATACAGTGTAATTCAATTTATTGTCATTATTTTATTTATATTTAGAATTGATCTGCACCTAACGCCCTACTTATATACGATACTCTCAATAAATTGTATTCACAGTTGATCTATTCCCCTATCTATTTATCTGCCAAGGTTTTTGCAAGATTCGGTATTCCGACAGGACATGACTTAAGTTTCACTTCAGCTGCATTTGAAATTGGTTTTCCAGTTGCGCATAATTTTCACATTTACGTTAAAGTTTCTCTCACATTTCATTTCCCACTCCGCCCTCCACTTTCTTTGCTACTCTGCACTGCTCCCACTTAACTTGGCTGGCTAATTTTTATGCTTGCCATCATAAATCAAGAAGCCTTTTGATCATCAGCCAGCGCGAAGGGGTAGCAAGGGGCACAAGCATCGAAGGAGGAAAGAAAGATGTTAAGGGGAGCAGGAGCAGAGGCAAGGGATAGACGCAGAGGGCAGGGGCAGGGGCAGCAGAAGGAGCAGCTGAAGCATCGACGTTAGCAGCGTCAATCTGGACAGCGCTCTAATTAGCTGTTGCCTTGGCCATTCTTTGGCTTGTTAGCTTTGTCAGCCGGCTTTCTATATACTCTTGCTATATATATATTTTTGCTTCATTAAACCAATTTCCGTGTCGCTGTCAAAACAACAATTGATTTCCGCGCGAATCGCCGGCAATGCCTTTTGAGCGAACTCACCATTGCTCTCTCAATCTCCCCTTCTCTCCCTCTCTCCCGCTCTCCCTCTCTCTCTCTCTCTCTCTCTCTCTTGCTCTGTCTCTATTTCATAGCTCTTTTTGCCATCGTCTTCTTTCGAGCTATTTACTGGACTGGCTTTCCTTTTGCGGCTGGCCACTTGTGTTTACATTGGCAGCTGCTGACAGTAACGAGTTGTTCTACACACGTCCATGTGTCCTCGCCCAGCTCCATGTCCATGTTCGTGTCCAGAGCGAACATCCTTTGTCAGCACATCGCCTGTTTGTCTATCATTCTCTGCGACAGCAATGTTCCATCTGCAGCCATAGCAACAATTACAGCAACTACAACTGCGAATGCAACTGCAAAACTTCGAATACTTCTTGCAAATATTACGAAAAAATCTACGAAAAACTCGTCTGTCTTCTACTGCAGCTGTAGAAGTGGGCCGAGTAATCGATTCTGTTATCGATGATGTTTGCAAAAACATTTAAGGGCAACTCCCTATTCGGTAGTAATGGCAATGACAACACGGTCTGCACGTTTGTAATTAGATAGGGTGTAGGCTACATGACATACTTAAAGCAGAACTTATAAAAAAAGAGATCCTGTTTTAATTTTTTGTTAGAAATATTTAGTGTTGGGTAATACAGTTGACAGGGCCAATGAAAGGTCGAATAATACTGCGAAACACTTTCAGGGAGTACTGAATATCAGAGGAGACGAAGATCTGCATATCAAACTAGGAACGAATAGCAATCTAAGTGACTTTCTACCTGCATCTACCTCAAGAAGTTTTAGGAGTTAAAGAAACTGAGTAGGGACCCAATGAGAATCCTTAAAGAGCTACTTACAGGTCACTGCTGAGTACACCTTAGTAAACTAGGGATAGTGAATAACGAGCTTTACCACCGACTGCATTCGAGGTTAGCTTTCCTTGTTCATTCCTGATGTTCTAGTACATTCTTGACAATGAATGTTGCTCTAATTTTCCAACCATTGACTTTCATTCTATCCGTCCTTCGTTCTTAAAGCCAGATTCATTTTATTTTTACACACATCTTGTTCTTACAAATTTTTCACTGCGCCTTCCAAGTTGTTCTGGGTGAAATGCAGCTGAATGTATTTGCATTCGACTTGGCTGGCATAATTTCTCTTCTATTTATTTATTTATTCGAGCTTGCAGCTGCCAAGTGTCTGCAGCACGTTGCCCGAGCCAATATGATTGAGCGCCGAAGCGAACACACGTCCACGTGCCGCTCGACATGTAAATGTGTATGCGTGTGTCTGTGTGTGTGTCTGTTTGATAAGGCTGCATTTGCAGAGGGCATTGGCTGCGTACGATGCTATTTAAATAAATACAATTTCGTATTTTATGCATTTGTGTGCGTGTGTAAGTAAAATATCGGCGTACGCTAAAAGGCATCAAGGCAAACAAATAGCTGCAGCCTGCAGAGAAAGCGCAATTGCAGCAGCTAAAAGGCTACGCATAATTTTGCAATGCGGCACGTCGCTGTGCCACACATGCCGTATGCTTCGAGTTCGAAGTCCCCAACGTATTGCGCTGCTTTCTATACGCCGGAATTACAGATACTGATACATTCACACATATATGTACATGTGCCTTTGCTTTTGCTGCTGCCTTTGCTGTACGATTTATTTTACGGCTTGCAATGAGATAGCGTCGCACATTGCGTATACGATCCGTTGCCGATGACGCCAGCAATTCAGTCAAGCGTATGCGAATATACAAATGTATGTCGATACGATGTGGCATGCACACCAGGGCTGGCTCGTCGGCCCTTTTCTAGACAGATCTGTCCTTTTCTTCTTTCGTCTAGCCTGAAAATATTTCAAACTTTCTGGAAATCCGTTCCATTTTTATTACTAGTTGAAGATGTATTTTTTATATAATTTTAATGAAAATATTCCTAAAATCGACGTATAGAATATACAAATCTCTATTCAATTTTAAATCATGAAAAAGAAAATGTTTAAGAAGAAATATTTTAGAAATATTGTTTAATATTGCCATATTTTGATTTGCACCGTTTTTGACATATAAATGACCATTAGGGCATTATCAACAGAGCATGATAAATTACGTTAATTTAAACATTTTTAAAATTTTTAGCATTTTTTGACTAGTTAACTAATTTACTGATTTCTTTTCTTTGTGTGCTCTAGTTTATCTATTTTTTTCCAGTAGTTTTTCATCTTAGTCTATCCTTATTTTATGAGTAGTTGCTATCAGCCCTGATGCACACAGATTCAACTAAAGTTACATACACACACACACCAACACACTGTAGATCCACCAGCCACAGTCACAGTCGCATTCACATCTCCATCTTTATCAGTATCTGTGTTCATGTATTTCAATATGGTTTTTTGGCTGCACATTTCAGGGCATCAAATTACACGCTGCGACCATCTGTGTGTGAATGTGTATGTGTGAGAGTGTGTGTGTTTGTTCGATGTTAGCGGGGTTTGACACTCATTGAGCTGCCTTATGCCAGTTGGCAGCCAGCACGACTCGCATCGATGCCATTTGGGATGCACTCACTGGTTACTGATGCAATGACACGGCGTTCTCATGTTAAACACAAGTTGCCAGGCGAATTGGATTTGTCGAGCATATAAATATGTGCAAATACGATACCCGAACAATGTGCTCGTATCTCGATTTACATTCGCGCCCCATGGGACTGTGAGCGATTTTTGACTGCTGAAATTACCGAAATTTATTAAATTCTATGCAGTGTATTAAGTTCACAGCAAAATGATATTTCTCATCCATTTCATTACAATGGCAACTTTATATGTTACCCTTGCAGAAGTTGATAATATACAGAGGAAGGAGCAGGCAACTCTATATAACCTTTGCCTGCTGCTCTTTCAATCTCCTTGACTCTCAATTTTGAAATTGAAGTATTTTGATATTAGCCTTACAGTATTTAAGTTCTCTTGACTTTTTCTATAGTTATAGTTATCAAAGGAACTATCGGTCAAAGCTGTGTTAAATATTTAATTCAACTTAAAGTTAAAGTTGGGGCTTATGTAGCCAGCGTTATTGTGATAATGCAATTTTTGGACCAGTTTAATCTAAACTTTGCTCGTCTTTTGTCCGCAAGCGAATTCCCATAATTGCAGCACCAGAATTGGCCATTCAGCCGAGCGCATAATGTGCGGAATTATGCCCATTAATGATATCAAACTGTGCAAATAAACAGATGAATTACGGCCCCAAAACTAATTGCCTGCCTACATGTTGGTGTGTGTGTGTGTGCGGGTGTGAAGTTCATTTTATTAATTCATTAAAATTCATAGCTCAATGTGCTGACACACAAACGCACACGCACACAATGAATTTGAAAACTAATAATAACTTAAGCTACATAATTAGGTGGTGGTCCCAGAAGGAGGCTGCGACTATTCCATGTACCCCCAGCTGCAGGTGTGCCTGCCTGGGTGTGTGTGCGTATGACCATGTGCGACCTGTGTTTGCGGTCATCTGCAGCTCATTTGCCATACATATCTAATTTATTTTACTAATTTAACACATTCGCACCTCTTCAGCTTGATTGCGCACGCCACGAAGCTATGCAAAGTGGACATGACGCTGAGGTCAAACCTTTAACCAACCTGGAGCCATCAACACCACACACACACAAACGCACACACACAGCACACTCGAGGGAGCTGCACATTAATGAACATCCAAATAATCAAAAACTACATTTTCGTGGGCTGGTAAGGGGGTGGAATGGAGTTCCCTAGGGGTGATGCCAGAAAAGTCAGGTCGCTACCCCGAGCACACGAGTTATACGAACTGACGTTTTCGATTTGCAACAGGACGACTTTTACGTAAGACAACAAGACTAAAAGGAAAGCTCAAACAGAAAAGCAGAAGGTACTGACGGTGGGGGAATGAGGCAGAGAAGCAAGGGAAGCAAACAAGCTTCGACATTCATGAATTCATTCATAAATTATTGGTCCCTGTGCAGTCATAAAGTGACCGAAGTAGCCCACCAAATATCGCACGATTGCATATGACCAGCGTCGAGATGCCCAATTGACCCGGCCCCCCAGTAACAACACTGGCACTGGCCTTCCCTTGACAGAGAGTGGGCGTGGCAGGTTGTGTAAAGCGCTCTTACATGCAGGTACTTGGCTTTGGAGCTGGCTACCCCTTACCGATTATTTATGGCTGCTTTAGGTAATTGCTTTGATTTCCCTGCATTTCCAAGGGAAATATAAATTGTCAAAGTTGCTGAAATCGAAAATAAATAATATCTACACTGAACTACAAAGTGTGTAAGTCAAAGAAAACATTTTGCCAAAGCACACTTTCGAAACTTGGACAACAAGTTTTTCTCAATTTTAAAAACTCTTTGCAGCACAGTTGATGTTGTTGCTGTTATTGTTGTGGCACAGTGTCAACGTTGCAACTGCAGTGCAACTCGCATTTGAACTTTCGACTGAAGAACAAAGACAACACCACCTCCTCCTGCCCTACCTTGTACTCCTCTTGCCAACCAATATGAATTGCAAACAGAAGCACGCAACAAGCTCATGTCAAATGAATTGGGCCAGAGCAGATTCTAAGCTCGGCCTGCTGTTCTACGCACATTGGCTCAAATAAGTTTCCGAAATTGGCAATAGCTGCCGGCCTGGCCAGGTTGTCAATTGTGTGTACTCTGGCAATGAAAATGCATATTGCTAAGACCTCTGGCCGGGTCGGGCCAATGTCTAATAAGCAACTAAACAGCCTGAGGCAGTGTGACCAGAGAGCAACTGCTGCAAAGGCCAACACCTGTTTCGGCTTAATAAACCGACACGTGAGTGTGTAGGTGTGTGATTGTGTAGGTTTGTGAGTCTGTAAGGATGGCCCGCCGGTGTTAGAGTGTTGAGCGTGAGCTTGGCCCATTCTATTTGTTTTGCAGGCAAATGCAAAAGTCCGAGAGTTGCATGGAGCAATGAATGCATTTTGATTGCAGCCACTGTGTCACGAGAGTTTCAAAGACAGTTTTAAAATACTGCAACTCATTACTTTTTGCAAACATCGACAATACTAACGATATTCTCAGACAAACACTGATTATATAAAAGTAATCACAGCTTGCTTCACTTCTCTTGGCATACATCTTACACTTCACTAGTTCACCCTTTTGCCCCACTGTGCACAGTAGTATGCACTGCTGATGATTGCGTTGCCGGGGCTTTGTGTTGTTTTAACCCATGAGGCAGGTAAGAGCAAAAAATCATTGCATAAATTACGGGGCAACGGTAACAAAAAGCTCGACATGCATGCAACAAATATGCATAAGTTCCGTGTGGCAATGCATTGTGGCAGCACTCAGTCTGCTCCCCTGTTCCTCCACCTGTCTGTCTGCCTGTCTGTCGGTCTTTCTGTTTGTCTGTCTGTCGCTCTGTCCATCTGTCCTTGTACCTCCTCGTAAAAGGACATTGTCAACCAGGTGCGCAGGTTCGCTTCAATTGCATCATCAAACGATGTTGTCGTTGTTGCTGTTGTTGTGGTTGCTTTCCGTTCCTATTTGTTGTTGTTATTTTGCTTACTGTTATTCTTCGCATTGTTGTTGCAGCTGACACGTTTGTTGTTGCAATGAGTGGGCCCCATCGTTCATCTGGCTTCTTGACTGCCAATTAAAGTGACACGGTGTCTGTCCATTTTGCCCTGTCGTCGCCTGTCAACAGATTTTGCTGCCATGTTCAAAATCGAACTGCTGTCAAGATGCACACCAAAAATCAGCCTCCCACGTAACACCCCCTCACAAACACAAACACATGCGATATGCCTGAGTCCCCAAGTGCCTGCGACACATGCTCATTTATTGTCATTTCTAATTTATTTCGCTTGACATTCATTGTCCATTTAGGATTTATATGCAACACACACGCACACGCATATACACGGCACATCCTGTTTGTTGTCCATCCTGTAGTCGTCCATTCCCTCCGTCTGCCCGTTGTCTGTTGCGGTTTATTGGCTAACTGCTGTAAAATTGATAAAGTTGACTTTCAACATAATCAAAAGTAATAAATATTGTATCTGCTGTGCTTAAGTGCAGTCTGCCAGTTCGTTCACATCCCTTCCCTTCCACACTCCCCCTCTCTCTCTCTCCCTTCTGTCCCATTCTTCCTCTATTTATTTGGTTGATTCGATTTGATTTAAGCGCAACATTCGTTTGTCTTCGTCTTCAACGTGCCAAAACGCAACGAAATTAGGTCAGCATGCGATTTGTCTTCAACTCAGACACGCACAGCTCCCTTTGTACTTGTCCCATTTCATAGACTCCACCATCCTCCCCCTACTTTTCTTTCCTGTTCATTTTATGCGATTTCCGCCTGGCTTTGATTTCCTGTCTGTCGTCCGCTCTTCAATATAAATATTTATTATTATAATAGCTTTCATTAACCAGAATAAATATTTTCGTCTGAAAAGTGATGCGATAAATTTACCTGCAAGGCCAATCACACGGCTCCATATATATCAATTTACTTATGCGTGTGCTTGATTTATGTTAATTTTAGTTTTTGCTATTTAAAGCCAACACTTTATCGCATGCAAATCTCGTGGTAAATCAATGAACATTTCTATATATAATTCAACATCCTGGCAACATTTTCCGGCTTTTGCCAGACAAAAGACAATTTCGTAAATGTTAAATGTGTGGCAAGTGCTTGGCCGCCGCTAGCACTTCATACGTCATCTATAGTTTCCTTGGCCACGCCCTCTGTCCCTCTGCCGTGCGTCCTTTGGGCAATGTTGATTGTTCCTGTGTCTGTCAAACTCGTCTTGTCTCTGTTCCTGGCTCGAGTTTGCTTGATTTGCAGTGCTCGTATCACGGAAAATATCAAATTTCAATAAATCAAATTCAATTTGGGCACACACACACGCTCCCATTCGCACAGTCACCCACACATTGGCAACATGCGATAGTAATATGTCTTTGTTTCTGTCGCTGGCAAAATATTTGCACAGTCTTGTTGTCTGGGACTGGGCTCAGTCTCAGGCTTTGGATCGGGGTCTCTCCCTGGCTCACTATTTGCCTTGCTTATTTGTATGACTTGTCGGGCGTGTGAGTGTGCGAATGTGTGTGTGTGTTCACATTTGTAATTGTATTTGTGTATTTGATTGTCATCAGTTTGATACACACATACACAGACACTCACAGAGACTCCTGGCATTGGGCCTCCTCAAGCAGAGCTGTTTCTCAAGGGCAACATTTGCTCGGCCCAGCGCCTGAATTTTATTGTTTATTTTGTTTGATATCATGAGGGGACAAATATCCGCATGTGTGTCTGTGCGTGTGTGTTTGTTATGTATTCCAAGTGCTCCAACAGCTGGCCCAATTATGTGTAAGCCATATGTAACTGGCATCTCTATATTATGATAATTATTATAATTATAATGCGAATGTCCTCTCGATACCGAGAAACAGCCTCTTTTTCAATAAGATGATATTGTCCATCATTCCCTGTTAAGCAGACGGGGGTATGCTTTGGGAATTCGTTGAATTTTAGTATTATGCGCCATATTAATAGCGCGCAAATCGTATTAGATGGAACGATGTATACGCGGTACGTATACGTAATGCGCTAGCCGCTTGTCTTTGTTGCCGTTGCATTTGTTTACTTAACATGCACGTGTGTCGCGCCAGAGCGTTGTGATGGTCGTGAGCGTGGCAACGTTGCCTTTAGCATCAAGCAAATTATGTGAATAGCTTGGTTTTTATTTATTTTCTGCGCGAGGCTAAGGCCAACGTCAACGCTTGATAAATTCAATTTATTTTTCGGCGCAATTTTTCCACTAACGTGTACGGCTGTTTGATGGTGTGTGTGTGTGTGTGCAAGGAAACAACGTCAGCTGCGGTCGTCGCGTATTTTCTTTCCATTTATATGGAAAAATTAGCTAGCTGTTTGTGTGGGTTAAGCGCACGGTCGCTCGCTCGCACATGCACATAAAGACTGTACTCAAATTAAATGTAGCATACAATCATGGGCAAAGAACAAAAGAAATCGAATGAACTTTCCGACATTAGTTTGCGGGCGCAGTGAAATTGTTTAAAAATTTTATTAATACCCGAATTGTTTGATAATCAACTGCAGAAGCCATTAAAACTTAATCTAACTGAGCAAAACGATTAGAGAAATTTCCTTCGAATTTAGACTTAAATTAGAATTGAACTGACTGACGTGAATATGTAAAAATACTTATAAAATTGGAGTGCTGACCTCGATTTAAATTTGCAAATGCTTCTGCCATTTATTTTATTTAACTATATTTCTTTTATATCTATCCCTTTCAGATTTGCTTCACACAATTGAAAATAAATTGGAAAATACAGTGTTTCTTTAAGCAACTTAAAAACGCACTCGAAATATTTTTTTATTTGTTCGTTTGGCTTGAACTATCTTTTGCCTGGGAAAAAACAGATTTCATGCAGCTCGGTAGGCTTAGGGGAAGTGCACAATAAAGTGTGCTGAAGACCTGGAAGCATTGTCGAAAGTAAATATAATCGAAAAGGGTCTCGGCTCACAAACACAGGCTCAGAAACACACACATATCCCAAGCTATCAAGGATGATTCATTATTCGCATTTCCGCACAAAGATCGAATACTTTTTAAATTTCGTCCTTTCGACTTGTTTACAACCTTAGGATAACATCAACTTCAATGGTAGGCGTATAGATAGATATATTTATACATATCTATATTTACTATTATTTATGCATATTTTCTCTTTGATTCTCTCTATCTTATCGGCAAATTTTTGATTATTTATTTGGCATATCATCCCTCATGCCCGAGTAAATCATAAAGCTTCACTTAGTGCTCGCCAAATCAAATTCACTCAGGCGTGGGCATTTCCGTTTGTGTCTCTCAACTAAATACATTTCCGCTGTGTAAGTAGTGAGATGGGGACGATGCTAGCGTAGCAGAGACAGGATGCTTGCCAGTCTCCAGGACATTGCCCCTTTTCTTGGCAATAAAATGGCGTTCGTCGCCTTTGATGCGTCGTTTTCAGGCTCTTTACTTGTCGCCGTGTAGTTGTTGCACATTTATAACCCCAGCGCGGCGATGTGCTGACTAAAATGATTGCATTCAGGAGCAGCAGCAGTGCACAAACAACAACAAGGAGCAGTGACAACAACAAGATTACACAGAGAGAGAAGGCCTTGCCGTGACTATTTTAGTTGAATTAATGACGCTCTATTTACCGTGCAAGTGCCAAGCGAAGGCGAAGTGATAAGTGCCGCCGGCATGAGTAATAAAACACACACACACACAAAGGTAGGAGCTCAGGTGTGTCGCATGCATCCATATGCTGTGCCAGCTATTTATATACATTACATAAACACACAAGCCGATGCTCCAATTAGGCGAAGTTCTCGCAAAGTGCATGAACCATCTACACCCAGCTATTCCTGGAAAGAGGTCACACTGGATCTGAAACATTTTCATTCAAATTATGGTATTCATTGAGAATCATTTGATTTTCGACACGATACACGATACCCTCACGGCTTACATTCATATTTGCATTGGAGTCTATCATAGCCCAATATTAATTGGCATCAATAATGAGCAGAGGCCGTTGGAGGTGAAAAATAACCCGTCATTTCATTGGATTGCCAACCTCATTCAATTGTGGCTTCTGCACTCACACACACTCACTTACAAGCACACACACTATTTCAGCAGCCACAAAAATTTGACATGAATTCGGGGAATAGATATGACGGCAATGAAATTGCATTAAATAATCGCAGCGTAATATGTGATTTCAGCCAGAGTTCCTAAATCGCAGTGGAATTTGAGGATTCATATGGCAGCTTATATGAAACTGTATTTAAAGCCCAATAAATTGCAACGCAACCAATAAAATTTTACAGAATTGCCAGGATAGTTGTATATCAATTAAGATTTTTTATTTATTTATAAATTAATTAAGTTAGATATAAAAAGTAATAAAAGGCAAAATTATGAGATATATTTATTTTCTATTTATTGGGTAACAAAATCACATTTGTATATCCGCTTTGCATAGGGTATAGGGGTATTGCGATATTACATGCACCTGAAAAAGTTGAAACATGTTGAAGAAGACGTCTCCGACCCCACAAAGTATATGTATATATCTACATATATGTATGCCATGTCCACTTATCTGGACTAGCATAGCCTAACTAACTTATAGGACTAACAATAATATATGTAAAAATGTCTAAACGCACAGATTTGGAACATATCCACGCCCCTTAAAGCCTCTAAAAATTAGTAGGATACATAACGCAAACGCAGTTATAGTTCTATAGTTCGTTTCGTTTACATATAACCAATATTGTCATTAAGATCGAATAATGAATTAGTAAGATAATCAAAAATCATTTCTATAGCTCGACCCAATACCGAATCCCGCTGTATGCTAACATAGTATTATGCTATTATTTGCTTTGCACAGTTGAAAAGTCTTGAAATGCACTGGCTCAACGGACTATTTCGTAAACTCTGAGGCTAACGGTACTGGGTTTATTGATCCCCACGACCGACATGTAAAACTAAACTTATTTTTAATTTATTTTATTTTAAAATGTAATATAACAGGATAGTGGGTATATCACAGTCGAACACGCTTGACTGTGGTTTTCTTAATTGTTTTTCATGACTTGAAATTATCAATAAAACTTCATTGTTCCCAATTTGAGAATTTAAACTGAGAAGCGAATATGAAATATGATGATATATTCCACAGGCCATTGCGCGTTATTATTCCACAAATGGATATATCGCCTTACCGAGTGGACAACTCTAAAATTGACCCAGTTTTGGGTACACAATGAAATCCAGGCAACGGCCGCTGTGCCTGAGTAGCCATAAAAACTATATAATTTATCTGAGAAACGAAACGAAAATTTAAATTTTCTGAAAAAAAAACGAAAATAAACCAAATCAAGCATGTCTTGAGCCCCTGGAGATGCGAATCGCAAATGCAATTTAAAATTTTCTGTTATGCAAAATGGAAATTTTGACAACAGATTTGCAGGAGTCCATAAAATGCATATGAATTGCGTTTGAAAGGCCGAATCCCAAATCCTTGAATATAAAATATGCCTGCAAGATACACTCTAAACTCTGCACTCTACATCTCTCTTACACCCTGCACCTATGACAGGCTCTCGCTCACACTCTCTTTGGCACACCTCCTCATGCGTTGGCAAATAAATATTGCAAACAGATGCAGAAGCAGAATGAGCTGCTGCTGCTGTGCCTGCTGCTCAACTTGGCATAAAATTGGAAAACAAATTTTATTATTGAAATTGAAAATCAGAAAGAGTAAAACGAGAGGGAAATTTTGTCAGAGCTCTGCATCAGGCTGCCAAAAACGATGCAAAATCAAGTGAATTGAACGTGCTTCTTAAGCTGTCTTTAAGCCTAATTTGATCAAAATTCGCTTAGAAGTGGGAGACAGTCTAGAGATAGTTCTGAACCTGGCATCGTATATTGTAATTTAATGCAAAATGAAGATTAAACAATTTGTTTCTCATTTAATTTGTAGCCTAGCTTTCTTAGGCTTCATGTTTTAAAATGAGACTCGTTTGAAGTTCTTATACTTATTCCAACTCAATACATTCGTCCCTAATTTACTGTAATATACTTTAAATTTCACTACGAAAAAAAGAGTTTGCTAACGAATAGTTCACTATCATCAAGTATGCTCTGTCGACTGGGTCGAGGAATGTGAATTGGCGTAAATCTAGTGGGCAGCCGCAAGTGCAGCCAGCCCAATTTGCACGAGTGGAGGATAGTGAAGGACTTTACATGCTTAGAGAATTTCAATTATTTTATTAGCCACGTGGCGCAGGGTTTCGTCGGCCACAAAAAGGGATAACGAGCACAGGTGGGTGGGGAGAGAGAGAGGGAGAGAGAATGTGGCGAGCATTGTTTGCGGAGCTGTTTTATAACCGGTAGCGATTATTATGAAATATGCAGCAAGGCAACGAGCAGCAGAGGCAGCAGGAGGCGAAGGTAAAACCCGACTAAGGCTGCTTGGTGCCTTGGCATAAATCTTTCATATATGTATATGAAAGCATATTTACTAATAACCCAATATCCTCTTTGCAGCTACAAAGGCGCTTTTATCCTGGAACTGCTGGCATAGCGCAGCCAGAAAAGGACACAGAACATATGCAAGAAGGAGATGGGGGTGGGAGAGGTTTGAGGAGGATTTAAGGCATCTATCGACGTTAGTTTCGTATTTAGTTGAGTGCTTTGGGCCAAGTTCAGCTAAAAGGGACAGAACAATGAGAATTTTCGCCCTTCATCTATGCATATTTTTAATTAAAGCACAAAGGCCGAAAAACAATGCGCGCTCGGGGCAAGAGGCAACGAGTTGGTTCGCTCATTCATTGCGGGCCTAAAATAAATGAAATATTTATTAACAAAACCGTCGACATTCTTGGCAGTTTTCTGCGCGTAAGAGAGAAAAAACACTCGCACACACTCATACAGATAAAGTAAAGAGACTACAAACAAAACCATAAATGAATTCAATTACATTAAGTTTTTTTCGCCTGTCTCGCTTACACAGTTGTCTCTGTCTCCCTCTCTTTCTCTCTATCCCTTTGTATGGTTGCGTATATGTTTTTCTTTATACGAACCCGCCACGTAAGGCAATAAAAGCCAAAAAGCACAGGGTGGAAGGGGAAGAAGGGAAAGGAAGAAAAAAAATGTACAAAATAAAGCGCAAAATAAATAAGAGACGAAAATTCAACGTACGCGAACCGCAGCAATTTAAACAATGTCCAATGCAGTCCAAGTGTTTTTTCACGCGCCACAGTTTACTGGGTGAGCGGTGGGATCGCGGGGGGGGCGATCGAAGCGCAGGCATGGGGGATGTGGTGCTGGTGCATACTAAAAGAAACGATTTAACCCTCAGGGTAAATCAATGAAATAGTGATGGATGCTGCGGCTTTGTACATAGTTAAACCGGTGCCGCCTCAAGGGTCAGTCGATTGACGAAGAAAAGAGAGAGAGAGAGAGAAAAAGTCGCAACAACAGGCGTGTGGGGGACAAAGAACAATAGCTGACGCGCAGATTAAAGCCAAGTGCTGCAAGAACTTTCGACTTTGATAATCCTTTAGCTGCATTCTGCACTCGCACAAAGTCATTAATCAGGTTCATAAACTCGGTAATGCAAGTTGAAATAGTTTCATAGATTACGCTCGGACTGCAAAAAGCGTACAAAGTTGCCGGGTAAGTTTTCTTCCAGGTGGGGTCGGATTCAAGCTTTAAAATATACTCCCTCTTCATCAACTCCCTCTCTCTCCCATGGGTGTATATATCGTATATAGGAAGTTGTCACTGCAGTTCAACTGACATTAAGTAAGTATCTTCCCTGTGTGAGCTTAACCATTCCCCAACTACCTCCCTCGATATCACGCCCGTCTTAACTGGACGTTGGTGTTGCGGCTTCTCTTGTATCCGGCGGCCGCTTTTGCCAGGAGCGTTAACCGAAAATCGATGACTGTGCAAATGGAACGGATGATGTATGTGGTCTGCGGCAGGTCTGGCAAGTGGAAAAGTTCTCTGTACTCCTAGATGTAATTGGAAGTTGAGGCCAGCTAGCGGAGCTACTTGGAGCCAGCTGCAGGCAGACAGGCCGGAGCTGGTGTCTTGTCGCGGTCCGGCATTGTTTACACACTCTCGCTCTCATCCACAATGATTAACTGCAGCACGCTGACCATGCGGCACCTGCAGACGCTGCATGCAGTGTCCACTTAACTGGCTCCCACTATGGCGTAATGTGAGTCGTCAATCAGCCATAGTTACGCCGTCGTCGTAGTTGTCGCTTTCGCCGTTGGGGGAGTACACATGGGCTGCCCCAGCAGATACATAGCTGTTCGACGCGGCGGCAGTGTCAGGTGAACTGGGGCCAAATGCTAATGGACACCCATTAAACACACGCTGACAAAGTGCCCGTAAGACAGTCTGCCGTAGACGACAGTGCAAGCTATTGACGTAGCTGCGCGATTGAGTGTGGCATGCAGCAGCTGCAGCACGAGAAAGGGAGGAGATGTTTGTGAGGTTTGTTTAAGCAATAAATTCATCTAAAGAATTGCAACATTAAATAAACCCAACTATTATTAGATCTTTTCCAACACTCGAAAACTTTAACAGTTCCTTCGTCTTCTTTTGCAGAATTTCAATCCCATATGCTGTGGGCACTTTGCACGCCTTCTTCCACTTCGAATCTCGATTTTTATGTACATTAAACGACCTGCTGTAGTTTCTCGCCAAGCAGGTATAAAATGCCTTCGCTAATCAAATCAAAACTTCGAGTTAAAAACGAAAAGTACTTCAAGATTGACCAAAGCAGCTGGGTGATTTTCGTTTAAATCACTTTGTCATAAACACACGTAGGTTAGAAACTTATCCTTGTGTTTGTCAGTTGAGAACTAACATTTTATGACGCGCACTCACACACACCCAGCCACATATACAAGTCACATGGCACAACTTTGACCATAAACTCTGGCAACTCTCTGCGATTGACAGCATTCAGCGTATTCCTCGAAGTGCAGCAATTTTCAATGATTTTTTATTTGCTTTATGTGCAGCTGCCCATGAAATTATTCACAATCGCAGCTCGAAGTATTGCTTGTAAATGGCACTGAGTATTTTCATGGAAGGAGAGCGTGCGGTAATGATGAATCTATGCTTACATTTCTGCCAAAAATCCGAATAAATTAATGCGAATTTAAATGTTGGCCTCAAATTGATTGGCTTTGCCATATTTTAGTGTATATATTTTAACTTTGAGAGTGTGCTTTGAACATCCTTGAGTAGTTTCTACAATATTTTGCCTGCACTTTCTTTAAAGTTTCGTCAATTCCCCTATTTGGTTTATCAGAATTTCGTGATCCATCATGTGCAAATACTTTAGGTAAAGTCTTTAGACTTCATTTAACCTGGCTACCAGGGTCGTTGCACATCTTTGCCACGCCCACTGCGTCGTCTAGCTGGCCGCTAATATCGTTCGGTCTGGCAGGAGAGCAAACATTATCATCGACATAGAATAAACATGCATAATGGAGCATCTTAAATGCAACTTATTTTGCATAGTTAAGCATTTGAGAGGCATCGCTGCTACTTCACTAACTTTGATACTTCCACTCGACTCGACGCGCCACGCCCCGTGCCCAGCCCCTAGACCAGCTCGCTTGTCTTGTCCTGACTGTGGACTCCAAGGTATACAGGAAACTCAATGAAAATATCTAAAGTTGGCAGAGAACGCGCGCAGCACAGTGCCTATAAAAAGTATGCCCTTCTGAGTTGATCCCCCTCTCTGCCTTTCTCTCTCTTTCGCTCTCTCTGTATATTCCTCTCTCCGTCTGCATCAGACTGAGCCGAGTCAACATTTTTGCCAGCCACTTGCCATATTTACACCAATTCCCTTGTCTGTGTGCCAAGCATTTTTGCCTTTGCCTTTGGTTTGGCTCCTGTCTCGCTCGCCGCTGTTGTTGCTCTGCACACGCCCACAATAGCAACAAGCCGCCCCTCTTTGCTGGTGTTTAACTAAAAAATGTAATATTGTTGCTGCCTTTGTCCTAGCCGTGGCCAACATCATCATGAGCAGGCAGACAGCCAGCCCAGCCAAGCGCCCTAGCGGCCAAGAACTGTTTTCTTTTTTTGTAGCCTGAATAGGGTATTTATAGCTTGTCAGTGATTTGGCAATACTTAGCGGTATCAGCAAGTGCATAAAACAAAATTACACTCATTCTATAAAAGGAATAGAATACATTTGTTGCTGCTGAATAGAAAAACGGGCATATAAGAAATGGTATCAATGTTGTCAACAAGAACCCCAATAATTTCCCAATGAGATAAGAAAATAAAGTGCACTTCGAAATCCCTCTCTTCAAGTTTTGCAGGGTATAATCACTTCGTTTCTATCAAATTTATCAAATAAAAATCTGCTGCTCGCTTTCATTGCATTTTCTTTAGCTGTTTGCACTTAGTTCCGTTGTCTGCGGTTCCTTTCAGAGGCATTATATTCAATCATTGGGTTAATCATTAGACAACAAGCAGAGCAAACTGACAGACAGGGACATTACTCAGGGTATATGGTTTGGTGTGTGTACTAGATATTTGCTATCAAATGGATTTACAGGCACTTAACTTTAATGCCCACACGTCACTCGCGGCGTATACGTAATGTAATGTCTCCTACTAATGACTTTGACGCTTAAGGCGCAGCTAATTACAAGCAGGCAAATTCCACACATCGTTCCTATACCGCATAGAGATACCTTTCATGTAATTATTTTGTTCAGTGAATACAACGCAACTTTGATCAAACGGCAAGAAAATACACCTGTTTTTCTGGTTATTTTTTCCGTGTTGCGTAATTAGTGTCGAGTGCTTCTGCTCCAGTTGTGTTCCCACGTTGCCGACTCCACGTCTGATTGTGAGTCAACGTATGCTCGTTATAAATAATAAATCACTCGCACCCACATCACTTCACCCACATGATACACAAAGTCAAGTTGGATTACAAGCAGCTAAAGCACAGCGCATTGAGGCATCAAATTTTTAGACGCCTGCGTAAAATTCGATGGGAATCCGCATCAAGGTCATTCTGCTGGAGAGTACTCTGGCTAAGCCCTGCAAGCCATTTTATGTAAACTTAATCAGGCTCAAAATGGGCCAGTCCGACAGTCCGACAAAATTGCATTACAAATTGATAGAAATGCGAGTGCTTCCGGCAAAGTTTTTATTTTCACAAAATTTTAATCTAAATGCTCGAAAATTAAAACCTCTTTTGTTGATTCTGTCACAGCCTTATCGAGTTTCAAGTCATTATGTATTTCCTTCTTATCCTGAAAGTGATAGACAAACATATTTAAAATGTTTCAAATTAGTTTGCATGTCCTTCAAATTATACGCCTTCTTATTGAACTCTCAAATCTTTATTTAATGGTATACTTAATACTCCCGCAAAGTTAAGAAATTTCGCTGTAATTCAATACGATTCAAGGCGGATTCATTATTTAATTTAAGACTTATTTCATTTATTTCAAAATTCAATGGTTGCTTACTACGTATGTGGCTATCATTAGGCTGTCAGTCGTGGTTATATAATATTCAAAGTGCAATAGTACCATTCATTAGCTAGAAGTACATAGAAATTCTGGCGGGCATAATTTTACCTGTTTAATTAAAGGCTGCTATGACAATGAGCCAACGTTCTAGCAGTCTATCCCCTTTTCCCTTCCTCTTCTATTACCCACACACATACTCTGGATGGCAGAGGTGTCAGGCACGAGAGCCAGTGGACTGGGCCAATGCAGGCTTCTCACCCAAATGCCGCTCTACCATAAGCCATTTACGGAATGTGATGTTTTTGTTGCCGTTGCTTTTGCTATCAAGTGCTCTCGTTGTTGTAGTATCAGTTGCTGCCCCAACTTATGCTAGTTAAAGTTTATATAAACAAAACAAAAATTGTGAAAAAATGTACAATTTTTTGGTTATGCTTTGGCATTCCTTGCCGCCTATTGTTGTTGTGTTTTGTGGTTCCAGTCGATGTTGTTGTTTTGATGCCATTTTTGTGGTTTTGGCCACACATACAACGTGCATCGAACGCGCCTGGCTAGCTAGATACCCTAGGGTCGCCAAGTTTCCAAGTGTTTCACTTTCGCTAGCGTTTTTGCTACTTGTGATTGTTCAAATCGATACTATAGGTTGATAGACCCTCTACTGCTTAATGGGCAGAGGGTGTTGGGGGGAAAAAAAAGCAGCTAAACTGGCACAAGGACTGCCAAAGGATGCTGGCTGCACTCGTTTGGGGTGCGAGTGTTTGTATTTCTTTTGCCATTTTATTTAAGCGGATTATTTTGGCACATTTGGTCTTCCTTTTTTTGCCAAATGTGAATATGGGTGTGAGAGTGTATTCGTGTATTTCGTGCTGGCACTGGAATGCTTAATGAAGGTCGGGGTAAGTGTACGTAAATTTGACCAAATGATGTGTAGACTCAACATACGTATATATGAATAGTTCTCATAGAAGTACGAGCACACTGGACCTTCGAGGCCTGTTTGGCGTTGTGACAAAAGTTATTTAATTATAATTATGCTTATGACGTTGCTGCTGATGCTGTCGTTGATGCTGATGCTGATGCTAATGCTGTTTGCTGCTAACTATTACTGCACGTCTGTGAGCTGTGCTGCTGCTCTTGTTGCTCATTTGTGCTCGAATTTACTTAGTTTTGCACTAAAGCGCCACAGGCTCAGCAAATGTAGACATAAAACTTGAATACACACAGCACACACACCCACGCATGCATGAAGTAGGGCAGGGGCGGGGCAGAACGGGGGCAGAGTACGCAGCACACTTGTCAGCTCACATGCAGCGATGACTGTCTGCACTTGGCTATGGCTTTGGTTTTCGCTTGGTTTCGGCTTTTGGACTTGGTTGAGTCTGGTCTAGGCTGTCTCGGTCTGTCCTGTGCTGGCGTGGGTTAGGCGCTCGGGCAGTTACATGTTAGCTTTGGCGCTAATGTCAAAGTCTGGGCAGCACATGTCCTACGCACAGCAAGCAGCTGACATTGCCATGTGGCTGGCACGCCTCCCACTGCTTGCTTTTGCCCCTCTCTCTGCCTGCACTGCATGGCCCACAGCAACAACAGCACAGCTGCATTTGGAGCATAATCATTCTCGAAATTAAACGGCAGGCAATTTGAAAAGAGATAAATATTCTCTGCTCGTAGACAAAAGACATTTCAATTGGTCTGACATTCTAATAATTTAGATGAAACCCTTTTTGCCTTTGCAGTCTGCAAGTCTTAGTTAAAGTGGCTTAATATTTACAGGCTTATGTAGATGATGTTTGGTAAGTGCATCTATTGTAATTTAGTAATGACTTTGAATATAACCAACTCCACTGACGTGTGGGCACTATTCGCATTCACAATTATTTAAAAGGTACTCAGCACAATGGATGATGAAATGATTAGATTTATTTCAGCTTCGAAAAAACTTATAAATAATTTAATAAATAACTTACATTAATTGAAAATCCATTATTGATTCTAGGTTCACAAGGTGCCAATTAGCTTGCTTTAGTTCAGTCGAGGCTAAATGCAGCTTAAGCAGCTTACTTTGGGTAATGGCAGCGCACTCGCATGAAAGCATTTGTTTAACACCTAATTTCGATATAATACAACTAATTAAACACAGACCAACGGTAGATTCAATTGAAGAAATATTGAAATCACGTCAAACTGCACTTGAGTGCATTAAATTCATTGGCAGTTTTCGCAGCTTAATATTCAATCTATCACACAAATGAATATCGAATATAATATGTGTATATATGTGCATACACAAGACATTCATAGTTATATGCAGGTGCACTGCTTGCCTGACTATTTGATTTAGACATTTATTAAGCCACAAGGGCATGAATTGAAATTTCAGAGTCTGTCATATTACTGACTTGATATTAATGTGCGATTGTCTGTGGTTAGACGGAATGTATGTGTGTGTGTACTTGTATGTGTATGTGTGTGTGTGTATGCCTATCGTCTCTGTTAATGAAAATTAATGTTTGATTTTCTCGCTTTGCCCGTTGATGCCTCTTTGATAAGGCTGCTTTTATCGGGCTGTCATAAAGTGCAATTTGTTCGAATAATTCTCATTGTCTCTATAAATGTGATAGACATAGACATAAATCATATGCGCATATATTACACATTCGATCAATATGAGTCTCAGCTGCCGCAATGCAGTTAATTGAATATAGCACAATGCACAAAATACTGCCAAATATTTGGGTGTCGACTGGAGTAGAGTATCGAGTCGAATAGAATCAAGTGATGAGTGTTGAGTGCTGAGTGAGTGTTAAGCTCTTCAAAGTTTTCAATTAATTATTGTTATTTAAGAAGCTTATTTTGCTCGGAGTCGTCGCCAAGCTTGCAGAGTGCGATGCTTCGAAATATCTAATATACTCGAACCTGCTTTTCTCTATGAAATGCCCTGCATGCTCTCAGCTCAATTCCGACTACTTAGTTGGCCAACAGCAAGGAAAAAAGCAAAAGGCAATAAGCAAATGGCAAATGGCAATGGGTAAATGGCAAACGAGTAAACAAATTAAAGTCGGGGCAATGCGACTGGCAACTGGCAACAAATTGCACTTTGACTGTATGGCAAGTTTAGTGCACGACCTCGACTTTTGGCTGCTGCCGAGGAGCTCAACAAAAGTGCCCCCAATGCATTCAGCGGTTGTCCCAGGAGACTAGAGAGCCGGAGAGAGCCCGGCTAGAAAGAGAGCTGAAACGGGGCTTCTGGCTAAGAATCCAGCTGAGGCAAAGGATGCGCCAAGCTGAGATGGATGACTGGCAGCCACATTGGTGGTTGCCCCAACTATATGTATTGTATATACTGTGAGTACTGTAAAACAAAACGAGTCAAGAAAACTCAACTGTGAGAGAACGATGGCAGTAGAAGGGAGCTGCAAAAAACCAAACTATAGAAATGAATTTCAAGTAAACGAAATGAAATGAAACAAGGGAAATTACAAAGTTTTAATTCAAACATTCGCATTCGCTGGCAAATACTTAAGCTGCAGCTTTAGTGGCAGTCAAGGAAAGGCTGCGCGGGGCGGTGAGTTGGGCACGGGGCAGCCTATCCTAGCCATGGCTGTGGATGGTGGGCCGAGTGCAGGGAGGAGAATATTTCATAGGGACTAAACGAAATGTTTTACTCTTAGCTGTTGCTGGCACTGCTGCTGCTGCTGGCATTGCTTTTTGAGCCGCCTTCCATACACCTGACTACCTATTCCTCCCACTCGCACTCTGCTCATACCCCTCAACCATCCGCTGATATCCTTGTGGATCCCCTGCAGCGTTGCACTTGCGCCTGTTTCGCATTTTGATGCAAAGCTGCTGCTTGTGGGTTGCATTTAATTGCAAATTAAAATTCTGCGCTCAAGACTTTGTAAGCAAAGAGCTGACAGTGCGACGGACAGACGAAAAGACGAACAGGCAGTCGGATAGACGCACAGATAGAACAGTTGGAACGGAGCAGCGCCAAGTCCCCAAGTCCTTTAGGGTAGCTGCAGCAAAATAAATAAATGTTGCCGCTTTTCAGGCGCAACACTCGACTCCCAACGCAACTGCAGCTGTGTGTGTGTGTGAGTGTGCCCGTGTGCATGTGTTGGTGTGCACTTTGTGCTTTTGTTTTTCTTCGCTGTGCGCGCTCGCGAAAACTTAACACAACTTTACTCTTAACTCTTTTGCCCGAATTAAACTCTGGCCGAAATTTGGCGAAAAAATACATGTCAGCTGGTGGAAACAGTGCCTGCTACAGGATATGGTATGTGCACGACGATGACTACTCCTCGGCACCATAATGGGGCCCCAGAACCAGGACGCAGCGCAGTTGCACATGAGCAAATTAAATGGTTTCCGACTTCCGGCAGACAACAAAAACGGCTGTTTCCATATTACAAACAAGCTATATGCAAGTTTAATGCTCCTAGGGTTCACCAGCATTTCAGCTACGGAATCCCCTCCCCACACCACCGCCTTTTACCGTATCATCACCTTTTTTATGTGAAAATTTCGCTGAATATGGATTTATAGCTGGGAGGCAGGCAGGCCTGTCAGGCCTCTACGTAGCACGAGGACCGGAGACAGGCAGCCTGTCGGCAAGTTATAAATTAGGCTAACATGCCGGGATCCTGAACAAGACAAACGGCACAAATTTGACAAGTATTCGTAAATCAAGTTGAAATTAGTCGGTAAAAAGCGCGAAAATATTAAAGAACGAAAATTATTTTTTATTATATATATAAAAACCCTGAGAGCTTAAAGTTTTTGCGAAAAGATAATCTCACTTATGAGGGTATTCGTTGATAACCGCTTATTGTGCAAAAAAGTATTATTATTATTTATTTTTTGTTGGTAAATCCGACTCAAAACTGAATTTTAAAAAATTGTTATCTTATTTATATTTTCTGTTGTGGTCTTTTAGTTCTGAAGTTCAATTGAAGTTAGTTTCTAAAGTTCAACTGCACAGATCAGAAATTAGTAGATAAATTGGAAATTGCTAAGCAATAAACCACTAGTTAGCAAAATATGAGAAAGTAATTATTTGAAATAATTGAATTAAAAAAAATAATAAAAATGATTAAAAAAATATTTATTTATTTCGTTCGTTGTTAGATGATTTTAGTTGAGTTAATCAATACAATGCGCTGCTTTTTGTCTGTTTTAAATTAGAACTACCGTTAGGCTTATACCACTAACCAAAAACCGATAGTAGTGTAAAGTATAATAAATAGACGTAATATTCCATGCGAAAGAATAGAAAACTTATGTTTAAATTTTGCCAATTTTCAGATAGATTTACATAAACTACCTTACACATACAATAGTTCCGATAGTATGCGTTACTAGCTTCACTCCCCTCATCACTAAGCTCAGTTCTGGGAAACGCCTTAAGCAGCATTCGGCAAGTTTTTAAATTGAGAGAAGGAGATACCAAATTTCGATCAAAATGCAAACTGGCTGACATAGAATGCAGGCACACACACACACACCGACACCTTCTGACACACACACTTACTTTGATGGATTCAATTGAATTAAATATTCCGTGGTATTGTATATTTTCCATTAAAATGCAGCTGCAAATTGTTGTTGGTCGGATGAATAAAACAAAAAAGCCAAAAAAGCGAGGAATCCTAAAATAAACTGCAGCAAAAGCAGAAAAAAACTGAAAGGCAAAGCAAGAACAACAAGTCGAGGCCCGTTCACAATGGCGCTACCCGTTTTGCATATTGTGAATATTGTGAATAAAAAATTGCTGAGTGAATTTAGCTTAGAACTGCATTTATGCGATGACAAACTGACCAAAACCTGCAACTGCGACTGCATCATGGAAGAATTGCTGTCACAACATAAAAATGGACGCCGCACACCTGCACACGCCCGAAAGGGAGTATGCAGGAAGGCTGATGAGTGAGAGTGGGGTTGTAAAGTAGTTGCTTGCAACCGCAATACATAAAACCGCTTAAGTTTTCATTCAACGAACTGTAAAACTGCATTTGAATGACGCGAGGCAACGAGAAGAGCGAGAACCAAAAAGGCCAAAAAAGGTTAAAAAGCCGCCTGAATTCGCTGAACTTGAGCAGCAGCAGACCGTGGGTGGCTCTGTGTGATTGTGAGTGTGTATGTGCTGTCAATGTTTATAATAAAAGTGCGCGACTTGTCACACATTTAGCACACGAGCAGCAGCAGGCAAATGCTGTGCGCGCTTTTTTGCTCGTTTAGATTTTTAGATTATGTTTTGATGGAAAAAACGACACGGCAGCAGTTGGCGGAGCTGCTGCTGCTGATGCTGATGCTTCTGTTCCTGATGCTGCTGCTCCTGGTACGGCTGGTGCTTTTGCCGTTGTTTCTGTTGTTGGTGCTTTTGGCTGATGATGATTTTGCAGCCTGCCAGTAGCTGCTGTTGAGAGAAGCTCAAAAAACAAGTAAGAAACTGCGGATGGTACAGGGTACAACGTATTCGCTAAGGAGATACCCTGGACAGATCAGGAACATTTTCAACAATATGCTGTTATATTAGATATGTATGTAAAATATTTTTAATCCACTTTAATTTTCTATTTCTTTGCATTGTATATTCTTCACTTTCTACCCTTGTTTCATTCTAATTATTGAACTTCTTCTCTTTCTTTATTTTCTATCTTTCTTTCGCTAAATCTTTGCGTTCCTTATTGTTCACATTTCTATTCCGTTTGCTGTATTTTGTCTCTCTACCATTCCCCATGTTCTATATACCCGTCTTAATGTCTTTTCTAATTCGCATGCGAAACAAAAAAAAAAATCGTCGAACGCGTCAACCTGCCGCTGCCTTTGCTGCTGTTGCTTCTGGCGGAAAACTAGCATGGAAAATTGCTGACTGCAGGAGCCAGGCCGGGAGAATGAGGTGGGAGGGACGCCCACATAAAAACCGCAAAAGCTAAATAAAAATGCTGGCTCCGACGTGACGGACTTGCCTGTGGCAAAAGCCAGCATCAGCAACAGCAACAGCAGCAGCATGAGGAGCAGGGGCATCTTCTGCTTTTGGTTTCAGTAGTAGTAGCAGAAACTCCATCAGATGGAATAGGCAGTCGAATTTGATGGCACAGTCGGAGAAGCTACAGCAGCAGTAGCAATAGCATTAGAAGAAACTGGCGATGAACAAAAAAGGTGCCTCACTTGAGAAAGGGAAACAACTAAGAGCTTGAACCGGTGCTGTAGTTGGTTAGTCGGCAAAATGTAAATAAAAATTCCATCCAGGCAGCGAGCAGGGGAGACAAGGGCTAGGAACGGGTGTTGGTGTTGCTGTGTTGGGTTCAAGTCTGCGTTGTGTTCCGGATCGCTGTTGACTGAGTCCGTTAACGTTGCCCTGGATAAACCGCGCGCGCGTATAAATAAATATTTACAACTCGTTTGCCGCAGCCAAAAGCAAACTAAGCTACCAAGGCTACAGCAGCTGTGGCAGCAACTGTGGCAGCCACTGTGGCAGCCACTGAGGCAGTCGGTGTTGGAGCGTTCAAGGACCTGCCCGACAGTTACCTGGGCTCTGCGCCGCGACGACGCTTCAACACCTTGCCGCGTCTGCCGCGTTAACAATGCAAACTCATTGTCAGTTTTTCGAGGGTCTGCTTCGCGTTTGATGGGATCAACTGCAGGTTGCGGAGGGAGGACGATGCGGTCTGGAAAGGGTGGTGGAAGGGACTCAGCGGATTTTGGTGAGATATTCTGCGAAGTGTGTTAAATGGAAGCCCTCAAACGAGATTGAGGTGTTGCTTACGTACTTAATTACGAAAAAAATTGGCTAAGATGATTATCACGCGGAAGGGTTAAGGAAGGGACAAAGGAATGCAGGGGAAGCAAAATTAAAATTTATAACAATTATATGATGGGATCCTTTAGTCAACAACATTTAGGAGGAAGTAAAACTTACGAAATATTTATTTTCACTCCCATTTGTATTTTCTACGTTCTTATAATTCTCATTCTCCCTCTTCACTATTTCATATTCCTCGCTTCCCCTCAGTTGTTCACTCTGTTATTTGCTACAATTTTGTTTCGCTAATCAAATATAAAACCGAAAACCATAACTAGACCACAACTGAACAACGTCTTTATCCCCCTTTCCCCTCTGTGAGCTGCTCCGAGATCCTACTGCTGCTTTTAGGGTATATGCAGGCGGTCTAAAATGGCGCATCATGAATTAAAGATGACTTCGTGGCAAACACCGGGCCAGGCGAGTTGGCTTTGCCTCTGTGCCTTGTGGGTGTGCCACGGCGATAATGTCAACAACAATGTGAGGTGCAGAGTGCACAGCAAGCGAGAGATAGAGAGAACTGGGAGATGATAGTGCTTTCAGCCTGGCGACACTTCAAAGCGAGAAGAGTCGAGTGGATATCTTCGCTCTGTTAGCTGAGCCTGTGCCCAGTGTAAAGTGTGTGTGGCAAGTGTACTGAAAAACGGGGGGCGGGGCTACTGCCTTGGATACCTTATCCAACTGGGCGTGTCCGAAAAAGACGCTCAAACGCTGTTTAATATAAGCAAAAACGTAATCAAAATGCGACACTTTTTCCAACACTTGGGGCGCAAAAACAATGAAATTTTCATTTCTTCATTTCGACGCATGTCCCAGTGCCTGTCCCCAACCCTGTTTGCTTATATTCTGTACACCCCACCTACCAATCCATGCTGCCTGTTAACTTCCCTCCGACTCTGATTGTTTCGTTCTTCTTCAGGCTGCTTCAGCGTCAGCCAGCGTCGGGGCAGTCATTCGTCACCAAAGTACAATCCTTAAATAAACTATTTATTGTGCTGCTGGTGTTGTTGCTGCCGCAGCGCAGTTTACCACCCGCTCTTGCCCACCTACAGCCCCCAGTCTGCCTGAAAGGATGAGCGCCGAATACGCAAGCGACAACATGAAGAAAACGAATCGCAAAGCTATTAAGCAGAGTGTGTGTCTGTGTGTGAATAAATTTCAAGTGGGAGTCTCGGGAGTTGCAATGCCAAGTTAAATGCGGCTTTAAGACGTATTCAATTCGGTCTCCATGGTCTCTACATGTCTGCAATCTCAATTTAAATGCTCCACTCCAACCTTTCCACACGCCAATTATTTATTATTTTCATAATCTGACACCTTATATTTTTTAGCATAAAAACTGCAATGGTTTCTGTTTGGATTTCAATAAGTTTCACACTCTCAAACGAAGTTCATTTCTATCTTTAATAAATGTGCGCATATACATATATCTTTTGCTTATGCTACTGCATTTGCTTATTTCTAATAGGAAAATTGCATAAATTTACTTTTTTTATATTGCAAGCCTCAGGCAGTGAGTGGTACATAACAACAAAACAGAACACAACAGAACAGAACATTAGTCTCGGCATATGTAAATGTGACAGCCCGCATGCAGCTTGTACATGTGTATGAGTGTTTATGTGAGGGGTGTGTGTGAGCATGAGTGAGTGTGAGTGTGAAATCAGTGCGTGTTAAAGACGACGTTTGTGAAAGGCCAAAGCAGGCGCGCTATTTTACGAGCACATAAATAAGAGGAAACTGGGACTACAACTAACCTACAACTAGGGCGGTTTGCAAGATGAAAACTCATATACAACATAAATTGCTGGAGTGAATTTCACTTCTTTGTTACTGTTCATGGTGATTTTTAAATACGTTGAGAATTGTTGGCAGTAAAATTTGAAAAAATAAATAAATATTCTACGATATAATTAAAAATAATCAAAATATGCACTTTGACATTGTCTGTTTTTTGGAACGCCCGGCAACGCTGCGCCATGTCTTCGGCAACAATTGCGTTAAATTTATTAAAGTCAGCGCAAATGAAAGTCAAAGCTGAAATGCATGCATAAGTCAGAGGCTGCACTAATCAAATACATAAATTCACATAAAAACGTCCTGACGTAGACGTAGAAGTGGAAGACACCTGAACGTGTCCTTGAGGTGCTGCTTTCATTCTGTCGCTCTCTCTAGCTAAAGTTGAAGGTTTATGAGCTGCACACAAAAATGGAAATTCTTCCAGCTGCCATCTGTGTGTGTGCTGTTGCCAGTGTGTGAGTATGTTTGTGTGGGTGCAGACAACTTGGCACTTAGGCCTAACGACGTCGACTGCGGCAGTGGCAGCGGCAGTTGACAGTCGCCGTCTGGCTAGGCTCCAGAGTTGACTCGTGTGTTCTATGTATGCATGCACATATAATAAGCATAACAACACTAAATGGCTGCTTATGCATGCAAAAACAACACACACACACACACACTTACTCAGCCTGACACACCCTCCCACACACACTCTCGTTGAAATTGAGTGCATGCTTGGCTTAAAGTGCAGTTGCCTGAGCCAATTTCCAGCGGGGAGCGTCGTCTCAGTTCAGCTCCACTTTATGGCTCATTTCCTAAATGGCTGCAGCTGACGTCATCGAGGCCTAGCACACCATAAAAAGCAACGAGCTACTGCCACAACAAGAACAACAATGGCAACCACAACTACAACACCAACAAACAGGTTGCAATGAAGGAAGACACATTTACTTTTTAACTCGTTCGCCCTGGCTAAGTCACTAAAGTGTTTTTATAACGGTGCACAGAAAATTATATCACAGAATATTTTACTACTTATTATTATTCGCTGCTAGATTTTTCGAAGGCAAAGACTGGTATACAATTTAATTTCAACTTGAACTCATTTTAATTAAGTTTAAAACGTGAATGATTGATGCATTCATACATTATGTTCATTTAAAATTATTATCAGAATAAAATAAGAAATTTGTCTTATGGTATAATCATCTCCGCGCTCTAGCATACATGTATGTTACTATGTAATTTACTTCTATCCTTGTTGTTTCTTTTTACAACTGAATTGAACTCCTTATTTTTTTTAATTTTAATTTTAATATATTTTATTTTGTTGCATTCATTTCAATTATTTCGGCCCTTTTTCGATTGATTAAATTCCAAATAAAAATAACAATTTTATTTTATTTCTCTGATTTGTCCCTCACTCTCCGTTCATAGATTTCTTGCCCTCTCTTCGACAAAACGACAACAGAAGAAAGTCATGTGCTGGCTTTTTGGCCGAGTGCCGTCAGCCATCTGTATTGGCCATTAGAGTAGGCTGAATAGCCGGCCGTTTAACACGCTCTGTTCTACCCGTTGCATGCGGTCGGACGTCAGTATAGCTGTTTTATTGTATCATATGGGAGTGTGTGTATGAGTGTGTGTGTGCCTATGTGGCTATATTTTGGCCGCAGCAGCAGGGCGCGTGTCATTCGATATCATTGCGCAATTGACAGTCGGACATTTGAGCGGTTAATAGCATGGCGACCATGCCAATTGCAATTGTAACCGAAATAGCAACTGCAACCGAACAACACAACACCAGCAGCAACTGCAACTGCAAGGGCAACTGCAATTGTGACATAGACTTGCCACCACTGACCCATCAGGGCGGGGCCAATTGCTTTTTGGGGCTCAAACATTTGCCCTGAATTGGTCATCTTGTTTTCAATTTGCCCAAGTGATAGTTGACCAACTGATTGAACTGATTGTTGTGTCCTTGTGGTAGTTGCCGCCGCCTCGAGAAGACACGTTGCAACTGCATTCTAGACCTTAAATGAACTCGATCTACATATTCGACCTTCGATGTACATTTCCCACAGTTCTTAAACACGTTTTCGACCACGTTTTAAATGTGTTTCCCATTTGCAGCTTTCATTTGCCGCTTATCACTTCGTTTCACTAGGGAAATGTGCTGTTGATTTTCCAAATAATTTGTGTAATTTTTCTTTATCTCATTTAGCTAATTTCCTTTGTGCATTTTGATACCCTTCGACCATTGTTACTCCATGTAATTTTCGAAACCATTGCAGCCACAGGACGCCAACGTCAAGCTAACGACTTAATAAATGATAATCATATTTTTCATTATGCGCGAACACACATACACATAAACAAGTGCACATACAACAATAGATTACTGGATCGCCGACTTATATGCGTTAAACACGCAAATCGGTTATTATAATGCATACTATATAAATCTCGCATTGTGCCGACTGCATTAGTTGGCCATATTTACTCGTGCTAAGGCTCTGGGATTGGAATGGACTTCGGTTGGGGTAGCAGATAAATGCGACGCCAGACCGCGGTCCCTGCTGTCTGTTAAGCAGATAAGAGCCCAACCATTTGTACTAAACAACATGACAGTAACAACAACATCAACAGCAACAGCAACAACAAGAATAACATCAGCAATAAATGGCACAGCAAATAAAATAAACAAAAGGTCTATTAGTTATTGTTGTTTGATTTGCAAAGTGTTTGTCATTTGTTAAATAAATTGATGGCCATTGCGGTTATAGGCAAATATAGCCGGTCGAAAATATCACTGTGAAAGGCCTAAACCGAATATTTCAGAAAATTAAAAGAGCTTATGGCATACAAAATATTTCATAACTATTTTTTAGGTTTACAATATGAAAAGTTAAAGCATAAAACTGAGAAATCTTACTTACAATTATTTAAATATAATTTAAATAAAGATATAATAAAGACAAATTGAACCGCTCGGTAAACTCCATTAAATTGTATCTACCTTAAAATTGAGCATGGCACTTTAAATGTTTGACTTTCTAGCGGGGTGTTAGGTAATTCGCGCTTTGGTAGTCCACGCATAAATACGCTGACAGTTTATCAATCCTGAATCCCTGGACTCGAGAACTGTCAGCAAGTGGTGGGCGGCAATGGTGCTCGGCACAGTGGGGTAGCCAAACAATCAGCAGCTGTCATAGCTCCGAGTTGAGACTTCAACGTCCTAAAACGAGACTAAAACCGAAAAACCAAAACAGAAAGAAATGATAAAAAACTCAGAAATGACATTGACATTTTGAATAATGACAAAGCGGCGGCAGCACAACAAAACTTACCAAGCGAAGCAGAGAGATAGTCAACCAAAAACTGAAAACTGAGAGTGGCATGGGGAGGGCAGATGAAGACGCCTGACAATTAAACTCCTCAGCCTGATGACAGAGATTAGGCAACGGCACTCAAGTGGCGCCCTCTGGCAGTCACTGAACAGCGATTCAAACGCTAATGAATAATGTCAAGGTGTTGTCGAGTGCATTTCATTGTAACATCATTAAAACCAAGCACAAAGCCCAGAAGAGCAAGCCAGTCAAAGGGCAGAAGTGAAGGGAGAGGGCAGTCAGAAGTGATCCCTGCCACGGGTAACTGGCGCCTTAAATGGCCAAATGGAAGGGAACGACGCGCTGCCAAGTGGCTATAATCACAGAGGTGCAATTTGAAGCAAAGAGTGCAGCAGATCAGCAGCAGTTTTCCTGTGTAAGTGGGAGAGGGTCCACAGTCAGGCAGGAGCAGCACTAGCAGCAGCAGCAGAACAAACTACAGTGCCATCAACAATAATAAATTCTCGTACAAAGTGCCAAGTACAAAATGAAGAGAGAAACTCAAGCAGAAACAACAAACACAGTGCAGAGCGGCAGCAAAAATAGTTGTAAAAACTAAAATTAAACTGTGTTGTTGTTATGTTGCTTTTTTAATATAATTTTCACATATACTCTGTAGAGTGTGACGTACAGGCGCTGTTAAATGAATACCATGATTCAATTTATTTATATATATATCAATAATTATCAATAAATATCAATGAATATCAATATGTAATATATAACAAGGAAAGTCATTTTATTAATTTTAAATTTATTATATTTATCTAATTACATAAACAATATAAAAATTTAAATATGTCATCATAGGAATATAATACACAGACAACCTCATTTTACTTAACTTTTCTCTATGTTTTTCTAGGGCATCTTAAAGTCTCTTTTGTATCCTCGTTCCCCACTTTGTTTCGCACTCTGTTGCAACGCACTCCCTGGATGGTATTTTGTTGCGTTAAGTTCAAGGTGGTGTAGTGCAGTGGCGGTTCGGTGCAGAGCTAGCGTGGCAAGCTGACTGCTTCGTCGTTGAGTGTTGAAAAAACAACTTGAGATTGTAATTAGTTTTTGTTGCTGCCGGGTTTAACTGCAGCACGGGCAAAGGGAAACTTTCAAATTGAACTGCCCATCCCTTGGGCAGCCCTTACCACGCCCCCACCAGCCCTCAACCTTCTCCGCAACGTGCTTGCTTTCGCACGCAATACAAAATCTTCTGCGGTCCACAACTTTTCACGCCGCCTGCCACCAAATTGCAAAGATGTCTGCGAGAAATCTCATCAAGTATACGAAACGTGGAACGTTGCTGTGACAAAAACAAGAAAAACGAATAGCGGAGAAAGGAAAACAGCGTTGCGCTATTAAAATGAAAGAACGTAAAATGCAAAGGGAAAGTAAATAAAAATTATGAATGTCATTGCGAGCCAAAAGAAAAATATTTGCACATCGTGTCCGCGTGCCATAGAAAACAGGATCATGATTGTATGTACCCTTAGCAACAGGTAGAGCCTAGACCCCAAGACCCAGGCGGACGCAATGCAGCAGCAGCAGCTGCTGCCGCGACGGCGATGGTGGCGGTTATAGTGGGTCAAGTTTGAGTGGAATTTGGTGGCACAGTTTTTATGCTGCCCTTAGCGCTCAGTGCAAAGTTCACTGGGGTCAGGCGACAGTGGGTCAAGAGTGCCTCCTGGGTAGTGCGGAGGTACAAGGAAGGCTGCCTAACGAGCAGTTTGGGGCGTGGCTTAGGCCATTTCGCCTCGATGATGCCACGAAAATGAGGCTTATAATGTGCGTAATTTGCCAGCGATGCGGCCGAGTCTCACATCCACTGTAAACACAACTTTAATAGCATATTTTCCGTTGTACTTATTAACACTGATGAGTCCCTGGAAAAATGCTAATAAAAACGAATCACCAAGTTTACAGCCGCAATTGATAGGATCCAAAACATTTCTCTGCACTTAAAGTTAATTAACTTTCATATATCAGTGCCGTTTTAGGGAGTACACTTAATAAATAGTAACTGATTGTAGAGAGCGTTCAGAGCGTTCCATTGGAATGAAGCCAACTGTTCTAGCACCGGCTTTTGGCCTAGTATGCTACACCCCGGCTGACAATAATGCTAACCAATTGCCTTTGTTCTAAATGTAACTCGCCCAGACAAGAATGAAATCATTGCGGCTATGCCGTACTTACAGTTCAGCAATTGGGTCAATATGTACCCTCAATGTATGTATTCAGAGGCATATTCACAATTGCGTAGCCATGAAAAAGAATCGTACATTTAGAATTAGTAAAGAAATTTAAAACGGGGCATAAAGTCTAGTTACGTGCGATACTTATAAAGCTTAACTCGGTGATGACAACTTGGTCATTCGCCATAAGGCGCATAAATATCCACGGCCAGGGTGTTACCAACATAGGTACTTATGTACATACAGGCATTAAAAGTTGGATGACTTCAGTGGCGGCGAGTTGCATCTTAGCAAACGCTCTGCGCACCAAAATCCTCCGTGCCGATTCTGCGCGGAGGCCTTTTGTGTCAAAACACGGGCCAACGCACCATATAAAACCAAATTAAGCTAAAATAAAAACGTTTATATGGGAAGTTCAATGAATTAACGGCATACCTTTATTAATTTATAACTGACATCTTGCGAATTCCTGCCTCGGAATCCACGCCCGTCATAAGTCCACTCCCGTCATAGGCGCTTGGCTCATCCAAAATAGTTTTTTTTCTTAAATAAGCTTAAACAAGGGCAGAAGGCCATAATACAAAGTTTATTGTTCCAATTGTGGAACAACCCACGCAGGGTTGTCATATTTTCAGACAATTCACCGGGTTGCCAGATTGTTTTTCCGATAACTCACAGGGTGAATCAGGAGAAATCAAAACCTACTGCGCAAGCAGTCCGCACCTAGTATTAAGTAATGCAAATAATAATTGACTTAAGAAATACATTTAATTATTTAGTAAAAATACTAATAAAATATGGGAACGTAAAAATGAATAAACAAACCCCATAAACCTCTTGGTTTATTAGAATAAAATTAAATGATGAAGCTTCTATCCACTCGTATAAGGGTAAATTTATTTCAACTCAAAATAATCATAAGAAGGAAAAAATAATAATAATGTATATTTTTATAAATACAGCAAATTTATATAATTCAGATTTTAATAATATATTACACCAATTATTTTTATTTTCGGTGTTGTTAGGCCAAAAGGTCCCAGAGTTAAGCAAGCAGTGCATATTAATTATTTTTGGGACACGGGACCTTGAGATTTCGGTACGGTATAATTGTGGTTACCCGTACATAAAAAGTCCAGCGCCGTGCAGTGCAGTAGTGAAAAATAGAAGTGCGTCAGCCGTTATTTAAATTAAATTAACGAAGTGCTTTCGCCGATAAGGCAGGGTTTGCCAACACCTTCGCCTACCAACTCAATGTGTGGGTAAAAAGGCATATTTAAACAATCCGTTGGATTTTTACACCCAGGTATGTCGTAAAACTGACCGGCCCCACAGAGTAGTGTTAACGGATAGTTTTTCCACAGTGTAGCTGCTTCTTTTTGCCTCAATCTATAGGCAGATTGAGTTGGCCATATTGCCCAACACGCGTGCGCAACGCGCTGGACTCCAAAATTTTGTTCCCGGTTATATACAGCGTCGGCGTATTCTGCACCGAGGGAAACTTCTCTCCGCCAAAATTCTGTCAAACACCGGAGCCGGGATCACAACCAGAAAAATTATATTATGTTAATGATATAATTACCCAACCTAAAACAAAAAGAATAGGGACTATTGTTCCAAAAATAAAAGAAAATAAAAATTCGATTTATAAGTGTCCCTTCGTTGAGCAAAACCAAAAAAAAAAAAAAAAAAAATAGAGTAAACAACAAAGAGCGATACATTATAAATTCTAAAAAAAGAAAAGAAACCCTAATAAGAAAAATTGTTAAATTTGTATCCCAATTGCCATAGGATACTATTTGTATACATGTATGTGCTCATTAAATACTTAGCTTTTTAGCACATCGACTTTACCGCTGGAAGGCCTTTCAACGCTGGAGTTAGAAAACAAAAAAAAAAATTATCCATTCTCACTGCAGGCACATCTGCCATGCATGAGTATTTTTATACTTTATATATATCAAAACTTATCCTTTTAATTGGCAATGCTCCATAGAGAAGAGTGAAAAAAAAAACAGAAAAAGACAAAAGGAAACAATTATTAACAATATAGTCTTAACTTAATACCTATGTATATACTTTATACACAAAACAAAATAGAAATAGATGAAAACCTAGGGATAGCAAATCAAATCAGTTTAATTTCGATATACCCATCGATAAATATGTGTCCTGTTCGTGGCCAAATTAAATACTAAAAAAATCAAACCAAAACAATTGAGCATATGCACTCGTATATTTAATAATAAATAATACATAATTATTTTATTACATAGTTATAATACAAAGATTTTTTTTATTCTTACTTATAATTCCAAACAGACATTTAATATAATGAGGAATACACTCGCTGCTAAACTATCGATACGCCTTAAGTAGCGATATACACACTTATCGAACCATTGCAGTTTAATGGATGCGATAAATATTAGCACTGTTGCGATGATTTACCTGTTAGAATACAAACAATTATATACAATTTGAATTTGAATTTGCAGTTTAATGCTTGCCCTTTTGGGCCAATTATCTTTAAGAATAAATTGTGCATAATTATGGAATTTAACATGAGTTATTAAATTTGGCAACATAGCAAACATGGCGACATAAATTAACAGTCGGATCTTTGATAGGGTATCTTTAGGTACAATAATTTTTTTAAGATTATGGTAGGGTGGGTAGAGACAGCGGCGTCGAATATCACCTTAGACACCGCCATTTATAAATATAGTTGCAGTCTCCTCTTTTAGAATTGTCCTGGTCCGGTTCTTTGAGTTCCGGCTGATTTTGCCTTCAGTTGTTTTTACTTTTGTTTTGGGAGATCGCTCCCATCCGTAGTTTCTGTAGAAATCCTATAAAATGAATATTTATGTAAATAGGGTAGAAGGAATGAAGCAACAACTCACCGCACGCCGAAGAGCTAAAGGCACAAGAGGATTCCGTCCGCTTATATTCCTTCCCCGAGTGTGTCAGTTGACAGATCTCTGCGGCATATATGCGCAATGGCCTCTGCGACTATCACATCGAATGTTAAATGATTACTATTATGACAGGAAAAATGTGCCTGGTAAAAAATACAGATGGAAAAGTAGTTGGACTGTTTAAGCATCTTTTTAGAATAACTGCGAAAATTGTCTAAATTTTGAATGAACAAATGGGTTCTAAGTAATGGGAGTCTACTCATTGTAGTTGACAGTATTTTGGGCACTTTGTAAAACTTTAAAGTACTTGATCAATCAATGGAAAAGAAATCAGAAATGCAACCTCGTTATAAATCATATATTGAATGAATAATTATATCTTATATTGTATAAGTCAATTTTCTTTTATTTATTTATATTCTTTTCCACGTTAACCTTAAGTAACATATCGGTATATTGTTTCAAATAACTTATATATATATCGGTTACCTTGAGAGTATTGCTTCTAATAGTGTGACCCCAGTTATCTACAATAGTTATCCTAATAAAGAATCAATACCGAGCAGCTAAAATACATAATTTCTTTCGCTTACTCCGAGAGCGAGGTATAAATGCATTCCATATGATAATTGTGTTTTTCTAATTCGTTGAACTTCTTTAAAGTTTAACTTTAATCACATTCCATTTGTGCGAGCACCGCTCTTAGCTTGTTATCCATTCTCATTGTGAAACTTGCATCGTTTTGTTTGGGTTCATTTTTACTTTCTAGTTTTTTCTTCATTTCATTCATTGCATTGCAATGAATGGCGGAGCACTCTGCACACATTTGTCGAGTGACCCGCGTAACTGGGAAATGGAATCTGGCGTATCTACGTCGCATAACCATGCCGTATCAGAGACATATCTGTGATGCCAGCGATGCCAGCGACCGCAGTAACCAGAAACTTTCACGAGTCGCACTTACATATAAGAGCTCATATCTTGGCGTGTACATTTTCAATTGTCTATCCGTCCGTCCCTTTGTCTGGCTGTCTGTCTGTCTGTCTCTTCGTCTGTCTGTTGGTTGGTCTATCTGCCTGCTTGACTGTTTGTCTGTCTGTATAGCTCTCTTTCGCTTCGCGTAACCTCAATGTGTTGCAAACACATCAGCATTAGGTTCAGGATGAGGGACGCAGAACTCAGGACTCTGGCAGCGACGACTCAACAGCAGCAGCAACAGCAGCAGCGTGTCCTTGGCACCATGCTAGAGGGATAAGGGAGCGGGTTCTAAGCGCGCTTGACTGCCAGATCCCATACAGACTGCGCAGCTTTTGTCGTATTACAGTTACGCTTAAAAGGTTAAAACGTTTTGACTTTGAGATACGCCACGCAAAAGCATCGCCCTGTAAATCGTCTAATGAGAGCGACTTTCTCAAATTAAGTAATTCGCTGTCGTTTATTCTTTTTGTTTTCCTTTTGGTTTATTTCGCTGCTCGTTGCACACTGCTGTTTTGTGTTTTTGTTGTTTTATGTTTGTGGCAGCACGTTTTAATTGAACCAGTTTGTTTAATTAGACATTACAATTTCCAAATTAAAAAGTTGAGCAATTTAATTGAAGGCGTCAGCTTTTGACAGCCCTCAAAGTCTCGCGCGGAAATGCAAGTAAAAATATTTGCAATCGAAAACATTCACCTCGAACAGAGCGGAGCTAATTGTTGAGTTTATTTATCATCGATGCTTTGCTGCGCTCGTTCATTTGGGTCTCGCGAAGTGGCTGCTAGTCACATATCGCGCATACGCCTCGTGGCTCGCATATAGAAATGCTGTTTATTGGCCCGGCTGGGCCTAGGGCGAACTTATTTCTGGCGCTGATTAGGTTGCCCATTGTTGGCCTGCTAAGCTTGCCCCGGCCCTGGGTGGCTTGAGTTGAACATGGCGTATACGTGATGCTATGATAATCATGCTTATTTACACTAAATCTCAACTGAGAGCCTCAAGTAAAGTGAAGTGTTTGCAGAGCACATCTCGCAAAGCGGCTCTGATGATTTATTTAATGCGTAATCTCTGCCAACGCCTGCCTGACACCAACACCAACAGCAACAGAAACTACACCATCAACAGCAACAACAACAACAGTAGAGGGAGTAAGAATAATATCATTATAATAATCATTTTGTTGGCAGCACCTCGTATTATTATTATTTCTCAGTCAAGTGCTTTGTTTGCCACCATCCTCCACTAAAAAAACCAACACAGAAAAAGCAGAGAGCAAAGAAAAATCAATTAACTGCGGCGCTTAGCAACGAGCTGCAAAGTTTTTGAGTCCTTCGCATAGTTGCGTCGCTTTTGAGTCACGTAATTAACTTAGCCGGGACATCAATCAACGCAACGGCGGCGTCGGCAGCGACGGCTTGAGCACTTGAGCGGATAAACATAAATCTGTGTAGTGTAAATGGCCGAAGTTCTATGGCCACGGGGTAGTGCCTCGACCTCTCCACCAAAACCCCCCGCCGAGGTTTACCGACCCAGTCTGAGTTGGCTCTGAGTATTATTGCGCTTGTCATAATCATTAGAGTGCTGTCGCGCACGGTATCGAGAACAAACGCAGCTGTGCTTGCTGCTGCTGCTGCTGCGACAAGATACAAATATACTTGTATCTTGTAGATACACACGCCATGAGGAGAGCGGTAGAGTGAGGGAGACAGCGAAACAAGTGTGACAGCTAGCTGCTAAACGCTCGAGGACATAAATATTGATTGATTGTTGTCAGACAAACTTGTCGTTGTTGCTGTTCTTGTTGTTGTCTCTGTCCTTGTTGTGCGCGTGTGTGTGCGGTGCTGGCGTGTGGGCAGGTAGCTGTCTGAGGTGTCAGCTTTGTGGCCGCTGCCCAAGCAATGCCAGCTTAGTATGATAAACAACCAGCTCGACGTCTCGATGCTCTTAGAACAAGAGATGCCAGTCCGGGGAAATCAGAGAGAAAACAAAATTATTCATAAGCAAATAAATAAGAAAAGTGCACTCAAAAGTGCTTTCTGTTACTTTGTCTAAATAATTTATTCGATTTCATGCGGGAAATGCTCTACCAGTTTTAGTCTGTTTTTCATTGACATAGTAGATGCGCTTTTCAAATATATAATTTTATTATTTATTGAAGGATTCTTTTCGAAAAAAAATGCACAAAGATTGACTGACTGGATGGGATTGACGTGGTTATCATATGTGTGTAAACAAATGTGCTGGCAAACCACTGCGATTCATCAATTAATCGGTATTATAAGTAACATCAATGTTATAGACGGCTCAGAACTAATAAGGGTTTCATTTACTTTTGAAAAACAAGCTTCACGATCCAAATAAAGCCTGTATATAAGACTTCACATTAGAGCTGGAGAAACGTCGATGTTTGCTGATGTTTTTCATATGAAACTTCGATGTAACATCAATGTTTCTCCAGCTCTAATTCATATGTTTATTAAAATATAAGTGCAATATATAATAGTGTAAACGGGTCATCAAGAATATTATAAATTATTTAAATTTTCTTAAAGCTTAATTTAGTACAAAACCGAAATGAAATCATCGGAATTCATTTTCAAAGACACAATATAATAATAATTTAAATAAATGTATATTTTATATCCAAGACATTATCCAATATTTCCTCATAGAACTATTCCATTTATTCGATCGCCTGATCGCCTACAAAATTGCAGTATTCTACATTACTCTGTAATAATATCATATTAATCGTAATCTGTTTTCATAGCTTTACCGTTATTATTCATATTCTCGTTTAGTGATAAACGCACAAATTGCGTTTGTTGATGTTGCCACACGCTCGCTGCAATCATAAATCATGTCATAAATTGTCTACGCGAATGAACTCAGTAATACATAAGAAGAGAAAGAGAGAGAGAGAGAGAGAGAGAGAGAGAGAGAGGAACAGCATGAGAGACCTTATAGATAATGTGGGGCCCTGACGGACACTGCCTTAAATGCATTTCGGATTGAAAATCAAACCGATAAAGACATTTAGCCGCAATTGAAGCCAAAGCGTGAGAGCGGTCTGCGCCGCGTTGCGATGCGGTGAACCTTGCAACGCGGCGACGCCCTTTGTTGCATTAGCAACTTAGTGCAGTATGGCATCGAGCGGGCAAAAAGCAGCAGGAAAGCAAAATGAATTAGAACGAAAAAAAGAGGGGGAAAAATAACGAGCGACTCAATAGGATTTACATTTTCCAGCTATTGAACACGGCGCTCAGGCGAGTCGACGACGTGAAGGACAAGCAGGACGGGCGGCAGGACGAATCAGTTAAGTCAGCATGTAGCGCGGTCCGCGCCAACGTTGCGAGGGTCTGCACTGGCAAGTGACAGCAGCGAAGAAAAACTGGGGAAAAATGTAAAAACTATTAAGCGGTATTAGCCGCGCATTGCGCTTTCTATTTGTGTCTCGTGACTGACGGTGCCCCTGCTGCTGCTGTTGCTGCTGCTATCCAAATTCGTTGTGCAGCGCCAGCGCCAACCCTCTCTCCGCTAACCTTGCGCTACAAATCACTGGAAATGTCGGGCATTCCCGACAGCGTCAAGCACTTCGATCAGACCATAAAAAGCGGATTGAAAGGGACTATGTGCTGGAGCATATGCAGCAAGGGCTAAGTGTGAAAAATGATGGCTAAACGAGAAAATAAAAGGAAGAATTTGGGAACTAAATTGCAATTTAACATATAAATTTGAACAATTTTATAATAGTCAAACGAAACTTCAAAGAAACAAGTTAAGATGGAGGAGAGAGCATTCGCGATCCCATCTCGCCCACGCCGTTAATTCAACCTGCTTTTAGCCATTGCCTTTCACGCTGTTTCCGTCGAACTTTTGATCGAATGTCAAGCCAACTGAGTCAACGTCGGTCGACGGAGCCGCACCCCACGCCTGCCCTGCTTGACTCCTCCGCTGACCATTTGACTCTGTTCCGACGGGCAGCACTTACTCCACCACTTCCCTTTTCCATCACTCACCCAGTTGCCCCGTCGCCCATTTAGCGGGTTTTTTTCGCTTATCCGCAACAGGCTATATATATGCACATCCTCTTTTAGCCACTCGCTGGCTCTACTGGCGTTTTTACCGTTGCCTTTGCCGCGCTGCACTTGCAAATCTAATTTCATATTTCATGAAGTGCTGCGCACAGTTCAGAGCGCGACTCCTTGCAGCCCCATTCGACGTCGGTTCATTTTCGGGCGCATTATTTTTACCGTTCTTTGCACCTTGCGGTTGTCTGTCGATCTGAGCCTGCATGCCATGGGCCAGACACGGAGCTGCCATTGCTGCTGCCTCTGCTTCTGCTGCTGCTGCCAAAAATTGAACTGGAAAAATCGAAAAAATTGTTAAGCACATAAATTTGTTAGCAAAAAAATTGCACCGTTGGGGGAAATTTATTCTGCGAAAATTGCGCAGAAAAGGCAGAAGAATGCCGGGCGAACTGTCTTCGAGCAAGGCGTTTAAAGTGGTCCAACTGAATGGCTTCAATTGTCATGGATGGCATACGCCTTGGGTCTGTTGTCATACCATTTCGACTGTCGTGCACGACCTGACCCCACGGAGTATCCCCTGCCATCTTCCCCAACGCCCACCTGCCCCAGCACTTCATTAGCGACAATTCGAGCTGAGGCAAATGCTTGCGCAACTGAGGAAAATGTTCTTGTTATTGTTGTTGCTGTTGCTGCCTTGCCACCTGGTCGCATTTATCCGGGTTAAAACGATGCACAAATATTTTGTAGACACTTAAGCAGCTCAAATTGCAAGCTCTGTGTGTGTGTGTGTATGTTGGTGTGTGTGTGTGTGTGTGTGCTTGTGTGTGTTTATCTGCAACATTGCCAGGCAAGGTAAAAGGAATTGGTTGTTGCCAGCATTAATGCTTTGCATGGCATCTTCCTGAAGGAAGGAAGGTAGACGGGGCGCGCGCGTCCAAGCGACTTCAAACGGAAACGGAAATGGCAATGGCAACTGAAATGGCGACATTGTTGAAAACATGCACGTTGAAACTTGTTACACAAGGTGCATGCAGAAAGCAGCTGCAAGAAATCTTTACAAAAGCGGCAATTCATTTTAGCATTTCACGAATCCAAAAGACGTGCACATGTCAGATGATTGTGACTCGTTCTCTGCTCGTAGCTAGGCCGGAGGTCGGACCCGCCACCGGGGCCCATTGCCATTGCCCGATGACGAGCAGGCGGGCGGGTGTGGCGGGGCAACTGGGTGCTAAGATAGCACGACATACCTGTAAGGACTGCCAACTCTTGACAATGACAAAGGGACATTCAGAAGAATGCCCGGCCAAGGACCCAAACAAAGCTGACCGAAAGCTGCAATATAAATGGCACAGTGTGTTGTCAGTTCTACTTACTATATAAGTATATAGCTACGTTTGAGTATATGTATATGTAAGTGCATACCCATACAGCTACAATGGGCGACTAGAGGAAATGTGCTGGTTGCGCAATTTCATCGTCTCTATAGGTAAAGAAGGACAAAAAGGAACAAGTCGGGAGGAAGTAGGTGACGAAGACAGTTGTAAGTCTGCCGATGACAATTGCAAGATTATCTTACTATTGTTAATGCTACTTTGTTATGCATATAGGGAGTGACTTTGTATTTATTTATATAATTATACATAAATCTTAAAACAGCCGAAAAAAGAATTATATTAAACTAAATTTAAAAATAAGAGTTAGTTTAAATTGAAAATGTTGCGTTTATTGTATTAATTAATTAATTATAAATAATTGTTGTTAATCATTAATAGTTACATATAATTTACACTGTATTTAGTACACCCTTAATAAAAATAAGGATTTAAAAAGATTTAAATCTCATAGAGATTGGTATCATTTCATGAAGATTAACTTAATAAAAAACACACTTAAAACAGAGATGCAAATGGATTAAATCATAAAAATGGCATAACTCGACAAATAACAAATTAAAAGGAATTTCCGTTAATAAATAATTAAATAAAAAGTATCAGAAAACTCATGGATTCTGTCCCTCTGCTTTTAAATCGTTTACTGAGAGCAGAGTTACTCTAATTGAATAATAATAAGATAAAAATACACTTTTGATGTTAATTTAAAGAGAAACTAAATAAGAAAATGTGTTGACCAAATAGAAAGCTCTTGGTTTAAGATCAAAGATATATAACTTTAGTTTCACAAAGAATTAGTTTAAATTATAAACCAATTTTTCATTAAAGGATGATAGATAGGATGAACTGTCCGCCACTGTATATCTTGCAGCCATTTCAACAACCCGATCCCTAAGCAGCAGCTAAGCTAAGTCAACAACCAATTCAAAAGCTGAGCTCAAACAAAAGCTCACTTGCGTGCGTTCTCCCGCTCTCTCAACTGCTCTCAGGCTCGCTCTGCCTCTCTTGCGCTTCATCAGCTGCTTAGTCGTCACGCGAGCCCGAAGAATGCAACTCTTTCCACCGAAGGTAGACCACAACTCACTATACGATTCAATTTGATCTTTCAGACCGCTTAGACAACTTTAAGTCAGCAGCGTCAGTGTTGACGTCGACGTCGACGTCGCAGTTGCCGTTCACATCGACTGTGTTGCTGCTGCTCTAGCCAGACGACCGTCGATCTGTCAGCGCGGTCGTCGGCGCTCTCAGTTTCAGTTAACATTCGTCGCTCGCACTGGCCACAACACGCGGAAGCAAACGGCGAACAGAAAAACGGGTGATAAAGCAAGAGAACTCATCGAGTGGGCGACAGATACTAATGA